>OX392464.1:94238016-95438016 GCA_947623515.1 Neoascia interrupta | reverse complement strand
ACCGTTTACCGGGTGGAAGGACGCAAGTTGAATATCTAGTTATTTAGTGATACAAAACATTTTATTCTAAAAGGCTGGATGATCATTTAAGACGTTGAAGAATGTTAATCACGTCATTTACCTTTAATTAATATAGTGCTTAGAAAATGATAACTCTCCTTTTTTTCTAGTAAGAGAGCAAGTATTCAAAAGTCAAATATCCATAAACCTAGTGCCTATATCATATTCTAGTCTTGCCATTATAATTTATTTTTTTTTTGCATTGTTAGTTCTTGTAATATTCCTTTTTCAACAATTTGAATCTTAGTGCTTGAATCTTTGAATCTTAGGCCTAGTGTGCTTACAACGCCGGAGGTCTGGGTTAGATTCCTACCTCTGACTGCTGAAAAAATGGCTCGTTCTTTTTCACTGTCCCCACCTCCTCGAGGGTCTGACAAGCCCTGCGAGAGTATTATTTGTTTAGAAACACCTCTCAAAGTGCCGTTCGGATTCGTCAAAAAAATTTGTAGGTCCCCTTATATGTGAAAAATGCAACACACACAGCATACAGGGTTGGGAAGTTGGCCCTGGTTCACCTCGAGCTGTTGCGCCGCTCCATTTACTGATGAACCATGAACCATTATTCATATGCGAATTTTGTACCGAAAATTACTCGGGTTAAATGGACCATGTAACCCTCCAACTTTGTTTCCCAGTTTTTTGAGCTTAAATCTTGTTTTATTTTTGTTATTTAAAATTTAAAATCAATTCTTTTTTTTATAGCACAGCACAACACAAAAATTTTTTTTAATAAAAATATGTATTGGAAATACTTTTATTTGCTGAAATAAGATGTTTGTTCCATATATACCAACCTCCCTTACTCTTTTCTAAGACTTAATTTTTAACGGTCTGTGCAAATTTTTTTTGCATTAGAGCCGAAATGAGCTCATTATGAAATCTTGGAAAAAAGTGTTTTCATTTATAATTTTCGTATTAGCTTTGGCAGCTGTTCCAGCTGTTGCACTCTTACTGCAAAAAAAAAAAAAAACTCAATGGGGCTCCCATTTTAATTTCATTAGCATGATTTATTTATTTATTTTACCATAGTTTTATATTTATTTTACCATACTTTAGTATAAGGCCAATGCAGGATTTTTGCGGGAAAAGCGTTTGAATCAATTTGGAATTGATTTATGAATTAACCTTAAAAATCCATGTAAATTAACAAAAATAAAAACAAAAATTGAAAAGCATCGCAAAGGCGCTTTTGTAAAAAAAAAAGTCGTGCAACCAGTTTTCAAACTTTCGATGCATGCCGAGTAAACAAGTTGCAGTAATAAAATTGCACCAAATCTAGATAACTGTCTTTTTACAGCCCACAAACGTCTCTTGTATTTAAAAGACACGGTACGGATTCGTCTTCAGTGATTTGTTCGTTTCTGTAATTCCCAAAAACTTATGAAAACGGGCGTTTTTGTTTTATACCTTTAAATTAACACTTAAGCATCAGTGACGTTACCAAAACGTCAAGTTCTCTCTTGTTATGTTAACAGGGCACTACAACTGTGGTTTTGCCAAGAGTAAAGCGAATTAATTTTCATTGCTTTTATATTTAAACTAGAAAGTCCATATATTTGCTTAAAAATTTCGTGCAACAGAAAAAAACCATTACTGTTAAATGGCTTTTTTATTAATAAAAAAAGGATTAAGTGAAAAACCTGCATTTAGCAGGTGTGTGCCACTTGTTTTTAAAAATCTGCACACATCTTTATGTTTTTATGTTTAATGTCATCATAATCTATACGGTGAGCGGGCGTCTAAATTCAGAACTCTCAGTACCGTAATGATGGTACTGTAATTATATATGGTACAGTAAATATGGTATCACAACACGTTGTAGCAGGTACTACCTTTTTGACGAATTTTGAAAACCAAGCAGAAGTTATTAAAAAAAAACTTGGTGACCCCTGTAACCCGATCTTTTTTACGAAATAATATAAAAAAAGTCACACGTTTTAGAAATAATTAAAAATTTTAAGGAAAACAAAAGCGAATTTTAAAGATTCAAAAACTACTTGGATTTACTTCGAAAACATAATAGCATTTTCAAAAACAATAATTTTTAAATCTTCTAATATCTTAACGGTAATAGCTATCTTATACAGATTTAGTTAAAGTACAAAGAATACAAAAAGAAAGCTAGTTGCCATGAAAATTGGCAATCTAAGTTTTTCTTAGATTATTTAAAATACGAAGTAAAAAAGAGCTTGTTTAACCGTTTCCGCAAAAATCGTTGTCCATGGAATTAAAGGAAAATAGCCAAATGTTGCTGCAGGTGGTTGTATTATTGGAAAAACGTCTAATGGCAATTAAAAAAAATTCAAATAGTTGTTTTATGGATTCGAAATTTAAAAAATGCTAAAAAAGGGATGCTAAATCTCACAAATGATATAAAGTAAAATTTTGAAATAAAAAAAGGTTAAAAGTCATCTTCTTAAATTTATTAGAAGATTAAATTAAATTAATTTTTTTTAGCAAACTTTGGTAAAAAAAATTACAGAATTTTACTTAAAAACGTAAAAGCATTTTCGAAAACAATTTTTCAAAAGTTTCGGTTATGATGATCTTGTTTTAATTTAGTTGAAAATAAATGAAACATGTAATAAGCAATCTAGCTGCGTTAAAAATTTTCAAAATATACCGTTTCAAACCAAAATTTTTAAGCCCATCAAAACAAATTAAATGAAACAAGTGGGAAAGTGCAACAGTGGGTATGCAAAAGCTTCAATCCATCTACGACGGATTGCAAAATACCCGACCATACCAAAAATAAAACTGCCACGCCTCCAAAAAGTGGGCGGGATATAAAAATATAACTGTTGAATGCTTTATACTAGGTGGTTGCATACATCTCGGCCTAAAACTCCGCCTTTTTAACTAAAAAAATCACTTTTTTTAACGCCACGCCCACAAAAGTGGGCGGAGGCACATACAATATGTACATAAAAGTTAGAAAATGCTAGTATCTACAGCTCTTGTCACATAATTGTTTGTCAAATTTCATATATATTTATTGAAAAACAGTCATTTTAAGCTAAAATCCATTAAAAATTGGGCGTGGCCAATGAAAAAGCTTAAATTTTTTGGCTACCTTAAAGACAATTATAAGGCAATGTTACATAACAAGTTATACATAACATGTTATAAATAACAAGTGGCGACGAGGTAAAAGTTCTCAGTGTTTTAAACAAGTGCAGTGCGGTGATCGGCTAATATCGGGGTATGTAACCATTTATAAAAAATATATGCCTATGAAAAAAAAAAAACAGAAAACTTATTGTTAAAATGTGACCTTGGTACAAAAGTACCTTCATTTAATTGAAAACACGTGCTGCTTGTCAGGATTTAAACTGAAATGCCAATAGCAGGTGTAGATAATATACAGAAATGTATATGTTTGGTCCAAATGCGCCTTCATTAAATTGTAAAAAGATTTGCCTCGTAAGTACTAAGACAAAAGTGTCTGTAGCGTACATTGGTACAAACGTACCTTCATTTAATTAAAAATTTATTTCCCGCCCGGCAAGTATGCCAGTTGTAAGTTCCTACGTATGTATGTAAATGTTTGGTGCGAAGGTACCTCCATTGAATTGGAAAAATAAAATTTTCCCGCGTAAACATGGTCAAACATACATGTAGCAAGTACATAATAATATGTGTATGCGTATGGATGTTTGGTATAAATTACCTTCATTAAATTGAAAATTGTTCAAATGAAATATAACTCAATAAAAAAAAAAAAGAAAATACAAATAGGTGGGATCAGTCCGAAAATAAGCATTTACTTTCAGATTGCTCCTCCCCATTCTGTAATAAGGAATGGCCAATATGCTACCGTCATTGGAAAGGTTTTCCGTGGAAGGAGACATCACGTCAACGGGGTTGAGATGGGAACGATGGAAACGAGGGCTGCAAATTTATTTGGAGGCAGCATCCGTCGATACTCCTGAAAAAAAAGGGCAACACTATTACACTTCGGTGGCTCAGAGCTCCAGGAGATTTTCTATGCACTTCCTGGTGCAAACGTTGATAGTTCTGAAGGCATAGATGTTTTTTCAATTGCGATTACAAAACTGGATGAATACTTTTCTCCTAAACAAAGCAAGGTATACGAACGGCACGTATTTAGGCTCCTAAAGCAAGAGGAAGGGGAAAAATTTGAAAAATTCTTGTTGAGGTTAAGGAATCAAGCCGGAAAATGTGGGTTTACAAATATAGACGATCACTTAATAGACCAAATTACAGAGAAATGTACATCCGACGAGCTTAGGAAGAAGATTTTGACAACCGGGGACAGTATTACAGTCGACAAAATATTAGCAGAAGCTAACACGCAAGAAGCTGTCAGTCACGAGCTAGAAGGTTATGGGCATAAAATTAAGACAGAGGAGATAAATGAAGTAGCTAATAAAAAGAATAATAGTTTCGCGAAAAGAGGAAAGTACGACGAAAGGTCATGCGGAAGGTGCGGAAATAAGCGACATTCATCTCAGGACGCTATATGCCCAGCCAGGGACAAAAAGTGTCACAATTGCGGTCGTATGGGACATTTTCGACAGTACTGCAAAACGCAATCTACACAAAAACGGAAGTTCCAGTATTTTGACACACGTGATGGTTATCAGGATTCAAAACGATTAAAAAGGAAAACAGAGACGGTCGATTACATGGATGACGATAAACCTGAGTCGAATTACGTTTTCCATATCGATGACGATGCGACAATAGATTGTTCTATAGGGGGAGTAAGAACCAAAATGCTAGTAGATTCGGGATGTAAATTAAACTTAATAACAGATAAAACCTGGGAATATTTAAAAGGAAAAAAAATCAAAGTTTTCAACCAAGTCAGTAAACCGAACAAAATTTTCATGGCATATGGCAGCCACACTCCGTTAGATGTTAAAGGATCATTTGAAGCAAAAATCGTGGTAAATGGAGGGATAGAGCAGGCGACCTTTTATGTTATAACTGGAGGAACAAAGGACCTATTAGGAAAAAACACAGCAATGGCCCTAAAAGTTTTGAAAATAGGAATCGGTATAAATCAAATCCTAAGCAATACCTTTCCAAAGTTTAAGAACGTGCTAGTAAATATCCCAATCGACGAATCAATAAAACCGGTATCACAGCCATGTAGGAGGATACCAATTCCTTTAGAAACCCTGGTAGAAAAGAAGTTGCAAGAGTTGATTGAATCTGATATCATCGAAGAGGTACACGAACCATCAAAATGGGTGTCTCTCATTGTCCCAATCTTAAAAAAGAATGGGGAGATGCGCCTTTGCGTGGATATGCGACGGGCTAATGCCGCTATTATGCGAGAAAACCATCCTTTGCCCACGAGGACCCAAATGTTGCCTAAATTTCGAAAAGCTTGTGTTTTTAGTAAACTCGATATAAAAAATGCGTTTCACCAAATAGAATTACATCCTCACTCCAGACACATAACAACATTTATCACAATGAAAGGGTTATTCCGCTACAAAAGATTAATGTTTGGAATAAATTGTGCCCCGGAAATCTTTCAAAAAATTCTGGAGAGGTTGTTGCTGGGGTGTGAGGGTGTAATTAATTTTATTGACGATATTTTGATTTTCGGAAGCAATGACCAAGAACATGATAGCAGATTAGAGAAAGTCCTTAAAATCTTAAAAGAGAAAGATGTCCTTTTGAATCAGGAAAAATGCATTTTTAAGGTGAAAACCATTCAATTTTTTGGACATGAACTCAACGAAGTACGTTGAGAGCATTGCAAAATTTAGAGTTCCTCAAACGCCTGAAGAGCTACAAAGCTTCCTAGGATTGGTGAATTTTATTGGGAAATGGATTCCTAACTTAGCAACGGTTACAGAGCCATTAAAACAAATTTTGAGGAAAAACTGGCAAAACATACTAACTTAGAGAGGTATTGGTTAAAGGAACAAGATTTAGCTTTTGCAAATTTAAAAGAAAACCTAACAAAAATTCAATCACTAGGATACTACGACGTTCACGATAGAACACACGTAGTCGCGGATGCTAGCCCCGTTGGATTAGGCACTGTGTTGATCCAATTAGACCATAAAGGCCCTAGAATCATCGCATATGGTAATAGGACATTGACAGAGTGCGAGCGCAGATACAGCCAGACCGAAAAAGAAGCGCTTGCGCTAGTTTGGGCAGTGGAACATTTCGATACGTATCTATACGGAAAAGAATTTGACTTAATCACCGATCAGAAGCCTTTAGAAATTATTTTCAGTCCGAATTCGAAACCGTGTGCTCGTATAGAAAGGTGGGTTTTAAGACTACAGTCTTATAAATTTAAGACCATCTATGTACCTGGAAAGATGAATATAGCAGATCCATTATCACGCCTTTGCATTTACTCCAATCCAACACCAATTGGAGGAGATACGCATGTACACCAGGTTGTTGAACATTCGCGACTACTCGCCATTTCGTTGAACGACATCAAGGTGCATTCCGAAAACGACCATGACATAAACAAAGTAAGAAAGGGCATGTTTAATGGAGATTGGGACCAATCTGTAAAAGGCTATAAAATCTTCGAAAATGAATTATGCTTCTACGAAAACATACTGTTAAGAGGAAATAAAATAGTCGTCCCGCAAAACCTAAGGAAAAGAGTTCTAGACGCAGCCCACGAGGGTCACCCGGGTATAGTGGCAATGAAAGGTCGCCTTAGAGCAAAAGTTTGGTGGCCACGTATAGACAAAGACGTCGAAAATCTCGTCAAAACCTGCAAGGGATGTACTCTGGTTAGTTTGCCAAACCCTCCAGTTCCTCTGAAAAGAAGAGAACTTCCTACAACATCTTGGGTTGATATTGCAATGGATCTTTTGGGACCCCTGCCTAGTGGGGATTATTTATTTGTTGTCGTCGATTACTACAGCCGTTACAAAGAAATAAAAATTTGCAGAGTTATTACCACCTCACAGATAGTAAAAATGCTTAAAGAAATGTTTAGCAGACTGGGTTTTCCGGTTTCTATTACTGCCGATAATGGGAAACAATTCTTCAGCGACGAATTCAGGTCTTATTGTAAGGAGTGTAATATAAGATTGTTTAACACGATTCCATACTGGCCTCAGCAAAACGGCGAAGCTGAAAGACAGAATCGTGATATTCTTAAACGCCTTAAGATTTGCCACAGTGAAAGAAAAGACATGAAAGATACTTTGTTCGAATATCTTATGATGTATAATAGCACACCTCACTCCACAACGGGTAAAACGCCATCCGAGCTTTTCTTTAAGAGGCTGAATAGAGACAAAATTCCTTCAATAGAGCAAATAGACATGCAAATAACTGATTTTGATGTACGAGATAAAGATAAAGAACAGAAAGACAAAGGGAAGGAATACGCAGATAAGAAAAGAAGAGCAACTGCTAGCAATATTTCTCAAGGAGATAAGGTTTATGTGAAGATTATGGACAAACCAAACAAACTGAGCCCAAACTTCGACCCAAAGACCCATACTGTAGAGCGTTCTGAAGGCGGAGATACAATTGTAAGAAACGATGAAACAGGGCAACGATATAGAAGAAATATAGTCCATCTAAAAAAAGTTGAGGGTAAGTGGGAAGCTGTAAAAGAAAAAGATCATAACGAAGATCCTGAGATAGAGTAAACTTATGTTTTTTCATTTTGAATTTTGGAATCTTGAATTTTGAGTTTAATGTTTAACTATGTAATATTGGAAAATTTGTTACACACCTTTATAAAAAAGCTTATTAGAGAATAATGAAATTAAGTTAAAAATAAATATTAAAATAAAAAAGAGATGTAGTGTATGCGACTGGAGATCATATTGACATATTACGTAAGTATGATAAGCATGATAAGACATGCGCTCACGGACATGCGCACATTGCATGCGCTCTCTGTCTCGAGCGTTCGTACAAGCACAGTGACAGTCTTGATCCGGACTCTGTGCAGGTTGTGCGTGCGTTGGCGAGCCAGTGATACTTAACAAGTGACGCTCGAGACAGAGAGCGCATGCAATGTGCGCATGTCCGTGAGCGCATGTCTTATCATGCTTATCATACTTACGTAATATGTCAATATGATCTCCAGTCGCATACACTACACATACGGATGGACGGACGGACGGACGGACATGGCTTAATCGATTCTCCTGTCGGTCCCATTCATATCTCTAAAAGGTCTTAGGGGTCTACGGTGATTATTTCACTGCGTTACAAACTATACATCAAACTTAATATACCCTGGGTCGGGTATAAAAAGTATGTTTCGGTTATACGTTTTCTGATAAATCTATGACGCAGAAAGGTAGACAATGCTGGTGGTTGTAATATTGAAAAAACTCTAACGGCAGTTGAAAAAAAGTCGCTGCTTTATAGAATTTGAAATAAAAAAAATGCAAATAAGGCCGAGAAAACGTCCATCTTTTGAAGTTAAAAAAAAGCAATAGCGGACTTGAAATAGTGAATGGTTTCTATTATATGGTTTTATTACATTTTATATGTATTTCTTATTTTGTAAAATTATATGTAATAAAATATCTATCTATCTAGTAAATGGTTTCTAAATTGTGCTTAAAAACTCTTTAGTTGACTGACTAAAATGATCCTGCTTGCAAATTTAGCCACTTAATTTACATCAGCCAAATAATGCAAGCAAAACTACATGAACCTTAAGCCAAACCAAAAAGTTTTGGAGAAAAATAACAATAAACTTGTAAATATTTTTTAAGAAAATATATAAAAAAGATTACAGGAAACGTGTTAGTCACTAGAAATAACATCCTCAAGGCCAATGAAGTTTATGTTTACCAATTCAAAATGGGATGCGCCTAGACGTTTAAGTCATGACACGGCATTTACCCTATTTTAGCCAGCTGCTATAAGCTTTTAGCTGGTCAGGTGGGGATTGGGCAACTTAAGTCCCCAGGCCTAGAGCTAAAAGCTCAAGTTCAGATACACAGCCTTGATAATAATTTCTGCGTGGACATGACACTTTACGTCGTTTTAAATCCAAGCCATTCAAATTTCAAATTTTTGTTTTGAGATATACAGCGTGTTTTGAGTGTATTACTGTTAAAGTAGAGGGACACAATAATAGGCGAAATAAAGTTAAGAAAGCTTACAAAAGCCCAATTAAAGGAGGGTTAGCATCCCTATGCGAAAAGCATCGCTATGCCTCAACGCGCATATGCAAACAAAAGAGGATGTATCCCTATCCGCAGTTTCGTATAAAACTCCTCAAAGAATACTCCTATAGTTTACAGAAGTGCATCAATGAATTTCACTGATATAAAGTTCTTTAGTTTTAAGTTTATTGTGAACCATCATAATATTAAAATTGTTCCTTAAAGCGGAACAGTAAATGTTAATAACAAAATTGTAACGAAGATAAAAACAATGAAAGAAATGGGTTTCTTTTGTTGCGTGAAGTACTTCACTATACTTTTCTCCTGTTTTTATTGGGTATGTATATCGGCCTTATCTAAACAAATCGAAAATCTTTGTGATTTAAAAATTGCAAAGAATAAGTATAATGTATTTAAATTAAAGCACAAGAGATGACAGTGTATCTGAATGTGCAATATTTCAAAAGAAAGAGAATGGTGGACAAGCAGCTAATTGTGCAAATTAAGAATCTTAAGAATCGTTTACTGATGCAAAGAAACATTTTTGTGGATTTAAGAAAGTAAATAAGGTTGTGTTAATCTCGTTCTCGATTTAGTGTATTTTGTTGATGAAACGCACAGTTTAGTTTTCAAACGTTTATAAAAAAGAATCACCTAAATAGGGGGAGTATGCTTTACAAGGGGAAAAGTCAATAACAAGATATAAATTAAATATGTAATATAAAAAAAATATTTAAGTATGTACCAAATTGACATTGATAGGAATACAGTCTATTGTTTTGACAGCATTTTTCGACTTTCAAACCTTTTCCAAACTTTATTTAATATCACTAAAACACAAGAACCAAAGTGATTTAAAATTTTGAAATAATTAAGAGCTTTGGTTTTCGATTCTCATATTTTTCTGCTGTACACGAAAAAATTAAGTTTAAAAGTTTTTAAAAAATACTGCCTTATTGTCAGATTGCGGCACTCAAGCCAACTGACGGCATAAAAACTTAATTTTAAGGGTGTCTAGTCTGTATACGGCCAGTCACGTTTAAATCAATTTAAATGCACATTTCGATCAAATCTCTTAAAGAGCTTAAGGGTCGACTGTGAATCCCTTATTACAAGGACCATAATACGGTTTTCACACTGAGCCAGAATCTAGATTCAGAGTAAAAAAAAGTCCCAAATCTAATTGAAATCTATTAGATTTCCCATACATTCGTAGATTTCAGAATCTAGATCAGAATCTAGATTCCCACAAGACGTAGTACTGCTGGCTCCTCTTTGTTAACGAATTACTACTAAGACTTGGGAAATATGGCTTTAAAGTCATAGCCTTAAGCCTGCGCTGACTATTTTGCGATTGCAGTATCAAGCATGTTCCTCGCCGCAATAAGGGATTTGTTGCAATTTGCTCTTGGGAAACAGTCGGTGTCGGTCTTGGAGTAAATCCGAATCAGTATTGCTTACAAGAAGTTATAAAATACCATCTATAACTCCACCAAAACTGAAAGACGTTGAACTGACACTCGCCAGATATTTGGGCGAAATATCGCGAATATCTCAGTGAAAAGACTGCAGTCATTTGAAGTGGCAATTGCGCCCTTCTAGGGCTCTGGAACAACGCTCTCTTAAAAAGGAGCCTATTTTGCTGCCTTGATGAAATCCTAGTGCCATGTTTTTGCTCCGGAGGCAGTCAGGAAGACAAGGAAATTCTCTGGAGGGATATCGGCTAGGTTAGCCAAAGGAATAATTTTTTCGCCGAGAATATTCTTCAAGAGGGCCGGTTATTCCACCTCCATGATTAGAAAAACATAGAGAGGACTCATCGCTATTAACAGACATGGTCTGCATGTGGCGTCCGTGAAAGGCCGATGCGATGGAGATGTTTTCTTTCCAATGCTTACAATGGCCGCTGAAAGTTCCAGTGAAGATTTTTTGCTAAGCCCTGTCCAGGTTGGTCAGGGTATTAGTTTGCCTTTGGGAGAATTTAGTTAAGAATTTTTTGGAACAATGCTGTCCAGGTGTGTTAACCCAAACTTCGTTGGACTCAATTCGAGCTAGGTTTTTTTTATAAAGTTCTTGAAGAGTGTTTTACTGACTCAATCGAATGGTGCAGGCCCTATAAGTGCTGTAGTTGCTCCGACTTTAGCTAACGTTTCTGCTTATTCGTAGCCCTCAAAGCCACTGTGGGCTTAAATCCAGTGAAGTATAAAGTGGTTTTTGGCTAGTTCTTGGATGACCATGGTTGTTTCCAAAACAAGATTTGATTTGTTAACGTGCGAGTCAAGCGTCTTGATTGAGAGCTACTTGGCTATCCGAGAAGATGAATACTGTTCTTCCTCTTGTGATGGAACTCAGATTTATTCTAACACATTAGTTGATGGCAAGGACTTCCGGCAGGAAAACGGGTAAGCGATTTCCAAGGTTAACTGAATAGTCCAACTGGGGCAGCTCTCCATCAATACATACCGTCTGTATACCAGACAAGACTTAGCTGATAAGGAGTTTCTTTGAATTTTTCCCATTCATCCCTAATATTACTACGAAGATTTTTTTTGGAAGCTAGATATATTATGCAAGCATAACGTCAAGTGGCATGCTAAATTTGCTTTCAGATTCTAAGTCGCTAGACAAAGCTAAGAGGCCGCCTTTGTTAGAATGGGCATCAATGTTATTCGAATCGAGCATACGATGAATGCTCAGTCTTGCTTCCATGCGAATATGTGTTTGAATAGGTGGAAGACCCAGCATAATGTTAATAGCCATAGTCGGGGGGAGCGAACACATCCCGTCATGCAGATTCCAGCTAGACGTAGTATTTGTTCTAGCTTTTTGACCGTTAGTGACTTCGTTGATTCTTCATTAAAAATAGGGGACCCTCCAAACTATGCCAACAAGAGAGGCATCAGTCTTCTTTACATCGCGTTCAAGATCTTCTCAACAACATCTATCAACAATCTGATAGGTACATTAAAGTGTGGCTTTAGGCTAGAAAAATCCACTATCGATCGAATATTCACACTACGGCAGATCTTGGAGAAATCCCAGGAAACCTAAATCAATTCCCACTACCTTTTCATTGATTTCAAGACCGCGTATGACGCCATCTATCTCCTTTTTGCAACGCGCTGTCATGGGACTTCTTTAACATCATACTTTAGAGAATTGAGCAGAGCCTGCTCGCCAATACCAGAGGCACAATCTTTCAAAAGTCCATTCAATTGCTGGAATACGCCGACGACATTGACACAATTGGAAGAACGAAGCGTGATGTCAGTGAAGCCTTGAGTATTGAAACGGAAGCGGGGAATATGGGTTCAACAGTCAACAGAGCAAACCGACGTCTTGGACAGATCATCACTATGGACAGCTAGAACTTTGAGGTAGTTAGGGACTTGTTCCCTCTGGGGTCCACTATAAATTCTGACAACGACACCAGCTCTGAGATCAAACGAAGGCGAACTCTTGCCAATCGCTGTTTCATCGGGCTAAGAAGGCATTTGAGCAGCAAATTTTCCATTTATAAGACCCTCATCATCCAAGTCTCGCTTTTCCGTTCAGAAATATAGACCCTGTCAAAGGCGGATGAAACACTTTAGATTGTTTCGAGAGGAGACTCCTTCGGGTGGTTTTCCGTCTGCGGAGAGTGGACGAGGAGATATAACATCGAATTGTACTGGCTCTACAGCGACACCGACCTGGCCAGAAAAGTAAAAATACAACAACTGCGATTGCTGGGTCATCTAGAGCGAATGGGCACCAACTTCCCGGCCCGGAAAAACTTCGAATCGACTCCGCAGGGACGGTGGCGCATGCAAGGGAAACCTCAGCCAGATTTGCGTGCAAAACTGCTGGAGACAGTACTGGCTTACGAAACTTGTTGGCTGAGGCCTGGTCCACCCTGGCTTGTAGCGCCCTACTTAAGTAAATGCTAAGTAAATCAATACAAAGCAAGTTATTGGCAGATTGGGAATTAAGTTGTTGCCTTTGTGTCTGTATGCGGTACCTACTTGAGCTAAGCTTTAACTGTAAGTTGCAGTAAGATTTTCAGCACACTTTATGCAAGCCCTAAATCGCCTGCAGTAATTTCAAGTATAGTATTGTTGTTTAAACCTGGTTTGATTTCGAACAGAACCGTTGTTTAATCCTGATGCAGGCAAATTTACTGCTTAGACCAGGCTTTAATGAAACAGTTACGACTAAGCAAAGCGAGTTAAGGAATATTATGTCTTTAAAGGATTTGAAATTTTAACAATAATTTAAGCTTTTTCAATCAATTTTTAAATCTTTGAAACTTCTGCTTATTTTTTTCAGATACTAGGCTCTTCCATTGTTATTGGAAGCATTTGGATATTAACTGATCCTATGTTCTCGTTGATGTTCACAAAGTCTGGAGAATTCTTTTATGTATTACTGTACCTGCTTTTATTTTCTGGGTGCTTCGTACTCCTTAGTGCGTGGTTCGCATGTTATGGCATCCTTAAGCAATCAGCGTGTATTCTTGGCGTAGTAAGTCAAAAAATGCTTTTTCATATTGAGTGTGCACATATTTTCTTTATTTATGATCATAGTTTATCATCACGCTTATCTTAATAATGTGTTCTGAAATAGCAGCAGGAACATGGATCATTTTTAACAATGACCGATTCAATGACATAATAAGGGCATCCGTAAAGCATTCAATTCAAGAAGAGTACGGCGAAATAAGTACGACAACTGTAACATTTGATGTTATTCAAAAACACGTAAATATTTGAATAATGCTTAATAATTTATTTATATAATCTGATTAAGGATGAATTTTTTTAATGCCACGTAAGACTCTTCTTCGCTGGACAAATTTTAAGTTTGCCTTTTTTGATTTTTCGAAATGAAATTTATTCACGAAGCATTAGACTGGTGGTAATTAAAAAGGTTCCCTCTGTAATATGCAAATGACTTTAAGTGCTTATGTAGCTGTGTATTTTTTATGCTTAATTTTATCGTTATTATAGCTTAAATGCTGTGGTGCAGATGGACCTGGAGATTGGATAGCAAGTCGATACAATAACGTCGAACGACAGGATATCGTGAACATTGCATTTTCATCACTTAAAGTGTTCTTTAACGTCCCAGAATCCTGCTGCAATCAAAGTATAAGTGAACTTAATTGTGAAATAGTGAGAAAACATAGACTCGATGGGGTCTTTCACAAGGGCATCTACGAACAGGTAATGCGGAGCAACCCTAAAAAACCGTTAACCACTAAAAACATTTTTTTCCAGGGATGCGTTGGAAAACTAGCAGAAATAACATCAAGTCATTCTGAAATTCTTTTTGGACTTTTGATCGGTGCAACTCTCTTTGAAATAGTTGCTTTTGTTTTTGCCTTGTGTTTTTGCTGTTCGCTACTTAAGAATACAAGCAAAAACAAAGATTTTTCGAGTTCTTAGAAATATATTCTTAATGATAATCTGCGTCGGTAATAAAAATAGAATAATATTAATTTTGAATGAGACAAAATAAATGCTCTGACTTTCCCTACGTAGAATTTCTATTATTTTTGCGATAAATATATAATCTGAGTAGTCCAGTCAAATGGTTATCATTGGCCAGCAAACGGAACCTACCTACAAAAGTTTTTTTTTTTTCAACTCGTCCTATAGGGTTTTCAGTGTGTTGAAAAAGACAATGAAAATCCTGAAAATTTCTCCTTATTTAGTTTTCTACCAAAAAGTCATAGAAACGTGAACTTTTTGAGGTAGAGGAGATTACACTTTCTGTTAAACTTATTCTGGGATGTAGCGACAGCACATGAAAAGACATGAAAGAGGCGCTGAATGCACCCATCGATTCAGTTTACAAACACACCCGCTCGATTCACTTTACGAACACACCCGCTCAGCAGTTATTGCAGTCAGCTGATAACAAGGTAAGGTTAGGTTAGGTTGGGTGGATGTCCCCGCTGGGCAGGGACACACTTAGACCAAAGGAGGTCCATTGTGATACCACTTGTAGGACCAGAGTTACCAGCCCGGGACCTAAATGATGACTACCCGTTTGGGTGGTAGGGGTCCAGGCAACCGTTGACAGTATAAACCGATACCAAAGGTCACCAACCAGAGTTTGGTTGCGATAGCTGGGTAATCTTGAGCGTATGGACACCAACGCCCCGGCCCGGAATATCTTCGAATCAAATCTCGCAAGGATTGCCCAGTAGATGACCACCGAGACAGGTGGCGCATGCAAGTGGAAAGATCCTTAGACAACTTCCCCAAAACTAAAAACCCTAGCTGGACACAAAGCAGGCTGCCGAATCACGTTAGCTGAGGACCATATCCACCCTAGACTGTAGCACCACCTATTAGTGCTAGGTGCACCACCAGCCATTATTATAATGATTTTTGAATTGTAAATTTTTTGTGATTTCTCACTTTTCAAGACAAGATATTATAATATTTTTTACCTAGGGTTCGTCGAATAAAACTAAATGTCATTTTTATAATTACGCAATGTAACACTTTATTTATCAAACAAAAATTATGTTTTAATTCAAATCACAATAAATTAAACTTCGCTTCGCTACTAGGACTCAACAGTTCAACACTTTACTTCAATTCAATCGCTTTTTATTTTACTCTCGAATTTCTCAAGTCAATGTTACAAATATAATTGTGTCGTCTGAGCCCCTCATCCGTGTGTTTATACAAATTCAACACCTTCCAGAAGTTTTCCAATTGGTAATTTTCCATTAGTATTTTTCCACTGGTACTTTTTCAATGGAGGGGAAATTGGAATATCGAAATTCGAATGTCAGTTTGTTATCAGCAACGATACGATCCAAGTTGGTAAAGCAATGCCGAGAATCTCTGAACGAGATTGCTGTCAGGCCACAGGGATATTCCAGGCAACTGCAGAGCCGACGAACTAGCTAAAGTAGGTGCTAATGCTAATCCGATTCATACAACGGAACCGACAGCACCTATAAACTCGATAAAGTTTTACCTGAACATCGAAGCCATCACAATGGCAAACAATAGGTGGAATAATATCAGCACATGTCTCTCTTCCAAACAAATCTGGCTGGCCAGAGCTCGGTCGTAGGAAAACAAAGAGACTCATCTCCTTTAATAGGGCGAATCTTAGAAAGATAATTGGGGCCCTCACATGCCACTGTCTGGTAGGGTAACATGTCAGAAGACTTGGTGCTCCCTTGAACGACTTCTGCAGAAGTTGCAGGGATGAGGAAGAAGAAGAGACCATGGTTCATCTTCTGTGCAACTGTCCCGCCCCATCGACATTGAGAAAGAAAACTTTAGGTAAATACTTCTTTGATAATCTAAATGATCTAGCGCGACTCGATTTAAAGAGGCTAATGAACTTTATCTCCGGGTCAAACTGCCTAAACGCCTAACTGTGAACTCACAACCCATCCCTCCTCCACATGGAAACTCTATGTGGGCGAGGGAGCACCTACCGTGGAGCACCAAAATTTCCCCACCACACCTCCCCAAGGTTTTCCCAACAGGACCCAACAGGCTGCCCTCACCTCTCCGCTTTTGTGGGAACACTGGTACACATTCCCCCTGGTTCGGGTTCATACCGCTACAGTTACCCATACCTATCCCATTCCCCGATTCGGGTTCATACCGCTTCGGTATAAACCCACTCCTACTCACCCCCCCCCCCCCCCCCCCCCGAGGTTAATTCTGAATTGAGTCACCTGAGGTATGGGCTTACACCGAAACGGTTACTCTACTTCAGCGTCTGAACGAAGAATCATCCTCCGGCAACGGTCTTTACCGAAATCGGTTACTCTACCTGCACTTTCCATTCCTTAAAAGGCTAACTCTCGCTTAGGGCCAATAGTAAACCAAAGATCTTAATCAAGTTAAACTCGACGTAAGGGAAAGATACCCTATTTGGCCCTCACACCACACGGGACGCATTTAGTAGTACTCGTATAGTAATTGCCATTTTCCTCGTCTCTCCCCTCCCCACAATATCACCATATCCCAGTGTTCTTCCCAGGGCTGGGTTGGTGTGGGCTTATACCGCTTCGGTTACCCTCACCTCTCCACCCCCATGGGTGGAGAGGTGAGGGTAATTATCACCAGCACATAATTCTCACTGGTACGGGTTTATACCGCTTCGGTTACCCCTACCTTCCTCCAACTCTAACGCGAGTTGCCTGTAGTACGGGTTTACACCGAAGACGGTTACCCTACATCAGCTTTTTGCCTGAGAATTCCCCCCTGCAAGGGTTCACACCGAATCGGTTACCCCATGCACCTTCCCATCCCCGAGGATAATTCATAGCAGAGAAGCAACAGGTTCGGACTTATACCGAAATCGGTTGCCCTGCCGGGCTCTCCTATAGGAACTAATCCTCACTGACACACCCACCTCCTCCTCGACCTCAAGCACAACCCCTCCCCCCCCTTCCGTATTAACAAGGCAAATTCCCATCTGGAGTCCAACAGTAAAGAGACGACCTTTTCTTTAGGAAAGTCTCTCACTGGCCCCCCTCAACTCTGCTGATAGCGGTTCACACCGAAATGGTTACCCCCAGCCTTCATTACCCTCGGGTATGTGTCAACCAATCAAACTCTGGTTGGTGACCTTTGGTACAAGTTTTTGACTCTTCTGGCTAGGTCGGTGTCGCGGTACAGTCACATTCGACGTAATATCTTCTCCTCCAATCGCCGTCAAAGCAGTCGGGGCCATAAATCACCCGAGGGATTTTGTCTCGAATCAGCCTAAAGCGTTTTCATCCGCCTTTTGGAAGATTGTGCCTCTTATGTTGGCGCGGGAGTTCTGCACAATTCTCTCAAGTTTGATATTAAAGAAGCCACATGACAGCGCATCGCCTTGTTTGAATGCTTTTTTGACATCAAAGGGGTCAGTTAGGCCTTTGCCTTTCTCGACCTCGGCGGGGCAGCGTGACCTTTCCGTCTTCATCCTGCACAAACTACGATTTGGCAGGAGTGCCAAAGTTAGACATTGCGCTTATATAGCGCATCTTTAGCTCGCTTATATAGCCCGTCTCTATAGATGCTGTCATACGCGGCCTTGAAATCGATGAAAAGGTGGTGGGTATCTATTTGGAATTCCTAGGTATTCTTCAAGTTCTATCTATTTGGATCACCAAGGTGATCGATGGTGCACTTTCCTAGCCTAAACTCACCCTTATGTGGACCTATCAGATTGTTGATAAACGGCTTTAAGCGACAACACAATACAACAGTAAAGATCGTATGCGATGTTAAGAAAACTATTTGAAGGGTCAAAGAAATACACACCCTCGGCGAGCAGAAAAAAAGAACTAGCTAGCTTTCCAATAATCTCCCTTGGCAAATATAAAACGAGGTGATTATTTCACTTCGTCACAAACTACCCTTATGACAAACACACTCTTGCCAAGGAAATGCAGTTTTTTTTTTAAATAAGGACATGCGAATATAAGTAACAACATAAAATCCAAGCAAATTAAGCAGCAATATAAGCTTAACTAAATCCGAAAAAATAGAACAAAGCCCTAAGAAAATAATTTAATTGAATAACAAGAATAAAGCAACAAACCTTCAATAATATTGAAAAAAGATAAATTGCTCGCTTAGAGAATACCGAGGAAACAAAAAACTTTTTAAACATCTGTTTACGACGAAGACGAACGTTTGTTTTTCGTTTAATACTTCCACAAATTAAATACGGGATCGTTACATTGATACATGATGCATTTATTAAAATTTTTCTAAATAAGATAAATAGAAATAGAAATTTGATCTACACCAATCACAGCTATATGTTGGTTATAATAAGCAATCATCCGGCGGCTATTGCTTCTCTACTAAAACTATTCTAATTCATATCATATTTCGCTGATATGATTTTCAAGACAAGAACTGCCAGGCAACAAAAGTACTGCCAACTAAAACGTATACTTTCAAGCACATGACATAAAACAGCGCATAAATCATTTTAATATTTAATTATGCATTGAAGTAGCATATAGAAATCAATATTTGGTTAAAAGCGGTTCTGAAGAAAAAACTATAAATTGGTTTTAAGAAGAAAAAAAAACCAAAAGTATGTATATAAAATTTCTACATAAATATTTGACAATTATAACAAATTGCAAACAATACTTTAGCCAAACATTTGCGTAATCAGTGTACTAATCACAGCAAAGAGATAGAGCACTTTGTTAGGTTTTAAATGAAAGAAAAAGCTGAAGCTAAAAGAATAAATCGCATTAAAAATCTCACAACGGTTTCTACAGCCATGGAACACCTGATCAAGCGGGTATAAGTCCAAGTAAATTCATTTTTTAAAATAGCGTGAAAGCTTGTATATGACAAAGTACAGAGGTAAGTTTTATACTGTCTCCACCGGAAATAAAAAGAGGATTTACAAGGAGACGATTAGATATAAATCTCAAAGTGGCTCCACTGGATAAATATATGATTAATTTGAAACGCGCACTCTTTTTCTGTCATTTTGGTTCTAAAAAGACAGTGGCGATGTAATTTCCAAGGACCGAAAAAAGATATACTGATAAAACAAACTGTTACAAAAGTTCATAAAATAGGTGTGTGCATAGGGCGAATGGGATTTATGAAACGATCTATTTTTAATCGCTTACCGAGAGGTTTGAAAGCGATGTAAGGTAAATCCCGCGATTTGTAGAGGATTTAATGAAGATTTATATTAATCGCGGATTAGTGTCCGGTATTAGTACATGGTATTAAATTATCATTTACACACGATCGTTGTTTTTTGTGACTTGTTTCTGTAAACAGCACTGAAGGCGGCAGCTCTTTTGGTCGCAAATCCCTTTACTGTGAATACGCCTTGGTTGGTACTGTAGTGCTAACTTTCCTTTATGGTAAAATTTTCCATATCTGAACGAAATTTCTTCTAAACAAATGCGAAACGCTTTCAAATGAGAATTTAAAGTTTATAATTTAAGACAGTCGGAAGATCTACACACATAATTTAACAACATGCCATTATCTTTTATATCGTTTCTTGATGAACTGTAGTGTTTTAGCCATCAAGGGTGCTTTCTTTGGTCGAATTGGGTTGTTTACTGAAACAAAAATGAGTTATTGCATGAAAGTTCATCACTCTTTTGCCAAATAATTAACCTGTTGATTGTAAGACATCCCGGTTCACCTTGAGTCGCGGATCGCCAACCTTTGCAGTATTATGTGATGCTGATGATAGAGCCAGTACTCGTGCGGCAGGGGAAGCGATTGGCTTGTTATTTGTTCCATATTGTTCCTGTTTACGTAAAACATTTCTTGGCGGCTTAACAACATTATCAACATACGCCAGACGTGTCTTTTTGATGGGTAACGCACTTTGCTTTTGAGATATTTTAATGTTTTTCGTTAGAATATCAAGGCGTCGTTCTTTTTCATCTTCGCATCGCTGTGAATTAATGAAGAATTTTTAGAGCATTTCAGTGTTTAAAAACTACTACTTTTAATACCAAGAACATTTCGCGCCAAGTCTCTTCAGTTGGCTTTGTTTTCCCCCGAAAATGTCGCCCAACATGCTGCTGCCACAAAATATCAGTATCTTCTAATAGATATGGATTATAATCCTCTATGGTCAATAGCTGACTAGGAGTAGTTCTCTCTAGAACCTGCCGCAGAACATCAAATGGAACTCCTCCAGTATACTCCAGGGCTAATAAGCAAATGAGAGTTAAAAATAAAGTAAAACCGCAATAACTCTTCGGATTGTACCTACCATCAATATTTTTTTGTAAAATTCGTATGCATATGTCGAACAGAGATGGTACTGAGAACACCGCACCTGTTTTGATGCCAGAGTAAACTTTGGTTCTAATAAAAGCAAAATATTAAAAAACAAATATGCACAGGAAGAGAAAAAAAAAATACCGCATAGTTTTTGATGAAATCCCAATACTAAGAGCGTCCCCGTTAGTCAACATCACTTTATCATTATTTGTAGACGGGTAGATGCAATTCATTATATTGGGGTTTATTGGAGCTGGTTTGTAGTTATCCGTTATTTTGGGAACTGAAGGAACGACTGGTGTTCTTAGGGCAGTATCAGGTTTGAATTGTGATGGCATGTTTAGTGAATTCTGCAATAAAGTTTTTATTAAGATAATAAACAATCCAAACCTTGTGATTGAGACCACGATTTATAATAATAGTTAAAATTTTTATATCTAATTTTTTTTATTCTACCTGTGGTACCGACCCAGATTTTTTTTTTCTATAGATGAAGGGTATTGGCTGGCGTGTCTGGAATTGGCTTGTTGTCCAAAAAGAGTGGGTGATCGAGTCTCAGAAGTCAATTTTTAAGGCTTCGAATGAAAGACGCGCAATGGATGTACTTTCAATGTATTTGGGGCTAAGCTTATTACTTATTTCCAGTGCTGGTATTTTGGTTTTTTTATCAGAACCCCTGCCGGTTTTTCAGTGCTGAGTTAAGCCCACTTTAAACCAAATGTGTTAATCCCGGAACAAAACGAATCTAGAGTTAAGCCGGCGGACAGTTTTCCAGTGCAGAGTTAATTCCGTCAGTAAATTTGTCAAAATCTTCAACTCTCAGTCAAATTATTGACTCTCCCAGCTTTCATTTCTCATAAAAAACACAGAAAAAGAGCTTCGCGTCATTTTCAGATGGCATTTTGCACAGAAACATGCAAAGTCACTGCCATTTCACATAGAAAAAACATTCAAAGAAGTTCATATTGTTGTATCAACTCCTACTCTCACCTCCCCGTGGTGAACACCGGGTGCCTAGTACCTCAACTGGAGATTGGGTTCCAACCCCTTTGGAAGGTTGTTGGGGGTAGCAGACGAGAGAGGGGGGGAGGAGTGTTCCCACTAAGGCACTTCTCCTTGCATCCGGACGGCAGCGGAGGAATTCCCCAGATGGAATCAACGGTGGCGTCCATAGTTCCAGTCAGGCCGAACTACTTAGTGAACACCTTATATGGGCTACTACGACGTATTCGGAGCTCAGGCCTATAAGGAGCGGGCTATCCGGCTCTCCGTCCTTAGAGCTTAGCAAAGGATCTGGTCCTCCAGGTTGGGGGTCGTGCCGTCGGGGTGACTTCCCGGCCACGTAAAGAAACACCAGTCACGAAGCGGAAACAAGCCTCGGATTCGGACGGATTTACTGTTGACGACCAATGCAAACGAGAAAAGGACAACGAGCTCCGGATCTGCACGTGGAATGTTAGGTCCCTTAACAGACCACGTGCAGCCGAGCAACTAGCGGAGGCCCTTAACGACTGCAAGGCAGACATTACTGCCATCCAAGAAATGCGGTGGGACGGGCCGGGCAAAAGAAGGATGAAAAACTGCGACATCTACTACGGCGACTGCTACCGGCATCAAAGACAGCGCCTATTTGGATGTGGTTTCGTTGTTGGAGGCAGACTTAGGCAAAAAGTCTTGAGCTTCAACCCTGTAAGCGAGCGCCTCGCGACGATCCGCATCAAGGCTAAATTCGCCAACATTAGCCTGATATGCGCACATGCCCCCACAGAGGAGAAAGATGACGAAACCAAAGATATGTTCTACGAGCTCCTGGACAAAACTTATGAGCAGTGCCCTAGCTACGACATTAAAATTGTCCTAGGCGATTTTAATGCCAAGCTAGGAAGGGAGGGCATCTTTGGTCGTACTGTCGGAAAGTATAGCCTGCACGACACGACCTCCGATAACGGATTCAGGCTGATCGACTTTGCTGCGGGGCGACACGTTGTGGTAGCTAGTACACAGTTCCCGCATCTCAATATCCACAAAGGGACATGGAGATCTCCCGATCAATCAACCGTCAACCAGATTGACCATATTGCGATCGACGCAAGGCACTCCTCCAGTATCATGGATGTCCGAACTTTCCGAGGGGCCAACATTGACTCGGATCACTACCTTGTTGTAGCCAAGGTACGGCTGCGGATATCCCGACCAGCGCCAAGTAATGGAAATACTGTGAAGAAGTTTGACGTCGGCCGACTACAATCGCAAGAGATCGCCAGGTCCTTCTCCAACCGAGTCTCTCAAAACCTTCTACGAAGTCCTATGCAACCAGCATCAAGTATTGATAGCCAGTGGCAACATTGCCAAAATGCCATCAGAGACGCCGCCTCTGAAGTGCTGGGTTTCACACGGCGACCACAACGAAACCCCTGGTTTGACGATGAATGCCGGCAAGCACATGCAGCTAAACAGGAAGCATACAAAGCGGCGCTGCACAGAAGGACTAGAGCTGCTCGCGAGCTCTACGAACAGAGGAGGAGAGAGGAGCACCGGCTTCTCCGAAGGAAAAAGAGAGAGCACGAGAAGCGCGCGGTTGAAGAGATAGAGAGATGTTACAACAGGAATGAGGTTAGAAAGTTTTACCAAAGGATCAAAAGGTCCTGCCAAGGGTATAAACTTCGAACTGAAGCCTGTAAGGACCATCAAGGGAACATCGTTGTAGAATCGCAGTGGGTGCTGAGGATTTGGAAAGACCACTTCTGCAGACTGTATAACGGCGAGGAAGAACCAAATACCGCTGTCAGGCAGAACGAACCATTCAACCCGGGCGAAGACGTTACCGACGAAGCATACGAACGATACCGCCCACCCGACCTGGAGGAGGTGAAAGTAGCTGTGTCTAAGCTCAAGTGCAACAAAGCAGCCGGAGCAGACGGCCTAGCTGCCGAACTTTTTAAATCCGCTGGCGATGAGCTGGTTAGGAGCATGCACCAGCTCATCTGCAAGATATGGTCGGAAGAAAGCATGCCCGACGAATGGAACCTCAGCATTGTTTGCCCGATCCTGAAGAAAGGAGACCCTCTGAGTTGTGCCAACTACAGAGGCATAAGTCTTCTTAACATCGCATACAAGATCTTTTCTGCTGTACTGTGTGAACGCCTGAAGCCGTTTGTCAACAATCTGATAGGCACATATCAGTGTGGCTTTAGGCCAGGAAAGTCCACCATCGATCAAATATTCACACTGCGGCAGATCTTGGAGAAAACCCAGGAATTCCAAATCGATACACACCACCTCTTCATCGATTTCAAGGCCGCGTATGACAGCATCTATAGAGACGAGCTATATAGCGCAATGTCTAGTTTTGGCATCCCTGCCAAACTCGTCAGTCTGTGCAGGATGACGATGGAAAACTCACGCTGTTCCGTCAAGGTCGGCAAAGACCTCACCGACCCCTTTGATGTCAAAAAAGGATTTAGACAAGGCGAGCGCTGTCATGCGACTTCTTTAACATCATACTTGAGAGAATTGTGCAGAACTCTCGCGCCAACACCAGAGGTACAATCTTTCAAAAGTCCGTTCAACTACTCGCATACGCAGACGACATTGACATAATCGGTAGAACAAAGCGTGATGTCAGTGAAGCCTTCGTGAGTATTGGGACGGAAGCGGCGAATATGGGTTTAGCAGTCAATGAGGGCAAAACCAAGTATATGCTGTCATCAAGAAAAGACACCCAACACCGACGTCTTGGACAAAACATCACCATCGACAGCTATAACTTTGAGGTAGTTAGGGACTTTGTCTACCTGGGTTCCGCTATCAATTCAGACAATGACACCAGCGCTGAAATCAAACGAAGGATAACTCTTGCCAATCGCTGTTTCTTTGGGCTAAGAAGGCAACTGAGTAGCAAAGCCCTCTCTCGAGCAACTAAAGTGTCCATGTATAAGACCCTCATCATCCCAGTCCTGCTGTACGGTGCAGAAGCATGGACCCTGTCAAAGGCGGATGAAAACACTTAAGGCTGCTTCGAGAGGAAAATTCTTCGGACGATTTACGGTCCCGTCTGCATAGACGGAGAGTGGAGGAGGAGATATAACATCGAACTGTACGGGCTGTACAGCGATACCGACCTAGCCAAAAGAGTCAAAACACAACGTCTACGATGGCTGGGTCATCTAGAGCGGATGGACACCAACGCCCCGGCCCGGAAAATCTTCGAATCCACACCGCAGGGACGACGCGGTAGAGGAGCACCGAGACTCAGGTGGCGCACGCAAGTGGAAGGGGACCTCAGCCAACTTCGCGTGCGAAACTGGAGACGGCTAGCTAGAGACAGAGCTGGCTGGCGAAGCTTGTTGGCTGAGGCCCAGGTCCACCCCGGACTGTAGCGCCACCTTAAGTAAGTAAGTAAGTAAGTTCATATTGTTCGCAAGAGTTGATCTGAGATTTACTCATCGAGTTTAGCGAGTTAAGCCGAGATTAAACCCGGACCAATATTCACTGAAAAATTTATTTCTGAGGTTAATCTCAGTTTAACTCGGAAAGTCGGATGAGGGAAGCCAGTGAGGGAAGACTGGGAAAATAATGCAATTGTCAAACCTAATGAAATTGCAATTTTCACAGACGGTTCGAAAACAGGGGAAGGAACAGGTTCAGGTATCTTCTCAAAAGACCCGGAACTAAATGTATCCATAAAACTACCGCATACATGCTGTGTCTTCCAATCAGAGTATCTGGCTGTACTTAGGGCGGCCGAGCTTTTGCAGATGAGATCGATATCCAGCAGAGATAACGCCATTTAAATCGATAGCCAGGCTACGCTCAAGGCAATGAAATCGATCAACATCTAATCTGATATAGTCAATGCCTTAGGCATTGTGCAGTCAGAACCGGGTGAGACTGTGCTGGGTGCCAGGACACTGCGTTATAGTGGGTAGTGAACAAGCTGATGAGCTTGCAAGAAAAGGAGGGCTCCTTGGAAACAGTGTGGTTTCTAACATCAAACCACCCCTCTGCGTTATTAGAGGTACTATTGAGGAGAAAATTGTAATGACTGCCAACCAAAGGTGGTCTCGTCTGGCTGGACACAGGGTATCCAGGTCCCTCTGGTCACGACTAGACGAAAAAGGATCGAAGGCACTATTAAAACTGAGTAGGGACAAGCTAAGGGCTTTGGTGGGAGTTCTGACGGGACATTGTCTCCTGAGGAAACACGCAAGGAGGCTCGGGCTTTCTGACACAGATATTTGTTGATTCTGCAGTGATCTGCAGGCGGTTGAGGATATAGCACACATACTGTGCGAATGCGATGCAATTTCGCGAGTTCGCAGAAAATATTTAGGGGAATATTTCTTTGGAAGTTTGGAAGAGGTACACGGCACAAACTTCAAAGGCCTTTTTTAGTTTTAATAGGGAAATTGGCTGTTTCACGGTGATTGTTTAGGTTGTTTTTGCCTTTTGAATGTTATTTTCAAATGGTTCCCCAGGGATTGCGATGGGCCGGCTTTGGTGCCTAGTGTCTGTGTGGTCCTTTTCACCACACCCCTGTTTAACCTAACCTTACCCTTTGCAACCATTTCATTGTTTTTAGAGTTTTGAAATTTAAAGCGAGAAATCATGACGATGAGATGACTGTGCGAAGCCATTCATGACGCGTTATGAAATTTAAGCTATTTTAAGAATTGAAATACGAGGTCGGCATTTGGGCTTATTTTTTACTGAAGAGTTTTGTTTTTACGGAAAATCAAAATGATTTCCAATCGGAAAAGAGTACGAATCGTACTTTGAAAATATCACGCCATTCACATACCTTGAATTTTTGAAACACTTTTTATCGGCACTCTTGACGGAAATCCTTTGTAATAAGATACGGATACGGGTTGGATTTCCGTATATATTATGGTAAGGATTTCTGACCAAAATGTTATTTGTCTTACCCTGTTGCCATGCAAGAGTTGACTTTTCGAGTGGAAATAAAGTCCAATCACAACCAGCACCAGTCTTCGCGCACACCGAGTTGAATAGTCGAGTAGGTTTAAAAGGTTCAACTGGCACATGAGCATTCTATCACACACAACAATGCGTTTACCTGCTTCAAAAACACAGAAGCTACTGACTCAAAGCAACATCTGTGACTCACTGAACTCGAGTTTATGTCGAGTCGATTCCTACTCTGCATGGAATAGCGATATCTACTGGTGGGTATTTGCGAACGGTTGTTTCGACATTTCAGTGAACTTCTAGTGCCTTTTCTATCGTTCTGGCTATTAATGTAAGAATGTCTTAAGTTAGAGAGGACAAAAAGCTCTTAAAAATGTCTTAAGTTAGTCATAGGCGTTTATGTCTTTCTTAAGCTAGTGTAATTTTTTTTTCTTGTATCAGTTAAGTTTTTTGAGACTATTCCGGACAAAGAAGCACACAAAAAAAAGTTGAGTTTAGTTACTCTATCACTATTTTTTCGAAAGTTTAAAAGGCATCATAATAATTAGGTTGTAGATTGTAGGCATTTATGTCCCTGATGAATGTGTGCAAAATAAAAAGAATCAAATGACAAAAACTATCATTAGTTTCTTGGATTTTGCCATTTGACGAAAAACAGATTTAAGCTGCTTTTCTTTAACTTTATTTGCATCGCAACGACCA
Organism: Neoascia interrupta; assembly: GCA_947623515.1. Lineage (NCBI taxonomy): Eukaryota > Metazoa > Arthropoda > Insecta > Diptera > Syrphidae > Neoascia > Neoascia interrupta. The sequence continues at coordinate 95,410,478 of OX392464.1, read as the reverse complement.
AATTTCAGATCCTTAGCTTAAAATTAAAAGCCTTAAAGACCCAACTAGTTATATTTTCTATCCCGTTCATATCCAAGTTCTTATGGATCTACGGGCGGTGAATATATCATTGCTGGGGTGGGCTAGGCGTACATGGACCATCAATCTTAGCTCTAAAATTTCTTTATTTCTTGATGATGACATGAACTTGTACGAGTGAAGTAATAGAGACGACTAATTACACGGCATTGAAACTTCTTTAATCAGACCAGTCTTCACTGAGTTTGCCCGTTAGGGATTCCTTATTGTAGGTAAATTTGCATGGGCTAACAGACTTACATCTCTTCAGTTGAGTCTGTCTCAAAACGATGAGAATACTTTTTAACAAACTTCAATCTCCTGAAATTTATGTATACACAAGGAGAAAAATAACGTCTTTTTTGACACTTACCATTTCGAGTTCACTGGTTATTGACTTTTCAAGATCGCGAACAAATCCAATTGTCTTCATATCAATAGGTGGCTTTTGTCCTTTTTTTAGTTTCTTATTAGCTGATACACTGCACATTCCAAGGGCCTCTGAGAAACTTGCACCCATGGAATTGTCGATTCCATCATTCAACAGTAGTTTGACCTTTTTCGCTTTGGGAGCATCTTTTGACAAAACATCTGTTTAAAAGAAACATTAGCTTTAAGTTGGATTTAGCTTCATTATAAATTATAATATATTAAACAATTTAAAGAGAATTAAATTTCCCATGAGAAAAGTTCCATGAAAATTAATGGATTAACCTATACGATGCCTTTTTTAATGTAAAGCAAAACTGTAACAGTTCAAACTTTCCAGTTAGAATAGAAATTTTGAAACTACGTATTCATTCACGCTAAGTGAACAGAATCAGCTTGGTTTTTAGGGTTTTGATTCATTATTTTCTTTTAAGAACAGATGAGGTTGTTATTAAAATAATAAGAAGCCAAGCTTTGGAGAGAGGACCTCCTGTCCTTCTCAAATCCCTGACGTTACAAGGCAATTTGGACGTTATCACAATTCAGTTTCTAACGACACAGAAATTTTGTGGACGTGACAGTTCGCTTAGGCAAACAGTTGGACAACCGATCTGCATCGCGTTATAAAACTCTAGTCCGTGTAATACTATGTCTCCACCGGCAATGAAAAGAGGATTAGCGGGATACGATTAAAAAAAAATCCTAAAGTGGCTCCACCGATCAAATATAGGATTTATTTGACACGGAAACTCTTGTTCCGTCATTTTGGCTCTCAAAAGAGAGTGGCGAAGTCATTAACCAGCGGCACAAAAAATTCCGTTGTAGAAATTCCAATAGAAAACATATTTGTGATATATCTTTGGTACAGGAACTGTTTCAGTTTCTTTTTTTGATTCTCAAAGGTGCATAAGGTAGGTTTGTGAATAGGGTGAATGGGATTTATGAGATGATTTATTTTTAATCGCTTGCCGAGAGGATTAAAAATTTGTATTCTAAATCTCGTGATTTGTAGAGGATTTAATGACGATTAATATTAATCGCGGATTAGTGCCCGGTGAAGACATGATATAACATTGTATTTTTTGTTCAAATATTCTATTAAATGTGCTTACATTGTGGTGATTGCATTTTTATATGAATAATTTGTTTTTTTTTTACATAAAAGCACCCCCAAATATGGGCGTGGTGAAATTTTGTTCGTTTAAGTTGATAATATAAGTATATGTCAGAACATTTTCTTGATTTCAAGCAAATATAAAAATCAAATCAAACTTACCGTTATCTGTAGAAGCATTTGAGTTAATACTTTCATTTGTCGTTGTAGTTTTTCTATGTTTCCTATGTGAATCGGTGGATGATTTCTTATCTTCTTCCCTCGACCTGTGACTGTGAGTGCTTTTCGATTTCGTTTTAGGTTCTTCCGAATGTTTTAATTTAACCTTTTCTTTTTTTTCCCTTTCTTTTGAATGAGAGTTATGTTTTTCATTGCTGTCGTTGTTCCTTTTTTTGTCCCTTTGGCTTGTATTGGTATTGTTGTTATTATTATTATTTCTGGTATTTTCAATAAGCTGAGGTTCGCTTTTGATTTCTTCTCTAATTGCGTCTGAGTTTCTCAGTTTGCTATTTCTAATGGAATCATCTGCAAGCGGTTCAGGTCTGTCTTGCTTTTCGATAATTTCTTCCGCTGCTACCATTGCTTTCCATTTTGCTACAAGAGCTTTTGCAGCAGATCCCACTTCACCATTATGTTTGCGGAGGGAGTTGACAGTCTTTCCGACACCTGTCTTTTGCAAATGTTCGACAGTAACAGGCAGCTCGAAAAGCTTTCGTATACAGTGGATCAACTGTAAAGGAACAAAAAATATATCTAAAAACAAAGAAACCTGTTTCAATCATATATAAAACATCAATAAAAGAAAAAAATACTCGCACCCGCATGATTAAAAAACAAATCAAGCAGGAGAAAGGGGAGCATTGGTTCTAAGAGAAGAAAAAGGGAAGCATGAGAGTCGCGTGATTAGAGAAATGCTTTGATGCAGCAGGAAAGTTTTACAATAGGGTTTTAAACTTGTCGAAAGGAAACAAGTTTACCCTATGTCGAAGTGAAATTTAGTTGTTATTTTTATGCTTACATATGTATTTCAGTGTCCTGGTTACGAATATGTTATTAAAAATTCTCGGGTCTCATTTAGTTTAAAGTTATAGCTATTCAAAGTTTAAGTTTTTCGATACAAAGTTACTCGTCTTAGACTTTTAATTTGTGCCTAAGAGTATGCTATAGAAATCTGACAAGATTCACTGTAAAATAAATTTACTTTTGGAGACAACCATATTTGAGTGGACCGCTTCGCGGGTTTAAATGACTTCAACTCCCTTTTTCGCAGGGTTTAGCCGCTAAGGGTGCCAGTTGTCTGGCACGCGCCTATCGCCATTTACGGGTATGTTAAAGTTGCACTCTTTTTGAACTTATTTAACTTTTAACTTCTAAATTAATCGAGACCTACAATTTTTAATAGCATATTCGGAATCAGGACACCCAAATCCATATATTAAGATAAAAAAATCCAATACGGTAAACTGCCAGATCTGACAATATTGTCGCATCTTTCAGTAAAAAATTTGTCCCCAATGTCTTGCAATCGTGTGAACACACAATTCAGTCTGACAATATTTGCGGAAAACTAATTGTCACATCATTGTCAGATAGCAACCGGACAATGAAACTGTAAGAACTCTGGCAATCGTCTGAACACATAAAATGTCGCATTGCCAGACTACTGTCAGACATTAGGACATTTGCAGCCTCGTTTTTAATTGCCAGATGTACTATATTTTTGAAGTTGACAATTTTTTCATTGTCATTAATGTTTTTTCCTGTTTATAGGGAAAAATGAACTGTAATGAATGTTTTCAAAAAGATGTGCATGTACTGTGATTTTGACGTCAATTGCTTCAATTAAATAACATAATTTTTTAATTAAACAATTAACCCATCAACACAATGCTGTGTGTGCCCTTATAATTATAGAATATGCTACCAGAGTTCGGGGGTGCGACCATAACCACGTGTTTGCCGCCCAGTGCTCCAATGCAGTTGGGAAATTGCCACAGTTCTTGGAACTTGGTGGCAACAGCTTCCCAGGCCTCTGGAGTTTTTGGCGTCTAAAATGGCATAGCATTTATTGTGGGTGAATTTGAATAGGTATGCCGAACTTAATTTACCTTCAGATATTTTCCCACAAGAACTTTATAAATGGCGTCGAGAACATCTGGAATAATTGACGAAATCGTCGACACCGAAATTCGGAACAGGAACTGCATCGACCGGAAATTTTCACCGGTAGCTAGATACCTTAACGTTATTACTAGTCGCTCAGCCGCCGAAATGCTCGCGCGCATATTGGTGTCTTGCTTTGTAATGTGTGGAGCCACCAAAGCAAGAAGCTCATCGAATTGGTTCGCATTCATGCGCAAGAAATTTCGATACAATGCTGGCTCCTCAGCACGCAATTCCACCAGCAATTTGGCGTAGAGTCCCTCCTGCTCACGGCGCGTTACCCAATTCTTTATCCCAACACGGCTGCGTTTTCTTGTGTGAACTTGAAATTTAGCGTTGTAAGAAAGTTTCACATTGCTAGCTTATTCGTAGCTCATTGTCGGAACATGATAGATATGACAATATTGTCAGATCACGCAATCGTGTGAACATAGCTTTATGCCGACGAAAGTACTAAAACAACCTAAAGAATACTATCTCATTATCATCATCATCATCATCTATATAAATAAAAATGTAAATGTACGTTTGTTCCTTACCGCTAATCTCGGAAAGTCCTACACCGATCGCTTTTAAATTTTGACACAACATAGCATTCGACCACGGGTGGATTTATATAACTTTAAACAAAGGAAAACAGTCCGGTACATGTTGGACCTAAAAACAACACCTGCTTAGTGAAAGTAGAATTAAAATGAGAAAGAAAAATTTTCCGTATCGTTTTTTCGTTTCGCTATAACTGAGCCCTTAACTGAGATTTTGCTCAGATAATAAGCAAACAGGAATTTCGTTTTTTAAAAGCAAAAAAATAATTCAGCTTTATTGTCAAATAATAATAGTACAGTAGAGTCTGCTTATAACAAAATTGGCTCGCTTTAGCCGAAGTTCGTTATAAGTGACACGTTAGAAAAAATCATTAACTTCTCAAGGACGGAGTGTTGTCTCTGTCCCAGTAAGAAACTTTACTGATTTGTGCTGCATTCGTGTATAAACATAACGCAACCCGGGAAAGTACAAAAAAAAAAAAATAATATCGAAGGGTATCATTCTGACGTTTAAATTTTTGACAATCCAACGCAGCTGTTAAGTTCTCGGGAAGTCCCATAAAGTTGGGGAAAATCTGTTTAACAAAAAAGTTAAAAGAAACTTAAGACTGCTAAACATACACGAAAGGTTAAAAACTATGCCTCGAAATACCGAAGCCGTTTTTAAGTAAAAAATAACATTCATATCAATTTTGAAATGGGATATCTCCACAGTTGGCAAATAGGGAAAGGCTTACCAGATATGATGGGTTTATGTTTTAATTTAATATACTGCTGGTTATACCATCTATGCTCTCTAAGGAGTCAGAAATATTGAAAAGTACCTGTAAAGAAGGGTTACAGGCCTTTACGAGTTTCAGCCCCTTGACTGATGTAGTCCTATGGATTTTCAAATTGAGGTGCGGCGAAGTAAGTCTCACATGTCTCGGGAATATGTATGCTGACAATTGGCCGTCTTGGCTCCAACTTGGCCATTGAGTGTAGAGTGTTGCTCTCACTTAAGGTTTGTAAAATAGGATATGCGTTGTAGTTCCCGCTGGTAGGGTTGCGCACAAGTTCGTGGTCCAGGCAATTCAATGTTTTTCCCGTGTGGTCTGGTAGAAGTGGAATTTTAATTTGGATAGAGTCTGGATAGAGTCTCGGATGGATACATGCGTTGTGGAATTAAAATTCTAGCTCTTAATACAATACTTTTCACCCGGCGGAGCGGTTAGTCATATAAATAATCATATAAATAAAATTGGACTGGACTAGCTTTGTTTGATAAAAGTAGCCAAAATATGCTTTTCGTCAAATGGCAAAATCTAAGAAACTAATTATAAAATTCTCTTTATTTTCTATAAAACTTCATAAGATTGGCTGTGCCTCTTATTTATTTCAAAACTACACTTTTTTGAGCAATAAATGGCGCAACATACGTTCTTTTGACCGTTTTTGCATTTTTTAAATTTCAAATCCAATAAGCAAACGGGCACCGATTTTTGCGAAGAGGTACTAGTGTGTGGAGAGCCGTTTCAATTTAGATTTCGATTGTTTCGCTGTCAAATTTCCATCTTTCTTTTCTCGCTCGCCACGTTTAAAAATCATAATTTTTGATTTGTCTTAATCAATCTTTGCTTGTAGTTCTCGGGGTTCCTCAGCAAGTAGAACAATATCATCTGCGTCGTATATATTAAAATGTTGATTATATTACCCGAAACTTTAATTCCAACCTTTCTAATTTACATTGTTATGTCGTCTAGAAATAGTACAAAAAGCAGAGCACCTAATGTACATCCCTTTTTATACTCATTGTTGTCTGAAAATCTGTGGGGTGCCGTGGCGTAGTGGTTAGTGTGTGTGCTTACTACGCCGGAGGCCTGGGTTCGAATCCTGCCATCGTCACCTGAAAAAAAGACTTGTTCTTTTTCACGGTCCCCACCTTCGCGAGGGTCTGACAAGCCCACCGAGAGTATCATTTGTCTTGAAAAACTTCTCAAAGTGCCGTTCGGATTCGGCAAAAAAAATGTAAGTTTATACACTGTTGAGAAGTTGGCCCTGGTTCACCTCGAGCTGTTGCGCCACTCTATTTATTTATTCATTTTTTTTTTTTTAATCTTCTGAAAGGTCGGAACCATTCCAAACTGATGCGACTGTGCCCTCATACATTTCCTTTTAATTTAATTTTGGTGGGGGCTAATGCCCCGTTTATTCGGCTTAATTCAAGTTGCGAAAGAGGAGAAAAAGATTGGAAGAACATTTTTTAAGAAAAATTGCAGGAAGACCATCCGGGGCTGGCGAAAATTCTTCTTTAAGAGCTAGTAATTTGTTTTTAATAAGAGTCAGGTCGAATTGTTGATACAGAGAGGGACCAATGGAGAAGTTATGAAGGTGATTGAAGTAAGAGGGGTCAGGAAGAAAGGAGCTGTTAGCAAAAGATTGTTTGAAAAATGAAGCAAAAAAGTTAGCAATGGTGTGTGGATCAGTTGATGAGGAATTCTCATAAGAAAGAGAGGGAGGGTAACCGTCAGATTTTCTCTTATAATTGACAAATTGGAAGAAAGGCTTTGGGTCGTTAATCAGATTTATTTTCGTTTTTCCTATGTACTGTTGATAGAGGGAACTGTAGAGCTGCATGAATTGTAGGTAGGAACCGAGGAAGTTGGAATAGTCGGAAACGGAGTTGGTACGTAGGAAAACTGCCCATAACTTGTTTCTCTTATTACGTAATGAGCGCAGTTTGCGATTGTACCATGGCGGGGACGTAGACGCTGCTCTACGGCGAGACAAGGGGACATAAAGGGAAATGCAGTCAAATATTTCCCTGTAAAACTTGCTGATTGCTTCTTTTAAAGACAAGTGTGCAAAATCAAAAGAAGCCCTGCTCAGATGAGCATTGATTAGACCGAAATTTCCTTAATGGAAGTCGAAAGAAGAAGCTAAAGGCGAAATTGAGGTAATGGATTGGGGTTGAGAGTTAAGGAAAAATGAAAGAAGAAGAGGAGGGTGAAGATTATCAATAGTGGACTAAGTTATGGAGTGATGCGAAGTCGATGGAGCCTGAGAGAAAACGATGAAAGAAAAGGATGTCAGCAACATCTCTGCGTTCTTCAAGGGAATTCAGGTTGTTAAGTTTGAGACGGTCGCGATAAGGAGGCAAGATAAGAGGGTCGTCCCAAGCCTCGAAGAGCGAACTGACGAAAGCGACGTTGAATGTTTTCAATCCTTGTCACATGTACTTTATGATGGGAGGACCAGAAGAGAAGAGTACTTTTTAACTCTTTCAACATCGTTAATGCTAAGAATGAAGAGCAGAGGTCCAAGATGGCTGCCCTGTGGCACCCAGAGGAGGCCAAGAAAAGATCAGATAGGACGGATCTAAAGGGGACACAGTAAAAACGGTCTTTCAGGTATGAAGAAATCCATTTTAGCAATATGGGCTCCAAACCAATAGCAGATAGTTTAAAAAGGATCAGATTATGAGAAATTTTATCAAATGCTTTACTGAAGTCGGAAGCAATAACGTCTGATTCTTTGCCGGTCTCTAAAGCTGAGAGAGCGAAGAACACAAACTCGACGAGGTTAGTCGTAGTGGATCTACCTTTCAAAAAGCCATGTTGGTTAGGGGAGATAAGTGACTTGCATTGAAAGCTTAACGTGTCGTATAAAATACTTTCGGTTATCTTGGGTATGTGGGAGAGTTTGACGATAGGACGGTAGTTTGTCACTTCAGTTTTCGAGCCCTTTTTGTGAATCGGCGTGATGTAGGAGGTTTTCCAAATTTCAGGAAATCCTCCTTGAGTAAGAGATAAACGAAAAAGTTGCGAAAGAGAAAGATTGGAAGAGCATTTTTTAAGAAAAATTGCAGGAAGACCATCCGGAGCAGGCGTAAATTCTTCATTAAGAGCTAGTAATTTGTTTACAATAAGAGTCGGGTCGAATTGTTGAGACAAAGAGGGACCAACGGAGAAGTTATGAAGGTGATTGAAGTAAGAGGGGTCAGGAAGAAAGGAGCTGTTAGCAAAAGATTGTTTGAAAAATGAAGCAAAGAAGTTAGCAATGGTGTATGGATCAGTTGGATTAGGCGGAAATTTGCTTTATGGAAGTCGAAAAAAGACGCTATAGGTGAAATTGAGGAAATGAATTTTGGTTGTGAGTTAAAGAAAAATGAAAGAAGAAGAGGAGGGTGAAGATTATCAATAGAGGACAGGGCGATAGGGCATGCCATGACGGATAAGTTAATGGATCAAAGTTAAAGGATCAATGAAGTTAAATCAATAACTTAAAGGATCAATGCAAAATATAAGGTCTAATTGTCTACCCATGCAATAAGTTATACAGCTAACTTGGAAAAGGCTTAAATCAGAGAGCTGATGAATGAAGAGACGTTCCTAAGCAGAGTTGGCATTTGAAGCGGTGAAAAAGTATTCGTCATCGGATGGAGCCCAGCGCAGTTGGGGAAGGTTGAAATCACCAAAAATAAGAATGGCGTCGAGGGAGTCCGATAGACTGACTTATTGATCGATCACATCGATGGCAAGTTGGTAGGATTCAATAGGTTGGGCCGGTAGAATGTAGCAGCACAAAACGTAGTGATCGGTATGGAAGAGTGATTTTAATTGAGACGAAGTCAATACCGGGGGAGAAAGAAAAAGCGATTTATTGCTAAAGGATTGAATGAATAATGAACTTGTGCGATAATTCAAGTCTAGACAACTTAAAAAATTGAGCAACTAAGTAGTAACTAAGAGTAACTAAGTTTGGAAACCACAATTTTAGATATTTTTATTGCAACTGGATTTCTATACGTTTTTTACTTGAACAAAATCTGAACAAGATCGCTGTTACCGTTAAAATATAAGAAGATGCTTTATGTTTTCGAGTTTTTAAATCTTGAAAATTCTTTAAAGTTTCGATAAAATTCTAGGGTCTATGTTTTTTTTTTCAAATGATTTCTCCAATGAACACCGGAGATAAGGGACACACACACGTTTTTTCATGCAATTTCGATTTATTTTTTTTTTTTTAAGAAACGTCCAAACGTAAGATAAAGAACTGTTTCAGAAAAGTTTCTCTTGAGTTGCTTTATACGTGTTGATTGGCGATATGAAATACGAGTAAATAATTTGCCTCTACATAATTTTTTTAAAAAGGAGTCGCTTGACAAACTGTTTTACGTTGTTGCGAATGCGAATCTGAACTGCAGACTTCGACAGATTGACAGATGTACTCCATAATTTGGATTTATCCGACGTTACGCTAATAGGGAACTTAAACATTAGAATAGAAATAACTCAGAACAGTTTTCTAAGTGGATGGTGCTCAGCCCTATTAAATTTTTTCCGATGCTCCAAGCTTCAGTTCTCAACGGTAGTTGCAAAGGTGACCTTGCTGGAGAGTATACTTATATTGGTGACATTGTATGCTCAGCCATCGACTACTGCTTTGTCTCGGGCAAATAGTATTCGACCTTGCACGAATTGCGGGTAGCTAAGAAAACTATCTTTCACCATATGCCTCTGGTAGCAGTTTGGGAGGCATACCTGCAAAGGTCAGTGTAGCGGCAAGATTTTCGGTATCACACATTCTGTGAGCCGAGATGCGATCACGTCGCCCCCTGGTAGGCCATGAAACAGGTTGTGGGATCAGGTAAAGAACCTCTCTGAGTCCCGCCTGGGGATTGCGCCGGAGTCTCTTGAGTTGGTGGCGGAGGACCGGGAACTATGGAAAGACCATTTGGCCACCCTCGCTCTACGACCCTTTTAAAGGATAAGCGGCATTTGAAAATGCTGATGATGATATTCTGTGAGCGCGCTGTATTAACGTGGTGGAAAGTAACTTATAGGTATCTGTTTGTGTGTCTGCCCTATCTGTATAGGGTGTTTCCTAGCGTACCGTCCTGTTTCCGCATAACCCTTACGCCCAAAAAACCAATGGAGTTATCCACCAAGTTTATTATGTTCCATTGTAAACTTGGTTTTGGGGTGCTGCGAGTTGAGGTGTTCCAAAAAAAACTAGTCACGGCAGAAATTTACAGAATGCAGAGTTTTCCATCCACAAACCAGCAACTATGGCAGCTAAGGGTAACCCCATCGCTACAACATACAGCGCTGAAGACGCTGCACAATTTGTCGTTATTACCATCCAGACAAATTTCTTTGTTAAGAGACGGTTACTTGTGCTTTCTCTATACGTACGAAGAATGTGCGACACAAAGCAACAAACTCGAAATCGAATGAGGCGGCAAGTTGACATTATTTTTGAAGTGTCACCGGAAGACGGACAGCAAGGTCATATATAAGATTCTCAGAATTGTAGTTTCATTTTCTAACTATGTAGGTCAAAAGCGTCACAGAACTAAAGAGAAATGGAGAAAGGAGATTCAAGCAATTACTATCCGACTCGTTGAGCTCAACTTAACCCTCGTCTTGAACGTAATGTCAGATTAGGCCACAAGTAAAAACCCTGATTAACCAATCGTTCGATCAATTAATCACAGATGCCGAGTGTACATACATACGTGGTGTATGTACTTTTATCCCATCCCAAGAATCGATTAATGGGGCTTATGAGAGAAAACTTTAATAAACCTTAAGATTTATTTCACAAACAGAGCACATAATTTTAATTACCTTTCTCTCGTCATTACGTGCCTTCTTTATTTCTTTTTGGTAGCAAGCAATCAATATATATGCATCGGACGACATAATGAAACTCTGTACAATAAACCGATGCGCTGCTTTTTTCGAAAACCGTGTTAGCTAACCCAAACGAAACATTTATTTATTTCTTATAATATGCCACAGTACCACTTGGCCAGACAATTTGACCGAAGCAGACATACATCACCAGGTTAATTCGCAATTCGTTCCCTTTCAACACGTGTCGTATACTACACCACGCAATTTACAAAAATCCTCAATCAATATTTTTGAGAAGCGTCCAAACGAACTTGAGACAAATTTTATTAATGCGAGAAACACATCAACTTCGACAGCAAAAGTTGTCAAACAACTGGCAAACAGTTATGGAGAATCCAAAGTGCTCCCAGACGCTTCTTCACGATTAAGTGAATAGCCGATAAAATAGCATAAATTATTGAATAACTAGATATTCAACTTCGGCCATGTAAAAGTTTTGCCCACCAGCTGAAGTTGAGGAATTTACCCATCCGCCGACATTTGTTTACAAATGTGAGTAAATTCATCATTTCGTCATTTCCATTCAATTTCGTTTTGGAGCTTTTACATCAGCTGATCGCGAAAGGTAAATTGTTGTTGTATCTTCTTGCATGTATTCACCCACACGGAAATTTAAAGCCTTATAAAAGCTTGAATTATTTATTATTGAAGCAAAATAGTCGAACGATGTTTTCCAATTTACACCATGTCAGTTCAAACAATAGAGTTTTTCGCGTAACTAACCTTTGGCGAAATCTGTTCACTTGGTATGCAATTAATGAAATGGTTGTAAAGGGTAGGCCTGTGCGCGAACGAGATAAAGAAGTTTGTTTTTATACCAAGCTTATACCAATCTTAATCATAAATTACTGAATAACTAGATATTCAACTTTGGACATGTAAAAACTTTGCCCACAAGCTGAAATTGATGAATTTACCCATTCTCCGACATTTGTTTACGAATGTGAGTAAATTCATGAATTCGTCATTTTCATGCAATCTCGTTTTGCAGCTTTTACATCAGCTGATCGCGTAAGGTATCAGCATGTATCAGCATTGTATCTTCTTACACGTATTCACCGACACGGAAATTTAAAGCCTTAAAAAAGCCTTAAAGGCTTTATAAAAAACGTAAACAAATCGGTGTTGGAGGGTAAGAGGGACGCAAGTTGAATATCTAGTTATTCAGTAATTAATGGCATTACTAATTATTAGTAATTAGTTAATAATGGCAGATTATGCCTATTTAAAGCTTTTCAAATTAAATTTCACTTTACGAATATCAGCTAATTACGACTCAAACCCGCAGAGTGAATGCGATCGAGTCGACTCGACTCAACTCCAACTTGATCCGCGTCATAAATTAATGAACAACTAGATATTCAATTTGCGTCCCACGTGCCCTTCCCAAATACCCATTTGTTTAGTAACTTCAAAGTTGTTATAAAGCCTTAAATTTCCGTTCGGTGAATACGTGTGATCCTGCCATCGTCACCTGAAAAAAAAAGACTTGTTCTTTTTCACGGTCCCCACCTCCGCGAGGGTTTGACAAGCCATCCGGGAGTATTAATTGTCTTGAAAAACTTCTCAAACTGCCGTTCGGATTCGGCAAAAAAATTTTGGGTCCCCTTGTATGTTAAGAAATTAACAGACCAGCATACATTGTTGAGAAGTTGGCCCTGGTTCACCTCGAGCTGTTGCGCCACTCTATTTATTTATTTTTATGAATACGTGTGAGAAGATGCAACAACTATTTACCTTACGCGATCACCTGATGTAAAAACTCCAAAACAAAATTGCATTGAACTGACAAATTGACGAATTTAATCACATTTTTAAACATACAGGACACATTTTTAAACATACTTTTTACGAGCGCGCCATCTCATTTTGGGAAAATAAAACCATTTTGTAGGGATGGCGAACGTCAAAGTCAATGGGCTTTGTATGCTAACCGCGCGGTTTCTTTACAACATTTTATTTGACCTAGTTGAAATGACCCTGGAAAATATGAAACGGAAATGAAATAAAGGATATTAGTACTTTTTATATGTATTTTCGACTCTTGGACATTAAATTTCTTGGACATTTAAAACTCACGTGCTTCAGTAAAATTCAGTTTCAACAATTTTCTTTCAATTTAGTTTTGCGTGCTTACGTCAGACAGATACCTATTTTGTAAGCAATGGCTGAGAGTTTTCACTCCCGAGCTTTCTTTTTATTATTTATTTTAGAGCGGGAGCACTAATTCCATAAAATTTGTTGATTTTTCACGATTTCAATAAATTTCTACACGTCCTTTCCTCCATTGTTTACTTACCTTGAAGCGAACTGTCAACCGTGCAGCACTGTCGAGCGTGAAGTGCTGCACAAGCTAAAAGTTGGTCAACTTTTACTGCCGCTGCAGCTACGCGCCGCCGCCTGCCGCCACACATTGTGTGCGCAGTACACTGAATACATGTGTTTTAACTTTTGACAGCTCTTACTTCCGCTGCTACTGCTGCTGTAGCTACATCACTGTGTTCCTAAGGTTACTCAAAAAGTCGATATATATATCCACTGCTTTGGATCAGAAACATTGTTTTTCATTAAGCGTTTCTCGCAAAGATCTCAGCCGAAATACCGAAGTGCCCAAAGAAGATGTAATATAGATTTTACCCTAGTTTTCAATTGTAAAGCCGATACACAGCCAAAATAATACTAATACATTGTAGTTATAATACAGTTTCAATACCGGAATTTTAGTGACATAATATTACGAAAATCTAAATTTTGACCAAATTGTCTTTTCTTTGTCAACGAATGGTTACCAAGCCGTAGCATTTTCTGAACTTCGTTGCTGGTTAGTTATCGTTACAAACATATACGAAAGCGACGGCATAGTGACACTAGATTTTTTAATTTTACAGTCACAATTTTCTACTTGAGTATTTTAAAGTATGGGTTAATTCATCAATTTCAGCTTGTTGGCAAAGTTATATACACTGCACTGACTTTTACATGCCCGAAGTTGAATACCTATGTCCGAGCGATTCAACCTGGCCTGAAGCTCGCTTGAACTCTGCATATAAACGAAGCTAATGATTAGCCTAATTTACATTTTAAAAACCCTGCAAGGTGGGGTTTAAGAATAGCCTTGAGGTAAGGTATGCCTCTCGTAAAAGCCCACTAAAATCCAGTGACTAAAATCTAAGTGATGCTGTCCAGGAGTATAAACTCCTTGTGGGGCACCCTTGGCAGTAAAATTATAGCTGTAAAAGATGAACCCGAAGGTTTAAATAAAATCCAGCAGCGTCTGTTACATATTGTGCGGCTCGTTGGCCAGCGTCTGATCCCAGAGGGACGGCTGAACTCCAAAGAACAGAAATCCAGGAGCGTCTGTTTCGGAACGAAGCCGCCTTCCTGGTCGGCGTCTGTTGTCCGGGTTATGTTCGGCCGAATTTAAACCTGGCAGCTAGGTATAAAATGCACCCCCCCCCCCCCCCAACCGTGAAAAGAAAACGAAAACAGCCTCGGATATTTGCTGATCCTGGTAATCCAGGGCACCCTTTGGAGCTAGGCCTGCGGGGTGTCAGCATGCGAGCGCTTGGTGGTCGGAAGGTCCCGCTCGGCATCCGACCGGGTTTAAACCGTAGAAGTTACGAGCAGCCCGTCAATGGTGCCGCTATCCATTACGGGGGGCGGGGCGGGGACAGCGCCAAGTCAAAATCAGGGCTTAGGTAAAAACTCTACAAATCGACAACGGCACCAACTCAAAATTGGCACGTGGAATGTCTCGTCGCTAACGAGGAAGGAACTTGAACTGGTTGAGGAGGCCAAAAATATCAACTCGATGCAACTGGCATCTCCTCAACTAAGTGGAAGGGTTCTGGAACCAAAGACTTCGATGATGGGTGGAAGCTCTTCTGGTCTGGCGTTCCAAATCACATCACTGCACAGGCGGGTGTGGCTATACTCACAAGCCCCCGGTTGTCAGAAAATGTTTTCGATGTCATTCCGTTAGGGGGAAGGATTTTGATCTTAAAGCTTAAGCTTGAACGATCGACTCTGGCTCTGGTTCAGGTTTATGCACCAAATCGAGAGTCAGAGTATGAGTCCTTTTTGAACGAAGTTGATGCTGCCCTGGACAGAGTGGCAGAAATCCACTTCTTTCTCCTGATGGGTGACTTCAATGCACATGTGGGCACGGACGACAGTACTTGGAGGAGTGTGATCGGGAGGCACGGTGACCCGGATCAAAACAGGAACGGAGGGAAGTTGTAGGACTTTTGCTGTGCATATGGCTTGTCCATCATGAACACCTTTTTCCCTCACAAAGACATTCACAAATGCACATGGTACAAGCACAGTTTAAATCAGAAGTCACTGATTGATATCTTTGTTGTACCATCGTGTGTTCAAAGAATGATTTGTGATGTTCGAGCTTTCAGGGGAGCTGAGTTGTCAACAGATCACCACTTAGTGCTGTGTAAATTGTTCTTCAGTGACAGTATTCGTTTGCCACGCAGGCGAAAACCAAGACTGGTGACCCGCATACGGTGGGAAAGGTTGCAGGATGCTGACTTTGATTTCAGAGAGCGATTTGCACAGCATGTTTCGGAGAAGTTCCAACTGACCTTTCTGACAAATTCCAACTGACCTTTTGAATGTAGAGGAGGAATGGCAGCTGTTTTTATCGGCAGTCATTGCCTCTGCAGGAAATGTTTGTGGAGTGAAGCGGCTTGGGGTAGCGGCTGGTGGTGAGAAAAGAACTGCTTGGTTTAAAACGCCTGGAGTTCAAGAAGCCATTAGAGAGAACAAGAGTGCCTACATTGCGTGGATCCAATGTAGAAACTCAACTTCTCGAGCCCGGTACAATGAGGCGCGAAGGACTTCCAATCTGGCAGTTAGAACAGCCAACGAACAGTCATGGAAAAAGTTCGGCGAGAAGTTTGAGCACGATTACAGATCTGCTTACAAGATATTTTGGCAGACCATTCGCCGGCTTAGAGGAAGGAAGTTGATTATCATTCAAGGAGTTAAATCCAAGGACGGTGCACCTCTTTCAAATGAGAGCGATGTCTTGCGCAGATGGAGAGAGCACTTTTCTGAGTTGCTCAACCCCCAACAGGGCACTGAAGATGGCATTCCCACTGCTGACGAGATAAGGGCGGAGAATAGTCCCACAGTAGACGAAGTCCAGCAGAAAAGTTGGCAAATCTGCTGGAGTTGATGAAATCTGGCCAGAAATGCTCAAGGCAATGGGTGAAGAGGGTGTTAAATGGCTAACATGTGTCATTAAGGTGGCCTGGGATAGCGGGAAGGCACCTATCATTGGCAAACGGGAGTGGCAAAAGGGAACAGGAGAGATTGCGCCAACTATAGGGACATATCTCTATTGAGTCTTCCAGGAAAAATATTCGCGAAGGTTTTGGAAACGCATCCCAGAGCTGTAATCGAGCCTTTGTTACGGGAAGAATAGTGCGGCTTTCGGCCTGGCAGAGGCACAACCGACCAGCTTTTTACTCTGAAGATTATTCTTGAGAAGGCCTGGGATTATGCCAAACCGGTCTATGCGTGTTTTGTAGATCTGGAAAAGGCCGAGTATGACCGAGTCCCTCGGGATACACTGTGGAGAGTTTTGCAGGACTATGCGCTAGGTGGGCCTCTTCTGAGAGCCATCCAGTCGTTGTATGGAAACTGCAGAAGCTGTGTACGGATAAATGGCGTCATATTGCGTCCTTTTGATGTGCGCGTTGGACTCCGCCAGGGCTGTGTTCTGTCGCCACTCCTTTTCATAGCATATATGGACTGGATGGTGAAGCGCAGTCTTGGCGAGCAATGTTTCGAATTGGCTGGCATCAGGATGAGCCATCTGCTT
This sequence comes from Neoascia interrupta, assembly GCA_947623515.1. Lineage (NCBI taxonomy): Eukaryota > Metazoa > Arthropoda > Insecta > Diptera > Syrphidae > Neoascia > Neoascia interrupta. Next base: position 95,393,651 of record OX392464.1, on the reverse strand, counting down.
TTCGCAGATGATTTGGCCATCCTTGCATCATCCAAAGAGGAACTTCAACGAGCATGGATAGGTTTGCAGCCGTCTGTGGTGATGCTGTGATGAAAGTAAACGTGAACAAATCGGAAGTGATGGTTGTTTCCCGAACTCCTGTGCAATGTACCCTGCACACAAATTTAGTTCCATTAAAACAGGTGGAGAAGTTTAAGTATCTCGGGGTCTTTTTCACGAAAGATGGGAGGATTGATACTGAGTTGTCCTGTAGAATTGGCCAAGCTTGAGCAATTGTGAAGGAACTGCGCCGGCCGGTCATCACGAAAGCTGAGCTTGGAGTGAAAGCAAAGATCTCAGTTTTTAATTCAGTGTTCGTTCCGACCCTCATCCATGGTCATGAAATTTGGGTAATGACCGAAAGACTTAGATCGCGGGTACAAGCTGCCGAAATGAGATTCTTGAGGTGCATTGCTGGTGTTACTCTAAGGGATAGAGTGAGAAACGTCAGTATTCGTGGGAATCTTAATTTTGAGCAGCTACTTCTCCGAATGGAGCGATCGATTCTTCGATGGTTTGGACACGTTGTTCGCATGCCCCCTGAAAGACTTCCTAGACAGGTCATGCTAGCCGAGATGCGAGCGCGTCGTCCCCCTGGTAGGTCAAGAAACAGGTGGTGGGATCAGGTAAAGAACCTCTCTGAGTCCCGCCTGAGGATTGCGCCGGACTCTCTTGAGTTGGTGGCGGAAGATCGAGAAAGATGGAAGGACCATGTAGCCACCCTCGCTCCGCGACCCTTTTAAAGGATAAGCAGCATCGGAAAATGATGATGATGACATTTTAAAAAAAGCATGCCACCCAATAAACATTTCAGTTAGAATTCCGTAATATTTTAGTACGGAAATCCAACTCGGATCGTGGATTCCAGTTTCTTTTTATAACGGATTTCCGTCAAGTGTGCCCATGAAAAGTGTTACAAAAATTCCAGGTATGTAAATTGGTTAGTAAAACTGACAGCTTTTCTTCTCACTGAGGGATTTTTACCCCCACTCCGTCAAATAAGGAAATCTGACCAAAATGATACAGGCAGGGTTGGACAGGTAGTTTACCTTACATTTTCTCCACTATAAACTACGCGTAGTTTATACGTTTTTTAAATCGTCTCATTTGTTACGTTTGATACATGACGTAGCAAATTATTATGACGTAGTTAATTATTAAAAAACTAGTTTTGTACTCCAGCGGAGGCTGAAGCACTCAGCCTCAGTCACACGTTCCCCAACTACCTTACTGTTTCAGAATTACCTACCTGTACCAGTACAATTTCTATATATAAAAGCTGTTCTGACAGTTGAATTTCAAAGAGTGTGACAGCTGACTGACAGTTAAGTGACGTTGAAAACAGCAGTGCACTACGTACGTTATGTAGCAGACGTAACATGTAGTTTTGCTGTGTTTGTGACATTCGATCCATTTACGTTCAAGGTTTGTCAAAGTTCTTCCAAGAGATGTTATTAACGTTCAGAAGATGTTATTAACCTGAGGTTGGGTACAAGCAGTGAGGGAGACAACTTAATAACATCTTTTGGAAGAACTTTGACAAACCTTGAACGTAAATGGACCTCCTATGAATAAAATTTGATTGGCACTGTATGTGGTGTCACAATGGTCTCTGAGACTCATTACATTCCTCTCCTTGGGTTAGGTTAAGGCATCCAGAAAAGCCATACAGAGTTTCAGCCCATAAAAAACTTAAATTGATTTATCATTTTATTTGCGAGATTTTGTATCTGTTTTGTTATAGTCGATTTCTGACAGATTTTCTGGGCAAAGATTCTTACGTCTGCCCAATTTTAAATAAAACAAATTCGGTAAAACTTTTTCCGAATCACCTTTGCTCTTAATGTGACAGAACGAGTGACAGAACGAGACAATTGTTGCAAGGGCTACGATAAGGCAAAATTGTTTTATCGCTCGAACATGATCAGACTAAGGGTCTAATCATAGCTATCATCGGATAGCATCATTGGAACAAGTCAGTGGAACAATGTCTTCGGTTTTCTGACAAGTCATTCATACCAATCAATGAAAGTTTCTGCCAGTGAACTACTTGTCAGTGAGTGCTGTTTTTTGCGTAAATGCAGCAGTGATTCTTCACTTGAATTATTAATTTTGTTTCAAACTCCCGCGTTTCTATTTTTTGTTGAAAGTCTTTAATGTTTTGTCTTTCCATGTTTTAATTAATTAAAGTCCAAAGCAAAAACACTAAATACCAAGTACATAAGAAATGTCAACAAACCGCTACAGGCATTTGAGGTTGGAGTTGATAAGAGAAAGGAAAACTGACAGTTGAGAAAAGAAAGAGAATGGAATGCTTTTCAGTGGAACGATTTTGTCCCAAAAAGACAAATCAAAATCAGCTGTTCCTTGAAATCGATTTCTGTCAGTGAGATAGTAAAAGCGAGTTTACTTAAAAGTTTTAACACAATTTATTTATTTTTGTTACGGAAAAAATTCTGCAACTCATAAGCTTCATTTTGATACCAATAACAGCCATGTTTGCTCAAACGTCTAAAAACATGAAAACAAATTTTTCAATGATGCAATCCGATGATAGCTATGATTAGACCCTAATGATTATTAATTTTAACTGGTCAGAATAATTTATAATCTGATCAGTGCTAATGATGCAGGTGAACTTTAATTTTTTTATTCTATTCTTTGGGTTTGAAAACTTCTTATTGCGAAATAAAGATCAACACCGGATTGAAATTGACTGGAAAACTCATCTCTGCATGATTTCGTAATAAAAACCGGTCCTATAAAGCTCGGTTGTTCCGATTACCTGCACCTTTTCTCTTGGGTTATGCCTTCTCCCTTAGAAGATTCCATCGAGTAGAAGTGACCATGCTTTTCGATACAGAAGACGTCTTAGAAAACTAGTAAAAATCTACGATTAGGTTTATCATGTGTTTGATTTTTATTTTTTCAAGTGAATATAAGAACTTACCCTACTTTTAACAAAATGATAATTATTTTTTGAATAGGTAGATGGCTAGGCATACTAGTTAAGTTATTTGACAAAAGTAAATACTTAAACCTTAACTTCACGCTAGAATATAAGTATTTTATTTGTATGATTCTTAAATATATTAAAAAAGAAATAAATAAAAAATATACAATGTATAGCAATGTAATCAATTATTAAAGAAAATCATTTATTAATCGAAAGTATTTAAAATGTTGCCAATAATTATTATGTTCTCTCAATGTGGCATGACAAAGTTGCTTCTTTTTTTGTTTAATGAACTAATAAATTAAAAACAAGCAAATTCAATAATAATAAAAAAAAACTGAAATAAACGTGTGTCATAGCCATACGCTTTGACGAAATATGAAGAGTAAAATATTTCTAAGCAGTTCTTTAAAAAAATCAATGTTAATTGAATTTTAGATATTTCAAAAATTGCACTTTTTTCACGAATCGGGGTTTTCTCATCGTGTAAACGTTTCAATCGAATTGTGTGCTACGTAAACCTTTAATCATGAAAACACGAGATGGTTTCCGGTTAATTTTTTCTTTATTGAATGTCACTCCAATTTGGTTTTTTTTCCATACCTCGAGACCCTTGCACAACTAAATTCGTTTGAAGTCGTATACTGAAGAGCACAATCCCTCTATTCTCGCAAGCAGATAATATTTTTTGTCATATTTATACTTTTGTCGGGTGTAATGCTTCTGTTATGCTTTGATTTATGACAAATGGAAGGACATGCTTCCCTCGTTTGCAGCAATTTTCAACTTTTTTCTCATGACCTCGCTACTTGAATATTCAGGTAATTTAAGGTAGTTAACACAGGTCATCACAGACGGAAGATAATCATCAGGGTTCTGGTTTGCGTCAAGCGTTTTCCTCACAATCGTCAAAGCTGGGTTAAGAGACTTAAATCCACCTGTTGGTAGTCGGGGACTACCGGTGACGAACTGCAAAAACAGACGTTGTTCTTCATAGTTGTATGAAGATAATATTTCGAACAAAAACTGAATGGCTTGAGATTCCGATGTAAATCCGTGATCTGTTCGGCAGTATTCCTGCAACATTTTGGCATCCCAGTGTTGATAATTTAAAGCACCTGAACCGCAAAACACATTTTCCAATTCCTCTGGGTAAAACATTTGCAAACGATGGCAGGGAAACACCGTGTCAAATCCTGAAAAAAAGAGTTAAGTAAGCGATTAAGTTTTATAAAAATCTTGTAATGGGGAAAAATATATTTCTTTCTGCTTGCCGGAAAGCTATGTAGACACGATTGCCAAATGTGACAATATTGTCAGATATTTTAGTGAAAAACTTGCCCCTAATATGTTGACAAAAGTGTTTCAAAATATTTAAGACTTTTGTTAGTGAAAAAGAGTGCCTAGAAAATCAAGATATTTGGGAAAAATTTACCACTGACATATCCGACAATATGGTCAGATCTGGCAATCTGACAATGTACAAGGCTTAAGTACAAAAATTTTTTGTTTTAAGGCTAGGTTTACATTTTCCGGTCTTGATCAGACAAAATGACAAGAAATAGAAATTCCCCTCTAAGCAAATTTCCGAGTAAATTTTACGAAAACCGATTTGACTTTTTTCTAACTCAAATAACTCTCCATAAACGAGTTTTTTTTTGTCATGTTCCACTTGCTCGCACATACACGCAACCACGAATACTCATCGTGCATCTACACACATTCTCTCTGAAAAAAAAGACTTGTTCTTTTTCACGGTCCCCACCTCCGCGAGGGTTTGACAAGCCCTCCGAGAGTATCATTTGTCTTGAAAAACTTCTCAAACTGCCGTTCGGCTTCGGCAAAAAATTGTAGGTCCCCTTGTATGTGAAGAAATCAACACACACAGCATACATTGTTGAGAAGTTGGCCCTGGTTCACATCGAGCTGTTGCGCCACTCTATTTATTTATCTGAAACCGATTTGACTTCAGTTTCTAATTCTAGCCTCTCAAAAAATGTTTTGGTTACCACGAATACCCATCAGCATCGGTCGTCGTACATCTATTCATTAATTTTTACCTCAAATTTGATTATCGGTTGTTTCGCAGTCTTTTTCAATTAATCGTTGTACGACCAACCCAGAGTTTAATTAAGTGTTTGTTTGAGTTATGTGGATTGCGATTTTAAATAGTTACCACAGGATTTATAATGTTTTTTTATGTGCAGTAGCATTGCAGATTTGAGAAGAACCTACAAAAAAGCAAGTATTTCACAACAGAAATTCAAAACTGAGTTAGAATTTTAAACCAAACTAACAGCAAAAAAACGGTGTCGAAATTGAGTCAAATTAATTAAATAAAACTTACACCGAAAAATGGTGTCAAAATGGAGTCAGATTTTTGAAACCAAATAGACACCAAAAAAACGGTTTTAACAATTTTTCAATCTAGGAACAGCACTTAACTTCAAATTTACTCAAAACGGACAATAAAATTTGACACCGATTTGACATGATGTATGGCTTCATTTGACGCTTAAGACGTCTTACAGCTTTGAAAGCTCTAAAGGTGGTTGCAGAATTGCATCGATTGTGGGCGTGTCTGTGGGCGGATTTGAAAAATTTTTACACTTGTACTGCTTCCGACAACAATGAACCCATGTACCAAATTTCAACTTCCTAGCTTAAAATTTAAGGCCTAATAACGTGTGACATACAGACAGACGGACGGACATGGCTTATTCGATTTAGAATTCGTTCTCGATCATATGCCCTTAAGGTCTTGGGGGTCTACCATTATTATTTCACCGTGTTACAAACTATGTGACAAACTTAATATACCTCTTATCCTATGGGATGGGGTACAAAAAAAGAGTATTTTAGCGTCCTCTATTTGAGTTATAGATTATGGAGTTCAGCTACATGACATAGAGTACAATACTCTATTTTAGAGAACGGTTGGTAATACTAATCTGTGCAAAGATTTTTTTAAGTGAAGAATGTCTTGAGCTCTCTTCAGGCCTGTTGGTAGCGAGTTCCAGAAACGACTGGCAATGCCAAAAACCGACGCTCAGAAGTGAGAAACAGGAAATAGGGCACAGTTGTCTAAGGTTCGAGAGATTCTTGTATTCTATTTTGCAGGTAACTTGGAAGACCAAATCGAAAAAGACTATAGAAAAACACCAGATCAGTTTAATAGTACAGTTAATATTTAGTTGGCCGTCATTGGAGTATAAGCGCCACGGAGAGTTTTCGATAGCATCCGGTAATCGTTAACATACATACAGAAGAACATTGGACCTACAATTGAACCTCGAGGAACTCCGTTTTTTATTGACGGAGATTGGGAGATCTTAAAAAGGTTTTTGAGTTTTACACAGAAAAAGGTTTTTGAGTTTTACACAGAGAATGTCATGGTCGTTTCGAATGCTTTTGAGAAATCTAACAGTGTGAGGAGAGTAGACCAGTCCTTATAGATTACCAGTCCTTATAGTCCAATAGATTGCCTGATATCCTCTACCAGATAGACCAGAACCGAAGTGCAGCTAAATTTTGTTCGAAAACCTGATTGATTAGCTCTTATTAGCTTGTATCTGTTGACAAAGATCTAAGCTAATAAGCGCCTGCATTTTTCTCTGCATATTCACGATTTCCAGTGTTGTTTAAAGCATCGTTAATAGCATAATTAATAAATTAAAAATAGATTAAAATCAAAGAAATTACAAATAAAGAAGTAAGGCGAGTTAAAAATACTGAAAGGCCAAAACTTTCTTCGCCCAGGAACTAAATCAGAAGCAGCGAAGTACCTACAGAAGTTTTAGGCGCGCATCCCCACCAACCGACAGTTGATGTTACTAACAACCATAATTTAAAAACATTGATGCTTTAGTAAAGCTTCGCGAAATGGGGCAGAGTTATGCGACAATATATTCATCTACATCTTCTCAACAGTTAACAAAGTTGACGAATCACGGTCAGACTAAACTAAGTGATATGACAAATCAAACCCTCTCAAGATCACTCAAAGAAGATTTGATAATTGAGCATGATTCATGCCAAGAAGAAAGATACGGTTGATGTAAGACAGATTTAACACCTAAATTGCGCACATACCTTCTCTTAAAGCTTCAAACTGTTTTTGGACACCTTCGACGAGAAACCAATGAGTCACTAAAGAGATATATTGATGCAAATTATGAATTGTCACGGGTATATCTCGACCACCACGACGTAGCTCGATGTTTGCATGTCCTGGCAACACAAAATCTAGTCCCAGATCAGCGATAGTACATCCGTCCAAATCTAGCTGCTCAATCTAAAAAAAAAACACAAAACGTTAAAATATTTTCTGAAATCCAAGCAAATAGCTTAGGTTACCTTTTCTGTTTTTTCCATGTCATCTAAGTTAAAGTCCATATAAATAAGTTCCCGTTTTCTGACAATGTCTTGTAAGCGTACTAAAGTATTTTGCACTTCGGGCACAACACGGCCCAAATCAGCTAGACCTATGGAATTTTCCTCATTTAAAAGCCAACGATAAAACGGCGTTGAAAATGGCAGATCAAGCTTTAAAGGGGGCAAAAGTTAGATACAGATAAAGAAAGAAGTTCTGAATTAACATACCATTCTGCTATCCATAACTGCTTTTGCCATAAACTTTCCCAAGAACTTGAATTTGGCTTTGACTTTAGACAGCTGGGACAACTTTGTAGATTTTCCTAATGGCAAGGGAAACAAACCGTTTGCCGAATTTACATAAGCAGGCGTGATTAAAGCGTTACTAGTTTCAATCGAAACTTCTTGAATCGTGATTGGCTGTGTATTTATACGAATATTTTGTTTGGTGTTTTGTTCTATTATCATATTAACTGCCCTAGACTCGTAAGTCAGAATATTGGTTGCCGCAATACTGTCCCCTCCAGATTCGTCAGGACTTAGATTATTGATTCCATGCGTTTTGTTTCCTTTAACAAACTTTTGGTGCTTTTGTTGAGAGCCAACAATCTGATTTGATGTGGGCTTGTCTATGTCGACGATTGAGTGCGAATTTTGTTTATAACTATCACTTCCATTCCAAAGACCTAGCTCACAACGTTGCAGTTCTGCCGACACAAGGGCGTAAAACTCCAAAGTAGGTCCCAATCCAGTTCCAACTTCGTTTTCATACTGAATTTCCAATAAAGCCTTTGAGTGTCCAAAGTCCTGTACAATCTGCTCAGCTTGTTTTAATATGTCTTCACGCGATATTGTACGTTTTCGTCGATCCAGGCGTGGCGCAACACGTTCCGATGTGTCAACTGAGTTCAAATCAGGCGTTGTATCCAAAAGACGTTGCAGTGCCCTATCGCGATCAAACGATACAGCGTAGAATAAAAGGTGTCGTGTTTCGAAGGGAAAGAGAAAAGGACATGCTACGGGAATTTGTTGAAGCCATTGCGGCAAATTTCCAGTCATTATTACAAGCGGGTCTTGTAACTGACGATTCGCTTTAGCAGTGATCTTTGAATGTATGAACTCAGATTGACTAATCAAATTTTGACGAACAACGGTGCCATAAAGACAATCCCAATATCGGTTAAGTGCATTGATAATGCGCAACATGCAGAGCGCATTAAGCGATGCGTCTTGAACGTTTACGATGTTTGTGGGTAAAGCCTTTACTAGGAACGATTTTAACGGTGAGGCGATTGGTGATACAATTCCTTCGTGCCAAAATTCCGTTCTCTTACGCACCATTTTTGATAAACTCTTATTGTTGCTCTTTTTAGTTGATGAAGTTGTGGCTGATGTTGAAGAGGTGGTTGCTTTGTTTGATGAAACATTATTGCTGTTTTCAACGTTTTGCGTTGACTCCTCTTCCAGAGGACGATAGTATATAGTGTGCTGCTGAACCCATATTCCAGCGTTACCTTAAAAAAATATTATTGGATTAAGTATTATAACACATGTGGAAAAATAAAATCATTTAAGACTAGCGTAAAAAAGCAGAATAAGACGCGCAAAATTGACACAGTGATAAGCAGTACGAGAGTGGCTGACAGTGGCAAAGACAGTTGAAACGTAAGGTCCGAACGAAAGACGAGACATTAAAGTTTTAAAGTAAGGTGGCTTCAAAAAATTCCAGTCACATTTTTGCTCTTACGCGCGGTTCTTGGATTCTATCGAGTGACTTCAAGAAAAACTTAGTTTAACGCAACCACGTGAGAGTCTAACAATACGATTTAAGCATATAAAATTCTTTAATTACCGGTCAGCTAACAAGTTCGCTTCTAGGGTTGCTGGTCCCCGATTGGGCGCCTCACCAGGTGGCAGATAGGGGAATGCTCACCAGATATGGTGGGTACCGGTATGGAAAAAGGTGGCCCGAAGCCAGCAAAAAACGAAAAATCCAGCAGCGTCTGTCTCAAAATGGGCGGATTCCTGATCGGCGTCTGTTGTCTAGGTTAAAGTCGGCCGAATATTAAACACCTCTTTCTCTTCCAATATGCAAATAGAATTGATAGCAATCGATGCCTGCCAGAAGTTTTTATGGAATACTCTGCTAGTTTCATTATTGCTTTTCTCCGAAAAGGCATAACACTTGCGGGGTAAGCTTTGGTGTTTCTGTGCCTAGTTTTCATGTTTGGCCCATCGGCGTTTGTGTTGGATCGAGAATTACTTTCTTTTTCTATCTTTTCTATCCCCAAATTCTTTCCGCTCGCGATGTGCTACGCATTTTAAGGGAAGTCATAACCCCCTGATCACGAGCATATTATAAAAAAAAGTCTGAGACACTCCCCAGTCAACGAATCCCGCATATAATTGTCAAGCACCTAATCCAACAAAAGGTCAAAGGTTTCAGTTAGGCAACGAACCGAATTCAACTAATTTTAGTGGAGGGCTACTCTACGAAACCAGCTATTCAGATGGAATTATCCTTGTGCTTATACTCTTATGAATAAAGCTCATTAAAGTCAAACAATTTTTACGATTCTACGATTATAAACCCAGAGGCGTGCAAAAGAGGATGTACTACACCTGATTAAGGTTTGTCCACTACTCTACGCGATAAGAACAAACCATTGGGAAAAAACTTTGCCATTGACCGAGGAAGTAATCCCAACATAAAATGGGCAAATTTGGAGGTTACTATTTACTTTTATTGAGCGTGCTTTAAAATACCATCACCATATTATAAATGAAGCATTTTAAAATACCAATTTCACGAGCGCACTATGTCTTAAAAATATGTTGGCAAATATCATATTAGAATTCTCATACGCAGTATCGAACTTATGGTTTATAACATTGCAAAATTGCACATTGAATTAATCGAAAGAGCGCAGCGTTCTGTAAGTGAATAAAACCTTCATCCATATTGGGACGGAAGCAGTGAATATGGGCTTAGCAGTCAATAAAAGTGAAGCCAAGTTTATGCTGTCATCAAGAAAAGACACCCAACACCACCGTCTTGGACAAAACATAGACAACTACAACTTACAGTTAGTTAGGGACTTTGTATACCAGGGTTCCGCTCTCGACTCAAACGACACTAAACGTTTGGACGCTGACTCGGGAAAATCGATGGATGCTTCTAGGGCTAAAAAGGCAATAGAGTGACAAAGCCCTCTGTCGAGCAACAGAATATTCCATTTAAAAAAGAAACCTGATCCCAGTCCTGCTTTAAGGTGCAAAAGCATGCGCCCTTTCAAAGGCGGTTGATCCTTCGGGCGATTTATAGTCCCGTCTACATAAACGAAGAGTGGAGAAGGAGATATGATATCTAGTTGTACGGACTGTACAGCGACACCGACCTGGCCAGAGGGCAGAATACAACGGCTGTGATGGCTGGATCATCTAGAGCGGGTGGGCACCAACGCCCTGGCTGACAAATTCTTTGAATCCACCCCACAGGGACGGCGGAGTATAAGAGCACCAAGACTCAGGTGGCGTTCGCAAGTGGAAGGGGACCTCAGCCAACTAGCTAAAGAAACTTGTTGAGGTACCCCAGAGATTAGTCCTCGGACGGATTCTGTTTCTAGTTTATATCAATTCCTTGCTTTAACTTGAAATCAAGGGACCTTATACAGCTTTTGCTGCTGATTAAGGTTTAATCTAGTCTAGACTGTCAAAACAAAAACTAAACAAACTACAAAGGCTAGCGTGCATCTGTACCACTGGGGCTATGCGAACCAATACAACAGCTGGTATGGAAGTCCTACTAAACCTCCAACCAATGCATATAGCTGTTCAAGCAGAGACAGTCTTCAACGTAAATACATATACATACAAAGAAGGAAATCTGCAGGGGCATCCAGGAATACTAAAAAAAGTGGATCAAGTAAGGAAATTGACACATTTCAGTGATATCGGAGATTTTATTGTAAGCTTTAGCAAAATCTACTAAATTATAATCCCGAAAAGAGAAGAATGGACTAGAATTGGCTTAATTATGACGCCCAAAATTGGTATACGGGCCGACGCAAAGGTGTTAAGGCTGGTATAGAAGGGCCGAGGTGCTGTCAGGAATCCAGAATTTTTCAAGCTGAACTTTTTGCGATTAATGAGGCAGCCCACTGCATTTATAATAGAAATCTCACTATTCTTGGACAGCCAGGCAGTTCTAAAAGCTTTAAGAAGATTCAGTTATAACTCCAAGGTTGCTTGGGAGTGTCACCAAATTCTAAACACACTGGCAAGCAAAAACAGTGTAAAATTGATTTGGGTGCCAGGACATGAAATGTATGAGGGTAATGAAAAAGCCGACATACAAGCTAAATGAGGAGCTGAAATCCCCTCATAGGACCTTTTCCTCCACTGGTTTCACTATGAAAGATATTTATCATCAAATAAAAAGCTGGACCACCAGTATCTCTTTACAAAAAGGGAATAGCATGGAAGGTCACACACTCCAAAAAATTCCTCAGGTACAACCCAATAAAAGCAAAGGAAACCCTAGAACTCAACAGATCTGATCTAAGACTGCTATGTGGAGCTCTCACTGGACATGCAGCATGTAACTACCACTTATTCAAACTAGACCACATCAGCACTGAAACCTATAGACACTGTGGAGAAACAAAATAACCTATCGAACATCTTTTGGTAGATTGTCCTGCTTTTGCTTTGCACAGATTTCAAATTACTGGGAAACCCAATTTCACAGGGAGTGACTATAACTTCCATTCCATCTAGGAGGTTATCAAAGTTGTAAAGAAAGCCCTACAAACCTACATCAAATAAAAGGGGTACAATGATATTTTAGGTCGCAGCACACGTGGGGTTTATTCACACCCTTTACATTCAATTTAAAGGTGTAATCTATGATATAATAGCTTCCATAAATTTAGGCTATTAAAGCTATTGTCCACCATCACTTTCGCTCACCTTGGCGCGCGATCACTGTGGCGCCCGTCAACCAAAGATTCAGATAAGTTGAAACACGCTACATATTGTAGTTTTATCTGTGATTAAAAAAACACTAAGCTTTCTAATCAAATGTAGCAAAATACTGGCTCCTTGATTCTTGGACACAATTTTTACTTTGGAATAGGAGTACAAATGGGAAAATTCAATTATTTTATTTGTATTCAAAACTTACCTAGGGGTATTTCTGTGTCGGTGTCCGTCTCCGATTGATCATTTGTAAGCGGAGAGTACTGTTTAACAGCCTGGTATACTGTCATTGCGTACGGCAAAACATGATCCCCGATTAAGAACTGCAATTTGTGTTTGAAAGCGCTTTGTGACATCACTACAGCGGCAACATTGTCATCCATATCATCCTCTGAATCGTCTTCTGAGTCTCCTCGTATACCGCCATAGCCTCTAACTACTAAATATCTTTCGATAGCCTGTACCAAGGCTAGTGGATCGATTTTAACAGTGCCTCCTTTCCACTGTCGTAGGTTGTTGCAATCGGGATGGCGTTGCAAGTTGCACTAGATTTAGAAAACAATACTAATAATTAGTACAAACTTCCAAACACACAAAACATCTTAAATACCTTTAGCTGGTGAGTATTGAAAAATTTGAGGGCGCTTGTGCTGGAACGACCGCCAGTGCCAGTGGGGAAATCATGTACCTTAACTGGAAATTGCTCTAATTGCGTAACACAACCGTTTAATTTAGCAACAAATGCACTAAAAGCTGAAGCTTCTATATTAGGTAAAACCCCAATTTTGGGCATATGCTCCAATGGCAGTCCAGCAAAGATGTGTAAGAAAGCACGTAGTCGTACATCACGCCGCACTATGCCATCATCCGCAGTCATAAATTTCAACATTGACTTTATGAGACCAGAGTGGTTAACTTCAAATGGAGATATATCACTTTCGATAAGAATCTGTTTCAGTTCCTGAAGTGCATCAATACACTCGACGTAACTGCCCTCCAATTTAGTAATTACTCCTGATAATCGATGCAATATGGATGCGCCAGAGGAGGTTGCCTTTGACATTTCTTGATCGGTATAACGCTTCACAAAGGAAATGGCTTGATTACGTATCCAGTGGCGAGCCTTGTCACGGTTACCTGCAGCAACCAAGTTCGCGTTTGACACACTTTTAGCAATGTTGCTTGTAACACAGTGTGCACTGGGTGAATCTTTGGTAAAAGAAGTTTGGTGAGATCCTTGACGTCCCCAACGCGCTGGGTTAAGTGAAGCCAAAAAGGACGTTTTTGTGCTGCTACTAGTACTTGCTGAGCTGCCACCGAAACGGGATCGTGTTGTAGAAGTACTGGAGCTTGTGGAGCTGCGACTCATACCGCTGCTACTCATTCCTGATGAAAATAGAAATTGAAATGTTACTTATTTCTTATTGTTATTGAAAATGAATGTTACATAAAAAATCCACATTCTGCACATTTCTATTCATTTTAATCAACATGCAAGGCGCTTTAAAAAAAATCGAGTCCGAAGACTAATACTATCTTCAAAAATAGAAAAAGATTTCGTCAACAAACTCCAATAGAGCCGAACAAAAGAATCTAACTTCGCAAATTAATATAAAAATATCCCTTAGGAAGTCTGCAAATAATGGACTAAACGTCGGAGGGAAAATGGAATAAGGAATTTTTGTGATTTGTGAGATCACTTATCACAGATCACCTTAGCCGATTCCACCCCTGGTATTTTATCGAGGACAAGTCAAAGGAAAGAGGTCTGGAAAATAGCGGATGCTAAAAGCGTTCTAGCGCTGAGCATCCGTCCAAACCAGTGGAGACGGTCGAGGGCAGTCCAAAGTTCTATGGTTTCTAGGCAATCAGCCTAACATAGTTAGTCCTTAAAAATATGGAAAAAGCTTGATTAATATTATCTGAGGAATAATGTACTACGCATGTTTCTACTTTATCACTGATTTCACACTTCTGTCGAGGAAGCGAGCAAACATTTTTCCTCCAGGTGGACCCTAACTCAACTGGTGAAAGAATATACATGGAAGATCGTGACAAGTTCGGGCACGTAAAAACCGAACTTACATTTACTAACACTTACTTATACACATGGTACGCACTGTAGATAGTGATAGGTTGGTTTGGGATGCGTCCCCGCACGACAGGGACACACTTAGACCAAAGGAAGTCCATTGTGATACCACTTTGTAAGACCAGAGTAACCAACCAGAGATTGGAAAATCCTGAGTGAGTCGATTCAAAAGTGACAATCAATCTACTGAGGCGACGGTTGCGCCTTACTTCAAAAGATCCGAATTACCTCAATGAATCATATCAACTCAGTGAGGTTATTCAATACCAAAGGATTTCGATCACAACACACAAGAGTCGATACACGCCACATCGACACCACTTATGCATCACAATTGCACCACACAGTCATGATCATGAGTCGGGATCGGGAGGCGACCAACATCAGATAAAAATTTTTGCTTGTCTTTCACTCTCCCTAAGTTTTTGCGTATGGACATGCGATGGATGGGTTGCAATTGGAATAGTGGTGTGTATTTTGGTGATGTGTGTTAGCCTCATTTTCGGTCTGCTTGTCTGGCATGAAGAGAAGGGTTAAAAACCATTTGTGCATAGGTAGGTATACATATTTGGGTTACTTCTTAAATATTTTGGAGAATGGTTGACTCTTTTAAAGCTATCTTTTGTGTCGACTCAGTGAAGTGAAAGAGCCGGTATGAGTTGAACACTGAAAAGAAGTGACTTTCTCATCTCTTCTTCAAAAAGGCTCAATATACTGTCCGTCTAAGGCTACGGACACTAAGCAGCAAAGCGGCAAAAGGCTGAGTGGCAAAAAAAAAAATTATTAAAGAAAGAAGTAAAATGGTTGTGGCCACGCACCGAGCGGCAGAGCGGAAACGCGGCAAATGTCATTTCGCGGCAAAGCCGTCACACTCAGCTTTAAATTCTATTCTATTTTTTCGGTGAAGTGCTGAGCGGCAAATAATCGTGTAGTTAATTCGAGAGTGCATTCACTTAGGCAGTTTTCGATCTACACACTGCCGCTGAGTGCGTGGCCGTAGCCTAAGGGAGTCCAAACCGGGTCGCCTAGACGTGATGAACATACCTCTGTGAGATTTGATTGGTGTGCCTCAATAAATAAACCTTTCACGGACTACCTGTCTCTGAAATTCATTTTCAGCTGAAGATTCGATACCAGAAAGGAAGTGAATTGGGGAGGAAGGCGGTTGCTAAAGACGAGATTGCCGTCTAAATTGACTCTAGAATTCACACCGAAAGGCACAGACGCAGAAATCTTTTGTGAAGATCAAGCAAGTTAGGATCAACGACGACTGCAATGTTTTTCAGGCGTAACTAGCGATTATAATTCAAGTTGCCGCGGAACTGAAGCACAATTCGCGCTGGCAGCCAAGCGACCATGGAGTCAGTCTGTGAAAGTCTAGGGCTGTGAAATGATGATATGACTTTGCAAAACAGTGAGTGACTCCAAGGCTACATCCACACCAGATCAGTCAAAACGTTTTTTGTAATTTTTTTTTTTTTTATATTTAAGGACAAGAAAATGTACCCACAGGGTTGGCACAACGATATCCCGGAACCAGAAGAAGCGGACAATAAGCGTACATAATCCAAAGTGAACTCTTATGACCCTCTACAAAGTGATATTATCTGAAGGCAGACTAAAAGATCATAGTTTAAAATTCTCGAGTAAGCTCGTAGTTAAACCAAGATTACTTTATTCTGAATAGAGTTAAGGTAACCCGGTCAAGTGCATGTTCAAATGTTTCATTAATTCGTTAATTTAGGATTAACAAGGGAAGCAAATTGGATGAAGTCATATTTCTGTGGTGTGGAGTGGTACTCGGAAGCTTGAATAACTCAGCAATGAAAAAGTGTAAAATTTTGGCCATGCAAGTGATAAGTCAAATAAATAAATCATTTCAAAATACCTGCCTTGAAACATAAAAGTTTCAAAACTACGCAGAAAATTGTTTCAATTAATTGAAAAAAAAAAAAAATAATAGAAAAGTATAAATTTTTACCTGTGGCTCGATTTATTAGCTCTTGGACAACAGATTCCTCCTGTCTGGGTTTGGACCTATTGCTCGACTGAGACTTTCTCTTCGGGGGGACTTTACGTTTTAAGATATCGGACATTTTACTTTGTATTGCCATAGCAGACGAAGTGCTAGCGGATGACGATACTTCTACAGGACTTGGTTGTGTTTCAACGGCTGCTGGCTTAAAAACAGTAGAAGAAATTGTTGAGGGCATCATTCCAGCATGATGCTGAGGTTGGAAATGTGGTGGCGGTGGATGTTGTTGCTGTTGATGGGTAAAATGTCTCGAATCTGAGACGGCTGACGAATACACGAAATAGTTTCCATCATGTTGTAATGAAGAGGTCATTGCGATTTGATGTTGATCACTATAACGGCGATTGTAAGGGTGTTCCAAGTCGCTGGTCGGTGTAGCCGTTTCACCAGTGGAATTCATGCTCAGAGCAGTTGAATGTGGGGAGCTCGTGTTTGTTTTAATTTGCTGCAAGGAGCTTGAGCTTGACGAATGCGGTAGGGATAGGCATATTTTTGTAGAATTTATATCGCTTAACCCGCTAGAAAAGCTCTTATGGTCCGAACCATGTGGTTTCGATGTGCTTGGTGTTGAGCTGTTGATGTCTGCGAAAAAGGGATCGACTTGTTGCCCCGATGCAGACGGTGGTGCGCTTTGTGAGCCACTCGAATTGGGTAGATCAATAGGTTTTGTGGAGAGATTATTGCAAATCGGATAATTGGAATCAGCCAGTTGATTGATTTGATGAAGGACACCCTCTCTTCTAAAATGCGTGCCAAATATATCAGGAAGTTTTTGCATTAGAATTTCAGCCATTTGAAGAGCACCAACTACAATACGCAAATCATTTGAGGCCATCATCCCTGCAATGTGGCTGGAAACTATGTGCTTCTTAAGTACGTCCTGAAGAAGATCTGGGCTCGCAAAATAAACCATTCGGAGCAGGGCACGTAAACATTTATAACGAACGTTTGGCCCAGCCGATGAACTGTACACCTCATACAACACATTGAAAAGATTTCGAATAAACTCGGAAGCCAATCCGCGTTCTTCTTTGAGACAAGCAATGCGGGCATCGGTCGATGTTCTTTGCTTTTGCAAAGTCGTGTCATTGCAATTCAGGGGTTGGCTCGCAAGTGCTGTAGCTGACGATGCTGCAGTCGCGGATAAATCCTGTCCAATAAGACTCAGTGGGGGCGAAACAGACTGTGGAATAAAGTTGGGGTTTATTTTTCGTTGAACCGGGCGCGTTGTACCAGTGTCTTCATTTATTTGCTGCATTGAATGAAAATCGACGGTGTATGTCCGACCTAGTGTGCTTAAACTTATTTCATCATCGGAACTCAAGTGCGCAGCGTCTATCATTCTCGAGTCTATCGGAGAATAAGAATGCCAGGATCCACGGTCATCACGCCACTGCCATTGAACCTGATCTTGTGTGTTAAGAGTGGATCGATCCAAAAGTGCATCAACAGCAAAGATATCATCAGTTGGTAGCCTGGGCATCAACTCTCCAATCAAGCAAGTGATTTCGAAAAGTTCCGATGGGCTTCGTGGAATTAGTTCAACGTCATTCGAGGTAATCGGTCCTGCCGATCCTGTGAGCAAATACAGAAGTGTTGACGCAATATTGTTCTTGAGCAATACAATGGCTAAATCCGGGTAATTACTGCACATTAAACTTAGCATTCGTATTACACTTGTAAATGTTCCCGTGTTCAGAACCGAAGGGGTGACGACAAGTAATTGTTGGCAGTTTTTAAGAAGTTCCTTACTGGCGATTTCCAAAAGTCGGTTATGATCTTGTTGAAAGCTCTCGACGAGGCGGCAAAATGCAGTGCAAACATTTTCTACACACTTTTTGTCTTGTTGCGTTAGTAGTCGCGCCAAGAGCGGCATGCTTTCCGATACGAAATGAAACTCATCACTATGTAAATTAAGGCAACAGTTAGCAGTTATCGAAAGAGCAGCACGTTGCGCATTTATCGAGAAAAAGTCCAAAAATGTAAGGCAAGCAGAAACACCATTTGCCTGAAGAATAGCTTTGTTATGGCGGCGCGATAAAATTTCTAAAGCTGCTAGACTTTGCTCTGCTACATCCATACATTGGATTACTTGTAACTTTTCTAAAAACACAGGAACTGCTTCTACTACTGTCCCTGAAGATCGTGGTAGAGCTTCTAGCATGTACGCAAGTGCTCGACATGCATTGTTCATTATATCGAAGTTGTGTTCCATGCGCAATAATAATATTAAAGCTGGTACAACCTGCTTGATTGGAAACCCGGCCAGAGTGTCCTCATTGCCCATAACTAGCAATTGGCACATCTCGATTGCTGCCTGCAGTTGTTGGCTTTCGTCGTGGGAGTTAAGACCTTGGAGCAGTTGCTGAGCTTTGGACGAACTGCTATTTCCAATTGTCCGATGTAAAATATGTGTCATTCGAGGACCCAATGCCCCAAACAAATGTGGGGGCAAGCCTCTTGCTTCTAAAAGCGCCTGCAAGCGGCCAACCTCGCTATCATCGCTTTCCGAATCAGCGTGGGTAGCACTGGAATTGTTTGTGGTCGATGCTGTTGACGATCCAGGATTTGAGCCACCTGAAAATACACAAATTTTAGAAAATTAATAAACGATGTTGTAATTTTATGTGTAAGGGGTTAAAATTAATTAACTGTTATTTGACCTCACAATTCATAGTTGCCACTGCTTTTTTTTTTAAGTTTCCTGACTGTTTTTTTCATTTTCTCTAATCAATTTTTCGTTCCACTAAATGAGATGAGCTTAGAGCTAGGTCAGCTTTGAGCTTAGTCAAAGCGTTAGCATGATCTGGTCCTGCTGGTTAGCCAGAAACAATTTTTTGATTAGACATTTTGTTCGCTTGTGTATGTCTTATTTGAAGGCTTATTTTTCATTAAAATGTTATTTCCTTAACAAGGCATTTTCGCCAGGTCAAACCGAAAAAAAGTAATATTTGGTTTGACCTGGTATCCCTAGGGCCTTGCGAACATCTGACGGAGTTGCTACCACCTGCACCAAAGCCCCACTTCCCTCTCGGGTCCTTTTCTCTACATAAAAACCCAAAAACTTGGTAAAAAAAATCTGTCAGAAGATGCGTCTGATCTTCTGACAGTTTCTATATTCTTATATTTTTTTATATCTGGTCAAGGCGTTTCTAAGAAACCTGAAGATTTGACCATTAAACGCTAGAAACTTAAGCTTCGTATGTTTGCTTATAATTTAGCAGTAAGCAAGGACGAGCTTGCGACCTAAGCGAAAAAAGACGCAAGCAGCAATAGCAGAACAGTTAACAAAGCCTCCAAAAACCTGGTCAATAAACCAAAAACATTCAATGGTTTATTTGTAGGTTCAAATTGAGAACACGAAAAAAAATAAAATTATTAGCGTTTAAGAAAAACAAAGTGGCCAGCCTTTTCATAGAATTTATTAAGGAGTACATAATGCCAGGAGGTAGAATCTTTGGCGTAATTCTCATCATGGTTCTCCATTATGCTGATGATCTAGATCCGCCTAATTTTGGACAATACCTTCACGCTTCAATAGTATTAAAGGTAGCCTATTGCAAAACTTGGGACCTTAAAACCAAAGCATAGAAAAGAAAGACCATGAGTTTCTAAGATGAATCTTAAAAGAATACTCCCGAAGAATTGGTGCCCGAAGACTTAACTTAACTTTAAGAGGCATGTATAAATAAATATATATGAAAGAAAGGCGCAACAGATCGAGGTGAACCAGAGGCCCAAATTCTAAGCCATGTATGCTCAATAAACAAGCGGACCTACAATTTTTTGCCGAATCCGAACGGCACCTAGAGAATTTTTTCAAGTCAAATATTACTCTCAGAGGGTTTTTCAGACCCTCGCGGAGGTGAGGACCGTGAAAAAGAACGGGTCGTTTTTTCAGGTCACGACGGTATGCAAGAGGTATTTCAAGATGTATGGAAAGATAAGAAGTTGTGAGGCTAAGCTGGCAGATTTCATCCTGTGTTTCGAGGCGCACGTACTTGAAGTTTCCGTCTTTGACGAATTTGAGGCGGGCCAAAATTGTTTCTTTACGAATTTTCCGGTTGCCGGCACCAACGTGCGTAGTCTGTTTTTTCCCCACTTACATCACATTTTTTGAATTTGTATTCGTTTAATAGACACCAGTAAAAATAGGCGCATAGAAATGTTCACAGGGAAAAAAGTTTATATGACTGCGTCAAATCTCTACACAATAAGACTAAATGGAGTTGAAAAAATAGTCTATGAAGTTGAAACTATAAATTATAGCGTTGAAACTATAAACTTCAGTTAAATCGGCTTTTACTTTTTTTTACTTTCTTTAACATTATTTTTGTACTATTTTTCGCTTTCATTATTTTCCCTTTTGTTTTGATTATTTACCTGGTGTATGCTGTCCTCCGCCGGCATTATTAGATGTTCCCGAAAGTTGCTGTGCCATTAAATGGGTATTTGTCGCATCCGAAGTAACTACAAATAAAAGTAATAATTTAATAACATAAAAATATTTGAGATTTACAACAGTTATTCAAACACAAAAGAGATAAAAGATGTTAGAATACTATTTGACTAGAAGTATTCGATTTAACAAAAAAAAAAAGACTACAAACGAGCATGCAACGGTTTAATTGCTTTTTTTATGGGAATCATGCGCAGATTTCCATAAAAAAAAAAAAACAGTTTTGGCAACCTTAAAATCTGTGATTTGCCACAGATTTTTTAGTTGCTTATTTTCAGAAATAACTTCTTTAGCACAGGCAGCTCTATGTTTAATTGCCGATATGAAACTGTTTAATTTCTTTCACCGACATTTTAGAGGAGAAAGGGTAAAACATTTCATTTGTTTGTGTAAAAGTTACCAGCGATGCTGCCGTGGATCGTGACTGAACTATAGATACTTAAAAAAAATTACTAGTCTGGATAAGCCTACAGTTAACTTAAATGGCAGCCACTAGCAGAGGAATCTCGATAAGTTTAAGGATTCGCTAAATGGACTGGGTTCAACGGACTTCAAGTTCGACTACTACAAAGAAACGATGGGTATCTCCCAAAACAGCTTCTTCAGCGTAAAGACTGAGTGATTTCGCATGGTGTAAATTTCTTGCGCCTTCTTTTATATATCTCAGAAAAATCTGCTCAATCGATGGAAAGTGGTGTCGAAGGTCATATAGGTCTCCTTCTGGTGCAAATAGAATGATGGATAGAAATAGCTTGTCGGAACCTTTCTGAAACGTCTGCGTCTTAGAAAATAAAATTAAATCATGCTGGGAGAGCTTTTACCAACCCAGAAGAGCAATTTTCAAAGAACTCGAACGGGATTCGGTCTTTTCCTGGGGCGACTTTTCGCATTATCCAACACTCTTTGGAATTCGTCCTGTGATATCGTTGCTTTTTAAAACTCATTTTGTAGCAGAGGGGCAGAATTTACATGTAATTGAAAATGAAGGGAGATTTGTTGTGCATTGAGGAGGTTCCTGAAGTGCGTTCTAAGTTCCTCTCAACATGAATACGTTCAGACATGTGATTTTTCTTTCCCTTTAATATCTTCACTTTTCGTAGGTCATAGCCTGCTTTTCCGAGTTACAGAAGCTTTTGTTCGCCGAAGCATACAGAATTTCGAACGCCGGTTTCATGCGACCGGACTCTTAAACAAACGACCTTTGTTTAAGAGTTCTCCCGTTGATGTTTCTTGCAACGATTCGGGGTGCAGCTTTTCTTAATAGATTCGGATCTTTCATCATGGGAGGTAACAAAGCTTCGCGCTAACTAACTCGCTTCAAATTAATATTGCGCCAAAACATCTTTCGGAAATCCTTCCTCCATGTAAGCTCGGAAAGCAGAAGGCTCTGGTGAGATTGTTGAAGGCGAAACCTCAATCTTGAAAACAAACTCCAGCGGCATAGGATCCGAGAATGTTTTCGAAACTATTGTAAGGGAGCTTAACAGCTCCAGCCATGATCCAGATAAGAAGCATTGACCATGACTGAGCCTGGAATAGCGCCCTCTTCTTGGAAATGCTCAAACAGCACATCGACTGTATTGTGAGCGTCATGTCAATGCGAAACTAACTGATAACGAAGATTATACTTTTGCGCATGCAAGGGAAATGGGGGAATTTTGTTGCAGGGTGGGGTGAGTTGAGAGTGACTATGAAGAATAACCCTTCTGTCCAAAACAGCGAATTTATTCCTTGCTGGAGAAATCGGGAGGGAGACTTCATGGCCAGTTTAGTAATGAAGGTCTTCGCAGTACAGAGCTTTCTACAGCAAGTTAAGCCCCCATCCGAGCAATCAACCATAATGTTAGTGCAACAGCACTTATCTAACGATGAGTCTAATTTATTAAATTAGAGGACAACTTTTGCCGCTTTACATGTCATATCGTTAGGATCTTCCTCTTCTGTGCGGTCTGCATAACTACGTGTGTCTAATACCAAGGGACTTCGGTATGCAGATCTTCGACACTGCTACACTCTGCTCTGAAAAAGCAATAAGAGGACTCAAGGGTTACAAAGGATGGGACCAGCTTTACAAATATACCTCTAAAGATTTATTTTGTATTAGGTTAATTCTAAAGAGGAAATAGGCCTCCCTGAAAATGACCCCTTTCCGTGCCGTCAGCTGATTTAAAAACAAAAACTCAGAAAATTAAATTTTTCATCGAACAGAAAAGGGCACACCGCATTGTGAAACTGTGAAATTTCAGCTGCCGAGAAAATTGAAAAATTAAATGTTTACAGCATTGAACTTTTTCTGCCCAAAGATAATCCTAGAGCTGCGCTAATGATTCACAGTGCTGTCAATGAATGTATAGTTC
Source organism: Neoascia interrupta (assembly GCA_947623515.1). Lineage (NCBI taxonomy): Eukaryota > Metazoa > Arthropoda > Insecta > Diptera > Syrphidae > Neoascia > Neoascia interrupta. The sequence goes on along the minus strand of OX392464.1, from coordinate 95,370,359 downwards.
AAGTCTTTGCTCCACCGAATATGGAACTGTAAGAAAATTCAGTTCTGCCGGCAAATCAAAGATCTCCTAACAATTTTTTATACCTCATTCTGGGATCTTTTTCGAACTTTTGAAATCTTTTCAACACTGAACCCCTAGTTTTAAGATAAAGCGGTGTAAAAAAGCTTTCAGTTATGTTGTATTGACGGCGTTGAAAATAACACGTTTAAAAACGACACTGAACATTTTTCGATAAATACGTAAGTATCAAAGAATCAGAAAATAAACTTACCTTTACTGTTTTGTACAGCTTTGTCTCCGTTGTCTTCAAATACGGCTGTCGAAGAACACTTGGGTTTGACTGCGTTATATTTACGATTGCTTTTTTCTACTTTGTTTGTATCACTTGGTGGAATCGAGGCGAGTTGTTGTTTACTCTTGCTTTGCTGCCCAAGCCTTAATACTTTGTTAGAGTCCGAATTAACGGATGTACTTGACTTTCTTTTTGTAGAATTTCTATCAGCAGTACTGTTGACTTTGATATCAACGGCGTCAAAACGATTAGTTAGTTTAACCCCCGGATTTACTTTCTTCGCTGGCTTGGGCGTCCTTTCTGTCGACTCTTCAGAATTTCCACCAGATTTCTTTAAAGAGTTTTGGTTAATTTTTCTGGTGGTACGATAGTAATTCAAAAGGTTTTTCTTGTTGCTATTTGCAGTCGGCGGAGTGATACTACTTGAATTTGAAGTAGCCTTAACACGCTTGACGTTTTCAGACACCTTTGAAACTGATACTTTTTTCGCAGCAGCTGCAGCCACCTGAGGTGAAACAGTTTTGGAACGTGTTCTTTGTGCCACACAATCAGTGGGTAAGTTTATTGATGTGTTTGATGCGTTGAACGAGGAAGATTCGCCGTTCGAGCTCGGAGCACGTAGCTTTTTTAACGGCAAATGAAGCTCGCTGGGCGCTTTAAGAAAAACAAAATAGTAAGATTTACTTAAAATACCATATTTACAAGAAATAAGATTTATCGCGAAACAGAATAATACAGCAAAACTACGAAGCGATTTAAGTCATCTCTCGTGGACAAATAAGCATGTGTCATTATAAAAATATTTCTCTTAAACAGACTGTTCTGTGAATTGTAGCAAGTTTTTGATTTACTAAAAGTATGTCAAAAATGTTATGTAAATTCAAAGAGAAGTATGACAAAGAACGCATAGTGTTTTTTTAAGGGTTTAGGAATGCCTACAAATAGATAAATATTGTTTTCATGGACTTACAAGTTTCTCCCAATTGGGCAAAGTTTCGTTTAAGTTGACTTTTCGAACGAGATGATGGCTTGTGATCCCCACTGCGTAGATTATGCTGAACGGGAGACTTTTCTTGAATTTTGTCGGTTTGTTGTAAAAACGTTTTTGAACTGGTCGGTTTATTTAAAGATGACGCAGCGTCTGCAGTCGCAGGTAATGCACTGGTTTGTTGCTGCTTTGCTGTTTCCTTGCTACGCCGAGATGACTTCAATGAATAGTGGTCCTGCCCCTCCGTCAATGCAGAGAGCAATTGGCTGTTAACGGATTCGGCCATAGACGACACTTAACCACCTTTACGGCCTCTTGAAACATGCCAATTATACGCGTTTTTCCCTTTTATTTTTAAAGGCTAAAAAGATAAGAAATATAAAATTATTACGTGGGCTCATATTTGGAAAAATGTAAATAGTATTGAGGGAAAGAGTTTTCATTTTATGTTTTATAATTAATAGAACAGTTAATTAAAAGAACAATAAATTAACAGACGATATGTTTCTAAATATATGAAATATTCAATAACGACTTTCGAAAGGTGTTTTTTATTAGGGACATAACTAATTTGTGTTTAAAAACGTTTGTAAGACATCGTTTGATCGTAGTCAGATTAAGTTTGAAAATGATGTGAATCTCCACTCTTCCGGCATGTTAACCAGCACAGATACACACACACTGTATGTAACATATCTTAGCTATGTTTAAATTCCGTTAACAAACAACAGTTGTCCTAACATTGACCATGTCAAAAGTTTTCAATCAGATTAAACTTTTTTCTGCATAAAGTTATTAAACGCACCAGATTTCGGCAAGGATATGCATTGTTATGTATTCTTTAATCTAGTTCTGGAGAATGATGCGTATGGAAAAGGTTAACACGGAAGTTAGTACAAATGCCAGGGTACGCGGACTTTATCGACATCATTGCCCGCTCCAACCATGATAGAGGCTTTTACGGCGATTGAAGAACAGGTAAAGTTGATGGGTCTTGAGATTATTGAGGATCAACAAGAAACATACGTCTGCTGCTTAGCATAAAAGGTCACTGTTGGTAGCAGCAACTTGGAGGTAGTTAGAGAGTTCATCTGTCCTAGAGTTAGCACAAACTACACAAACGATACCATATTACAAAAACTGACTATTTAAAACTATTTAGACTTTCGAAAGTTTTTGTTCGACCATATTGAAAACTCACACTGATATCGAAACTAATTCTGAAGCGGCAGAATTTTTTTTTTAATTAGAACTTAAACAAATTAAATAAGGCTTGAGAAGTTTATTGCGAAATGCTCATGCCACGGCACTCTGAACTGAACAAAGCCGAGTGCTATTAACAAAAAAGAGGCGCGAGGAGTTAAGATAGTTGAATGGAGGTGTCACAATATTGTAAGTAATTAGAGATTGGCAAAAACTGAGCTTGCTGTATAGGTAGCCAGGTGTCTGTGTTCGAATTATTTTATGAATAAATGCACAATTTCGTGAATTAAAAAATTGCAGTAGATTGCAGTTTAAAATTTTTGCTTGATAAGCTGATATATGATCATACACCTACGTAGACCATACACATACCTTGTCATATCATTCAAAGCAACTCGTAATTTATGCTCAGAAAGGGAGTCCATTTTGGGGTAAACAACTTCAGCGTACGACATTATTGGAACTAAAAGGGTCCTTACTAACCGAAGCCTCGTATTAGGTGGTGTGTAATTACTCGACAGCCATAATTTCCTTAGCGCACCATAAATACGGCCAACAACGAAGTTTATGTGCTCTTTGCACGATAAGGTGTGACAAAGCTTAAATCCAAGGCTAGTAACAGACTTCTTATACGGAATCCCAAAGTCCTGGAGATGCAGGCGTAGGAAATATGCAGTGTCGTTAGATTTTTTCAAGAATAATATAGCCTGGGTTTTAGATGGATTCAATGTGAGGCCACATGACTCAGCCCACCGCCGGATTGCGCTCAGATCTTCATTTATTCGGCATATCAGGTCTTCAATAAGACCGTTCGGCCTTGACAAATATATTTGGATATTATCTGCGTAGAGGTGAAACAGAACATGATTACAAACATTTAGCATATCATTAATGAACATACAAAAGGGGATTGGACCCAAAATGGAACCCTGTGGTACACCCGAAGTTATGTTTTTAGGGTCCGAATACTTATTATTGACCACTACACGCTGTGTTCGATTTTTTAAACAGTTTTCGATAAAAAGTGCTGCATTAGCAGTGAACCCAAAGCAGTTGCTGAGCTTTCTACAAAGAAGCCCATGGTTTACTCTGTCAAAGGCCTTGGAGAAATCAAGAAGGCATAGAATCGTCAAATAATACCTCTATCGCACTCAATTCTAATGTCATATAGAATTTTAAACAGACTGTTGAAAGGGGAAAGAAGATTTTCCGTTTCAAGATGTTTGACGACCTGCTCCGGCAGAATTTTTTCCAAGACCTTAGATAGGCAAGGAAGAAAACTAATTTTGCCGGTAATCACTGGCTTGAAGAGGCTGAGCCTTCTTAGCGACTGGTGTGACCTTAGCAGCCTTCCTTCCTTAGCAGCCTTACTGAGTTGGAAAAGTCGAGCTTGTAACGCTAAAATTTAAAATGTGTGTAAATGAACTGAGGAAGTAGAGCAGAATCAGCTTAACAAAACGAAGTGGTATTCCGTCTGCGCCAACCGCATTTGACTTCAACTCAAAAATTTTTCATTTATGGCACTTCATTTCGAAAAAAAAACACTTCATTTTCGGTAACACCCTGAAAGTAAAAAGCATTCTGCTGTGGAATAGGGCTAATGTTATTATTCAACATTGAGTTCAAGAGGCTATTTGCATGAAGATTCGTAGTATTAGCAAGAAATTGATTATTTAACTCATTAGGATCCATAATACAATCAAGTTTATCCTTTTTACAAACACCAACACTCCGAAGATTAACTCAAAGTTTCTTTGAAGGTAGCTGAATATCAAGTTTAGAGGCAAAGTATGATTTTTTCGCAAGTTTTGTTACCCAGGTAGCTTGGTTTCTAGCCTGACAGTAATCCAGCCAATATTCAGGTTTGCGGTCATTTCTCCACTTGAGATAAAATCTTCGCCACGTTTTTATAACCGCTTGGACCTCAGTGGTATACCAGGGGCACTTAATATTTTTAATTCATACTGTTTTTATTGGTACATGTTTATCAAGCAGGTCAGTGATCATAGACAGAACAAATCCAAGTTTGGAGTCAATGCTCTATAGAAATCTGCAATCACCCCAAGGCAGTGAGCATGCATTAGCATGGAGCGGACCTAATTCTACTGACCTGTAGCACCTCTTGTTCTTCTGAACCTCTTGTTCTTAAGGCTGCGATAATAGGTACATGGGCTGTGAAGGTTACCTCACATATGCTGAGGCCAATCGCCTCGTACATTTCTATACAGCCATTGACCAGATTTCTCCATTATTGTGATCCTTGCAACAGCAGGATGAGAGACAATATGTGATCATAGTGATCATAGACAGAACAAATCCAAGTTTGGAGTCAATGCTCTATAGAAATCTGCAATCACCCCAAGGCACCTCTTGTTCTTCTGAACCTCTTGTTCTTAAGGCTGCGATAATAGGTACATGGGCTGTGAAGGTTACCTCACATATGCTGAGGCCAATCGCCTCGTACATTTCTATACAGCCATTGACCAGATTTCTCCATTATTGTGATCCTTGCAACAGCAGGATGAGAGACAATATTCTTCACATTTTATTTTAGCTACCTGTCCAATGAAGGAGTTTCAACTAGTTTACTTTAATGAGACTACATATTTAAGATGTAGAGAAAGCGTTAGAAATAATAATGATGACACAGGCTGGGTCGTGTTATACAACTACGCCATTTTCTGTTTATCAAGGCAGTCCTTATGTGAGCGGTCCGTCGACTTTTTTAAGGCTTAGCGTACAATCATTGTTTAATCTATATAAATAAAAATGTAAATGTACGTTTGTTCCTTACCGCTAATCTCGGAAAGTCCTACACCGATTGCTTTCAAATTTTGCACAACATAACATTCGACCACAGGCGTGTTTATGTACATATACTTAAAGCATAAGAAATCAGTCCGATATACATTTTTTTTTTCGTGGGTAGGTAAAACCTTCATAGGCACTACGAGGACCGGCCGCGCGTGCTTATAGTAGTGTGAGATTCTTACTCACTAAAAAACCTCCCATTTTCCGTCAGACTACGACTAAGTTTCCTTAACAAGTAGTTCAAGCTTGTGTAGTAATCGCGTGTGGCAGGCTGCCTTCCAACGAAGGCACCTACAATACCGTCAATTTATGCGGTTTCATCTTATGCTGCTAGATCTGACGGTCTCATTCGTTGTAGTCGGCGCAGATTTGTCTGATCCAAAGTTCGCATAATTTCATTTTTGAAGTGTCCGCGAAGACGAGTACTAAGTTTGCGAGCAAAGTTTGTTACCTCGTCAGACACGGTTGCGATTCCTACATCTCGGTGTAGATCACTATTTCTTATGTACCATGGAGCATTAACGATTGGCCTGAGTGTCTTATTTTGAAAAGTTTCTAAAATAGATATATTGCTTGGTTTAGTACAACCCCATAGTTGTATACCGTACGCCCAAGATGGTTTTAGCACTTGCTTATACAAAAGCAGTTTGTTATATATGCTTAGTTTCGAAAATCTTCCGATAAGCCAATTCATTTCACTCTTAACTTGATTTCGAGCTCATCGCGTTTCTTTTTAACGTGCGGCTTCCATTTAAGTTTTGCGTCTAGAGTCATTCCTAGATATTTCGCTTCATTTGAGTACGGGATTTGTACCGAGTTAATAAATAAAGGTTTGTTGTGTATCTTTTTATAAGTAAAGTTAAAATGCGTTGACTTAGTCTATTAAAGGATAACTCGCCAGCTCTTCGTCCAGTCATATTTTGTTTAAAGCGCGCTGAAGTTTCCCTGTTGATAATTCAACTGTCGTATCAATAGCAAGAATAACAGTTTCGTCAGCGAACGTAGCTAAAAGTGTTCCCGCATCGTGGTGTATGCCTCTAGTATAAAACAAAAATAATATTGGGAAGGAGAACGCTTCCTTGCGGGACACCGGCATTTATCTCTTTGAATTCTGAGTACTCATTTTCGTACCTTACGCGAAAGATTCTGTCTTCAAGGTAAGACTCTAAAATTCTATAGAGTTTTTCTGGTAAGCAAAGGCTTTACTTTAACTCCGTCCGATATATGTTGGATATAAAAACAACACCTGCTTAACTGAGATTTTACTCAGATAATGTTTATTAGATCATGTTTATTAAAAACAAAAAAAAAACGCTTTCTTGTCAAATATGTAATAATAATACAGTAGAGTCTGCTTATAACGAACTTGAAGGGACCGATCAAATTGGCTCGCTTTAGCCGAAGTTTGTTATGAGTGACACGTTAGAAAAAATCACCAACTTCTCAAGGTTGTAGTTTGAGTCTCTGTCCCAGTAAGAAACTTTACTGATTTGTGCTGCATTCGTGTAAAAACATAACGCAACTTGGGAAAGTACAAAAAAAATATATCGAAGGGCATCATTTTGACTATTACTTGACAGTACAACGCAGCTATTCAGTTCTCGGGGAAGTCCCCTAAAGTTGGGAGAGTCTGGTTTACCGAAAAAGTAAGCCAACAAAAAATAATACTGAAGGACAATGCTTTGACGTTTAACAATTTTTGTACAACGCAGCTATACAGGGTCCAGAATCTGTTAAAAGCGAAACGAAAGCGATCGTTCGTTTATCAAATGCGTTAGAAATTGTACGATAGCCACAGGTCACATTCTGTGTCGCTTTTCGTTTTTTTTTTATTAGATTCGCATGGGTGCCAAAATGAGTAGAGTTTTTATAGTGTTTGAAATGGACTTTCACGACGTTGTTTTTTTAAAATGCGAAAAAAGAACTTTTATTCTATTTTTTTCCCGCCGTTTCGTTGACTATTTGTCGACTTCGTCAAGGCTGTAGTTTATTAATTCAGATTTTGAATTTTTGATAATAAGTTCTATTGAAATCGTGGAAACCAAAATTAAGCTTTAGTAACGTACTCCAATGTAAAAATAATGTTTAATTATTTTCTTTACTTTACTTATTTTCTTTACTTCTAATAATGTTTGTCCATAAACTTCCAAAGACGGCATCAAATAGCTTTATAAGCTCAGATGCTTTTCTCTATAAAGAGTTTTTGAATTTATTTTTTAAACTCCTATTGAATAAATAAAATAAAATTGTTATCAAAACAAGTGAGTAAGTGCAAGAGTTTGCCTGTGGCAAACTTTTATCTACCCGACCCTATATGCCATGTAACACCAAATCTTAAAGTTTCTTGGCCCGAATTCATGTATAATTTGTAAAGGCCACGCCCAAAAGTGGGCATGGGCTTAAAACTAAAATTAATTAATTGTAATTTCGTAATTTTTTTCTAAAACGCCCCTTAAAAGTGGGCGGAGCTCAAAACTTTGTATGGAGCAAACTTAGCAAATAGTAATAAATATCTTTGATATTTTTCACATAATTTTTTTTTTTTTCGATTTGGAGTAAGCTTAACAAGAAATCGGGTTTTTAAAGATCTAACATGTTAAAAGTGGGCATGGTCGATATTGTGAGCGGTCTTGGGCCAAAATTGCTCAGTACCAAAATTTGCTCAGTACCACGCCATGTCTAACTTGACCAAAAGGCAATTTGAAAGAAAATGTGGAACAGAAGTTATTTCACATTGAAGCCAGCAGTGAGCGTTGCCGTTGACGGATTTTACACTTTGTCTGTGCAACAGAAGAACCAAACCGTGCACAAAGTTTCAGCTCAACATTTTTTTCCCTACTGCGTTTTTTTTTAAATAACCTTAATCAGTGAAGGGCGATGAGATGATTGTGAAAGCTGTGCACTATGGCAAAGTGCTTGCTAGATGCATTTATTTGAGAAACCAAACCACAGAAAAGAGTTTCATGATGACAAATGTTGCAATAAAAAAACTTTTGATGGATCCAATCATTAAACAAAGTATAAACTCGATATTCTCACATCTGCAATATTAAGGTCTACGCACATTCTTTTCGAATAAATCAAAACTTCTACTTCTTCTTATTTTTTTTCTGACCCTTTTAATATATATTAAATCTTCTTCTCTTCCTTATAGTACATTTACACCGAGCCTAATTTCAGAATTTAAGCTAAATTCAAAACAAAAGATTTTCAGCCAAGAGTGAATATGGGCAAATGCAGCGATGGACAAACGCTAATCGAAAAAGAGGCCATCATTGAAAGATGGCGAGAATACTTCAAGGAACTGTCAACATAGAAGGAGAAGGAATGATAGCCCACAGCGCTCAAATCAAGAAAATCTTACAGATGAACCACGCTTAGAGGAAATGAAAGAGACCATCAAACAGATGAAGGATGATAAAGCCCCAGGAGAAGATGGGATAGCGGCCGAAATGATCAAACATTGCGGAGAAACAGCAACCAGGGAAGTTCACGAGCTCATAAAACGCGTGTGGACTCAAGAAGTTCTTCCAAAAGCGTGGCTCACAGGTGTGATTATCCCTTCGCACAAATAAAGGCGACAAGCTAAACTGCGGAAACTACAGAGGCATTACACTGCTCAGCGTTTGTTACAAAGTTGTTGCATCAATTCTGAACAAGAGGCTTCGAGAGGCAGCAGAAAGCATTCTGGGTGAATATCAAGGAGGCTCCAGGGCAAGCAGGTCCACACCAGGACCAAGCGTTTCTGCTGAATCAAAATTTGGAAAAATGCTATGAATTTAACGTTATGGCGCTTGTCCTTTTTGTAGACTTCAAGCAAGCATTTGACAGTATTAAAAGTCGAAAAATCAGCGAAGAACTACAAGCCCTTGGACTATGCCCAAAAATTATAAGTCTAGTTATGGTGACGTTAAAAGACACATGTGGAAGAGTGCTTGTACAAAACTGCTTGTCAGGCGTTTTCAAAATTAGTACCGGTGTGTACCAAGGCGATTTTTAAGGCCACCATTTTTAATTTGCGGCTGCACTACGCGATACAGCAAACATCAGCTACAGGAAACATTTTCTCCAAGTCAGCCATCATAATTTCCTATGCGGACGACATCGCAATCATAAGCAGATCGTGGAGCTGAAGCAGCGTGCTTCAATAATGGCACTGGTGGTCAACGAAGAGAAAACAAAACACATGAAGATAGGAAGGGATGGACAAAAAAGAAAAGCGGAAACCATACGAATATCTGGTTTCACATTCCGTTGAGTTGAGCACTTTAAATACCTGGGAATAAGTATCAGCAGCAGCAACGAAGCCAACGACTGCATTCAGGAAAGAATCATGGCTGCAAAACAGATGTTTCTACGGATATGCTAAGATTTTTAAATCCAACATCGTGTCGCGAAGAGCGAAAATAGGCGTATAAAAAGCAATTATAAGACCAGTGGTATGTTATGGAGCGGAGACATGGACTCTGTCATCAACAGAAGAGGACCAGCTTAGAGTCTTTGAGCGGAAAATTTATGGGCCTATACACTTGGCTAACGATCTCCTCTAACGAGGAACTTCTGCAAATGTGCGACGGTGATGATGTGGTCAAATTCGCAAAGGCGCAGCGGCTAAGATGGGCCGGGCATGTTATCCGCATGTCCGAAAGCAGGCCGCAAAAGGGTACACTCACCTACACACCGTGCATAACTAGTGCTACAGGGATGCCGCGCCTAAGATGGCTTGACGACGTTATTGCCGGCAAAAGGAAGCTGGGAATCAGGAACTGGCTGGAGACGACAAAGAACAAAGTGGAGTGGAGAAAACTGGTTGATGCAGCTAAAGCTCACCCCGAGCTGTAACGCTAAAGATGATGATGATGATGAAGCTAAATTCAACATTTCACCCTAAATGTTTAATAGGGTTAAATGTTAATATAAATTTCAGTTAAATGCTGAATTTCGCATGGGCATTTAGAGGTTTGGAACAAGCCTCTTAAACTTCCGAATCTCTTGTTTTTAAGAGAATTCAGGGCAGTTGACAGAAAACACTCAAACAAAACGCTTGTAATTTGACATAAGTCGGTAAAAGTGGCTCTGGGACGTATTTTAAAACAAAAAATAAGCATGTAAAAACGACAATTTTAGCTGTATGGAGTAGTTGACATTTCAGATTTTGACTCCGATTGTCATTCGAAATCCTGAAACTGTAGTATAAACTTCAAATTTTTTTCACTAAATTCAGAATTAAGGGGTCGGTGTAAATGTTGTGTTAACCGAAATACTCTCTTGATTATAACATTCATAAAGCTCTGTAATGGAGGAGGGTATTCGCTGCCACAAAAGAGGGAATTTTAAGAACCGACCTAGCGGACCATTACACCGGTAAAATGGATGTGCTATGTCAATGTTGCACGACATTGAGCTAATGAGCTATAAATTCAGACAATGACACCAGCGCTGAAATCAAACGAAAAATAACTCTTGTCAATCGCTTTTTCTTTGGGCGAAGAAGGCAATCGAGAAGAAAAGCCCTCGCTCGAGCAACTAATGGCGTATTCTTTTGAACACCGAAATGCCACACTGAGCTGTCAAATAAAAGTCGGTGTTTGCGGCAATTCAAGCGTGATGTACACTCTGTTTTATTGTTAACAGAACGACAATTACTGAATCGGTGCAGTCATCACGTTAAGTGTCAAATTGCTTTGACTTCATTTGGTTTATACTTGGGTGTGGTTATAGCTTGGTTTGGCAAGCTTGGCTGTGTGATATTTAGTAACTTTTTATCGATTTCATACAATTAAAATCGCGTTGTAAGAAATACCAAATGAAAAATGAGTGGAAACGTAGCTTCACATACACAATCAAACCTACATCCAGCCTCCACCGTCAAATACGACGGTGGCGAAAATCCGAGTTCGTTGTCGACACCGAACTAATTCGAAGTTCAAAATAACATTTACATGAGCACAATTCCGCTCAGGTGTACGAGAAAAGAACAATTTTTTCTTGTATTCCACACCAGTTTCATGATTCGGTGCTGAAAATAACACGCCATAAGTGTCCATTTCTAAGACCCTCATCATCCCAGTCCTGCTTTATGGTGCAGAAGCATGGAAAAACACGAAAATTCTTCGGACGATTTATGGTCTTGTCTGCATAGACGGAGAGTGGAGGAGAAGATATAACATCGAACTGTATAGGCTGTACAGCGACACCGACCTAGCCAGAAGAGTCAAAATACAAAGGCTACGATGGCTAGCTCATCTAGAGTGGATGGACACCAATGCCCCGTCCCGGAATATCTTCTATGTCAAGGCTGCCCTGATATACAGAAAATGCATAATTGAAGACTTCTTTAAATATCGACCCCTGAACTAATTTTTTTATAATTTTGTAACATTTGAAGCTTGTTTTCAAATATTCAAACCTGAACTCTGTTAATATGTATTTATGTATTACGTATTAATCTAAAAACAAGTCACAATGTACCGCGAATGTCCTAGAGGCTCTACGGTGATAATTTCACTGTGTTATAAACTAAGCATTAAAATTAATATACCCTGGGTATAGAAATGTAATCTAGTTGGTAACCTTTTGTATGACGGTGTTAGAAAAACAGGCACTTCTAGACACATAGTAACCATCTTGTCAGAATTTCTCCATAGCGTTAAACGTTTTTTCTTTGGGCATTTTGTTAACTAGTATTCAAACTCCACTCTACGGCTTAAGTTTTTTTTTAATACAGTTGCTACTTTTGGAACAATAGAACCCTGCCTTCAATAAGAAACCGATTAAAATTTTCCTAAAACCAGATTTATCGTAAAACATATTTTACGTATATCAAAAAAGTGTAAAATAAAAGCAGCAGGATCTAGTAGGCACTTTAGGATTATTCGAATGCACAAATTAATTTTATATGGTAGGTACGACCTATATTATTTATAACAATTCAAGATACGACAAATGTACATAAGTCAGTTGTTCTTGGTTTGTTTCCTGCTCAAAGCACTGCAAAATACAAGCCATATGAAAAGCACTTAAAGATTACGATTATGCACTCAAAAATATAATGTACAAAGGGACATTGTTTTGTTACCTGAAATGGCTGAAAGGGTTTTCTCCGAAATAAGCTCCAGTAATCAGCTGAGCATATGAGATATCGTTTATTTTTTCGATGTCGTCGTATGTAACGGGGTAAAGAAAACGAAAGCTCTTCAGAATTATTGTATGTGTCGCATATTATGTACTTTGAACTGCACTATTCACATTATTTACTTGCATATTATATACACAGAATGTACATTATGAGAAACAAGATTGCTTCATACATAATGTTCAAATTTCTTTATGTACACATGAGTGTGTATGTGTATACTACGCGTAAAATCTCCATTTTCTGTAGAAAAGTGAGACATGATCCCCTCAAAACAGCAACAAAGTAAAACGAAAAAGCACATAAGACATTTTGTACACGGGTAAGGTCATCGTGCATGGGGCACTCTTATCACATAATGTAAAGAATTCGATATTTAGAAGCAACTAGTTTTTTTTTTTTTTTGTGGACACAATATACAAGTGCGTACGTACATTATGTACACACACACCTACATAATGCATGGCTCTTAATTGAATGAACAAAATATGTAACCCCAGTCTGAGACTTTTTTGGAATATAAAATAATATATTTCTTCAATACTCCACAATGAAAGATTCTGAAATGATGACACCCAAATATGTCTATTGGTACATGCTAAAAAAATTATTTAAACTTTGAGAGAATTTATCGAATTCGAGCAATTTTAATGACTGATTACAACGAAAAAAAAATTGTCGACATTTTGTTTTTCTGGTCACTACTCCCCCAATGCAGAAAATCGAAAATTCGTAATTTTTGCTGCAGCGTTTTACTTACTTGACTTCTTACCCAGATTGTATGGTTTTCTCGTCAAAAAGTTAAAAACTAAAACCAAAATATATTTTATAAACAATTTTCTGACAAAATCACTAACACTCGCAAGATTTCAATTTCAATTCTTTGGAATCAGCCATACGACCAATTCCTATCACATATTAGCAGGCTTGGAGCTACAGTCAAGACTGAATCGCGGCGGCTTACAGCTAGGGGCTTCGCTAACGGATATAGAGGCGCGTTCAACGCAATACAGCAATGAGCAGAACTCATTTTCAACCTATACCACGTTTCCATATAAGGGCTGAGTAATAGAGATGTTGAATTTCGATACGCCCACGAGTAGTCAAGTTATAAAAGATTTCATAGCACTGGGCAGCTGACAAATGTGTACCCTCTAAGCAAGGCGAACCGAATGCGAAACGAAAAATTACTCATCTGCCCATACAACTATTCGCTTGCGTATCGCCTTGGCGAATTAGAATCTCAACGATTTCCTTTCTTTCGCCATATGAAAATTGGAATCACCAGCGTAACGCAAATGCGAGCCGCTTTCTCAACGCCAAAGCGAAATGAATTCTTAACGCTCAAGCGGAACGAATTCTTTACGCCAAAGCTGAGCGCTTTCTTAACGTGAAAGCGTAAAGTTTGAAGGAAATGTTTTCGAAGTACTATAGCGAAACAGTGCAGAATCTTTTTTTTTGAGTCTTTTCACAATAGCATAGAAAATATAGCAGTTAAAAAAAAAAAAAAAAATTGGAACAAAATAAATAGTTCTTTTTAAAAATATTATAAAATGTAGATTGTGAACAGGAAGTACGCAATTAATGTTTTTTTTTTTTTTTTTGCACTTTCACAAATAAGATTTATTTCTCTTAGAATATTGTAATAATTTTTCTTGTCCATTCTTGCAACTTAAATTTCTTGTTCTAAAACTCACGTGAATCAACAAATTACCTACCATATCGAAGAACGCCTGTGCTTTAACCGAAAAAATAGCACGCACTATCAGAGCAGCTAATAGACTTCTGCGTTTACACTTTAGATTGTATTTGTTTACTGAAACCACCCCATCATCTTTGAGTTCTAATACTTCATGCTGATATTTCATCGAAACAAAAGCGTAAAGTTTGCGTTAAGAACACAAATTACTTAATAACTAGATATTCAACTAAAGCGTCCCTTTCCCCTCAAAACCCATTTGTTTATTTGTTGTTGTTGTTTTGAGTTCCGTGTCGGTGAATACGTGTGAGAAAAGTAAACAAAAATTTGAGAGCCCGCCAAAATAGCGAGGTGAATTTCACACTGACATTTGAAAAATTTAAATACATATCTTAAAAAAGTCATAAAAGATAACACACAAGTCATTAAAGTCAAAATGACAATCCTGTTTTAATTTTGCCCACACTTGGAGTGAGCCTACATTGAGACTACAAAATCGTAAAATTTAGTTCATTTGAATGTGCCTGGAAATACTGGAATGTTTATGACGTAATTGGATATTTTTACGAATTTGGTCTTTTTTTCAATATAGTTCGGGTCACAAATTACTTATTAACTAAATATTTAACTTGTGCGTCCCCTTTCCCCCAAAACCTATTTGTTTATTTGTTGTTTATGCTTTTCGGTTTTGCGACAGTGAATGCGTGTGAGACGCTTATTATTATTATTACGCAGTTGGGCTTTTCTTTTCTCCAGAATCGTTCATGTGTTGTTGATGTTCAGTTTTTAATTATGTAGGAATGCAGAAAATATTAGTTATTCAGCAAAACAAGAGCAACAGTTAGGAAACAATCGAGAAAACTTCCATCTTAGGAAAAGGCTTTCGACTTTTATTTATTTATTTAAGTTATTTTGTCCGAAAACGGTTCTGATCTTTTTCTTGTATCAATGTGTTTGTAAGAATTTTCTTAAGAAAGTGCTTAAACAACAATTGGCCATATGATTTTTTTGTTTTTATACCCCATCCCATAGGATAGGAGGTATATTAAGTTTAATTCATAGTTTGTAACATAGAAAAATAATCACCGTAGACCCCCAAGACCTTAAGGGCATATGATCGAGACCGAATTGTAAGTCGAATGAGCCATGTCCGTCCGTCCGTCCGTCCGTCCGTCCTTCCGTCTGTCGGTAGTTTTAGGCCTTAAATTTTGAGCTAAGAACGTGAGACTTGATATCTATTCTTTTTAGGTCCCGAACCAGTACAAGTGTAAAATTTTTTGACTTCCGCCCACTTTACTTAATAGCATGAAAAATCAAAATTGTTGTAGCAAGCTGAAATTTGGTATGCAATATCCTCACTTAAGTGTATTGTGATTGGCATTAAAAAAAAAGCGAAAACCGCCCTCTTGTAAGTGTGGTCATATTTAATATGCATTCTAATAAACGGCTTTTATTTGATATATTTGCTTTAAATCCAAAAAACTTGCACTATAAAATATTCAGGTATGTGCGTAAGCTATCAACTCAAATAAATAAATTTTTGCCACGCCCACTTTTTGGGGCGTTTTTAAGTAAACATCAAATTTTGAATTATAAAACTGCAATCAATACGTGTGTATACTGCATCTGATAAAAAATATGATAAAAAAGTTTATGTTATTGAAAAGGGGTTGATTCCACGTCCCTTTTTAAAAAGAGAAGATTCTTCACTGACAAATTAGTAACACAATTAAAGTTGATAGAAACTGAAATTTAACAAGCAAGATTTTTGACGCATTTTGGAGCTCGAGATGTCAATTGGGATGGTCTATAAATTAAATTGGTAAATTGGGTGGTCAATTGGGATGGGGTATCCAATGATTCGCCTAGGCGGATTGTAATCCTACCTCTAGTTTTTTTTTTTTAAACTGGAGAGAAATGGAGAGAAAGACCAAAAAACTGCAGCAGTATTTTAATTTTTCATAAAATTCTTTTATCATTGTCATTCTTGTTTCTTAAGTTTGCAGTCGGTAGCTTGCAGTATTGGTAATCACACGCTTGTGTATTTTGATACAGGTTTTTTGCGTTTATTTATTTCTGGAAGATTTTTTTTGCCTTCAAAGTTGTGATAACTTAAAACTTAAACTTGTCGTAAGAATAAACCCTAAAGGGAATTAAGTATTGCTGATACTAAATTTTATATGAACTTTTTATGTTTCGTTTGTATTAATTAGAGGTTTAATGTACATAAAACTCAAATCCGATTACGGTAAAAATTATTTTAAGTTCTCACGGAAAGCAACATTCATGTAACACGACCCCAAACTGCGACTTCCAGATATTGGAATTCGTTACAATTTTTCTCCGGTAGACGGAGCAAAAAGCTGATTCCGCCATGATTTCGTGGTGAATCACTTGAACTTCGTGGTGAATCTCTTCAAGTATGGAATACATTGACAAAATGTGAGAGTATGCATGGATTTCCAGGCATTACCAAGGCAACAGCTTGTAGGCCCCCCGGCTTTCCAGTCTAGTTGAATATCTAATTCATTAAGTAATTTGTGGTTAAGAATAAAGCGATTCGCTTTTTTGCTTGGAGGGTATGCACACACTGAAAGCTTCACGAGCATTCAAACTAATGGCATTTTCGGTTGTTCGTCCGGGAGCATTCTGGACTCTCCTAAAAATGTTCTTCTTCTGATAGAACAGAGTTTTTCCGGCTTTGATCCAGAATCAAAACCGGAACCACGCTCACAATAGAATTTTTCGCGTAACTATCTCGGTCGCATCTCTCGTTCTAACCTTTGGTGAAATCCGTTCACTTGGTATGAAAACAATGAAATGGTTGCAAATGGTAGGCCGGTGCGCGAACGAGATAAAGAAGTTTATTTTCATACCAAGTGACGGAAAGTGACATTTTGGCGAAAAGCTCTATAGACCTTTAAGCACGGCTGTCACAAATCATTATTCGTCATCCTAAATCGTCCTTCACATATTCTGGCCCAGGGATCCCAAGCACACCCCGTTTTTATATGAAAAAGTTTCAATAGTTCCTGTAGAAATGCGAATTATTAATAAACTAACAAACCTTGAGTGTGCCGATAAGTAAAGAAGTCGCAGTGCTTATTCTGTTTTTCAAATTGACCTAAAATTAGTTTCAATAAAACAAGTGGAAGGTATCAAAAAAAGTGTTCCGAATATATGATCTCCTTGAACCCGTGATCGCTTGTTGTAACAGTTTTTACAACATGAACAAAACTTTTGTAATCCTTTCCGTGCCTTATAATTATATTATTTTTTGCCTTACTTAAGCCGCGTTGTCACAAAGAACAGAAACAGAATTTCATACATTAGCAACGCAAAAAGCATTCAGCGAATTTAGGTTTCAGTTGCTAATTAGTTAATTAGGCCTAAAGTTTTCCCCTTCATCGAAACAAATGGTTGCAATTTTTAAATAGTAATTTATGTTTACGTGTAATTTTTGTGCGCTTTCCATAAAAGCGAACTTTGTTTGGCATCCCGCACTCAATAGACGTTAAACTGTTAAAAGGTCTACATACAACGCATGTGTCAAGTTGAATAAATGTAATCTGTCCCTTGTAGAATAGCTTTTACTTCGCAAAAACAGCGCCAGACGAACTTTAATTACAAGGCAAACGTGTTTCGATCTGCATGCGGATGTAGAGCCCAAATCCGGAAGAAGAACGCTCTGATCCGGAATCGCCAACCGAAAAGGCCGTAAACAGTTTTTGTTTTTCATACAGGTTGAAGCTACTCACACAACTTAACATCTGTCATTGTCGGTTTGTGGGGAGACACAATAATTCGACTTCTCGACCAAGCGACTCCTCAACTTTTGTTTCCACATTAAAATTGTTGATTTGGCATGCTTGCAAGAAAATCGTGGCAGTAAACGATTACAATACGAAACTTATTGACAACTTAAGCCATGTCTGCGATGGACACTAAAAGATTAACTAACATTAATCCTCGTCAAATCAAATCTCCCTTGAATCTCAAGATTTACCATACAAATTAAATCCGCTCGACAAGCGATTAAAAATAAAACTCCTCATAAATCTCTTTTAACCCATTCATGGCTGTTTCACATAAAGAGCGAGAGAGCGAACGAGGGTCTCAGGCGAGCTGTCAAATGAATTTCAATCTATGGCAATGTATAGGGTGGTTCACAATGTCGGCGTGATCATTCTTGCTCGCCGAACTTTGCGAAAAATTGAAAAACACTCGCCTAGGTCGACGATTATTCTGTCATTCGCTGCTGTGAGTTATGACACGCTAGTATATTAGACATTTTTTTCCGCGAAACTTATATTTGTTTTGAAATATTAACTATTCATGTGCAATAAAGTCAACAAATTTTTAGAAATATGTTATGTTTTGTCACTGTGCAGTCAAAACAATCGTCGCGGTTTTTCGCTTTCATTGTGTAGTAACAAGCGATTTCTCTGGTCTCGTGTTGTCGCTGCCGGTCTGGTTTGTTACAGTTTGAAAACCGATAAGGAAAACTGAAACTGCTTACGTATGACATATCTGGCACACATACGTTTTTTTCTTGTGATTTCTACATTGAAAATCTTATTTCACAGTACTCTTTTTTGAAAACAAGTGATAGTGTCAAATTAATGCTATGTTTGTCCGGTGGAGCCACTTTGGGATCAATCCTCTTTTACTAATCTCAGTTTAATGGTCGGTGGTCAAACCTACTTACTTAAGGTGGCGCTACAGTCCAGGGTGGACGTGGGCCTCAGCCAATAAGCTTCGCAAACCAGCTCGGTCTCCAGCTGCCCGTCTCCAGGTCCTTTCCACTTGAGCCGCGTTGTCACAAAGAATAGGCACAGAAATAGAAACAGAATTTCATACATTAGCAACGCAAAAAGCATTCAACGAATTTTGGTTTCAGTTGCTAATGTATGAGATTCTGTTTCTGCTGCTGTTTTACAGAAATAGAAACAGAATTTCACACATTAGCAACGCAAAAAACATTCAGCGAATTTAGGTTTCAGTTGCTAATGTTTGAGATTCTGTTTCTGTTCCTGTTTTACGTTGCTTGTGACAACGCGGCTTTACGGGCACCAACTGAGTCCTCTACTGCGCCGTCCCTGCGGGGTGGTCTCGAAGATTTTCCGGGCCGGACAGCTGGTGTCCATCCACACAAGATTTCTCAGCCATCACAGCCGTTATATTTTACTGGGACTGGGATGATGAGGGTCTTAAAAATGGACACCTAGAGAAAGGGCTCTGCTATTGAATTGCTTAAATAGCAGAGCCCTTAGGCAATTAAGCAATGGGCAACAGAGCAATAAGCCAAAAAAAACAGCGATTGGCAAGAGTTTTCCTCGTTTAATTTCAACGCTGGTGTCATTGTATGAATTTATAGTGGAATTCAGGTAGGAAAAGTCTCTACCTACCTCAAAGTAATGACTGTCTATGGTGACGTTCTGCGTAAGACGTCGGTTTTGAATGTTTTTTCTTGATGAAAGCAATTACTTGGTTTTGCCCTGTTTGACTGCTAAACCCATATTCGGCGCTTCTGTTCCCAAACTCACGAAGGCTTCACTGAAATCAAGCTTTGTTCTACCAAACGGCAAACGGCTTTAGGCTGTCACACAGTACAATAGAAAGGATAAACACAGCTACTTTCACTTCATCCAGGTCGGGTGGGTGGAATTGTTTGTATGCTTCGTCAGTTACGTCTTCGGTTGGTTTAAATAGTTTACTCTTCCTGACAGATGGATTTGGTTCGTCTTTGCCTTAACACAGTCTGAACAAATGTTTTTCAAATCCTTGGCACCGATTACGATTGCACCTCGATGTTTCCTTGATGGCCCTTAAAGGCTTCAGTTGGAACTTTATACCCTTGAACCTCTGGAAAAGCTTTTGAACCTCAATCCTGTTGTACTGTCTGTCTATCTCTTCAAACGCACACTTCTCGAACTCTCTTTTTTTCTTCGGTGGAGCCGGTGTTCCTCTCTCATCCTCTGCTCTTAGAGCTCACAACAACTCTAGTACTTCAACGCAGAGCTGAGTTGTATGCTTCCTATTTAGCTGCATGTGCCTAAAGGCACTCATCGTCAAATCAGGGGTTTCTTTTGTTGCTACTGGCTATCAATACTTGATGCTGGATTCTTTAGTTATGGCTCGTAGTGCAGAAAAATACTTTTTTTAGATCGTTTTTCGTCCAAAATTAAACGAGTTTCTCATAAATTGTATGTCACTCGTATACCGCGAGCAATTAAGAACACTTTTAAGACACTTCAATTTATCTAAATCGCATAAATAAAGAAACCACGCAATTCACATACAAAACCCATTGACTTTGACGTTTGCCATCCCTTCAAAATGGTTTTTACTCAAGAAAGAGCTGGCGCGCTAGTAAAAAGAGGCGGCGAACTTAAAAGCTCTATTGCTTTCTGTAATGTTTTTTTTATTGTATGTTTTTATTGAGATTTCACACAGCTTGTGATGTGAGTTTATACAGTTTGATACAATTATTTGCTTATATGCATTAGCAGACGTTTTGAATTTATAGCCGTCATTTAATTTACTTGTTTGTTCACCTCAAATGAGTGAAAGTGCCCTGCTGGTGACTGTCATTTTTTTTATAGGCTCTCTTGCTCCCGGAGAATATAAATTCACTTTCGACTTTTTGTCTCTTACTACTACAAATATATACAGCACAATATATAAAAGTTTTGACATTTCGTGATTCTACTCATGTGCAAAAGGTACTTTGATGAAACGAATGTTACGTATTTAGATAATGACAGTATGATTGAATTTTACATTCTAAATAACATTTTGTCTCTGCGAAAGCAACGAATTTTACATTTACTGTCACAATAGGTACATGCAATTAAAATTTTACATTCTGAATAAAATCATAGATAATGATATGTTTAGCGTATACAATGAGGTACAATGTAAATCGAAAGGCTTTTGCCAAAATAAAAGTTATAGTTATTTAAAGTTCACAAGAGTTCTTATTAGGAGAAACCGCATGTTAGCAACGGGCAATGTGCATTTTATTACTAACAGTTATGGTATCGCGTGAAGAGGTCATCTTGAGTTGAGCAGCAAAATAGCTGTGACTGAATACTGCACGATAATGTTCCATCGTTGGCCAGCAAAACCATTTTAACAGGTTTGTGGTCTAGGCCCGCTAAAGAATTCAGTAGGTACACATATTTTCTTTGGGGACACGAAGAAAATTAAAATAACAATTGCTGGGGGAAATATCAAGGTTTCTCCCCGACACCGTATGAATTGTACTAGGTTGGCTAGAATTGTACCATCTGGCATTTAGTAATTGGGATTTGGGAAAGATTTGAAGGCTCCAAACCGGCGGCCTGTGGAAATAAGTCTAAAGCGGCTCTGCCAGTTGCTGGAGAAACTGGATTCCCCCGATACAGTGAACTTAGGTTAAGGCTTTCTTAGCCACAATTAAATATTTTCTTTACAGAATCTGAAACTGATGGGTTGAACCACATCTCAAAAATTAGACTACGTCTGTTCACGGTCGAGTCTAAAGTGGTAAACATAATACGCATATGCCTTCATATGCGAGCATGACAAAACGGGCGAATACTCACAGACACTTTGTAGTAATCATAATGGAGGCTCGGATCGAGAAAGGAGGCGGAGGATCGAGAAAGATGGAAGGACCATTTGGCCGCCCTCGCTCCGCGACCCTTTTAGGATAAGCGGCATCCGAAAATGATGATGATGATGATAATGGAGGCCAGTTTCGATTCGTTAAATTCGTTCACTTTTGAGCGCATGAGCAAGAGCGATCTCGGTCGCTTGCGCATTATGTAAATTTTCAAAAATAATCAGCTCCTTCGAAGGATTGTGTTTTCAAGACTTAATCAAACTCAATTAATTATGTAACTGTGCTCAACGGCAGGGAAAATGTATTTCTTAGGACACAAAATGCTTTTGACTCCATGTGTTTGGTCTATGTGTGCATGAGTAATTATGGTTATGTGGAATATTTTCGGAAACATGGCGATACATTTCGTTCTATTTTGACATTAGCCTATGTTTGCTTATGCCAATTATGTTTGGGGCTTAAAACCAATTTCCGTCCTATATGAAAATTACCTGTACACACGTTTTGCTCTTTCATTGTATTAGTAAAGAGAACATCTTTTACTTTGGATTTCCGCCCTCGATTCCCACTCGAAATTTTGAAGTGGAAGTAGCTATTCCGTGTAAATTGCTTATTGGGTTGGTATGAAAACAATAAAATGGTTCCAAAGGGAAGGCCTGTGCGTGAACGAGATAAAGAAGTTTGTTTCATATCAAGTGACGAAAAGTGACATTTTGGCGAAAAGCTTTATTGGTCTCTGCGATGAGTCGATCGCTTGTGGAGATAGGGCGCATAGCACACCTTATAGTACGCTATAAATATATCGCCCGTGGAGACTTGCAGTAACAGCACACTGCGCTAAAAAAACTTTTTTCCAATGGAAAACGAAATCTCTAATCAGCAAGAACGTCACTACGCTTCTCTGGTCATGTGTTTCTATTTTGCTTTGATTAAAAGCTGTGTTGTGACTTCTGACCTCTGTGGCGATGGTTATTTGACTGCATTTTTATTCGCGAAGTTGATTAAAAATAATGATTGACAATGTTGGACAATAATATTTCAAACAAGAAAATAACGTCTGGTAAGTACATTATTATAATGTTATTCGCGGGTTTCGAAGTTTATCCCCAATTTTCGTACGACGCAAAACCCCTTTTTTGTCAGTGTTTATTGAATTTTTTTTTTCTGGGGCGTCTGAATTTTATTTCACTTTTTCGAAATGGTTAAGGCTTAAAACCAATTATAAATCCTTGACTATAAGTTCCTGGTTGAAATTACAATTGTCTAATTAGATGGATGATATTTTGAGCAAAACAAGGTATGTACATAAATGTTTTGTATTAAATGCGCTGTTTTAAATGCTGATTTTTTATGTTTTTATTACGTATCTAAAAATAAGAAAACGTGCGTACACAAAGTTTTGCTTTGGTCTCTGCAAATAAATATTTGTATTAGAAGCATGTTCTGCAGGTTCGTCTCGACTATTCTTGCTACAGGTACGTCTCGACTATTCTTGCTACATGTTTACACTACACCGGGGGTGCACTAGGCCAAAAGGTTGCAGGGCAACTTTAACAAATAATAATTCGGGTAAATAATGCCAAGTGGGTATCGATCTATTTTTATATCAAATTTCGAATGATTTCAAAAAAAATAAAAAATCTAACGTCCGTACAAAAATACAAGAAAACAACAGTTTAGCTGGGCAATTCTTATTTGGGGTTGCAGATCTTACTTAGGCTCCAATTACTTCAGGTTATGGACCTAGACCGCAAGCCGCAAGCTTTTCAACCACAACTGTCCTTAAAGAGCTAGAGCTCCTTATTTTTTTATTTGCGCGCTTCGTAGGTCCCGGTCTCCTGGATTCAAAGCTCATTAGCTCTAGAAAACCGACCCTGCTGTTGGAGTTGTTGGACTTGAATTATTGTTCTAGCTAAGTCTGACTGCTCGGTAAAGTTTGTTACTATACTTCCTTTCCTTTCGAAGAATCTTATAATTACATTTTCACTACGCTGAGCCCTATGTACAAATTCCCGAGTTAGACCAGTCCATTACCTTTCCGGAGCTCCAAACGACGCTGAAAAGCCTTAAAAATAAGCAGTCAGCTGGACTTGACGGGATCCCTGTAGAATTCTACAAAAACTCACCACCTGTTTTTATGAACCTGCTTGTGCAATTTCTTAACAAACTTTTATAGCAACAAACTCCCTGATTTTTTTCCTGAAGTCTCTTATCTGCGCGATTTATAAATAAGGAAATCCTAATCTCCCCGAAATAAATTAGGAAAAGTGTTTACAAAGATCTTAAGCCGTAGGCTAGTAGGCTGGATTAAGAATAACAATCTCCTTAGCATTATTCAGGCAGACTTTCGTTCTGGTCTCTCTACAATTGACCAAATGTATGTGCTGACATTTGTGGCAAAAAATTATGTCGACGAAAAAAGAAGCTGTACGCTTTTTTTTGTTGATTTTAAAGCGGCGTTTGATTCTATCAACCGAAGGTTATTACTTTACAAACTTTCAACACTTGGTTTGTCAACAAAGTTTCTGCGAATTTATAAAATGCTTCTCACACAATTGTCCGACTTTTTAGCACCCCATTAGGTGTTCCCCAAACTTGAGATCTTAGCCGTATTATATTCGCCCTTTTTATTGATTACCTTGATGGGTAAGGTTTGGGGACTTGCTCCTAAAAGTCCTTTCCTTCGCAGACGATCTTGTTTTATTGGCTGACAATCCAATTTCACTTCAGCTGCAGATCAATTCGATCGAAAGTTTTTGTAACCAATGTCTCTAAATCGAAAATACTAATTTTTGAAAATCGCGTTAGTAGAAAAAGCATACGTGAGCATTGGTCATTGGGCAATAACCCCATCGAAGTCGTGATGAGTTTAAGTGCCTCGGTTTTCTGATCTCGCACAATGTCGATGCCCGACTGCATGTTAAGGAAAAATGTGTTGTTGCTAAGACTGCGATTAATCTTTTATGCAAGAAGTTTTTCAGTAATAGCTATTTGGATTCCACTTCAAAATTAAGGGTGTTTGACGCTACCGTTAATACCTGCCCCTGCTATGGTAACCAGGTTTTCGTATTCGTTAAGTTTGAAGATATTGAAATGGTTCAGTTCTTATTTTTCAAACGCATTTTCAAACTTCTTTCAGGAACCCCAACATACGCAATACATGTAGAAAAGTCAGGACTCCCTCAAATTTTCGTCAGGAATCTCAAGGCAAACGAGGACTGTGAAGGTATACATTGTGAAGGTATTGTCCAGGCTCAGGTCCAACCTCCAAAGGAGAGTGATGACCTAAGCACTGCAACGTAGCTTATCACCCTTTAAGGAATGGTTGGACCTTGCGGCGACGCATGGGGTAACCCTCGGATTTGTCAATTCATCATCGCATTGCTTGAGAAACGGTTTTAATGATTGCATAGCTTTGGTTATTGAAAGCTTTTACGTAGAGTGCCAACGCAGAGCTCGAACGTCATCATCTAGGTTGCTGTACAGAGAGTTTTCGCATTCCTCAGGGCCAACCAGCTACTTCATTAACAGTTTATCAGCCAATCAAGTCAGCCTAATTTTCAAGCTCAGGACTGAGATGTAAAGCCTTAACTTCATGCCGCACCGACTAGACCGTCAAAAAACTTGTAATCTTTGCAACAGGAATAAAACCGAAAAAGTCTTCCATTTTCTGGCAGTGTGCCCTATTTTGCTAGAAATTTGTAGGTTACATTTTAGAAGGAGTCAACTCTCTCTTAAAGAGGCTTACCAAGTTTTAAATGGAACCAATTGGCTGGGAAACGCTTTCAATTCATATCTCGTAATTACAGTTAAAACAATTTTTTTTCTATTTTTTTCCTTTATTCATGTTTTTTTTTTCTTTTTTTTCTTAGCAAAATCAGTTTCTTATCTTTCTTATACACTCTGGTTGTTTTCTTATATTAGCTTTGATCTTTTTTTTATTATTATGAATTATTTATACCTAATTATTGAACATTTGAAATCGAAACTTGTTTGAACGATTTAAATTATTGTCAACCCACGGCAGACGGCTCTTTAGGCCATGCATGGAAACAATATTAATTTCATTCACATGTACTGTTTTTTTTAAATAAAATATTATTATAACTAACTGACTAACATTTAATATGCAAAACGACAACAAGTGTCGATAAACTCATAGTGGAGATTCTGGCATACTGGCCTCCATAGCCTACACTATTCGCCAGCCAGAGCCCTCACTAAGGCATAAAAACAATAAGCTCCGTTTTACTACGCCTAACAATATCCAAGAGAGACTCAATTTTACAGCGAAGCGAAGCGGCGCATCTATACAGAATTTCATTTAAAAGCAACAAAAATAAGCATTTATAACAGCGCATTTGATACAAAACGTTTATGTACCTCGTTTGCTCAAAATATCATCTATTAGACATAATTTTTTGTACTTTGTACATATTTGCTTAATTCAAACAATATCTGCAGCAGAAAACTGCAAACACGGGCTTATCACTTGTTATGCAAGTGTTTTACATAGTTTTTTTTTTTAGTGCATAAAAAAAAAAAAAAGAGGGAAAGTGCAACAGTGCGTATGCAAAAGCTTCAGTCCGTCTGCGATGGATTGCAAAGTACCCGACTCTACAAAAAAGAAACCTGCCATGCCTCCAAAAAGTGAGCGGGATGTAAAAATATAACTGTTGAATGCTTAACGCTAGGTGGTTGCATACATTTTGGACTAAAATCCCGTCATTTTAAGAAAAAAAATCACTTTTCTAGGCCACGCCCACAAAAGTGGAGATACATAAAATATAACAAAAAATATGGAAAATGCTAATGTATAGAACTTTTGTCATATAATTTTTATATCAACAGCAATTCATATACCGTAATGGCTCGCTAATCCGAATCAATTATTGCAAGGGGGCATTCGGGTCACCGAAAAATTCGGACTAATGAGTCCGAGACGGGAACAGAAAAAATTGTTTATTTAGCGAAAATAACTCCTCCTTTTATTCGTCATTTCCAAACAAAATCATACGAATCATTTAAAAACTAGAAACTTCTGTTACCACTTTAAATAAACTCCTGTGCACGTGTTAAACTGACAGAAACAAGGTACTACTGCTACCAAAAGGCGAAGGCAGAACCAAAAATGCATAAATACCTAGACACATACATTGATAACTTCTGGATTGCAAAACGACAAGATTCTTGTTAAAACTATTACTGTAAAAACCAAAGCGTTTGTATGTATTAGAAGGAATTCAGATTACAGCGTACAAGAATTGGGGCTGATTCGGACTGTAGAGTACATAATGAGGAAAAATATTGATTCGGATTAGCGAGACAATACTGTGTATTTATTGAAAAAGAGTCATTCGAAGAGAAAATTCCTTAAAAAGTGGGCGTGGCCAATGTAAACGGCAAACTATTTCTGCTGCCTCAAAGACAATTACAAAGCAGTGTCATATACTAAAAACCAGTGTGCTACCACATAGATAAAGTGTGAGAAAAGTATTTTTTTAAATTTTAGTGGGCGTGTCTGTGGGCGGATTCAACTAATTTTCAAACTTCTAAAAATTTTCAGCACTCTAGCTTAAAGTTTAAGTCCTAAAAGTTGCTTACATACAGACGAACATGGTTTAAAATGATTCTCCTGTCGGCCTCATTCATATCTCTAAAAGGTCTTAGGGGTCTACGGTGATTATATCACTGCGTTACAAACTATACAGCAAACTTAATATACCCTGGGTCGGGTATAAAGATATAAATTAACAAATAAGAGATATAGATAGTAATACACAGACCTAACAACTCCTCAGCAGCCTCTTTAGTTTGGTTTTGTCCATATTAAAATCCACTAAACTGATATGGTCGTTATACACGGTGGCCAAAAAAATAGGTATGAAGTTTTTCTTTCTAAAAACTGATTTTTTATATTTTTACACTATGTTTTATGTTTTAACATTTATTTTGACAAAGTTTACATTAATTAAAAAGTATGGAAAATAATTATTAATTAAAAATAAAAAAAAAAACTAACAAAACTTTTGAAGCAATACCCGGATATCTCGGAATATATTAATATATTTTACTAAAAGTTACTACAAAAGCGTTCTCGTACACAAAATTGTCGTAAAAGAGAACGGAAACAAGAGAGTAAATCATTTCCCCACCTTGAACAAACTTGAAATTTTTTACTACAAACATTTTCTTGTAGTAAGGAATTTCCGACACAAATGTTTGTTTACATTTTTTGATTTCGAGTTTATTTTTGGTACTGGCGCTTATTTTTTGAAATTTTGTCGCTAACGTGAAAAACGTATAAAACTAAGTGCAGAATGTTTCCAAAATTAATTTCAGTGCATTTAAGCCGTTACAAATCCTTTCAGTGAATTCAAGCGGTGCAATCATACAAATGGCACAAATAGTTTTGTTGTATATGAAGGATATGTGGCAGCAATTATGTGAACGGCAAGAAGGTAGCTCCCAATCCACCAGTACTAACACGTAACTTTAAGAATTATTACCTTGTCTGGGTTCGAATCCTGCCATCGTCACCTGAAAAAAAAACTTGTTCTTTTACACGGCCCCCACCTCCGAGAGTATCATTTGTCTTGAAAAACTTCTCAAAGTGCCGTTCGGATTCGGAAAAAAATTGTAGGTCCCCTTGTATGTTAAGAAATTAACACACCAGCATATATTGTTGAGAAGTTGGCCCTGGTTCACCTCGAGCTGCTGCGCCACTCTATTTATTTATTACTTTGATCGCCCATGATTTATCATTTTTTAAAAACATGAATATATATAATTGTTTCTGCTCTTGACGTTTCTTTCAGAACGCTTCTTTTTACTACGCCAACACAGCTAATGTTTTCCGCATGGCCAAAAAATAGGTGTGTTTCAAATAGTCATTTATTCTTGATTTCTTAGTACATATATTTTAGCCTTTATTTTCAACTTACTCTAATAACCTGTGTATCCTTCATAGTTTTTCAATACAATTCCTTTTGCACATTGCTACCCACAGTTAGTTCGCTTTTGTAACGAACTGCCCCTTAATTTTCTTTTTAGTTGATCCCATAAGTACCTAATGCGATTAAGACCTGGAGATTGACTTGATGTTTTGATCCCGACACAAATTTTTCTTTCATAAGACCGGGCCATATGTTTTAAATCATTGTCCTGTTGGAATTGCCTTGGGCGGGGCCTGTTGTCCTCGGCAAATGGAACCCTCCTAAGGTTTCCACCGGGGTGGACCTAGGCTTCAGCCAAAAAGTTTCGCCAGCCAGCCCTGTCTCTAGCTAGCCGTCTCCAGTTGCGCACGCGAAGTTGGCTGAGGTCCCCTTCCACTGGAGTGCGTCATCTGAGTCTCGGTGATCCTCCGCGGGGTGGATTCGAAGATTTTCCGGGCCGGGGCGTTGATGTCCATCCGCTCTAGATGACCAAGCCATCGTAGACATTGTGTTTTGAATCTTCTGGCTAGGTCGATGTCGCTGTACAGCCCGTACAGTTCGATGTTATATCATCTCTTCCACTCTCCGTCTATGCAGACGGGACCGTAAATCGTCCGAAGAATTTTCCTCTCGAAGCAGCCTAGAGTGTTTTCATCCGCCTTTGACAGGGTCCATGCTTCTGCACCGTAAAGCAGGACTGGGATGATGAGGGTCTTATTCATGGACACTTTAGTTGCTCGAGAGAGGGCTTTGCTACTTTTTCTAAATTTGCCTTCTTACGCCAAAGAAACAGCGATTGGCAAGAGTTATCCTTCGTTTGATTTCAGCGCTGGTGTCATTGTCTGAATTGGCAAATGGAAGCATGACATTTTCCAAGATGTCCTTGTATCTATATTTTGTAATAGTGTAATTGACACACAATTTAGGACCGGGGCCATATCAGGAAAAACAACCCGATACCATTATATTTCGAGGAAGGAACTTTTTTTCTTCTGGTCGTATTGCGTTACGCCCGCAATCCGAGGAGAACAAGTTAATTTTCATTTCGTCACTCCACAGAATATTTCACATTTTTTACTCCTTCTGGTCCGTTCCAACTTCTATGGGTTAAGGCAAATACTTTTCAGAACCTTCGGTTTCTTGCTGTTTAATGTGGAACTTTTCTGGCGACTCTTCCTGGGAGATTGAAGTTCTGTAGTCTTCTGTGGACCGTGCGTGCACTGATTACATCCCCAATTTGTGCGTCTATAGTGCGTGACGAAGCAGGTGGACGTAATTTTGATAAAAGTAAAATCCGGCGGTCAGTCCGTCAGTAGCAGCTGTAGTTTTTTCGGCCTTGCAATATTTTCTATCTCTTATGTTGGCTTAAGAAGAACATTACTTACAGAGTTCTGTGAACTTCCTACGGCATGTGCCATCCAGGTTTCACACTCGCGTCTTAACCATCTTAAAGTATTGTTTAACGAGAACTGTGATAAAATAATTAGAAAACAAACGTTCCTGTTATTTTAAAAGTTATTGCAATTGTAAATTGTTGACCTTTCAATAAACAACATTTTACACAATTTAAATCCATATAACTAACAGCAGTGGAGAAGATGACATAATCTCAGAATGATTCATTGTGTTTGTGTATATTTAAATAAAAGTTCCAATTTGGTCTTTTCAGAAAATAGTGAAATGGCGACCAGCTGTAGCGGGGACGAAGCTTCCGAAAATGAGTCGAATGAGATTTATAAAACGGAAACTGAAAGACAGGCTGAGTTTTTAAAACTCAAGGAAGAAATGAAAAATAGACGCAAAAAGAAGAAGCGCACTAGCTCATCGTTACATTCATCTACATTTCAAGGTTTGTTTTTCGTAATAATTATTAAGCAATATGAACTTATTAATTAAAATCTGTCGTCACTGAAAGGGATCACGCAAGCAAGTGAGAATTTCGTAGATGGGTCTTTCCAAATTTAAAACTAATAACATAAAATAAAAAAGAATATTTTTGTATAAATTTTATTTTGATTCCGATGTTAAAAGTGTTTGGTTTTGTTTAGTTTCAAAGTAAATCTATTTTTAATATCAATATCTCCATATAAGACGCCTTGTTATTTACCCGCTTACGCACAGAACATAAAATACTGCAAACATTTTGCCTAAAAGACTGGACAACCTCGCTTCGCTTTTTAAACTCAGTTTTTCGCACGTTTTAGCCTTAAACTTAAAGACTTACTGACTACATTCGTTACTCTGACTATACTCGATAACTCACAAACGTTGTAAGTAAAAGTTTTTCAAAAGTATCATGAGTTCAACTTTCCTTAAAAAAAGGCTCTTGGGCATCATACATCTCTCGAATTATTCAAACATATTGTATAACCTGCGTTATTTGTATTCAATAGAACTTTATAAATTAACTGGGGAAATCCTTGGCGAGGGAGCTTACGCATCTGTACAAACTTGTGTCAATATATACACCGACTTGGAATATGCTGTGAAAATAATCGAAAAGGCACCTGGACATGCGCGTGCTCGCGTTTTCAGAGAAGTTGAAACTTTCCATCATTGTCAAGGTCATCCGGCAATATTGCAATTGATAGAATTTTTCGAAGACGACGAAAGGTTCTATTTGGTTTTTGAAAAGGTCAGCTCTTATTCATTAAATTCATTTTTTCTTACGTATTTAACTCCTTTCCTTATTGTAGATACATGGTGGGCCTTTGTTGGAGAGAATTCAAAATTCTATTTGCTTTGCGGAACATGACGCAGCTGAAATTGTTAAGCAATTATCTTGTGGAATAAATTTCCTTCATACGAAGGGCATAGCACATCGAGATTTAAAACCCGAAAATATTTTGTGTGTGCACCGCGACAAATTAAACCCTATAAAAATTTGTGATTTCGATTTGGGTTCGGGAATTAAACTTAATGCTGATACGGCCTCACCTACAGGAACTCCACAATTATTTACCCCTGTAAGTACAAGTTTTTTTTTACACTCGATGAGTTGGCCACCTTAATTAATTGTGATTCAAAGGTTTTTTTTAAGCAAAATCAAAAAGCACCACTTTTGACAATGCCAAACAAAATTCTATTCACTATTAAAATAAAGCTCAAATGTGGTTTCTTTCATTTTTAAGGTGGGGAGTGCAGAATTCATGGCACCAGAAGTAGTTCAACTTTTCTTGGGCGAAGCTAATTTTTATGACAAGCGCTGCGACTTATGGTCTCTTGGAGTCATAGTGTACATTTTACTCTGTGGTTACCCTCCGTTTTCTGGTAATTGTGGAAATGACTGCGGATGGACGCGAGGGGAAAATTGCGGAAGTTGTCAAAAACTGCTCTTTGAGTCTATTAAGGAGGGTAAGCCATCTACTTCATATGTACTTTATCGATTTAATTATGTGCATAAAAAGTGTGTGTATCTATTATAAATTAAACTTTGCGTTAATAACGTTAATTACCATCTATAAATATTAGGATAGGATTTGGCGAAAAGAAGTGATCCCCTAATTTAATTTCGATTTCGAATGACCTAAATATAAAATATAACATTCGGTTGAGGATTTCTTTCGTACTTAAGGTGGAGTGAAGTAAACCGAATATTGAAACTGCATTAAATGCTCTGCGGGACAATATTTTATCAATTTATATTCTATCAATATTAACGTAAATTGTCCACATCTCCAAATTTTGTTTTGTTTTATTTTATAGGTCGATACAGTTTTCCCGCACCCGAATGGGACAATGTAAGCGATGAGGCAAAAGATTTAATATCGAAATTGTTGATAAAAAATGCAAAGGATCGATTGAGTGCAGAAAATGTTATGAACCATCCGTGGGTTACGTCTATATCAACACTTAAGCAAAAAGTAGTATCCAATGGCTACGTGTTAAACACACCAAGAAATATTCGAAGGTAAGTTAGAAGAAATTAAAAGAATTTTTTTTTAATGGAATTTAGATGCCATTTCTGTTTGCGTTAGTAGTTTTTTTACATTTACTCACATTTATTTCCTTACATCTACCAGCAGGCTAGTTAAACAGATTACAAGAATAAAATAAAGACCAAAAAAAAAACTACCAAACTAAGTAAAATACTTTTGAAGCGTTCGCGAAAAAAGCGTAAATCAACAGATTTAATTAAAAGAAGCAACAGCTCTAGATAGGGGTTGGTTGTAGCCAAAATTGGTTCTATGAATAGGTCGCAGAGCATAAATGGGAACAAGGGCTAGGAGTGGGGGCATTAAATATGAAAACACAATAAATCTCTTACTGTAGTGAATAAGTTAATTTATTAATTTATTAATTATTAAATCTTATGCGACCATGTCGCTACCTTATCTATCTTATGCGATTTTCGCTAACTTAATCATTCCCACGCGCCTGAGAGTGGTTTCCGATTCCAGACGATCGGTGACCAGGAATTCGCTTGGTCAACGGAAGGTACACCAAGCTCAGGTGAGTGGGGTTTCAAGTGACGAGCAGCTAGACTGCTCGTGTGCATTTATTAACTTATGCTACATGACGTCATGTGAAGATTATCTTAGACAGTTAACGAAGGACCAGAAACTAGTAGAATCAGTTTTGATCTTATTCTCAATTTGCAATTTGCGTCGTAAGAGGAAACCGCACATAATGACGGTATTGTAGGTGCTTTCGTTGGAAGGTAGCCTGCCAAACGCGATTACTATACAGAAGCATGAACTACTTGTTAAGGAAACTTAGTCGTAGTCTTACAAAGATTGGGAGGTTTTTTAGTGAGTAAGAATCTCACACTACTATGAGCACGCGCGTTCGATTCTCATAGTGCCTATGAAGGTTTTTACCTACCCACGGGAAAAAAAAAAAAAAAAAAAAAAAAAAAAAAAAAAAAAAAATTTGCAATATATAATATTTCTCTGTAAAAATTTACTTAAAGCAAGTTAAAAAAAACTTGCTAAGGTAAAGAAGACAGACCTGAAGATTATAAAAATTTCATAATCTTCAGATCTGTTGGATCTGTTGAAATTTGTTATGTGCTTTTGTTTTAAGGTTTTTTAGGTTTGACAGCCTTCGATTGTAGCAAGGAGGCTTAGAAAAATTCTTCTTTCACCTATAAGGCACAAAAGACTCAAATTCGTTTAATAACACAGATTTAAAGATTAAAAACTATTATATAGCTGCTGATGAAGGTGTCACTAATGTTCCGGCTATTCCACTCAATGTTACCATTCAAATTAATTTTTAGAAAATTAAATGACTTGATGTCTTAAGATTGAAGCGAATTAAGTTTGGATGTCGTTAGCTTTCAAAAAATCTTAGACCTCGAATCCGGTCTCGTTATGGTAAATAGAATTATTCAGCAGAGAAAATGGGGCTTCAAAAGTATATTCGAGTCCTTGTAAGGACCAGCGAAGTTGTTGTATTTTTTTTTTTTTTTTCTTTTTTGACTGAGATACCAAGGTAGAATTTTTGATGTTTTTGCCCGTGGCACGCAATAAAGCAGGTGAAGCCGCAGCACTGTTTTTTTGAGTCAATTTAGTGTTTGACTTTGACAAATTTCTTTGAAGTTTTGTTGAACCACGAAGATTTCTACTTTCGTCCAATGAATGCTAGATCAAGGGAGCAAAAGCTTTTTTAACAGAGGCCATCACTGGGGCTGGGAGGTCAATGCAGAAGGAACATTTCCAAAACGCACTGGCATTCGATTTTAAAGTCTTATGCAACATCGAGTTTAGCTCAGTACATTACAAATGAAATGGATAACCGCAGAGACCGCAGAATACATGTTCAACACAAGTTAATGGTGCATTACATTTAAAGCAGGCTTTCTGCCCCAGTGGATGGGCCCTACGTTGTTGTAGCTAGTGCACAGTTCCCGCATCTCAACATCGACAAAGTTGCTTGCAGGTCTCCCCATCAATCAACCGCAAACCAGATTGACCACAA
This sequence comes from Neoascia interrupta, assembly GCA_947623515.1. NCBI lineage: Eukaryota > Metazoa > Arthropoda > Insecta > Diptera > Syrphidae > Neoascia > Neoascia interrupta. Next base: position 95,335,765 of record OX392464.1, on the reverse strand, counting down.
TGCGATCGACGCAAGGCACTCCTCCAATACCATGGAAGTCCGAACTTTCCGAGGGGCCAACATTGACTCGGATCACCAAATCGTTGTAGCCAAGGTAGTCCTATGCTGGCAGCATCAAGTGTTGATAGCCAGTGGCCTAATGTACTGGGTGCCATAAGGCCACTACAACGAAAGCTCTGGTTTGACAATGAATGCCAACAAATATAAGCAGCTAAACAGAAAGTGTACAAAACTGCTCTGCACAGAAGGAATAGAGTTGCTCGTGAGCTCTACGAGCAGAGAAGGAGAGAATATCAACGGCATAACATAGAGAGAATATATCAGCATTGAAACTAGATCTTCTGAGTTGTGTTTAAACATACATACATATTACAGAGGGATCGGTCTTCTTAACATTGCATACAAAATCTTTTCTGCTGTACTGTGTGACCGCCTAAAGCCGTTTGTCAACAATCTGATAGGTCGATATCAGTGCGACTTTGTGGCACCATCGATCAAATTTTCGCATTGCGCCTGATCTTTGAGAAAAAACCCAGTTATTCCAAATCGGTCCCACCATCTTTTCATCGAATTAAAGCGCGGATATGACAGCATATATACGAGCTATTAGCGAAATGTCTAGTATCCGCTTCTTTGAGAGAATTGTGCTGGACTCCCGCATCAACACTACACACAGAATCTTTCAAAAGTCCTTACAATTGAGTAGCGTCCCATCCAGGCTATTGAGTAGCAAAGCCCGCTCTCGAGAAATTAATGTGTCCATTTATACGGTCGAATGTCCTGCTGTACATGAACCCTGTCAAAGACGGATGAAAACGCTTAACAGGCTCTTTCGATAGAAAAATTCTTCGGACGAAGAGTAGAGGAGGCGATGTAGCATTAAACTGCACGGCCTGTACAACAACACCGACCTTGCCATGAGAGTAAAAAAACAAAGGCTGTGATGACTTGGTAATTTAAAGCGAATAGACACTAACACTCCGGCCCGGAAAATCGTCGAATGCATCCCGCAGAGTCGGCGCAGTAGATTAGCACCGAGGCTAAGATGGCGCACGCGTGTTTTACTTTGCGTGTAAAACTAGAGACGCTTTGTTGGAGACAAAGCTGTCTGGCAGAGCTTGTTGCCTGAGACCCAGATCTACCACGGACTATAGCGCCACCTCAAGCTGGGCCCTTCGGTTTGTTTATATATATAGAAAGCGCTTTATTGAAGACTGTTACCTTTTATGGCGACTGTTTTAATGTTAAAATCTTTTTATTCCATCCCATTATGTGTTTCATTGTATCCTAAATGCCTGTTATAAGTACCAATCTCAAACGCAGGTTCATAAATTCCCCGTGTTTCTTTTTGTGCAAAATTTAATAATACTTGCGTTTCGATGCTCTCGTAACTAGTCTTCTTTTACTTGCTCAACTCCCACACTCAAATGATTTTTTTTTATTTTTTGCGTCAAAAGCAGCGAAACAAAAATTGTAATTTGAAATTTCTACTTTCAGGAATCAATCAGCACATGAACTTTCAAAGTTCGCCGAAGCAGCTATGAACGTTAAACGGGTTATAGTGCAGCATTTTTCAATGCAAGAAGATTTCTTGGTAAAAGAAAGGCCAAATATTTATATTCCCAAGCATAAATTCCAGCCAGCATTTTTGGCAGCATCATCGCAAATCCCAGAAAATAGAGAATCCCCAGCAGTAGAGGAGACGAATGCTTCTCAGAATGAAAAGCAAAAGACATTGACTAAAAACAATTCATTAACTTTAAAAAACAAGATGGAAACCATAAACTTGTATAATCTAGTCAATGGGCATGCCAATAATCGTGAATCGAATGCTAGTTTGATTGTAGAAAATAACAACACACTATGTTTACAAAACATGCCAGAAGAGGATATAAAAGATGATTGCGATGGCGATCTAAAGGAGGACACGGCTCTCACGCCTGTGAATGTGGAAGAGAACGAAAAAGATTTGCGTGTTTTAAGCTCACCTATGAACAGAAATAGCATAAGCGTTATTGCGGAAGCTCCGGAACCAATTCAAAATTCTCTTCAATCCCCTCGTTCTAATTTAGATAGTTGTAGTAAACCTCTTAATGCAAGCAATGACCCTGCACCTAAAGTTCAATTAGAAATATTTAAAAATCCAGAAGAATTCTACTGCCATAATGATGTTAATTACGATAACTTACATGAAAATATTTGCGAAAATTGTTGCATATCGAAAGAAAGTACTAGTCCAAAGTCTGTTGTATACAAAGACAGAACCTATCATAACACGTATCCCACATTAAGTGTCATGAATTCTATTAATGCTTCCCATAAACAATCAGCTTCCAGTACAAATAATTGGCGGAATAATAGAATTTGTTCATTTGGTGTTTGCTGTTTGTTGAAATCACAAGATATCGAAGTTTTAAAGACTTCGCATCCATTAGAAGGCATTGAGCCATATAAGCAAAATAAGATCACAGTTAAAATATATAACCTAGCAACTCCAAGTGAAAGTTTCTTAATGCAGCGACGCATGCGCAAATTTTATCACAATTTATATTAGAGATGTAAAAAATAAACTCTAATACATACAAGCATTATGTATTTTTATAAAAAAAAAAATACGATAGTGACCAAAATGTACCAGTGCCTATGAAGTGCCTTAAAATTGTTAATATTTGCTTGTATTCAGTTCTCTTAAATCCAAAATCGAACTTGGTAGGAAAAAAAAGGAAATTGTGCGATTTTTATTGTTTTGGTATTTAAAATGTGAACAAACTCGTTATAATTTTGAATAAATTTTGATTGTTTTAAATGTGTTCGTCGTGAATTTGTTTAACTACGTGAATGTACCATTGCAAAAAATGGAAACAAATTCATTTTACTACAAAAACATATAAATTTTGTTCGTTAGTAAAATTTAAAACAAAACATTGTGAGGTGACCACAACCACCAAACACAGCTTGCTATTTGCTAGTGGATATAGATGGACCAAAGATATTCCCCTGCTTGGTCTTTGTAATCAACAGAGAATAATGCATCTATTGTTGAAAGTGTGCGTGTACGTCTAATTATTCACCTTTATAGTAGTAGATTCGTATTACGAACCCTGAAAAAAGGAATCATTGGTCCAGTCGTAACAAAAAACCTGCAACGAAATCCGGAGTTTGTAAAACGTGGCATCACCAGTCCCGAATGAATAGAAAGATTGACAGATTTTTCTACGAACAGTTTTCTTGGTCGAAGCTCGGAGCTGAAGTATTTGACATAACTGTGTAAGAATCAAAACAAAGTAAAAAGGCTGTTAAATTTGCTGTAAAAGAAAGAGAACATGTTTTGGCGCCAGGTTAACAAAGAACTAAATAACTTTTGTACACCTACAAAGGATGCCAGTAGCTGGGAAAAGTAAGTACATGATTTCTAATCAGTGCATGGTTTCAAACAGAAATCTTAATATTTCTACTTTATTAGGTCTGGTTGGATTGTGTCTGGTTGAAAAGTGCACATAAAACGTAAATTAGTTGAATAAGGATAACAAAAAAGAATGGAAAACTGCAGGAGGTGGCATAAACAAAGTGCATTCTTTGTCAACAGTCTTGAGCTTGCCGTTATTATATTAACTGGTCTTGAATCTTCAACAAGTGGAATCACAGGCTCGTTCTTTTGGTTTAAATAGATTCTTGTAAGTTTCAAGTCAAGATCCTGACGAAGTTGGAGAAACTCAAATTACAGATGTGTCAATCACCATAATTATGCAAGTCGTGTACGAAAAGTCACCTCGACTCGTACTCGTTTCGTATCGTATTTGCTTTGCAATTATGCGAGTCGTATGCGTTAAATACGACTTCACCACAAATGGAGCTGGGCAGCAACGTGTTTCATCGGAATTTAAATGCACAAGTAGTCACCCCAATTACGCAAGTCGTATTCGAGAGTCACATACGAGCTTGCTCGTATTTCTTTGTAATGAAACTATGAACATACTCGTACGCTAATGAGTTTCATGTCAAAAAGAAAAACGCATACCATCGCGTGCGGTATCCGGTTCACATCGGTAATTAATCAAGTCGTGTTTAGTCGTTTTTTCAACGGATCTAGTCGTGTTTTCTTCACTTGACATTTTAAAAGTGACTTCAAGTGAACCTTATCAAAAACATGAAAAACAACAGATTTTTTTAAATGTTTTTGTATCGATATGTTACTGGTCATTTTCTTGAAAACATTGGTTGTGGTATTGCTAAAGTAAAATAGTTTTCAGCGCTTGTTTGATATGCTCCTTTAGCGAACAAACCCAGCACAGCCAGCTACTTCAAAATTGGTGCCACTGACGTTGTGTGTACTCTTTTCGCAATGGGCTTACTTCTTCCAAAAGTTGTGTTATTGTATTTTTGGGAAGCCGGAAACAAATTAATAAAACTGCAATTAATTTCTTGAGTTTGACATCGGTTTGAAATTTTACTTTAAAAACACACGATGCATTTGACAAATTCATTGGAATAAACTAGTATCTCTCATGGCTCTGCGAATATTTGCCAACCTTTGTGTTGGTTTCACCACATCAATGCAGTCATCAAAAATAGATCGATTAAATCCATACTCCTTTTTCGTTGTTCAATTTGATTTCCTACATCAATCACCGAACCTTTTAAGCTTGCTTTGATTTTTTTCATTTGAAATTTTGACACTACTTGTGCGTTTCTGCCCGACTGCATCTGTGATGGAGTCGTATTCAACGCATACGACTTGCATAATCTTAAAGCAAATACGATACGATTCGAGTACGAGTCGAGGTGATTTTTTGTATACGACTTGCGTAATTGGGGTGAGTGTCAAAATTTCCGATAAAAACAAATCAAAGCAAGCTTGAAAGGTTCGGTGATTAATGTAAGTTCGGGGCACTGGTGCAGTGTTATAGGTTCGCCTTTCCTGAGAGAAGAATGATAAAAAAAGTTATCGAATTGTAAAGCTCAAAACAGAGTAGTTGATGTGGATGGACTTGTCAAAAAAGTTAAATGTACTGAGCTGCACATAGTGCAACAGAATGGTGGATGTTGATGTTGACGCTGGTTGTTTATGTTGTGGACTGAAATCTCATCAACGTATATGACGTTTTGTTTTTCTATTGTCGTTTGAGTTATTTCGCTTCATAGAATCAAAATTCAATGAAGAATTAAACTAAATTTCTTCGCCTTATTAACGCGAATCTAAAAAAATGTTTTTGGGAATTTTTATCATGTGGTGGTAGCGAACTATCGTTTGAGTTGTGTAGTAAATTTATATAGTGTTCGCAATAGGCAACATCTGCATCAACAACAATGGCGGCAAGCCACATGTTCGGACACATCAACATCCACTATTCTGCGCCGAGCTTGAAACGACAAAGGAGAATCAATTCAATCGATCGATCTTTTGATGACCGCATTGATGTGGAGGAACGAACGCAACGTTTGGCAAATATTCGCAGAGCCATAAGAGAGAGTTCCTACCCAATGAATGTGCCGAATCATGGTGTGTTTTTAAAGTAAAAATTCGAAACCAATTTCGAACTCAAGAAATTGATTGCAGTTTTATTAATTTCTCTCGACTGCAGAAAAAAAAAAACATTTTTTTGGAAGAAGTAAGCGCATTGTAAAAAGAGTACACAACGTCAGTTGCACCAATTTTGAAGTTGCTGGCTGTGCTCCGTTTTTTTCACTAAAGGAGCATATCAAATAAGTGCTGAAATCTAGTTTACCTTTGCAAAACCAAAACCAATGCTTTCAAATATTTTGAATGAAATGCTAGAAACATACACTCCTCGTCATTAGATTAGAAGCAGTTATTTTTGAAAAGTTTACTCGATATTTCTTCCGTTATATGATGGATTAGAAAAAAATGACTATAGTAAATGATAGACTATTTTGTTAACAAAAAAATACAAAAAGTGCATATGCAACAGATTTAGCTTACGATACTTAGAAGACAAATCGTAAAATGAGTAAAGAATAAAGCGGGAAAAATTGGTTCATTTGATTAGAAGCAGTGAACAAATCAACGTTTTTTGGATAGTGAATACGTTTTTTTTTCGGTTCAACCGGTACGCTTCATAAAGTAATTTATCTAGATTGAGTGTTAATAAAATGGACAAGAAAAAACGGGAAACAGAGAAGGAAGGGCAATTAACAGATGTTTATTCCTCTGAAGGTTTTTCATACCGTGCTATGGCCTGAAAAATAAAGCGAACTGATCGTTCTTTCACCAGTTATTTAAATAAAAGAAATATGTCGCTTTACGGGAAACATAAAAGAAACGCTTCTTCTGACTTGGCCCCTCGCGAAGCGCGAAATAACATTAGAAAAGCGTCAAATTCAGCTTTATGTGCAACTAAGATGAAGGAAAAAGCTAATTAAAAAGCCAGTTTATCCACTGTTCTTTGTAAATTCGCCGTGCCAAATATTTAAAGCACCTGAAACTTAAGAAAAAAAACCACCACTTAATGACGCAGGGAAGAAAAGAGGCTTGTGTTTCGTAAAAGATGCTGGGATATGCAAAATGCAATGAGTACAAATGATGGGCGGTCCAATTTTCGCGTGGTTAAAGGGTTTAAACCAAAATTTCTGAGCAATAAAGCCTCAAAATGTGGCCTGGGCAATAAAACTGAAAGAGAGCAAAAACTTGCTGAATTTTGCTAACTTAATGACCTAATGATCATGATCACAAACACCTGGCCTAAACAGCCCCTCAGGAGACTCTATACATGGTCCTTGCCAAGGTACACAGCAAATGCAATAATAGGAATCAGATCGACTATATTATTATAAATAGGAGGTTCAGAATACGGTTAAATCAGCAAAAGCCTACCCAAGTGCAGAATGTAGGATTCGATCACAACCCCGTTATTGCTTAAGTTAAAATACAGCTGAAGAAAATCCAAAAAAATTACAGCTAAATTTGCTTAAGGATCAGCAGATACAAGTTCAAGCTAAAAGGTAAATAAAAGAAAAACTTTCAGTCTTGGACAAAGGCCAAATTGATGAAGAGAATATCGACTCGAGGTGGCGAGAGCTTAAACAAAACTTACTAGAGGCGGGGAAAAAACACTTGAGCAGCAGAGAACAATGACTGAGACAGGAATGGATATCAAACAAAATTCTCGAAGTAATGGAAGAAAAGGAGAAAAAGTAAGGCATATGAAAACAGATACAAAGAATAGGTTCTTACAAGTGCAACGAGAAAGAGAAACACATGAGAAAAGAAAGAGAAACACATGAGAGAAACTACGACAGCCTTAGGTTAGGTTAAACACCTTCTGGGGTTGCTGATCCCCAATTGGGTGCCTCCCCAGGTAGCGGATAGGGGAATGCGCACCAGATATGGTGGGTACCGGTATGGAAAATGTCTGGGGCGGAACAAAACAAGTAACAAACAAAAAACTATGAGCGTCGGTCTCAAAATGAGCGGCTTCCTGGTCAGCCTCTGTCCAGGTTAGGATCGGGTTAGGTTTCAAATATGCAAATAGAATGAACAACAATTAGATGCATGCCAGATGCATTTATGAAAAGCTCTGCTCGTTATATTATTGCTCTTCTCCGTAATGGCATAACACTTGCGGGGGTAAGCTTTGGTGTTTCTGTGCAGAGTTTTCATATTCTGTACTAGCTCATCAGCATTTGCGTGTTGGATGGAGAATTACTTTTCTTTTCTATCCTCTCTATCCTCCTCAAATTCTTTCCGATCCTATCGCGATCCCTGGGGAACCAGCTAAACTTAACATTCAAAAGACAAAACAACCTAAACATTCTCCATGGTGAAACCGTCTACTTTCGTTAAACTTTCGACGAAATTTTCTCTAAAAATTTCCTGGTCATACGCGAAATTGCCTCGCATTAACACAGTATGTGTGTGATATCCTTAACCGCCTGCAGATCATTGCAGAAGCGATAAATATCCGTGCAGAAAGCCTGGACATCTTTTGGAGTTTCCGCAGGCGATAGGGTCCTCTTAGAATTCCCACTAAAGCCCTTAGCTTGTCCCTGCCCCCCGCAGTGTCCTGGCACCCAACATAGTAATGCTTTAAGCATTGTGCGACAGCCCCTGACTATATCAGATTTGATGTTGATCGATTCCATTGCCTTCAGCGTAGCCTGGCTATCAATGTAAATGGCGATATCTCTTCCGGATAACGACCTTATCGCTTATGCAGATATTATATTAGATCCGCCGCCCTAAGCTCAACCAGAATCTCTGATTGGAAGACACAGCACCAGCTTTAATGTGCTCAAAAGATCACTGACATCGGAAGAAGAAAGCAGCTAGGAAGGAATAAATTGAGTACCTTTTCATGGATAAAAAGCACCAGACGATAGATAATAGCCTTGCATTGATGTGAGGGCGTGGAAATAATACACGAGGAAGTTATGAAAGTACTAAATGAGTCAAGGAAACCAGCAGATCCAGATAGTTTGCCTAACTAATTTCTAAAGCTTATAATATTGACGTGGAGAGTATTCCGGTACTAGTCGACCAAGCCCGATTTATAAGTATGGCAAGATCCCAAAGGGCTGGTTGCAAACTATTTAGCTTAATGAGTCACGCATTAAAGCTCTTCTTGAAAATAGTTAACAAAAAAATATATAACGGGCTAGAATTTGATGTAAGCTCCTCGCAATTTGGCTTCAGAAATGGCTTTGGCACCCGTGAGGCACTTTTCACTTTTAACATACCATTTCAACGTTGTTTGGAAATGAACAAAGCAGTCTATGTATGCTTCGTTAACTTCGAAAAGGAGTTTGATAGAGTGCAACACAAGAAAATTATGGAGATTCTTGCGAGTAAGGGCATTAACATGAATGATATGAGAGTGATCAGGGATCTATATTGGGGTTAGATGGCAAAAATAGTAATGGAATAAGAAGAATCTGAAGAAGTAAAGATCCAAAGCGGAGTAAGACAAGGCTGCATCATTTCATCATCGTTTTTCCATTTTTGGACAGAGCGCTAGCATGTTAGACGTTCGATCATATCGATTTAACTCACAACAAATTATTATTTTTGTTTTGTTGGAACATAAAATTTTATTTATTGCATCAGTGCTTTTTACAAATAAATAATGTAATTATGTAGCTTAAAAACTTAAAGTACGGCGCATGTAAATTTTCATAGATCCAAGTATATTTATGGATCCATAGAAGATAAAATGAGAGGACAATGAGAAAGACAAATTTTTTCTTGTTTCTGACGCTACTTTTTTGTATTTTCTTATTAAACAAGACTCAAGGTTATTCTCCAGGTTCCAACATGCATTTTAAGTTTGTTTTGAGATTTGTTTCATTAAAATTGTCGTTAAGTTCGAAGAGCTTTCACAATCGAAATCAAGTTTTTTTTATAAAAAGTTTCGGTAGTTCATTCTGCCATTGCATCTTCTTCGATTACGCCAGCATTTTCAACTTCTTCCATATCCTCGTCCTCACCATCTTTTTTATCTGTCGGTTTTTCATAAACCGGCTCTAAGGGCGAAACGACAACGCCATCCCAAACTGACATCTCCCTTGCAATACTGGTGTTTCCTTCTAAGCCCAAAATGTGCTTATAGCCCCCATGAGCAAGCACTCGAAGTAGGGTTTGTGCAGTTAGACAACAGATATCCTGTTGCTCTAAAGTCATAGCTGTATGGACACGAATATGGCCAGGCTCACAAGGATCAGTTATTCCAGCCGATCCTGGAAGGAATAAACCAGCCGAAAGAAGCTGAAATACTCTACGAAATGCCAAGTTAATAGGCAGTGCTTGCCGGCTCGGGTTGTTCATTATGGATAGGTGTGCAATTAGATCGAGCATCCATGGAGACAGCGGTGTAAATGCATCAAATCGTTTTGTGAGATCTTTTAAAACCCGAATTAGCACTTTAATTGAAGAATGATGAGCATTTTCCTCAAACCAACGGGTGTGTCTTATCGCAGCTAAATGCGCCTGCATTTTCTTTGGATCTAAATGGATATCAGCTTCGAGTTTGCGAATATTCACGGGCAGTGTGGCAATTAGAACGCGAACCTTTGCTTGCCAGTTGGCAATATCGAAACCTCTATCATGCATTGTGGTTGTCAATTGATCGGCTTTTGTTAGGACTTCTGTCTTCATGGCATTCTTAAGATCTGCTTCGACTTTTTTAGCAAGTGCTTCGCAAGCTTCCTTTGTGGGCAAAGTTTTTAGTATAACAACTATATCAGCCACATTCATTCCGGTAACCATTGTTCCTTTTTTAAAAGATCCTACTTGCCGCACTTCATCGAGTTGCTGTAATGAAAAAAAAACAAGGATTTTAATAATCCAATAGGACCGCGATTTAAAAAAAAAAAAAACAGTGTACATTTGCTACGCATGCGCAAAGGACTAAATTAAATTGAAGTCTGTAAATGCTAATGGCTAACTTTAAACCCATACATAATTCACAGATAATTTTTTCCTACTTTATTTAATATTGTAAAAAATTTGTAATCCAATCAATAATGATAAAAATAATTTTAAATCTTTTTCAAAAAAAAAAAAAAAAATACAAATTCTAAAAACAGTCGTTGAAAATTTAAAGAAAATCGTCAATATTAAAAAATTTCATTTTAAATTTTTTTTTTAAATCGATAAGCATTGTTAAAAAGACCAAAACATAATTGTTATACGTACACAAGTGTTGAAATCTCCAGGTGCCACAACTAAATTGTCTAATACCCCTTGAACCTTAGAAACAAGATTAGCTATGGTCGTCTGTTCGGCAGGTGAGGGGCTGAGATCTTGGTTCCGTTTCAGCAGAGCCTGTTGAATAAAAATAAATAATGTAATATTAATTGAAAATAATTTTTAATTAAAAATATACATTTTTAAACTATTAAAAATCAGTTTATCAATAAACTATTGAACTGTGAGTACAACGCATAACATCGCATAAGCTTGAAAAAAAAATGCCTAAAGTTTTTTCTGCGAGTTTCTTTTTTTTTTGTTAACTGACTGAAAATCAATATGGTTTTCAAATAAGGTACAGACTTTTTTTGCGTTTGTAATTCAAGCACTTTAATTAAAGTCGAAGTTTCGGTTCTTGATTTCTTAAGAGTTGAGATGTTGGGGTGAACAGTCCCAGGACTTATTAGCTAAAAGCAAATTGTCGCAAAAGTAGAAATAAGCTTTTGTTAAAAAAAAATCTGGAGGACCCAGCAAATCATCACGCAGCTCCCCCTTTTTTAAGCATTTAGTTGTTAACTGGCCTTTACATTGAAAATGCATTGAAGGGTTGAAAATATGGCAAGGCTGCAGGGATACATTGGATACCTGTCGAATTTTTTAAATACGCCACAACTAATCTCGTCGGCTACCTCAAGAAGGTTTTCAACGAAATACTCGACAGGGGATTAGTTCCTTAACAGTTTAAAGAGGCTCTGATTTTGTCCGCTTTTAAAAAGGTGATAGATCTGGGGTGAAATCCTCTGAAGTTATGGCTGATAGTCACCATGTTGATTATCAAAATTGACCATCACCCAGTTCTTGCTCTCTGTAAAGTGATCACCAAAAAAAATTTTAAACTTGGCAGCACATACATTTTCCTCTGTCAGTTGATGTCATTTCAATACAGCGCTTCACAAATAAATCTAATTTACTTTTGTTTACATTTTTCGGCAAGTGCAATTACATTTATTTTATTAATGCGATGTAAAAATGTACGCACATATTTTAAGTTATTATTTTTGTTTGAATTCTTCAATTCATTAATTCAAGGTTTCAAGCAAATAAACATCAAATCGAAAGGATGGCCGATTTCATGGCAGCCCACCCCTAATTACCGAAAAGCTACGATTCACGACTTACGACCTACGACTGTCATGTGTTGGAAAAACCACTCAATAATAAAACGGAAACATTTTTGCTAATTGTAAGTCAAAATGGTCCTCCAAAAAAATCAATCCCATAACGGAAAATAAAAACTTAGAATATTGCGTGAAGCAGTCCCTTAGACTTCGAGTTATCCACTATCGTTCTTATTGGTTTTTTGACTGAAAAACAAACTCACTGAGTTACATATATCACAGGTACACATAGGTAATCACTAAAACTGACGGAGTTCAGAAAAAAAACACAAAAAGAACCCAATTATTGCAAAAACACGACTAGCTTTAATGAAAAGTGACACTAAAATAGCTGTCACTGTGATCATCACCTTACGGGATCCCGAACTATCAGTTTCCACCTTAGAGGATTCCACCCCTGATTCGGCAAACTACTAAGGTATTTCCTTTTTAAATGCATCGTACAAAGTCTACATCAATCTTGTTTTGACGTTTAAGAGCGTTGCTGAGTCATTTTGTACAAATATGACACGCGTAAAAAGATGTACACGTTCTTCGTGGATTTTGAAGCAGCTTTCGACACCATAGACCGCCGTGACCAACTGTACAGGCTTTATTGGCTTGGAATGTCCCGAAAGTTTGGAAGAGTGATTGAGGACCTTTACCAACAATTTTTCGCAGCTTTATGAAACGGAGAGCGCCTTTCTGAATAGTTTTCTAAAACAAAAGATGTTAGTTCAAACGGGCAACGTTTAATGTTTTGGTAGATGCCTCAAATAAATTGCAAAAGGGAGGTCTTTCATTATTCCCACATTCGTCCTCACATTTTATAACAAGTAATAACAAAATAAACGAATTTGAATAAGGTTGATCAAATTACGTTAAAAGAGCTCAACAAATCGAAACTCGAAATGATTTGCCTGATTTTTGTTTTTACTTGGAAGGCTCAGTCACTTTGATAACTGGAATCTGGAAGGCAACAAGATACGATTCTCATCGTATTCCATAATAACTCAATTCGAAGCGGATCGCACATGAAAAGGCGGATTGGGTGCGATGCGCTTCGCAGATCGTAATCGGCCCCCTGCTTTTCGCCGATGATATCGTTTCGCTTTCGTATTCTCCGGAATAACGTATTCTCCAACTTATGATTAACAGGATGCATCAATTCAATTCAATTAGTTTTATTCAATAAAATAATATTTAACAATTTAATATGTCAATACTCCTCCTAGTGAAGCATCATCTTTACAAACTTCTTATTTATGGAAAAGTTGGTAAAGAGCGCGTTAAGTTCAGCATGAAAGAAATGCTTCTCCAACTAGAACATATATCACAGGTCCAAATAAATTTTTTGAAATTATAGTGGAAGCCATTATGCTTTGTGGAGCGCAAATGTGGGGCTACAATTCTCTGCGTTCGATAAAGTAAAGAACCTGCTAAGATACTACCTTAAGCGCTTTTTTTGTTTGCTAATGCACACACCCAACTATATGCTGATGCTAGAAACTGGCCTTTCGCCTGTTTATCTAATCGCTAAAGCTACATGTGGACTAAACATGAGTGACGTGCGACTACCAAAAAGAATGGCACTCCAGGCCGTACGAGGAAGCACGGATTGATGCAAGGAGCTCCACGATTTGGCGAACATTTTCGGCTATAATTTGAATTTGGATGGCCTCGATTTTAGTAACTGGAGACCAGCATCTTACGGTTTTATATCTGCGGTGAATTCGCAATACAGGGATCGTTTCTCAAATGATACGGTGGAGTCTATACATAGAACCGTTTACCCTCAGCTTTGCCGTTCTGACTATCACAAGAAATATTTCAGAGATGATCTTACGGTACAACAAATTTTATTGATGTTCAAATTACGAGGTGAGCTTTTAAATCTTAACTTCATCCCACATCGAGAGAATCCACCAGTTGCGTGTCAGCTGTGTAACCTAGGAGAAAGAGGGGATGTAATGCACTTTGATATCCTTGAAGAATCTTTGACAATCCTTGAAGAAATAAGAGCGCATTTTCATGGCAGGATCAAGCTAACGGACAATCAAGTTCTGATTGCTCTGAACAGTTTAGATTTAAATGACAATTTTCAATTCTGTGGGGTCGCTCTAAAATACAAAGAGAGAATCTTAAACGAAAGCTTCTAGTTTACAATGATCAAACATTAAATTGATTCAGTTTAGAAAAATAGAATAAAAAAGATTTTTAGAATGAGAGCCTTACTATACATGTTTAAATTATTTTCAATCAGGCAAAAGGCAATGCCATGTCATTATGATTTTATGTTAAACTATTGTTCTGTATAACTTAGCGTTTACTTTAGTAAAATCAATCTATCTATTTAAACTGGCCCTTGCATATTAACGTCACTGTTCCCACACCTCAAAATCAATAAAGGAACAAAAAGATCTCCCCATCAATCAGCCGTCATCTTGATTTACAATATTGCGAAGCGATCGACGCATGGCAATCAATCTGTATCTTGGTTGACTCCAATTGACTTACTTGTGTCGGAGGTTGCTACTATCCGATGGAGCACTCAGACACAACTACTGGTCCCAATGGACCAGTAATCACAACTACTACCACGCGGACACATTACTTCAATGTATATAGTTTACCCGTCTTTCGAAGAAAAACGAAAAGGAGCTTCAGTGATGAAGAGCTTAGGTGTTCGGCACTCACCACGTCAGCCCCAAAGGTCCGCCACCTGATGCGAGCAGTCAGGACATAGGAAATGTTCCGCTGCATCGTCGTCCTCTCCACAGGCAGGACAGGTGGTGATTTCGCTCAAGCCTAGCACATTCAAGTGCTTGGCGAAAGCTTGGTGGCCCGTAAGGACGCCTACAAGAAGTCTGCAATCGATTCTCCTGAGAGATAGAAGAAAAGACGCTGACCCCTCGCAAATATCCGGGTGTAGTCATTTAGTCTGTCTGCACCCATCGCAGTCCCGCCAACGAGCCCTGTGCTCACAAGAAACCCAAGTATCAATGGCAGACAACAGATACAGGCAGGCCTAAAGCAGGTTCGTGTCCTGAAATAACCTCTTCTGAGCCTAGTCTGGAAAGCTTATCAGAGATCTCATTTCCCTGGATACCAGTGTGACCTGGAACCCAAACAAGATTCAAGATTTAGTCTTCCGACTAAGTTCAGCGAATAATTGAGTTCGAGCACTATCTTGGACAAGGTAAGAGGGTTGAGCAACGCATTTAGAGCGGCTTGGCTGTCACTGCAAACGCATACGCTTCTTGCTTTCCACCTGTTAGTCACAATATAGCGTATAGCCATTAAGATAGCGAAAATCTCCGCTTGGAAGACAGACGCATATTTACCTAAGGGGTAGTGGAGTCTAATGTTCTCGCTTTCCACAAAGACTCCAGCACCAGACCCCTGTCCGGTTTTGGAGCCATCCGTAAAAATACGATGGCATTCTTTCCCTGGCTCAGAGTCTGGCCGAAGCCATTCCACTACCTGAGGAAAGTCGATTTGGTAGTTTTGTCGCAAAAGGATTTTTAGGGTCATTGCGTCAGAGGGCATGACGGCAAGACAGAGGTCAAAGGACAATTCTCGAACAAGTTCTTCAAAATTCCAATGCGTGTGGTACCAAAAACCACCTCTCTTTAAGCGAAAAATGGTTTTCAGCATACGAGCCGTAGTCCTTAGCTGCCAGTAGCTCACTAATCCGTTTTTAATGTTGTAATTTATTACATATTAATAAATAAATAATAATAATAATAAATATATCAAGGGTCCCCCCTCATCAGAGCATCTAGAGCAGAGCCCGGCGTACTAGGGAAGGCTGCAGCCAAGAAAAGCCGTTCTTTGGAGTTTGGCAAAAAACGCAGTAACACGTTTTCGGGAAAGCCTGTTCCACCACGCAACCGTTGCATATGAAAGGAGTGGTCTTACCATGGCCGTATAGATCGAGAGGACCTTTTTCGGAGATAGGCTCCATGTCTTGCCAAAAGCCCCTCTACACTGCCAGAAAGTAGACAGTGCTTTTTTGGTTTAGGATTCAACATGCTTGTACCAAAGAAGTTTTCTATCAAGGATTACTCCCCAATATTTGACTTCATCGGATATCGGGATAGTGACACCTTTAAGCACGAGTTGAGTCAGACCAGTGGCATTTCTCCTTCTCGTAAAGAGAACAATCGTAGTTCTAAGAGGATTCACTGAAAGCCTATTCCTAGTGCACCAATCATCGATCAAGTCTAGGGATCTCTGCGCCTGAGAGCACACAGTCCCTAGGTTTGAGCCGGCAGAAAGAACGGCGAAATCATCAGCGTAGGCTTGTGTGCAGGTTCCAGGAAGGTTGAGAGCCAATAGGATAGAGTCTTCCACCAAAGGAGAGACAGAACGCCCCCTTGCGGACAACCCCTGTTTACCCCAGTTTTGACGCACTTGCTACAATCTGCCTCGGTTATCAGCGTCCTGTGCATTAGCATAGCCCAAATGCATTGAACTAATGTGTCATCTTCACCGTGTTGTCTGGCTGAGTTGCACATGCTATCAAACGCCGCGTTATCAAAAGCACCCTCAATATCGACGAAAACGCCCAGCACGTACTCCTTCTGGTCAAGAGCACATTCAATCCTACCAACAAGGTTTTGAAGCGCAGTTTCGCAGGATTTTCCGCGCTGATAAGCGTGTTGTATCTCAGAAAGAGGATGTAGTCGAAGAGCAACCTTGCGCGCGTTATGTTCGCAGGTTCTAGAGTAGCCACCGTTTCCGGTACCACTGAAAGGCACGTGGTGATCTGATTTTCCGAAAAGTGAGTCTCTAAGAGAAGACTGAAGGTCTCCGCCTTGGTCTCAGTGCAGGTACCATCAGGATTGAGAAGTGAAGCAAGTTTGGTTGGTCTATTCCTGTTAAGAACTTTCACAAGCCTACTAGTTTTACTTAGAGATTCCATCTCCTCACAAAATTTTTTATAAGTCATTTTTCGACTTGCGAATAAGTCTCTTAAAATCCTTTTGCTTCGATCATAGATTCCAGTCTTCTACTAAATTGGTTTTTAATGGCCGATTCAGGAGCTTCCTGATCTCTTAACGAAAGTGCTGCAGTTCGGCATTCTACCAAGGCACCAGTTTTCTGCTAGGGTTTTTTTGAAACCGGGCACGCTATTTCAAAGCAGCGGGTAAGGACGCTATTCAGATTCGGAATTCTACAAAAACTTAGTGTTAAGTTGATAACGTTGTTTCTCATTCTTCAAGCGCATTGATGCAACTGTGATTTACATGTCGTACACTATGCTGTACTTTTTCAAATTTTCGCTCGGGTTCATTTCTGCCTGTTCCCAAAGAGGCTGTTGTACGAGTTTTGGTTACTCTGATTTCGTTGATCCGCTGCCAGGTCACTTCTGTCAGCTACGCACTATGCCTACGCTGTAACCGACCAACCTTTGATCCGCACTGCTTCTGAAAGCGGCTTTCATGGCAGTTCAGTGCTCTTCGATACTATTGGCAGATTGCCCTAGACTACTTTGCAATATATGGGACCCCCGTTATTGGCGCACTGAAGATTCTTTAATTCATCATATTTTAACTGGCGATGCGCTTGTCTTGGATCTGTTAGATGCAATGTGAAGTTTCACCATGATTGCGATCATAAGGTGGCAATCTAGAACTAAACCAATGTCCGCTTCTCTTCGGTAGCGAACATTTAAGAGGCTGCCCTGAATTAGCGGCTTAAGGCCAAATGGTCAACCTGATTGGAGATTGCTCGGTTATCAACCGACACCCAACTGATTTTGTGGCAGGTGTTATGCTCAAGAAGTATTAATATGACCTGAAAAGGTCATATTATTACTGACCTTTTCAGTATAAATATTGAGCAGAAGCCGGTAATAACGATTAAAGGAATATTGGAGTGGAATCGCAGTCCGAGCTGAGGATTTGGAAACACTTTTTCTGTAGACTGTATAACGGCGAACCGCATCCCAAACCTGGATGAAGTGAAGATAGGCGTGTGCAAGCTGAAGTGTGAAAAAGCTGCCAAAATGTCAAATCCTCCATTTGAGCAGAATATGCACCAAGAAAGGAAACTCAATATTGCGTCAATTACAAAGGCATTTTTCTCTCGAGGCAGCTCAAAGGGTTTTCATCCGCCTTTGGACAGTTTGCCCAGGCGCCGATATTCCCCAGCCGAAAATTCGAACAATGAAGAGCAGTCGTCTGGTGCACTCTTTTGACATCAGAAACTTTTTGGTTGGGTATTTGAGTGTACGACCGCATAAATATTGCTTCCTTAACAGCCTTAATATTTGTGGGTTTCCCCTGACGTTCTTATCTACTATTATGCTTGCATCCTTCCTTAGTGCCGACGTTAAAGCACTTCTATTGCCCTATTTCATGAAATGTGGAAACCATTGACTCGGTCGGAAAAAAGTAAAGTTCGAGACGATAAAAGCTGACGGGGGCATTGTTTTGGATAGGTTAAGAAAAGTTTGAGGATTTTACCGGCCTTTCTCCAGCATAATTCTAAGACAAAGATTTCAAAACATAGAATAACAATCATATCAAAAGCAAATTCAGAAGCTCCATCAATTCGAACTGAAATTTTAAACAAATAGAATATCCAGAGCACTTTAAAGAATCATGTTGGTTCAAACTTCAAAGTACCCTCAGAGATGGGAAAAACCTACTTATAAATCTGTAACACTTACGGAGGTTAAGGTTGCATCGTCGGCAACTTGTGATACTTTCGGGAATAAAACATCAGCCAAAGTCAGATCAAAAGGATGCCTGGGCACGAAAGTTTTCTTAAATGGTGGTCGTATTCCTCCCCGTAGAGAACCGCGGCCACCCCTTACTATTCCACGCACCATTTTTGTTTTAAAAATTATTGTTTATTCAGTTCAATACAAATTAGACTATTAAAAACTCTTCAAAGCTTTAAAATGTTTGTACTTTGCTTGACTGAAATTCAATAATAAAACATGCAGCCCATCGCTTTACGACAAATGATACACACAGAATTCAGAAACTCGTACCAAAGGAATAGATAGCCGGTTCGCCCATACCCCTATGTTTTCATAAGGAGTTCATCTGAGCTTCAAGGCTAGGTAAATGGGTTGAAAATAGTTCACGTTGAATGAGCCCTGCATGAAATCATTGCACCGGAGCGCAACTTCGTTACACGGTGTCTCCACTGGCGATATATTCGTAGCATACTTTATACTATGTTTCTACGAGTATTAGCGGGAGACGATTAGTAATCATTGCATAAAGAGACAAGGAATAGCTCTTTTTCACATATACAGTGTGTGTGAGTGAAGCATTTATTTTGACATTAGTCGCCCGATGTCGGGTATCGACTTGTAAGTGAATGTATCGAATGTGTCACGAATCGGGGTACAAATGTCACCTTAGCTCAGGAATGTTAAACAAAAGTACAGCCAGCTCCCAGAAACGTATGAACCTCGAGCCGTCTCTCATGACATGCCTGGTTCAACACATAAGTAGGCCGCACTCACACAACTAAAACTGATGCTTCACTTTTCCCCAAAAACACCACTTCCTTGTCTCTTTATTCAATGTTAGTAATATATCCCAAAGTCGTCCCATCAGACAAATATAGGATTCATTCGATATCATCACTCTTTTTCTGCCATATGGGCTCTGAAAAGATAGCGGTAATGTTATTTTCCAGGAGCGAAAAAAGAATTTCCGTTGTAAACATGCCACTAGAAATCGTTATTCTGACAGATCTGTCATTCATGGACAGTTTCAGTGTTCTTTTCCAATTCTCAAACTGTTAAAAAGGTATTCGAAAAGGTATTTGAAGTTCATTTGTGAAAAGGGTGAATGAGATTTATTTTTAATGGTTTGCCGAGAGGATTTAAATTTGTGTGGTTATTCCCGTAAGTTGTCGATGATTTAATAAAGATTTATATTGATCGCGGATTGATCGCGTACCCGGTGGAAACATGGTATTAAACATCCTCTACCGTTTGCTTGTGGAGACCAATAAAGCAGCCGCAAATCGATCGCTAAGGATCATAAATTACTAAATAATTAAATAACCAGATATTCAACTTCAACCATGTTATGCGGCCCTAACATGGCCCATAGATTGATGACAAGCATCGTGTACGTGTAGAATGATCTCATCCCTTACACATTTCAATCGATTGGCAAACATTTTTAGTTTTTTGTTAAGCTTCTGTAGCAACCTTCGAATCCACATCGCAGGGACGGCGCGGTAGAGGAGCACCGAGACTCAGATGGCGCACGCAAGTGGAAGGGGACCTCAGCCAACTTCGCGTGCGAAACTGGAGACGGCTAGCTCGAGACAGAGCTGGCTGGCTAAGCTTGTTGGCTGAGGCCCAGGTAAACCCCGGACTGTAGTGCCACCTTAAGTAAGTAAGTTCTGTAGCAACCGCATTTTCAAATGATTTTAATATCAATGCTGCTTCATGCTCTATATAAAAAAAAAACGTTGAAAGTTTTCGTCAATCTAGCCGTTACCATAAATTATTGAATAACTAGATATTCAACTTGCACCCCTCTTAAGTCGCGGTGTCACAGGGAAAAGGAACAGGAACAGAAACGGAATTTCATACATAAGCAACGCAAAAGTGGGGTGCCGTGGCGTAATGGTTAGTGTGTGTGCTTACTACGCCGGAGGTCTGAGTTCGAATCCTGCCATCGTCACCTAAAAAAAATGACTTGTTCTTTTTCACGGTCCCCACCTCCGCGAGGGTCTGACAAGCCCTCCGAGAGTATCAATTGTCTTGAAAAACTTCTCAAGCTGCCGTTCGGATTCGGCAAAAAATTGTAGGTCCCTTTGTATGTAAAAGAAATCAACACACCAGCATACATTGTTGAGAAGTTGGCCCTGGTTCACCTCGAGCTGTTGCGCCACTCTATTTATTTTATTTTTAACGCAAAAAGCATTCAGCGAATTTAGGTTTCAAATGCTAATGTATGAGATTCTGTTTCTGTTGCTGTTTTACGTTGCTTGTGACAACGCGGCTTTACCCTCCAACACCTATTTGTTTGCGATTTTTTTAAAGTCCTTAAAGCTTTTATAAAGCTTTAAATTTCCGTGTCGGCAAATACGTGTAAGAAGATACAACAACAATTTACCTTGCGCGATCAGCTGATGTAAAATCTCCAAAACGAAATTGCATGGAAATGACGAACTGATGAATTTACTTACATTTGTAAGCAAATGCCGGCGGATGGGTTAATTCCTTAATTTCAACTTGTGGGCAAAGCTTTTACATGTCCGAAGTTGAATATCTAGTTATTCCGTCATTTATGCCCTTACACACCTCAATCAGCAAAAAGCTCATCATGCAATATTAAATTGTTTTAATTTTGGTCAATCAGTTTTAATCGAATGTGTGCAACGCATGCAAATATATTTTCACAAATACATGGGCGTGATTGACGTCAACCGATTGACCGTGTAAAAGCCGCATAAAAGCTTTGCCCAAAAGCTGGTATTGACGAATTTACCCAAACTATGACAATTGTTTTCAGACGTGAGTAATTTCGTCAATTTGACCGTTCCGTACAATAGAATTTTTGTGTAACTATCTCGCACGCGCCTCTCTTTCTAACCTTTGGCGAAATCCGTTCATTTAATATGAAAACAACGAAATAATTGCCAAGGGTAGGCCTGTGCGCGAACGGGATAAAGAATTTTGTTTTCATACCAAGTGACGAAAAGTGACTAGCGAAAAGCCCTATACCATTTTGGCCTTTGCTTAGTAAACAATTTACACGTAATATTTACACTCAGAATTTCGAGTGGAAATTGAGGAAAAATATTCGAAGCATAAGATGTACTCTTTACTAATGCAAGGAAATTGCAAAGCATGCGTAAAGATCATTAACTTTTCTACCTATGGCAACACTGCAACCGTGTAATTGTTTTCAGACCATCGAAATTTAGAGCGAGAAATAATGAAGATAAGTGGAATTGAAATAAGCAGTCGGCATCAATCATCCGTGTGTGCAGGAAAAACAAAGTGTGTACAAACAAATACCATATGATTTGCACACAGAAAAACAGGAGAATTTTTTACGTGGAAATCAACACAATTTTCCATCGGAAAAGAGTACGATTTTCCTTGGGGTAATATACTTATAATATTTGGAAAAGAATATGGTTCGTAATTGGAAAACATTGCGGATCGTAGCTTGAAATCATAGCTGTTTAGTTGACTAACACCTATAAAAGAGTACGATTTTCCTAATATTAATATACTAATAATACTTGGAAAAGTGCATGGTTCGCACTTGGAAAACATTAGGGATCGTAGCTTGAAATCATAGCTGTTTAGTTGACTAACACCTACAAAAGAGTACGATTTTCCTAATAGTAATGTACTAATAATACTTGGAAAAGAGTATGGTTCGTTTTTGGAAAATATTGCGGATCGTAACTTGAAATCATAGCTGTTTAGTTGACTAGCACCTATAAAAGAGTACGATTTTCCTAATAGTAATATACTAATAATACTTGGAAAAGTGTATAAGATATTGCGGAACGTAACTTAATATAAAAGCGGTTTAGTGGACTGACACCAATTACATAATGTATATGAACTGCTAGTTGGTTTCTCCGCTAATGGGCCCGGGATGGTTCCATTCAAGGATGTTGAAACTTGCGCTGTTTGATACCCGTGGCAAAATTTGGGAACACTATCCATGGGTAATACAAAGGGGGATGCTTCTCCTGCAACACACCAACAGCAGCAAAAGCGGTCCCATTTTTGTCGGAGGTCCGCTTATATAATGTGAATGAATAACACATTCACATACCTAGAATTTTTATGAAACTTTTAATCTGCACAACCAATATATTGTAATATTTTCGGCCTGGGGTTCGTCGAATAAAACTCAATTTCACTTTTATAATCACACAATGAAACACTTTATTTATCAAACAAACTTATTTAAACTCAGATCACACTGTTATTCAACTTTACTATTTAGAATTCAACACCGATTCAATTACCGATTTTCACAAGTCCACGTTTAGAATATAACTGTCCGTACGAGCCTGTCACCCGTGTATTTATACAAAACTAAGCACCTTCTAGTACGTTCCATACTTCCCTTTGGCAACTTCCTTCTGGTACTCCTCCGCTGAATTCCAAGGAGGGGTAATCGAAATTCGAACTTCGAATATGACAGCTGCTGTCAGATGACTGGAATGACCGTTGGGTATGTTGTTCGTTTTGTGAATCGAGCGGGTGCGTTTGTAGAGTGGATCGATGGGTGCATTTGGCGACTCCTGCGTGTTGTTTTATTTCTTGTCGCCACATAACATTGCCCTCTCTTAGTTTTGTTCGCCTTGAACATGTACGTCATCGTTGCTTCCGTGGTAGAGATGTAGGCGATCAACATGGACAACTTTCATCTTCGCTCTTGGTCCTCTTTGGATTCGGAATACGACATCATTAATTTGCGTTACAACTTGGTAGGGACCTTCCCAGTCCTTCTGAAGCTTTGGCGATCTTCCCTTTTTACGATGTGGGTTGTAGAGCCATACCAGATCTCCCTCGTTGAACTCGGGTGCCGTTGCTCACGCATCGTATCTCGTCTTCATGCGGTCGCTTGCAACTTTTATATTACTTCTGGTTCTCTGGTGGATGTCATTAATCCTTTCTCTAAGGTCAACCACGTAGTCCTCCTCGCATGTCAGATGGAGTGTACCCAGTTGTACTGTGAATAGCGTTTCGGTAGGCCATGAGGAATAAAGGTATTCGCCGATCCCAATCCCGTTGATTCTCGTCCACTACTTTGGACAGATGTTCTTTTAGTGTCTTGTTGAAGCGTTCCACCATTCCATCTGATTGTGGATGAAGGAGTGTGGTCCGTGTCTTCTGTAGTCCGGTTGCCGCGCATACTTCCTGGAATATCTTCGATTCGAAGTTTCTTCCTTGGTCGGAATATAATTCCATTGGCACTCCGAACCTGCACACCCAGTGGTCCACTATCTGGTCGACAACGGTTTTCGCTTCTTGATTTGGAATCGCAAATGCCTCGGGCCACTTGCTGAAGTAATCGGCAATAACCAGGATATAACGATTACCGCTTTCAGTTTCCGGAAACGGTCCTGCGATGTCGACAGCGATCCTTTCAAAGGGAGCACCCACATTGTACTGGTGCATTTTACCCCTGGTTTTGACTTTGGGTCCCTTACTAGCAGCACAAGTAATACACTTTCGACACCAGCTCTCAACGTCGCTTCTTGCACTCAGCCAATAAAAACGTTCCCGTACCTTTTCCAGGGTTTTGTTGATGCCCAAGTGCCCACCAGATACTCCATCGTACATTTCCCGCAAAATTTCCTGCACTTTGGACCGTGGAATCACAAGCTGCATTTTAAAGGATTTTCCATCCGGCATTTCTTATTTTCTTCGCAGGACGCCACCTTGTACATGGAGAGAGCCCACTGCGCCCAATATGCCTTTAACGTGGAACTTCTGTCGGATATATCCCTTGCGCTCGGTTTTTCCATAGATTCCTTCCATGCAAGGATTGGCTCAATGTCAGGATCTTCTTGTTGTGCGTTGCGAAGTTCCTCAGTGCTCAAGCCTTCTGCAGGTTCGGCTCTTAATCTCTGGACAGTACATTCGTCCTTTTACCATTGTCGCACGCAATGCTTACAATTGGGCTAACATTGTCTCCGGGCTAATGCGTCCGCGTTGCAGTGCAGTCTTCTTTTGCGATGTTGTATCTCGAAGTCATAAGCCTGCAATCGCTCGATCCATCTTGCGACTTGGCCCTCAGAATTTTTAAACTGCAGTGACCATTTGAGCGCGGCGTGGTCGGTACGCAAGATGAACTTCTGGCCGCTCAGGTACTTCTGGAAATGTTTCGTCGATAGTATTAAAGCAAGGAGTTCTCGCTTGGTAACACAATAATTTCTCTCTGGTCGGGTAAGAACTTTATTAAAGCATGCTACGAATTTCTCCTGCCCATCGTGTAACTGCGACAATACTGCGCCAACACCCACATTGCTAGCGTCTGCGTCGACAATAAATGTCTTGCCGGGGATGGGGTAAGCTAGTACCGGTGCTTCGCAAAGTCGCTGCTTCAGATGCTGAAAGCTTCTTTCGCGTTCACGACCGTTTAAACTGTCTTCCTTTCTCAGTGAGCTGGTGCAGACACTTTGCAATCTCGGTGAAATCTTTGACGAACCTCCTGTAGTACGTAGCAAGACCGAGATAGCTCCTTAGCTGGTGTTTGTCCTTGGGAACTGGTCAACTTTTCACAGCTTCGATTTTCTCTGGATCCGTCTTCACTCCATCCGTCGATATCACATGCCCCAGATACTTTACTTCTGCTCTGAAGAGCGAACACTTCTTTGGATTGAGCTTCAAGTGTGCTGCTCGAAGTCGTGAGAAGACCTCCCCCAAGTTGTCGCGATGTTCTGCGAACGTCTTTCCCATAACAATGACGTCATCCAAATATACCAGGCAGGTTTTCCACGTGAGACCATGTAGGACACGTTCCATAAGACGCTCAAAGGTGGCCGGAGCGTTACACAGACCAAATGGCATTACTGTAAACTGCCATAGTCCATTGCCAGTTGTGAAAGCGGTCTTCTCTTTGTCTTCTGGATGGATCTGTACCTGCCAGTAGCCACTTTTCAGGTCAAGGGTGGAAAACCATTTCGCTCCAGAGAGTGTGTCCAGTGTGTCATCGATTCGAGGTAAAGGGTACCTGTCCTTTTTTTTGAAATCGTTAAGCCTCCGGTAATCCACGCAGAATCGAGTACTGCCGTCTTTCTTTTTCACCAGTACAACAGGCGACGCCCACGGACTTTTCGAGCTTTCGATCAAACCTTCTCTTTCCATGGTCGATATCATCTCGGCGGCCTCGTCCTGTTTAGCCAACGGAAGTCGTCTGGCAGGTTGGCGGATTGGTCTAGCATCTCCGGTGTCTGCGGTGTTGTACTAAGTGTGTTCGACCATAGTCTCCATCCTGTGAGGCAAATATATCAGCAAACTCGCCAATGAGATTTTCCGCTATGGTTTGCTGCTCCTGATTTAGCTCACAGTCTCCGAGTATAGTCTTACATACCTCGGCCAATTTAGATGGAGAGACAGGACTTGCAGGCTCACTCTCAGCTATTGTCGAAATGGCTGCAACGGGCACACATCTTCCGATCACCTCTCCTTTTCTGAGCTTAACGGTGCGCTTATTTGGGTTCATCAGTCTTACCGGCACCATGTTATCCCTGGGCTCTGCAAGAATTTTTCTCACGACGTAACTTTTAAATTCACTTTTGTTGTCTGGCTCGATGAGATAGAATCGGTGGTTCCCAGGATCACCCTCCAAACGTGTCCAAAGAACTGTCTCTGAAGAGGGCCGCAGCACTTCAACACCTCCCAGTATTGCTCGAAGATTCACAGCGTTGTCGTTTCCGTATACCATAGGGATCTCGACGGTTCGATACCTTAGCACCTGCATTCGAAGGTCAAGAATTACCTCGTGTGCCTTCATGAAGTCCACTCCAATGATGCATTTGTCGCATATGTCGGCTACCAAGAATGCATGTGAGAAACTCAATCCCTCGAGTTGTATCTGTAGCTGCACCTCCCCGTATACTTTCGCCGCTTCTCCTGTAGCTGTCTTCAGACTGTAGCAGCTGGTGTTATGTAGCCATGACGTCTGAACAAGGTCTCTTCGGATGATGGAGGCCGTGGCACCTGTGTCAATAGTGGCCACGCATCTTCAGTTGGCGATGATTGCCTCTACTGTCAGACTCTTGTTGCAGCGTTTTGTTTGCGAGACTTGGATGATGGTCCTGGGGGCGTCGATTCCATCAACCAACTTCTGCCCCGACATCCTGCCAGATGCTTCTTCATTCTGTCTCCTTCTAGCGCAATGTGGGCAACCCGCTTGCCTAACTGAGGCTCGGCACTGTCGCTGCAGGTGTCCCAGTTTGTTACAGTTCCAGCATCTCATTTGTCCCCGAGTGGTGTTCGTGTTTTGCCTTTCGATGTCGATGCGTTGACATGAGCACTCTAGACCAGCCATTTCCCTTATGCGATGGCAACCTTGCGAAGCTTGGTCTGCAACTTCCATTGTCAGGGCGAATGCTAGTGCTTCAGCGAGAGTCTTCTTACCTGCCATTCTTACAGCCATTTGTAGCTTTCCATCCGCAATGGCATTGGTAAACGCATCGGTTGCCAACTCGTTTATTATCTCCCTGCTGGTGTTGGGATAAGACAAATTCGCTAATCGCTCGATGTCGGCTTGCAACTGTTAAAGCGTCTCACCCCTTGTCTGAACTCTTCGCCGCAACTGGACCCATTAAACTTGTTGAATGTGGTCGTCGCCAAACCTCATCTCGATGGCCTTCACCATGGCATCATAATCTTTTTGTTTTTCTTCAGGGATGGTCTGCAGCAGTTCGGCAGCTGTTCCTCTGAGCGCAAGCGTGAGAGCAATTGATTTATCTTCGTTGTCCCAGTTGTTTGTCAACGCTGCAGCTTCGAATTGTCTCCTATAAATCGGCCACGATGTTTGGCCATCGAAGGCAGGCGGCTGCATTTCTTTGCGTAGTGGACCGTCGGGCAAATATTCTCGCACTTTCTGTTTCTTAACCAACTCCAGCTCTTTAGCCAATTGTTCTACTTCCGATTTGACTTCAGTGAATTTTTCCTCCACGCTTTCAATTCTTTGATCTACTGCCTGGAACTTCTCCTCAAAAAACGCATTCTGGGAATCAAGTTTGCTTTCTAGAGCTTTCTTCTGCTCATCGAACTTAGTATCTAGCTTTTCATCGAGAGCGTTCTTTTGTTCTTTTTGGCCGCTCTCCAGCTTCTCGAATTTGTCTTCGAGAGCGTTCTTTTGTTCTTCGAAAGCATTCTTTTGTTCTTTTTGGCCGCTCTCCAGCTTCTCGAATTTGTCTTCGAGAGCGTTATTTTGTTCTTCGAGAGCGTTCTTTTGTTCTTCGAGAGCATTCTTTTGGCTACTCTCCATCTCTTCGAATTTCTCCAGAAGCAACTTCATGAAAGCGGGCATTTCACCGGCAGTACTTACTGTGCTTTGTTGCTGTTCTTCTTGAACTTCGAACAGCATTGTGTCTGGATGTCCACCTTCCTCGGTAATAGCGTCCTGGAGTCGGAGCAACAACTTCCTTTTGAGCCCCGAAGTCTGGAGGTTTCTTTTACCCAATTCTGCTTTTAAATCAGCTGTTGTCAATTGTTCAATTTTTCGACCCATTTTGAATTGTCTTTACACAATTTTCACAACACAATCAGTTTATGTTTTATATCTGTTCCAGAAAATTCACTCGCGAATAAACAAATCACTGACACCGTTTTTATAACTTAGTTAATTATAGCTTTATCGCACAATCAGTTTAAATATATCCGGAATATTCCACAATCAAATTTGTATGAGTCACCGCCACTGTTTACACACACGATATCTCTGGAAAATTCCACTGCAAAAATAAATTGTTTTAGTCACCGACGCTATTTACGCGCACTTTTTCTAGAATTCTCCACTTAAAACTGTTTGACACACGAACACTGCTCCGGAAAATTCCACTGTAGAATTTACCCGCACAATTATGAGTTTTATCCCCAATTTCTGACACCAATGTAAAGTTTTCGGCCTGGGGTTCGTCGAATAAAACTCAATTTCACTTTGATAGTCACACAATGAAACACTTTATTTATCAAACAAAACTTATTTAAACTCAGATCACACTGTTATTCAACTTTACTATTTAGAATTCAACACTTTATTTTAACTCAATCACTTCTTACCTTATTACCGATTTTCACAAGTCCACGTTTAAAATATAACTGTCCGTACGAGCCTGACACCCGTGTATTTATACAAAACTAAGCACCTTCTAGTACGTTTCATACTTCGTCTTTGGCAACTTCCCACTGGTACTGCTCCGCTGAATTCCAAGGAGGGGAAATCAAAATTCGAACTTCGAATATGACAGCTGCTGTCAGATGACTGGAATGGCAGTTGGGTATGCTCGTTTAGTGAATCGAGCGGGTGCGTTTGTAGAGTGAATCGATGGTTGCATTCAGGGACTCCTGCGAGTTGTTTTATTTCTTGTCGCCACATAACAATATATTTGTTTGTACAGATTGAAAATTAAACAAAAGCGCACATTTAAGGATATATTTTTCAATGCTCGCGGAAGAAAAGAAACAAAAATTTCCAGAAATTCACTGCAGTTTGGTCATAAAACCACTAAATAAGAAGTGAAAAGATGATAAGAAGATTGAGATGAAATTTTGAAAAGATGATAAGAAATGTTTTTGTCAAAATGTCACTTTTCGTCACTTATACTATGTTTGCACCGGCAATAATACGAGGATTAGTGGGAGACGATTAAAAATAAATCCCAAACCAGACACATACAGGATTAATTTGACATGAGCACTCCTTTTCTGTCATTTTGGCTCTCAAAAGAGAGTGGAGATGTCATTTTCCATGAGCGAAAAAAGATTTGTGTTGTAAACATCCCAATAGAAATCGTACTTCTGACAGATCTGTCATGCGTGAACAGTTTAAGTGTCCTTTTTTGATTCTCGAACTGTTAAAAATATGTTCAAAAAGGGTTGAACGTGGCTCGTGAAAAGGGTGAGTGAGATTAATGAGGGGATTTATTTTTAGTCGCCTGCTGAGAGGATTGAAATTTGTATGGTTAATCGCGTAATATATAGAAGATTTAATGAAGATTTATATTAATCGCGGATTAGTTCCCGGTGGAAACATGGTATAAGCTTAGATTAGACTGCATGCCATTTTCGCATATTTGACGTACCTAGGAAGATAAATGCTGCAATTATTTTCGTTTTTACGTCATATATGCCAAAATGGCCTGCTGTCTAATCTGGGCTTAAGTCCCTACGTGTTAAATTCTCTCTTTGAATTGACAATGGCTGAGGTAGGGCAGGGCAGCCGTTTTGGGAGTAAGTCTCTTTAATACATACCAACAAGATAATGTGGAGGAGCAAAGGCAGGGCAACTGGTTTCGTTGTGAGCCCGTACCTAAAAAGACCCAAGTTAGAACTTACCTCAAGGATGGGAGAGGCTGGGGTAACAAGTTTCGATTTGAACCCGTGAGGGAGGGGGTATATTGAAGACGGGGGCTACGGTTCTCTGTGTAACCTCCGCTGTCAAAATTATGCTGTTACGAGTGAGAAGTACTCTCAAGCGAAAATAAGGTAGGGTAACCATTTTTGGTATAAACCCGACTCTTTAGACGATTATCACTGTGGCCTGAAAGCTAGCTCAGAGATGTCACATCCGACAGTAATGTCGTTATGAGATTCGCGGCATTGCTTAAAGAACTTCGATTGTCTCGTACATGGTTTCAAATGTTTTATTGCATCTTTGCTGTCTATATACAAAACCATAAGCCCTGCAGCCTACTTGGTAAATTTGATAGTCTTACTAACTTACTTAAGGTGGCGCTACAGTCCGGGGTGTACCTGGGCCTCAGCCAACAAGTTTTGCCAGCCAGCTCTGTCTCCAGATGGTCGTCTCCAGTTTAGCACGCGAAGTTGGCTGAGGTCCCCTTCCACTTGCGCCACCTGAGTCTCGGTGCTCCTCTACCACGACGTCCCGATTTTCCGAGCCGGGGCGTTGGTGTCGAACAGTGCGATGTTGTATCTTCTCCTCCACTAACCGTCTATGCAGACGGAACCATAAATCGCCCGAAGAATTTTTGATAGTCAGGCCGCGGCTTTTCTAACCGCTGCGCTGTTACTTCTGCCTGGAATAGACTGCGGACTCGGCAGTCGTTGAAGCACAACTAAAGAGTACTACAGTATAATCATGCCCCCGTTGCTAACATGTTTTTGATCCATCTGTGTAAGTTTCTATTCGGTTGGGACCCCAGGTCCTCACCCGAATTCTAAGCAGCTGCTTGATGAGATATGTAGGTCAATCTGTATACTGTTATCCTCTGAATCAGAAGATTGCTCACCATCCGCCTGTTTCTCAAGAGACTTTGCCTGCGACGAACCAGCCGATTCCTCGGCTAACCTGTCTGGCTTACTGTCTTTGTCGTAAAAGGTTTTGGTTTTCTAGATTTCCAAATTCTTAAAAGTACAAAAGTAATAAATGCATTAGAAGAAGTAGCCTTAGCAATAATTTAAACTTATTGCTGTTTATTGTTTAATAACTTAAAATTAATCTTAAAATCATTTTAACAAGCGCGTTCTTCACATTCAATGAATTCACTTGGGTCCGTAAAAGGTATTGTAAAAATGTAAAATAATAATGGCAAAGGTACCAATGCTAATGATGCATAACTATGTTTTAAGGAGATAATGCCGAACGCCAACAAAAACCAATGGCCCCCTAAAAGAAGAAAAAGAATAATATAAAGTGTCTGGTGTTCAAAGTAATAAATACAAAGTACGTATATGTAAATAAATGCGTAAGTAACAAATAAAGTAAAAGCTGTGTTAACTTAGGCTTCGCCCGACATTGATTTCCACTTCATCGCCTTATTTCGCATTCGTGAAAAAAATGCGTTTTGTTACGAAATGTATTTTAAAATTAATGAATAAAAGGACTAGAAATCCGTTTTATTCGCAAAGTGCCGTTGTTTTCTTATTTGAAGAAACTTCAAAGCAAAAGCCGACGAACAAGCGAAACCGTATACGCCAACACCAGCTAAAATGAGCTTTTTCGGATCACGGGCTACGGAAAGCTGCATCACAAAATCAACCTCGATGCCTCTGATGTTTGTCGCGAACTCCATTAAGAACTAAATACCGATGTCCAATGTTTTTCTTATTAAAATTGGCGACGATTGCATTGCAAAACGACGTTTGTATTGCCATCACCGCTAACAGAAAGCACTACAGTTTAATGACGACCAATTCCCCACAGCTAAAACCCACATAGTGATCTTGGATGAACATTTTTATTCTAGCGATATCTTGGCAAAAGTATTTACCACGAAGACCCTGGGATTTCGCACCATCGGACTTTCTGTTTTGTAAAACCGCATGCCTTTGATATTGGCATCATATGACCTGATAACCGCCGAAAGTATACCACCAGGTCACTGAAATAATTTCAGGTGG
This sequence comes from Neoascia interrupta, assembly GCA_947623515.1. Lineage (NCBI taxonomy): Eukaryota > Metazoa > Arthropoda > Insecta > Diptera > Syrphidae > Neoascia > Neoascia interrupta. The sequence continues at coordinate 95,303,901 of OX392464.1, read as the reverse complement.
CGCTGGTCGTTGAGGTTTTGACCTCTCTCTCCTATCCCTCTTTCGCGAAGCCCGAACTTTCTGCGGGCCCAGCATTGACTCGGCTCACTACCTTGTCGTAGTCAAGGAACAGCTGCGGATATGCCGACCAACGCCAAGAAATGGAAATGCTATGAGGAAGTTTGACGTCGGACGACCCTCCAAACATCGCCAGGCTCTTCTAATTGAGACTCTCAAAACTTTCTACGTAGTCTTTTGCAGCCAGCATCCAGTGATGATGGGCAGAGGCGACAGTGCCAAAATATAGTCAGAGTTGCCACCTCTGATGTGTTGGGTTTCACACGACCACCACAGCAAAACCTCTGGTTTGACAACGAATGCCGGCCAGCACAGAAAGCATATAAAACGGGTCTGCAGATAAGCGCTTGAGGAGCTACTCGCGAACTTTTCGAAAAGAAGAGAAGAAAGGAACACCCGAAGAGGGAGCAAGAGAAGCACGCGGTTGAAGAGATAAGGAGATGCTACAACAAGATCGCCCTTCTGGTGTTCCTGGTCCCAATTCGGCGCCTCCCCAGGTGGCGGATAGGAGATTGCGGTATGGAAAAAAGCCGGGCGGCCCGAAGCCAGCAACAAACGAAAAATCCAGAAGCGTCTGTCCCAAAATGGGCGGCTTTTTGGTCGGCGTCTGTTATCTCGGTTAGGGTCGGCTGAATATTAAACACCTCTTTCTCTTCCAATATGCATAAAGAATTGAAAACAATTAGATGCCTGCCAGATGTTTTTATGAAATACTCTGCTAGTTTTATTATTGCTTTTCTCAAGAAAGGCATAACACTTGCGGGAATAAGCTTTGGTATTTCTGTGCAGAGTTTTCATGCTCCGCACTGGCTCATCAGCGATTGCGTTGGGTCGCTTAAATTCTTTCCGCTCGCGACGTGCTACGCATCTTACGCGTAATCAGAGCCTCTGATCGCGAGCTAATTACATCAAAACAAAAGGGAATGAGGTTCGAGAGTTGCCTTTCAAGGGTATAAAAATTGAACTGAAACCTGTGAAGACGATCAAAGGAACATCGTAGTGGAATCGCTATCGGTGCGGAGGATTTGGAAAAACCCATTATTTAGGCTTTATAACCATTAGCGGCGAAGACGAACTAAATCCCGCTCTGTCGCAGAATTAACCATTCAACCCTGCCGAAGAAGTCACCGACGAAGCATACAAAGGCTTCTCAACCGACATAAGTAAATTGAAAGTTATTCTGCGATGCACTCTCCCGTTCCTGAACGTATCAAATTACCATGGGTAAAATTCAATATCGCACTCGAACAGGCAAAGCCGCGTTGTCACAAGAAACAGGAACAAAAACCAAAACTGAATTTCATACATTATCAACTCAAAAAGCATTCAGCGAATTTAGGTTTCAGTTGCTAATGTATGGGATTCTGTTTCTGTTCCTGTTTTATGCTGCTTGTGACAACGCGGCTTAAGGGAGTACTTCCAGGTCTCAATAGTCACAAGCCGGCTGGTCCAGATGGAATATCCCCAATTGACAGATCTTTTGGCCTTTTCGGTTGGATGTCCGCAAGCGTTCTGGGCCCTCGGCACGCAAGCGTTAGGGTTCATAGGGCCGTTCCGTCATCGGTAAAGACCTCACCGACCTCTTTGACGTCAACCATTTAGTTTAATTTACAATCCCACGTTCAATCCGTAATAAAGAAAGAATGCAAAAAATAAAGAATATAACTAGACACTTTCATAAAAAATAAAGATAATAAACTAAAATTTCAATATCTTAAGATGAACTTACCGATTATAAGCATGTTTCGTGTGTCAGAAATACAAGCTTTTAAAATTGAACGTATAGAAAGATCAGTTGTAACAGATTGATGCCACGCATTTGATATCATAGATATCACAATACTTAGATAGGGGAATCCGTAATCTGAAATGAAATAAAAAGAGCAAAGTTTATTAAGTGTCCACAATGGGGCGATTCGATTATCACATAAAATCAAAATATATTAAACAGTACACTGAGAAGAACACGGAATAAAACAAAAATTGAAAAATAAACTTTTGATTTATTTTCACCCACTTTTAGGGGGGTACTTGAATAAAAACCTAATTAATGAATTTTGTTTGGCTTTGCCATAAGGGCCACTCCCCAATATAAGCAACGATACGTTCGGTTAGCTTTTTAATTCAAAACCTAATTCTTGGGAGATTACATCTTAGGAACACTTTTTCGATACTTTCCACTTATTTTATTAAAATAATTTTTGGATGACCAAAATCTATAAGCCTATCTAAAAGGCTTATAGATTTTGGTCATCTAAAAACTTTGTCGCATTAATGCTGTGCAGCACAGAAAAGTACTTTTTTTAGATTGTTTTTCGTCCAAAAATTCAACGAATTTTTCATAAATTTGATGCCACTCGTATTCCTCGGATAATTAAGAGCATTTTTGGAACACTTTAATTTGCCTAAAACGCATGAACAACCAAATGTTGTAAAGAACAACACGTTGCACATAAAAAACCCATTTACTTTGACGTTTGCCATCCCTGATGACAAGATGGTTTTTGCTAAAAAAAAGAGCAAATTTAATTTCTTTTGGCAAACTATAACTGTCGGAATAAACTCTAATTTGATATATTATTATTAGTTATCAGTTTTTCGAGGCCAATGTTTCTCTTGGAGGGTTTTTCAAACCCTCGCGGAGGTGAGAGGAGGACCATGAAAAAGAATGAGTCTTTTTCTCAGATGGCGACGACGGTAGGATTTGAACCCAGCGTCCCGCGTAATAGGCACACACACTGACCACTACGCCACGGCAACCCACGCCCCTCAAGATATTCAACCGTGATACTCGTTAAAGTTCGAATGTGCATCAGTTCACTCTCGACCTCACTTTCGGACGCATATTGAAGTGCAGAGGTTCTTTCATAGGGTGTACAACGCGAATCTGCAATATACTGCCGCAATTAGTCTTTAATCCACAATTAGTAGTCTTCTAATCCTTTCCGCTCGTGAGATGTCTTAACACTAAAAGAGTAGCCCAGCCCAATCCCCGATTCACGAGTGAACAGTGAATTATAAGAGAAAAAAAAAACTTTCCATGTTGCTCCCGTCCTCGGTCCGACCCTGTTCCTGCTCTACACAAGAGACATACCTCTAGATGACGAGACTGTCGTGGCCACGTTTGCGGACGATACGGCCATCGAGGCAACAGGTGAATCAGTAGAATCATCAACGAGAAACCTCCAACGAGCATTGGACAGAATTTGTATGTGGACGAAGACTTGGCGAATCGCTCTTAACGAGAACATGTCTACGCATGTGAATTTCACTTACAGAAGGGTTAACAATTAGCCTCTGTTCATAAATTCTACACAAATACCTTATGCAAATGAAGCAAAGTATCTAGGGATGACACTGGACGCTAAACTAAGGTGGAAACCACACGTAAAGAAGAAGCGTGACGAGCTCGAGATTAGGCTCAGGGAAATGTATTGGCTTATTGGAAGATTTTCGAAATTAAGCACATATAACAAACTGCTCTTGTACAGGCAGGTGTGAAAGCCGTCCTGGACATACGGTATACAACTTTGGGGTTGTACCAAGCCGAGCAACATGTCCATGTTGCAGACTTTCCAAAACAAGACACTAAGAGCAATTGTGAATGCTCCGTGGTATATTAGGAATAGTGATATTCACAGAGATTTAGGAATAGCTACCGTGAGCGAAGAAGTAACAAACTTTGCTTGAAAGCTAAATGCTCGCCTTCATGTTCATTGCAACAATGAAATGATCCGTACTCTAAACGAGACTCTTAACGATGTAAACAACGAGCGACGAATAAAAATAATAAGACCCTTCGATCTAGCGACGTAGGGTGAAGCCGCATGAATGAACGGCTTAGTAGGTGCATTCACTGGAAAGCACCCTATCCAATGCGATTAACACTACGGAAGCGTAAAGTACTTGTTAAGTTAACTTAGTTGTAGTCAAGAAGTATTATGAGAGCGAAAATTTACTACTATGAAGTGCGTTCTGGCAGTTTCATAGTGTCTCTTATAAATGGGTGGTTTTTTAGCACGTGGAAATCGGGCATACCCAATATCGGCTACTTCGGTATTATATACCTGCTATAGTGGGCGTATTGGTATCTTTGAAAGATTTTGGAGTATTAGCCTCCGTCCATCCTAGTATTCAAAAAAAAAAAAAAAATGTTGCTCCCGTATGGGTTCCTATATCGCTCATCTGATTGTGGTGAAACCTTTGTAAGTTTCCTTCCTACGTATCCCTACGAGAAACTTCAAGACTATAGGATAAAATACTGCACAGCTCATGGCCGGTCCTCTAAATTAAAGGATCAATGGAAAGCGATCCTGAATGCAGAAGAACAGCGGAAAGAAAGCGGCAACCGGGCCACTGATACAAGATCGCTTACAAGGACAACGATTAAAAAGAGAAACGGGCAGAACACCGTGGGCCGAGACCGAGACAAAAATTCTTCGAGCGATTTATAGTCCCGTCTGCATAGACGGAGAGTGGAGGAGCAGATATAACATCGAACCGGAAAATCTTCGAATCTACCCCGCAGGAACGGCGCAGTAGAGAGCACCAAGACTCAGGAGGCGCACGCAAATGGAAGGGGACCTCAGCCAACTTCTCGTGCCAAACTGAAGACGGATAGCTGGAGACAGAGCTGACTGGCGAAGCTTGTTGGCTGTGGCCCAGGTTCACCCCGGACTGTAGCGCCACCTTAAGTGGCGCTAACTGCTACCAAGTGTTTTAAGTATGCTAGTGTTAAAAGTATAATGTACGTGTTCGATAGGTTCAGAAATAAACTTACATATCAATCCGCAAGTCATGCTGTGCAGGAACATCAGAAGTGGAAAAAAGTACAACGCAGAGTAGGCGGTAAGCCTTTTGTGTACACCAGCGACGCTTCCAACGAAAGATCTTATAATAAACATCTGCACAAGGCAAATAAAATAAAAGACAAGAACGATCGTTTGTCTGCAAATAAAAAGGAATGTAAAAAATAAACAGAACAATGATATTGGGATTCCTTACAGCGGATAGACAGCTTCTTGTGTGCAGTACAATTTTGATTGGTAATTCGGCGACGGATTGTAGAACAGTGTATACCAATCTGAGAAATGTTTTACTCCGCAGGTATGTAAACGAAAGCTTCCAATGGGGTCCATGAGTAGAACCGACAGGACAGCAGAGACCAGAAGCTCTGCTAAAGCGGACCCAAAGAGCGTTAATTGCTGCCTGCATCGAAGTATAAAGTTTAAAAGTAAGCCGAGAAAATATGCTCACAATCTTACCTTATGTTGTCGCAACAGTAGTTAATAAAATAACAATGAAGAATTAAAGGAAGCATAAACATGAATCCAAGAAATAACAAATCATAGGATGAAGGGTCATCAGTGCATGGGGCACATTCGCGATTTTCGTCAGCTCTAAAGCCTCTCGGACAGGCACCACAGCCACTAAACGATCCATTCGCATTCATGAACTTTCCGCAATATAAACCAGGGCACATTTTATTAGAACTTCAATGTTTAGAGTTTTAAGTATATATAAAATAATAACTTTTCTTTAACACGGTGTTTTCTAACGACAAGCCCTCCTTATTCTTAGAACGGCTTATCTATGATGCGGTGCCTGGAAATTTGTTAATAATAAGTTGTTTTAAACAAGTTTACACAATTTTGATTTGTTACATTTTTGATAAATCTAAAAAGTGCTAAAAAGTAAACAACAACATGTGTTATTTTTCGTCTGACTGCTGCTACACCATTAAAAAATCCTTGTACTCCGACATAACACTTATCATGTTTTCATGCAAGTTTGAGAATTTGAGTCGAAAGTATGCGAGTTATCTGGACCCACGAGTCCATGCTCCTAATCGAGTCCAAAAATGTTTAAAGGTTTTAACTGGCCGGTGAGTATGCTCCCACCCGTTGACTAACTATATAATTATGTCGATGCTCCCACCTCAAGAAATTTCTTGAATTTGAAGTCAGTCAACACACATAAATTACTGAATTACTTTTGCGTCCCCCTTGCCCTCCAACACTCATTTGTCCACGTTTTTTGCTCCTTAGGACCGGTTTTTCAGTGCTGATCTTAAGCCAAGGTCTGTTGATCTCGGAACAAAAAGAATCTAGAGCATTAACTACTGAATAAATAGATATTGAACTTGCCCTCTTACCCTCTTACCCCCCAACCATAAATTACTGAATAACTAGATATTCAACTTCGGACATGTAAAAGCTTTGCCCACAGGCTGAAATTGATTAATTTACCCATTCTCCGACATTTTTTTTTACAAATGTGAGTAAATTCATGAATTCGTCATTTCTATGCAATTTCGTGTTGCAGCTTTTACATCAGCTGATCGCGTAAGGTTAGTTGTTGTTGTATATTCTTACACGTATTCACCGGCACGGAAATTTAAAGCTTTAAAAAAGCTTTAAAGGCTTTATAAGAAACGTAAACAAATGGGTGTTGGAGGGTAAGAGGGACGCAAGTTGAATATCTAGTTATTCAGTAATTTGTGCCCCCAACACCCATTTGTTTATGTTTTTTAAAAAGCCTTTAATCTTTTATAAAGCTTTAAATTTCCGTGTCAGTGAATACATGTAAGAAGATACAACAAAAATTTAACTTACACGATCAGCTGATGTTAAAGCTCCAAAACGAAATTGCATGGAAATGCCGAATTAATGAATTTACTCACATTTGTAAACAAATGTCACCGGATGAGTAAATTCCTCAATTTCAGCTTGTGGGCAAAGCTTTTAAATGTCCGAAGTTGAATATATAGTAATTCAGTAATTTATGATCTAGAGCTAACCCGGCAAACAGTTTTTCAGTGCAGAGTTATTTCTTTGTTTATTCCGTAGAAGGAACGAAAAATGTCGAATTCGAAGTTGGAATATTCCATTCGTTCTAATTCGTACTACCTCGGGAACGATTAAAGAAACGCGAAACGGAATGATCAGAATATTCTGAACAAAAAAATCGCAGGTTTTTCGGCCAGAATAGTTGGAACGAACAAAGAAACTCACCCTCCGTCAGTAAAGTCGTCAAAAACGACTCTCAAAATTATTGACTCTCCCAGCTCTCACTTCACATAGAAAAACACAGTTTTCAAACACCTTTTTAACAGTTTGAAAATAAAAAAAAGACCCTGAAACTGCCCACGTATGACAGATTTGTCAGAATTACGATTTTTATTGATATTAGTCTGGTGGAACCGGTTTTGGGTTTATTTTTAATCGTCTCACGCTAATTCTTTGTTATTGCCGGTGGAAACATAATTTAAGAGTCCCAGCCGAGCGGGGATAGCCACTTAACCTTGACTAACTTAGCTTGTGACTCAAAAATTTACTATTGATAATTGAAGGCCTACCCCTGGTGGTCAATTTTGGAATATGTGGAAACATATACACGTCAACGGATGGCTATTAATGTCATTCCATTTTTCGAACGAATACGAAAATTATTTGTTTAAGAAAGATATTTTCCTTTATATTTGCTTATTTTATTTACGAATCAGGCTGATAACTCCCATGTAAAAACGCGAACTCGTTCATCGCAGGCAGTTCAAACGTTCGTACGTTTGTCGAATTTAACATCTGTGTTGACAGCTAAAGGCTTTATATTCCAAATTTGACAACCAGGTACCGCATTTTCACTTTTCCATTCGTAAATTCACACTGATTTTCTAAAATTTTATACAATATTTGGGACGGGCTGGGCAAAAGAAGGATGAAAAACTGCCACCATCGACAGCTATAGCTTTGAGGTAGTTAGGGACTTTGTCTACCTGGGTTTCGCTATCAATTCAGACAATGACACCAGCGCTGAAATCAAACGAAGGAAAACTCTTGCCAATCGCTGTTTCTTTGGGCTAATAAGGAAACTGAGTAGCAAAGCCCTCTCTCGGGCAAATAAAGTGTCCATTTATAGGACCCTCATCATTCTAGTCCTACTCTAGTACTACTACTAGACGGAGAGTGGAGGAGGAAATATAACATCGAACTGTACGGGCTGTACAGTGAAACCGACCTAGCCAAAAGAGTAAAAAAAACGTCTACAATTACTGGGTCATCTAGAGCGGATGGACACCAGCACCCCGGCCCGGAAAATCTTCGAACGCACCCCACAGGGACGGCGCAGTAGAGGAGCACCGAGACTCAGGTGGCGCACGCAAGTGGAAGCGACCTCAGCCAACTTCGCATGCGAAACTGGAGACGGCTAGCTAGAGACAGAGCTGGCTGGCGAAGATTGTTGGCTGAGGCCCAGGTCCACCCCGGACTGTAGCACCACTTTAAATAAGTAAGTATACTGTAATATTTTCGGCCTGGGGTTCGTCGAGTAAAACTCAATTTCACTTTTATAATAACACAATGAAACACTTTATTTATCAAACAAACTTATTTAAACTCAGATCACACTGTTATTCAACTTTACTATTTAGAATTCAACACCGATTCAATTACCGATTTTCACAAGTCCACGTTTAGAATATAACTGTCCGTACGAGCCTGTCACCCGTGTATTTATACAAAACTAAGCACCTTCTAGTACGTTCCATACTTCCCTTTGGCAACTTCCTTCTGGTACTCCTCCGCTGAATTCCAAGGAGGGGTAATCGAAATTCGAACTTCGAATATGACAGCTGCTGTCAGATGACTGGAATGACCGTTGGGTATGTTGTTCGTTTTGTGAATCGAGCGGGTGCGTTTGTAGAGTGGATCGATGGGTGCATTTGGCGACTCCTGCGTGTTGTTTTATTTCTTGTCGCCACATAACATTGCCCTCTCTTAGTTTTGTTCGCCTTGAACATGTACGTCATCGTTGCTTCCGTGGTAGAGATGTAGGCGATCAACATGGACAACTTTCATCTTCGCTCTTGGTCCTCTTTGGATTCGGAATACGACATCATTAATTTGCGTTACAACTTGGTAGGGACCTTCCCAGTCCTTCTGAAGCTTTGGCGATCTTCCCTTTTTACGATGTGGGTTGTAGAGCCATACCAGATCTCCCTCGTTGAACTCGGGTGCCGTTGCTCACGCATCGTATCTCGTCTTCATGCGGTCGCTTGCAACTTTTATATTACTTCTGGTTCTCTGGTGGATGTCATTAATCCTTTCTCTAAGGTCAACCACGTAGTCCTCCTCGCATGTCAGATGGAGTGTACCCAGTTGTACTGTGAATAGCGTTTCGGTAGGCCATGAGGAATAAAGGTATTCGCCGATCCCAATCCCGTTGATTCTCGTCCACTACTTTGGACAGATGTTCTTTTAGTGTCTTGTTGAAGCGTTCCACCATTCCATCTGATTGTGGATGAAGGAGTGTGGTCCGTGTCTTCTGTAGTCCGGTTGCCGCGCATACTTCCTGGAATATCTTCGATTCGAAGTTTCTTCCTTGGTCGGAATATAATTCCATTGGCACTCCGAACCTGCACACCCAGTGGTCCACTATCTGGTCGACAACGGTTTTCGCTTCTTGATTTGGAATCGCAAATGCCTCGGGCCACTTGCTGAAGTAATCGGCAATAACCAGGATATAACGATTACCGCTTTCAGTTTCCGGAAACGGTCCTGCGATGTCGACAGCGATCCTTTCAAAGGGAGCACCCACATTGTACTGGTGCATTTTACCCCTGGTTTTGACTTTGGGTCCCTTACTAGCAGCACAAGTAATACACTTCCTACACCAGCTCTCAACGTCGCTTCTTGCACTCAGCCAATAAAAACGTTCCCGTACTTTCTTCAGGGTTTTGTTGATGCCCAAGTGCCCACCAGATACTCCATCGTGCATTTCCCGCAAAATTTCCTGCACTTTGGACCGTCGAACCGCAAGCTGCATTTTAAAGGATTTTCCATCCGGCATTTCTTATTTTCTTCGCAGGACGCCACCTTGTACATGGAGAGAGCCCACTGCGCCCAATATGCCTTTAACGTGGGACTTCTGTCGGATATATTCCTTGCGCTCGGTTTTTCCATAGATTCCTTCCATGCAAAGATTGGCTCAATGTCAGGATCTTCTTGTTGTGCGTTGCGAAGTTCCTCAGTGCTCAAGCCTTCTGCAGGTTCGGCTCTTACTCTCTGGACAGTACATTCGTCCTTATCCCATTGTCGCACGCAATGCTTACAATTGGGCTAACATGGTCTCCGGGCTAATGCGTCCGCGTTGCAGTGCAGTCTTCTTTTGCGATGTTGTATCTCGAAGTCATAAGCCTGCAATCGCTCGATCCATCTTGCGACTTGGCCCTCAGAATTTTTAAACTGCAGTAACCATTTGAGCGCGGCGTGGTCGGTACGCAAGATGAACTTCTGGCCGCTCAGGTACATCTGGAAATGTTTCGTCGACAGTATTAAAGCAAGGAGTTCTCGCCTGGTAACACAATAATTTCTCTCTGGTCGGGTAAGCACTTTGCTGAAGCATGCTACGACTTTCTCCTGCCCATCGTGTAACTGCGACAATACTGCGCCAACACCCACATTGCTAGCGTCTGCGTCCACAATAAATGTCTTGCCGGGGATGGGGTAAGCTAGTACCGGTGCTTCGCAAAGTCGCTGCTTCAGATGCGGAAAGCTTCTTTCGCATTCACGACCGTTTAAACTGTCTTCCTTTCTCAGTGAGCTGGTGCAGAAACTTTGCAATCTCGGTGAAATCTTTGACGAACCTCCTGTAGTTACGTACTACAAGACCGGCCAGTTCCCAAGGACAAACACCAGCAAGACCGAGATAGCTCCTTAGCTGGTGTTTGTCCTTGGGAACTGGCCAACTTTTCACAGCTTCGATTTTCTCTGGATCCGTCTTCACTCCATCCGTCGATATCACATGCCCCAGATACTTTACTTCTGCTCTGAAGAGCGCACACTTCTTTGGATTGAGCTTCAAGTGTGCTGCTCGAAGTCGTGAGAAGACCTCCCCCAAGTTGTCGCGATGTTCTGCGAACGTCTTTCCCATAACAATGACGTCATCCAAATATACCAGGCAGGTTTTCCACGTGAGGCCATGTAGGACACGTTCCATGAGTTGCTCAAAGGTGGCCGGAGCGTTACACAGACCAAATGGCATTACTGTAAACTGCAATAGTCCATTGCCAGTTGTGAAAGCGGTCTTCTCTTTGTCTTCTGGATGGATCTGTACCTGCCAGTAGCCACTTTTCAGGTCAAGGGTGGAAAACCATTTCGCTCCAGAGAGTGTGTCCAGTGTGTCATCGATTCGAGGTAAAGGGTACCTGTCCTTTTTTGTGAAATCGTTAAGCCTCCGGTAATCCACGCAGAATCGAGTGCTGCCGTCCTTCTTTTTCACCAGTACAACAGGCGACGCCCACGGACTTTTCGAGCTTTCGATCAAACCTTCTTTTTCCATGGTCGATATCATCTCGGCGGCCTCATCCTGTTTAGCCAACGGAAGTCGCCTGGCAGGTTGGGGAATTGGTCTAGCATCTCCGGGGTCTATGCGGTGTTGTACTAAGTGTGTTCGACCAAAGTCTCCATCCTGTGAGGCAAATATATCATCAAACTCGCCAATGAGATTTTCCGCTATGGTTTGCTGCTCCTGATTTAGCTCACAGTCTCCGAGTATAGTCTTACATACCTCGGCCAATTTTGATGGAGAGACAGGACTTGCAGGCTCACTCTCAGCTATTGTCGAAATGGCTGCAACGAGTTGTTGCAATTAACTGTTCACCAAACTCGCCTCGCAATTGCGCTATTGTTTCGCGTGCTGTGGCAGCGATTGGCATGTGGCATGTGGCAGCGAGTGGCATGTGGCAGCGATGAACATTTCGAACCGAGCACGAATTTTGATAGTAAAATTCAATAATTTGTAAGACGATCCATGGTTAAATTGCAAACCAAACTGAAGCTGTTTGACAGTGACACAAGGTACTAAAAACACGTCAGCTGTCAAAACCAGTGTTGCCAAAACAAAACCAGCTAAAAAATCACCCGTTACTTTAAAATCAATAACATCGTTTACATGCAGAGTTCAAGCGATCTTCAACCTCATGTAAAAAACGCAAATGGGGTTAAAATTGGCTTAAAGGTTTCTTCAACCACTGCATATAGACGTTTTTGGCTGTTCGGTTGGGTGCAATCTTTAATCGGGGCGTTCTTGGTCGTGTTCCCGGATTGCCAATCGAAAAGGTCATAAGATAAGGACATGCGCTTGTTGTTACGATTGTTTGGCAGAACTACTTACAAATATGACGTCATTGATTGAGCTGTCAATTTGTATGCGTGTAACAAAGTGCTTGCATGCACTTAGTGAATTAAGTAGTTTTCTTAGAGATCATTAATCTGTTTTGCTTCCAAACCCTTGACGTTGATCGTGGAGGTACCTAATTTTTTTTTTTTAAAATGACAAAATCTTGGAGTTATGGGATATACACCTAACATAACTTACCTTATCTTACATATAAGTAAGTCCACACCAAACTTACACCATCACAGATACTTCACTTTTTCCCAAAAGACTGCTTTAGATAAGATCAGCCAATCTCCAGTCAGGAAGACAAGGTACTTCTCTATGTAGGGATATCAGCTAGGTTTGCTACTTGAATGCATGCACTTACCTCAAAAAAACAGAGAAAAAACTTTAATTTTGTTTATCAATTGCTCTTTCCGTCGTCGCACTGTGATTGAGAATCTATTTTCTGCCACTGCAAAATACTAGAACATATTTCAAACACTTGCCGAGTTTTTTTTTCCTGGCGTTGCCGACAAATTTTCAAACAGGAGAACAAAAATTCGAAATTTTTAAATAAACCGTTGTATTACATATAACTCTTTTTGGGGGCATTTTAATGTATTCCTTTTTAAAGTACATTAATTTAACTTATGATGTTTCGAACTTCATTTAGTTGGCCCACCAGTCAGGCCCACCCGATGAATTGTTTGCATGAGCTTGATTGTAGCTTCCGCCATAAGAACCACCACCTCCTCCTCCTCCAGCGTTACCACCAAAGTATCCTCCCGAATTGCCACCTGAAAATAATAGTTATTGCATTAAGATTCAACGGATACGGCTAAAAAAAATGTACAAGATGGTTATCGCTGTCAGAAATATTAAAATTAATCAACATTATGACACAAAATTACAGCCCGCCCCTTAAATAACCTTTTCAAGACTTCTTACCGGACTAAAAGGGGAGAATTAATATTTTTTGTCATCGCAAATACCTGTTAATCGCTAATTCCTAATTTTAAAAACATCCAGGCATTTATTGCATATATGAAGGTAAGTTAAAGAGTGCTTATAATTATGTAATAAGTTGTTGTCAGCTTTTGTGGTTAACAATGCAATAGTTAATGTGCGTTTATGCTTCTTTGCGTGAGGTGATTATAACTTTGCGTCGATGTATTTTAGAGGTGGCGAAATACTATGTTTCCACCGGCAATAATACAAGGATTAGCGGATCAATAATAAATCCCAAACTGGGTTCCACAAGACTAATACTGGATTAATTTGACATGAGCACTCTTTTTCTGTCATTTTGGCTGTCGAAAGAGAGTGGCGATGCCATTTTCCAGAAGCGAAAAAAGATTTCCATTGTAAATATCCCATTAGTTCTGACAGATCTGTCATACGTGTAAATTTCAGTGTCCTTTTTCGATTCTGACACTTAAAATTGTGTTCGAAAAGGGTTGAAAGTGGAAGAATTTAAATTTAAATACGAGGAATGTGGGAGCTGGTTAAAAATAAATCCAAAAGCGGTTCCACCAGACAAATACAAGATTAATTTGACATGAGTACTCTTTTTCTGTTATTTTGGGTCTCAAAAGAAAGTGGTTCGTGAAAAGGGTGAATGAGATTATAATGAAGAGATTTATTTCTAATCGCTTGCCGAGACGATTTAAATTTGTATGGTTAATCGCGTAATTTGTAGAATGAAGATTGTAATGAAGATTTATGTTAATGGCCTACTAGTGCCCGGTGGAGACATGGTATTAATCGCGTAGTTTGTAAAGGATTTTACAAACATTCAAATTAATCGCGGATTAGTGCCCGGTGGAAACATGGTATAACTAAACACAAAGCTGACTGATAAAGCGAAACTATTCGCCATGCATAAATTTAAATACTTATTAACAATACAGTTATCGTTTGTTTTTAAAAAACTATTTCAAAGCAACATTTTTGCTAGAATGACAAAAATTTCGAATAGTGGCTTAAGAAATCTTGAATGAACAAAATCTGGAGACAAAAATCTGGCACACGAAATTTTTTCAAGATTTTAATGTTTGATTAATCTTACAAACGGAGAGGATGAGGATAACAGGAAAAGGAGGAAAGGAACTCTTGTATTGAACAGCTGGTGGTAGGTACTGCTAGTATTTATGGCAGAAATCAATGACAATCAATGTAAGCACGCAGGATTGATCCCATTATCCCTAGGCACAAAATCCCCAAAAGACCGTCATAGGCACGACAGCTGTCATCTAAGGTATCCAAAAACAGCTGACTCACTTATTAATTTTTTAATTCTTTGATGAAGCCAAAAGGCATGCAGTCTAATGCTGTCTCTACCGGTTATAAAACTGCGATTAGGCGACGTCTAAAACTAAATCCCGAAGTGTGCCCATCGGGCAAACATAAGATTAATCTGACACGAGCACCCAATAGTTAACACTTTGGCTCTTGATAGAGAGTAACGATGACATTTCCCAGAAGCGAAAAACCAATTTCATTGTAAAAGCTCCAATAGAAAAAGTATTTGTACTGTTAAACTGTATTTGTACAGTTAAATTGTACTGTCAAACTGTTATAAAGGTGGGCAAAATTGAAATTTAAAATGGCATAAAAGAAATTTGTAAAAAGGATGAATGATATCTACGAGAAGATTTAAATTGGTGGTACACCTCGCAATTTGTAGGAGATTAGTTGAAGTTTTATGCTAATCACGGATTAGTGCCCGGTGGAGCCATTGTATAAAAATATTTGACATAGAAGAGGTCAATTGGCAAGTAAGGGCTATTGGCAGCATTTTTATGCTTGCCTCAAAAATGACAGGTTACAAGACTTCGATGGCTGGGTTACCACCTAAAGCGAATGAACACTTATGGCCCGATGCGGAAAACATTAGAATGCACACCGCAGGGCAATGCAGCAGAAGAGCACCGGGACACAGGTGGCGAATGCAAGTGAGTAAGAGCAAGTGCGTTAAACTGGGGACGGCTAGCTAGAAACAGAGCTGACTGGCGAAGCTTGTTGGTTGAGGTCCAGGTCCGGTCACCTGTAGGGCCACCTCAAGTAAAATAAGTTAATGTTTTTGCTACCCTCGGAACAATGCAAATTTTTTTTTGGGTCTGGCTATTTTGTTTCTGGCTCGTTCGAACTTTTTCCAATTAACCTTTGAGGGGTTGGCCTTGTAAGATCGTTAACATTACTCCTGCAACATAATCGCCTCTTCATCAAAGCAGTGATAGCAATTTTAAAGATATTTTTGAATTATTCGAATTAAAATCGTTTATAAAAATTAGTTAAAAAAAACAATGTTTGTATTTTTTTTAAAATTCTTACCATAAAATGATGAATTGTTGCCGTTACTTCGGTAAGACCCTCCCGATCGGTTGGCATTTCCTCTGGAATTAGAGCCGGATTGCTGACGGTAATCTCTAGATCCGAATGCACCGCCATATCTGTTGTTACCGGTACCACGGTTTGTCGATCTCTTACCCCCACTATGAGAGCGGTCCGATGCCATCATTTCTTCAAGGAAATTAGGAATTTCTTGCTTTGTTTCAATTAACAGCTCCATCAAATCCGCACAGATATTGCGATTCTTTTCGTTGAAGAAACTTGTAGCAACTCCAAGGTTGCCCATTCTGCCTGTTCGACCAATTCGATGAACGTATTCCTCTACGTCGGATGGTAAATCAAAGTTTATTACGTGCTTAACATGTGGAATATCTAAGCCACGAGCAGCTACAGCAGTAGCAACGAGAATAGGGCAATCGCCCGAACGGAAACATCTAAGAGCTTCCTCTCTTTCTTTCTGGGTGCGGTCTCCATGAATACTCGTAACAGGATGGTGACATTTGTATAAGAATTCTTCAAGAGCGTCGGCTCCCTTTTTGGTTTCTACGAAAATTAATGTCAGGCTGTCCTTGGAATATTCGGGCCCTTCTTTAATCGATTGCAGTAAGTCGAGCAAATATGACCGCTTATCCTGTTCATATACCCACAAGATGGTTTGAGTAATATTTTCAGAAGTTGATCCTACTCTGCCGACTGCAAGGAAAATGTAATTGTGCAAGAAATCACTTGCTAGTTCTTGAATAGCTTTTGGAAATGTTGCTGAGAACATTAGAGTTTGACGCTCCCCTGTAACAGGCATATTACTTTGTTCGACAATGCGTCTTATTTGAGGCTCGAAACCCATATCCAGCATCCTGTCAGCTTCATCGAGAACTAAGAAGCGAATGTTATCCAAGCAAACTTTACCACGGGTAATCATATCTTCTAAGCGGCCAGGAGTGGCGACAATAAGGTGGCATCCGCGATCCAGTTCCCTCATTTGTTCCGTGGTGTTATTGCCTCCGTAAAGAACGGCAGGACGCATACGCGAACGATAAGAAAATTTTTTCGCTTCCTCAAATATTTGGGTGGCCAGTTCTCGAGTCGGAGCCAAAACCAATCCCAAGGGGTACTGTTTGCGTCTGCCATAGAGTCGATTTGCCTGAGGTGGTATTGAAGCACCATGTTCGTACATTTGATTCAGAATCGGAACCAAAAAAGCGGCAGTCTTACCGGAACCGGTTTGAGCGCAAGCCATTAGATCGCGACCAGTAATGATGATCGGAATCGCATACTTTTGAACTGGTGTTGGTTTGTCATATCTTGCCAAAGCAATGTTGCTTTTAATAATCTCCGTCAAGTTGACGTCATTAAATGTTGTGATATGTGATGGTACCTGATTACCCGTCGCTTCCACGGGTATGTCTTCATATTTGTTAAAATTGATACCAGTGTTAGCAGTGCCAAAAAGTTCAAGCTCAATACGTTCATCCCGTGGACCGAGAGAGGTGTAATCAACTTCACCCTTTTTGTCATCTTTCCATTTTCCACCGAATGAATGCCCTGCATTACCAGTTTCGCTTCGTCGATCATTTTCCACCCATCGATCGTTTCGAACGCCATCCTCTCGATTGTTGCGTTCACGAGGGCGATCACCACGATTATCTTCACGGCGATCTCTATCCCCGTTGCGATTGTTTTGAAAACCGCGTCCTCCACCACGGTTCCAGTCATCTCTGCGAGGAACAGATTCATCTAAAAAAAAAAAAAAAATAAAACGTTAGACTTAAATTTATTACAAAATTTGAAGCTTGCGATTCTGTTTAACTACATTTAAATATACAATGTTTGAGTCATACGCATATTATTTCATTATTTATTATTGTTAACCCCAGTTATTAAAGCTTTTCGGGGTTCAAGAAACTAAATAGCTTTGAAGTTTTGTACAATTGTTTATGCTGGTATGATACTTCACTTTTTTTCACTCATTAAAAATGATCAAATGTCATCGGTGAAGACAAATAAGTGATATGGACAACTAAAAAATACGTTTAAACAAACGATTAAAAAGACCGTCAAAATTGTGAACAATGTGTGGAAATGTGTACCTTTTCCACATTATGTGTTTGCGATACATCGGCGAAAAATTGAAAAAATGAGACACTGTCAAACTAATGAGAACTCGCACTAATTTTTTCTTTATTTTTTATTACGTTACGTCTGGTTGCTCATTTTTTCTTACGTATCTACAAAATTTTCCCAATTTTTGTGATGTCATTGGGAATTTGTATGTTGAATTTGTGTTGCTTCGTGCGCTTCGTCCGCGCTGAATTTGAAAAAAAAAATATGAAACATGGGATTTAACACCTTATTTTGACATTCGTTAAAAAGCGACAAGTGCGTGACATAAGTCACTTCACATAAGAACGTATGTATTTCAGTGAGCCGTCAGTTGTGTACTCCGCCGTGACGGACGCAACGGATTCATTGGGCTGGTGGCTTTATTCGTGTCACGTTCTATTACCTTGTTCCTATGTAAGAGCTGAGAAATCGAGTGGAAATAAAGTCGAATCACAACCAGTCGAGTAGGTTTAAAACAACGCTTTTTAAAACCTACTCGATACAACAACAACGCTTTTACCTGCTTCAAACAGACAGAAGTTACTGACACAGCGCAACATCTGTCGCTCAATGTACTCGAGTTTCCATGTCGAATCGACTCAAAGCCCGTTGAAGATTTTTCCTACTCTGCATGGAAAAGTGATATCTACTGATGGGTATTAATTGGGTGTCTCCACAGGCGATAGATTCATCGCGCACTGTAAAGTGTGCTATAACCATCGCTTGTGGTCCCCACATAGCAGCGATAAATCTATCGCTTGCGATATATAGCATACTTATCGCTTACTATATATTTTCCGTGCAGCTACGGGTGAGAATATGGCTGCAGCGCCCCCCGAAACGAAAAGATAGCGCTTGTCATAAAAGGCGATTAAGGGGTCTAGGCGACTGTAACACATAAGTTTCCCACAAGTGCGCATGATGTAAGTCCGTGGGTTGACATGACTGGGGGACCACCGATGTCGGAAAAGGACGTTCAAACAACAATGACGACTATGCACGTGTCGCACAAAACAAAACCAAAGTCTTTTAGACAAGAGCATTATGGAAAGGTACTCTATGAATGGAACTTCCCTGCCAGGCACTGCTTATGGCTTACATGGTAGTGATCCTGGGACGAGTAGTAATGTTTGGGTCAGAGCTAGTCGGTTTCCGGGGCATAGCAAAATAATCCAACTGCCTAAGCGCAAGCTCAGGGTCGCGAGTTGGGATGTTGGAAGCATGACTGGTCGTAGCTACGAACTTGAAGAGATGATGGTTGGAAGGCGAGTGGACATCTTGTGTGTGCAAGAGACGAAATGGCGGAACACCGGAAATCGGGCTCCTTTTTTTGGATGTAAAGACAAAAGCTTACAAGATGTACTACTACGGAACTGAATAAGGTAGGAACGGAATCGGTATCATCCTTGCGGCAGAGCTAATTGATGGCATCTTGAATATTTCAAAGCCAACCGACCGGTTGATATCTCTCAAGCTGGTGATGCGAGATGAGGTGTGGAACATCGTTAGTGCATATGCTCCCCAAGTTCGGTGTGAGCAGAGGGAAAAAGATGCATTTTGGATAGATTTTCATAATCTCATCAAGGCGGTCCCAAAGGAAGAGCTTTTGTTTGTAGGCGGAGACTTGAACGGACGTGTCGAGAAATCTAAGGAGGACTATGAAGACTGTCATGGTGGACTGGGGTATGGCACTAGGAACTCTTCTGGTGAAGATATCCTAAACTTTTGCAAGTCATACGGTCTGATCGTGCTTAATACCATGTTCGTCAAGGAAAGCAGGCACGTCATCACTTATAGCAGCGGTCAGAATGAGACCCAGGTTGACAACCATAATTGGTTCACAGTTCCCTAGAAGCGCGGGTCTAAGATTGTAAAGTGATTTACAATCTAAGACCACAACACCGCCTGCTGCTGACCGTCAAAGCTATCTGGGAGAATCAACTGGTACAATTTGGATAAAGAAAAAGGCGAAGCATTTTTAAATACTATGCAAAACTACCTCTGTAACATCATTGACAAAAACGAAGATGTAGAGTGCAGAGCACAGATATGTGGGATGACCTACAGCGAACGTGCATAGAGAAGGCCAAATCACTTCTAGGGACTTCAAAAGGTCTTCGCAAACAGGTCAATGAAACATGGTGGTGGTCAGATGAGATGAAATTAGTGATCAGTGAAAAGAAAGCGGCATTCAAGGCATGGAAGAAGTGCTCCTCGAACAACAGAGATGAAATGCTTCGCCTGGAATTGAAATATAGACACCTCAAGAGTCTTGCTAAGAAGAAGTGCGCACAGGTTCAATCAAAGAGAATGGAGAGCCTGTATCAGGAATTGGAGTATGTTTCTTCTTCCACTGCTAATACAAGTTCATCAACAATGCTCAGGGACAGCTTCTTGTGGATGACGACAAAATTCTTCACAGGTGGCGGCAGTATTGTGAGGGAATTTTGAACGAACAATTTCCCAGGCACCACTTTCCGCAAGAAACTACTCCTAACCGAGTAGAAGTACCAGACATTACAGTCGACGAGGTTGGGAAGGCGGTTAAGCGAAAGCGGTTGGGCCAGATCAGATACCCTCAGAGTTCTGGAAGAAAATGGGAGACAGCGGGTCCAGGTGGCTCACGACCTTCATCTCCAAACTAATAAGAGGGGATCCAATGCCTAATCAGTGGAGGGAAAGTTATCTCCTTAATCTGTTTAAAGCGAAAGGTGATACACGAAGCTGTGACATTACCGTTCTATCAAGCTGATGTCTCACACAATAAAGATCGTCGAACAGGTACTAGATAGTCGACTACGAAAAATAATAAGGCTATCTGAGGACCAGTGTGGGTTAATCCAAAGCATAAGGATCATAATGGAAAAACATCGGGATGCCCTCGAAGAACTGCATACGGTGCTGGTTGATTTTGAAAAAGTTTCGATAGACTACCACGAGATCTGATATGGGTGGCGCTAAGAAAACGAGGAGTTCCAGAAGCGTACGTGCGGATGATCATGGACATGTGTGATGGAGCAAAGACAAGAGTGAGATGTCCTTCTGGAGTCACTAATGAGTTCTCGATTAAAGTCGGTGTACAACAGGGAAGCGTCCTAAGTCCTTTGCTTTTTATTGTAGTCCTTCATTATCTGCTTGAAGGAAAACTGACGGACCCGAAAGTACATCAGTTCTTCTTCGCTGACGATGGGGCCATCAGAAGTGAAGATCATATAGTCCTGCAGCGAGCACTTGATATGTGGGTGGATGTTTTAGAGGGGAATGGGTATCGTATTAGCCAAAATAAGAGGGAGTACCTGTGCTGCCCATTCTCTGACCCACCCGAACCAATTCCAGAGATTAAATTGAATGGAAAGCTGCTTCCCAAGTGTGAAAAGTTCAAGTACCTAGGATCTATGATCAATAGCAAAGCAAACTGTGATGACGACATCAATCATCGCGTAAGCGTGGGGTGGATGAAGTGGCGAGAAAGCTTCGCCATTTTCTGTGACCGAAAAATGCCCCCTAAGCTGTAAGGAAAGCTCTACACCGCAATTGTGCGTCCGGCGCTTACATATGGTTCACAATGTTGGACAGCGTATAAGAAATATGAGAGCAAATTAACGGCAGCTGAGATGAAGATGCTTCGCATGATAGCAGGACTAACAAAGCGATATAGAATAAGAAGTACGAAGATCCGAGGAAACCTCCATGTAAAAGAACCTATCTCCAGAAAAATGGAGCACGACCGGCTAAGTTGGTATCACCACGTTCAAAGGAGAGATCCTACGAGCCCCGTCAAAAAGGCAATGTCAATCAACATTCCAGTGCTATCGCGAAGGAAGAAAGGCCTAAAATGCAACGACAACAGCATTTATTTGGCCTCAGTGACGAAGAGATCCAAAACCGGGTGGCCTGCCGGTATATTCTGAGGTCAAATCGGCGTACCCCACAAGCGGACCATTAGAAATGCAGTAGAGTGGGAGGGTTATAATCACTCACTTCAGATTATAACCTTTTTTATTTAAGTTTTGACTTGAAATCATTTTAAGTCAGAAAAAAAGTAGCCTATTCGAGGGCCGTTTATGTCTTTCTTTAGTAAGTGTAGTTTCTTTTCTTCTACCAGTATTTTCTGAGCCCATTCCGGACGAAGGAGCACAGAAAAAAAAAGTGGCATTTAGTTACTCTTTCACTATTTTTTTCAGAAGTTAAAAAGACATCATAATTAATTATGCTGCATATTGTAGGCCTTAATGTACCTCATGAATGTATGCGAAATCCAGAGTGATCTTTAGTTTCTTATAGCGTATTCTTTTCAACACCGAATCGTGAAACTGGTGTGGAATACAGAAAAAAACTTGTTCTTTTCTCATACACCTGAACGGAATCGTGCTCATGTCAATGTTCTTTTAAACTCCGAATTAGTTTAAACTCGAATTTTCGCCACTGTTGTATTTGACGGTGGAGACTGGGTGTAGCTTTGATTGTGTATGTGAAGTGACGTTTCGACTTAATGTTCATTCGTTATTTTTTACAACGCGACTGAAATTGTATGAAATCGATAAAAAGTTACTAGATATCACCACAAACTCAAAGCTATCGAAATTAATTTTAAGTAAAAAGTACAAAAAAAAACCGACCCCAACAAAATCACGCTAAGAAAGAAAATAAAGTAAACAAAATGAAGTCAAAGCGATTTGACACTTAACGTGATGTCTGCACCAGTGCAGTATCAAGTCGCCTTGACTGCTAGAAGTTCTCTTTTGAATCGCTCCAAAAGATTTTCGAGTTGGACTATGGAAATACATTGGAATAAGTCTTTTTACACCTTTTTTTGAGTTTATTTGCCTAACTTACGATTTCCAACTAGAATTTACTTGTTATGAATGAATACCAAATTCCTATTTGAAAGTCGAGGATTTTTGAGTTGTCCTGTGAAACATGAAGAACGGACCTAACGTCGAGGAGAACGCAAGTGTTTGAATCAGCTTGTGAATTTTTTCTTCGGCTCCGCTTTGAAAAAAACAGACCTTCAAGAGAAGGGAAGACTTATAAGCCTTGGTTCAGAACCATCACAACATTAAAGGTCATTTCCATTTGTTTACACAAACATATGCAGGGTGACTGGAAATAGGTCGTATTCCCGTTAAGGGGTCATAGCTAAGGGGAAGAGAAATAGGAGAATTTTTTTCCCAAACGCACATTTTCTAAAATTGTCTCTTAACCATTCCTTCTAGTTTTTACAGTTCTTTCAAAGGTTTTAAAGTGATTTTAAAGGCTTCGAACTGATTTAGAAGAAAATTGATTTCAAGGAAAATAGTTTTTGTCGCCAAGCTTAAGTTCCTTCTAAATATTTTTTTGCCCACCCGTTTACGGTGGTTGTTTGAACGACTTACTGGACCATTATTGGAAACTAAATTGAACCCCATTTCTTACACGACAATTTAAATGGAACTATGGAAGTCTGTCCTAAGGAACAATTTGTGTGAATTAATAAAAGATGTCTCTTTGGCATAGCTGGAAGGTACGATAATTTAACACGACGGCTGTCCTGCTCGTTTTAGAAGAGCTGTGCCTGTTCGCGTGATTTTGGATAGAACATTTCCAAACCGATGTATTGAAAGATGAGGGCCCGTTGATCAGCAGGATGTCACAATCTCACGCCAATGGATTTCTATGTGTCACCCTGTATAAGGTAAACAACAGAGAAGAGCATGAATAATTTCCAACACAGTTGCGAAACATTCGCTAAAAACCAGCAATTCGCAATCTCAGACTGCGGCCACTTACTTAGAGGCGAAAAAAAAAGTCTATGTATGGAAGCGGCCACGTAGACGCAAAGCGACTAGCGTTGTCGAAATTTCGTGAGCCACTCGAAAAATTGAAAATTTATTTTTTAAATGGACTTACCGCGACGTTTTTAATTTTCACAACTAAATGAAAATGCCCGACGTTTCGACAAGGTTGCACTTGTCATGATCAGCTGACTAATGGCTTTCAGTTTGTTGTTGTTGTTGCTAAGATTATACCGCTTGCTAGCTCTCAACAACCGATGCAATTGGCCAAGACGCTGCAACAAAATCTGAGCGAGAGTCCAAGGATCTCAGTCCCGGACTCAGTCTGTTCCGGATGACAAGGGAAAACTTACAATGTTCCATTAAGGTTGAAAATGACCTCTTCTCACGATTTTTCAAAAGGCAATAGCATATAAGACCCCAATGAAATAAAACCCCAAATTAAAAATAAAATAAGGCTCCAATATTGTCTAATATAAGGAAGCTAAGAGAAAAAGCAGGCAGGGGGGCAGCATGCCCCCCATACATATCCAAAACTTTCATATACACAACTTCGCGTCCTCCGGAAATTAAGAAAGGGCCGGTCCTCATTTTATTGTGAAGAGTACAAAGAAGAGTTCCTTTTTCATGAGATGAGGAGACAATACAAAAATGAAATGAGGCCCCAAAAAAATGAAAATGAGCCCCAAGAAAATGAAATAAGGCCCCAATATAAAAATTCCTAGTTGTTATTGCATTTCGTGTTTCTTTTTGGAGCGTTACTTCATTTTTCAGTTTAGGGGCTTATTTCATTGGGACTTCTTTCCTAGCGCAATTTCAAAAGTCTGTAAAATTAATCCCATACATTGCATTACTCTACTCCCAGACATTGACATAATCTGACATAATCCGAAGAACAACGTGTGACAAAAGTGAGACTTGCGCGAGTATTGAAATGCAAGCGGCGAATGGAGGTCAGTCAATATCAGTTAATGAGGGCAAAACCAACAGCAAGCTGTCACCAAGAAGAGACGCGCAACACCGACGTCTGAGACAAAACATCATTCTCCCGAGCAATTAAGTTGTAAGTTGATAAGACCCTTATCATCCCAGTCCTGCTTCACGGTACAGAAGGATTGATCTTCGAGAGAAAAGGGCGAGAATTTTGGTCCCGTCTGCAGACGCAGAATGGAGGAACTGCGAGACCAGACATTTCGCATTATCTCCCCAAGCGATAGATTTATCGCAAAAAGCAATAGTTAAAGCTGAAAGCAGAGAACAGACCAATCGTCAAATTTTCTCTGCTGGGCATTTTATCGCATATTTTTGCAGCACATTGTTACAAATTCTGAGAAGTGACAACTCAATTTGCCTTCATCGCTTGCGATATATAGTAAGCGATAAAGTGTGCTTTATATCGCAAGCGATAGATTTATCGCTGCTATTGGTCCCCACAAGCGATAGTCATAGCACACTTAAAGAGTACGCGATAAGTCTATCGCCTGTGGAGACACCCAATTAGGAAAGCTAACCTCTAAAGCAAAGCAAAGCAAAGCAAAGATCTGTTAAGCCTCCAGCCCAATGAATCAGTTGCGTCCATCTCGCCGAAGTATACAACTAACAACTCAGTTAAATACACACAGCATTTTAGGCTATGTCGCAAAGCTGCGTTTTCGTTTGCTTTGTTCCGTTACGTTCCCGTTGCTTTATAACTCCGTTGGAAATTTACTATTCGAAAAACTATTTAAAGTCATAAAAAATGGCAACAAACAAACAAGAACACAAGCCAAGTGCCTGTTTTAATTGGGTTGATCCTAACCTGATGTGCCAGAATTACTACGGTAAAGGGAACGCCAGTGTGGTGGCCACCGTTCAACCTCCGTTTTATTTTGAGAAATAAAATTTGGGTTAGGTTAGGATAAGCCAAATGAAAACAGGCACCAAAGCGAAAGCCAACAATAAACCTTTTAGCACGGCTGTCAAAATCTGACGTCTTTCAAATTTTTCGACCGAAGGATGCCAAGCACATCGCGTTTTTATATGTATATAAAAATTCAGAAGTCTCTGTAAAAGAACGAATCATTAACAAACTACTGAACCGAGAGTGTTCCGATTTTGAGTGTTCTGTTCTTGAAATTGAAAATATTTTAATAACATAAGTGGAAATTAAAAAAAAAATCCGAAGATGTGATCTCCTTGAATCCTTTTGAACACTTTTCTTATCCTTTCCGTGTGTCTTAATTAAAATATTTTTAGCCTTACCTAAGAAGGCTGATCAAGTCTACAACTTTTTCATTCATCGAAATACTGGATTGACATTTTTGAATAGTTATTTATGTTTGTGTATTTTTTTTTTTTTTCGTTTTCCATATAAAATGGTACTTTGTTTGGCATCCCGCACTGAAAATACCGTTAGACGGTTCACAGAAACCACAGAAACGTCAAAACGCACGCAAAAAATCATTCATTTTTTTCTCAAATCTTTCTAACGTAAAAAAAACGTAACGACTGATGCTCGAAGCAACGTTCTGGTAGCTCTCATTGAATTTAATTTGTTTGCTTCAAAGTTGTCAAATCAGTGTGGGCGCAACGCAGCTTTGTCACATAGCCTTAAGGCTCGGCGCAGAATAGTTGATGTTGATGGATCTGTCAAAAAATTTAAACACACTATGCTGTGCACACTACTGCAACAAAAGAGTGAATATTAATGTTAACGCTGCTTGTTTGGTGTTGATTGAGTTGGTCTACTTGAATTGTGAACTTTGTGGACTGAAATCCCATCAACAAATATGACGTTTTGTTTTTTCTGTTGTTTGCGTTGTTTCGCTTCGTAGAATCAAAAATGAAATGAACAATTAAAATGAAATTTATAGCGACATAATAATGCGAATCTATAAAAGGTTCTCGGAAATGAATTTTTCTTGTATGGATGGTAGCGAATATTTTTTGAAACGTGCGGTAAGATTCGATTGAGTTCGCAATGTGCAACATCCGCACCAACAACAATGGTGGCGAGTCCCATCTTCGGACACAACAACGTCAGCATCAACTATCCTGCGCCAGGCTTGATTCAGTTTTCGATCCGACTAATTGGCATTGGTATAAATTACTTAATAACTATATATTCAACTTCGGACATATTAAAACTTTGCCCACAAGCTGAAAGTTCTAAATTTACCTATACTCTGACATTATTGTTTACAAGTGTTAGTAAATTCGTGAATTAGTCAGTTCCATGCAACTACGTTTTGGAACTTTTACGTCAGCTGACCGCGTAAGGTAAATTGTTGTTGTTTCTTCTTGCTCATATTCGCCGACACGGTCATTTAAAGCTTTATAAAAGTTTTAAAGGCTTTACAAAAACCATAAACAATTGGGTGTTGGAGGGCAAGAGGGACGCAAGTTGAATAATACCTAGTTTATGACTTTGGGTAGTGACCAAAAGAATAAAAGCGTTCAACCCCTTGAATCCGTTGCGTCAGTCAAGCCTTCAGCCCGATGAATCCGTTGCGTCCGTCATGTTGAAGTACACAACTGACAACTGAGTTAAATATACACGTTCTTATGGAAAGTTTACGGTACAATGAATACAACAAATTCATTGGGCTGAAGGCTTAAGAACGTGGGTACAATCTATCGAAATGAGATTTCTGTACACTCTTACGTAACTCGAATTTTTCATTCTACTATCTTAAGTTTGCAGTCAAAAACCCAGATCCAACCCGGTTTCTAGGGTCACCTAAGGTAAAGATACCGAATTATCTCTATGGTTTGGCCAAGCTGGATCAATATCAAAAAGCGAGACTACCCATTTGGAACTGCGAGACCAGTCATTTGGAAAGCTAAGCTCTGAAGCAAAGCAAAGATCTGTTAAGTCTGCGAGCTATTGAATCCGTTACGTCGAAGTATACAACTGACAACTCAGTGAAATACACGAGTTGTCAGTTGTATACTTCGACGTGATGGACGCATTAAGTCTTCAGCCCAATGAATTCGTTGCATCCGTTACGTCGAGGTATACGATTGACAACTCAGTGAAATACACACATTCTTAAGGGAAGCGTCGTACGTCACGAAGTTCTTCTATGGGCCGCTTCCCATAGGAAGTGTATATAACTCAGTGGTCTACTTCAAATTGACGGATGCAACGGATTCATTGCTCAAGGCTTAAGATCTATGCGTACGTCACGTTGAAGTGGACAACTGAAAACTAATTTAAATGCACGTTCTTATGGAAAGCGGGACATAGAAGAAGTTCATGACGTACATACGTAGCTTCCCATAAAAACGTGCGTATTTCACTAAGTTATCAGTTGGGCACTTCGACGTAGACGCAACAGATTCATTGGGCTGGAGGTTTAAGAATGCGGGTACAAGGTATCGAATTGAGATTTCTGAGGAACGCTTCTAGCGTTCTAGCGTTCGTAGAGTTAGAGTTAGAAAGCCAACTTCTTCAGCACTTTTCTAAGTGGAACAATCAATTTCGCGATGGTTTTGCCACGTTGTTTGCATGCCTTCGATTAGAAGGCCTTTGCCAACCGAAGCAAGCTATCGAATTGAGATTTCTGAGGAACGCTGCTTGCGTTACACGTACAGTTAGAGTGAGGAAGCCAACTTCTCCAGCTACTTTTCCAAGTGGAACAATAAATTTCGTGATGGTTTTGTGACTTTGTTTGCATGCCTTCGATTAGAAGGCCTTTGCCAGCCGAAGGGCGAGTAGTCCGCCACTGGAATGTCTACAATTTTTGATTTGATCCAGTTTGAACTTGATCCAACCAGATTAGGTCGAGGATAAAGCCTGAAGTTCTTCAGTGTATGGTGGAGGATCGGGTAAAACGGAACGAACAATCACCTTACCGCCTTCACTCCGCACAACTTTGGATTCGGAAGCGGGTTTGGAAGTTAATGATGAAATTATGAGAACTATCCACTTATTGTATGAGTTTTCAACAGTTTTTGTTCTGGATTCACACCCAAAAACAAATTTCTTCTGTTTTCCAAAGAAAATCTGTCAACCGAGTGCAAAAACATTTGGAAGAAAACTGATCCCAGTCAACAAACCGAAAGGGCTTTTATTACCTTCATAAAATTTTAAATATCTAATTGGAATATTGACCTTTTCCAACTTGTGACGAGCAGGACGTAAACAAAGTTAATCCAACCTTCAGAATTGGTGTAAGTTACGAATTGTAAATGTTTCCCTATTTTGAACAGAAGTGAGGCATTTTTTTTTTTTGTAGTATCTTAAGTTTGTAGTCAAACAAAAGGATAATTTTTTAGCAAAATTTTGTATGTTTTCCGAATGAGATATAAACTTTCCAATTATAATTTCAATTACAAGGACTTACCGTTTTGGCTACCTTCATCGCTCTTGCGTTTAGAAAAGTTTCCAAAGTCCGATGGTGGTCGATCAGATCGATCGCGGTTGTTTGGAGCCCGATTATTTCCCCTGGAAATGGAAACACAAAATTACATCTCACAAACACATTGGCGCTGACAATCCCGTTAACGAACCTTCGAAAGTCACTTCGATATTCTTTCTCCTTGCCGAACTTTGGTTCCTTATCGTTTCGATCGTCGCGAGTTTCTGAAGAGTCGTAGTTGTTACTACCACGCAAATGAGGTGGTACGTACCGAGCAGCAGAAGTTGAATTAGAATTTTTGTTTAGGGGGCTGTTACTGTTAACAGAGCCGCCATTCAAGTCCAGACCAGCAATCTTCAGGTGTAAAACATATACATGTGTACATATATATTATCAATGAGTAAATATAAATCCATACATCCATAAGGCCATATGCATGTATTATTTTGGAAATTTATTGTTAGAAAATGATTTATCCCATCATGTGAAAAAAAATGTGGTCTTGAATAAGTTATTTTACATGAACTAAATTATGGCCACGAAATTTCGTAATTACACATGTGTGAATAATGTATGCGGAGGCACACGAGATTTTTACAATTATTTCTTACCTGCTGTTCTAGACCTGTGCCATTTTGATTAATAGCATTACTCATATTACTATCCAGTCAGATGCTGTTTTGTTCTTTCTTCCTTCTGGGTAATATTTCTTATCGATCTTTTTGGAACGTTTATTGGCGCATACAATAATTGAGAGGAAAATTGAAATATACGATTTTTCGATGAGAATTTGAATAAAACTTTTCGCACTTATTCCGTGAGGTTCGAGTTCGATTTCACTTTTGAAACTAATCGGAACACAATTGTGATATTTGTTTTATTTTTTTGAAATAAAAGAAAAGTCTGCAAACATTAGTTGAATAAGAGTTAACTCAAGATTTACTGATTCTGATATTT
The DNA here is from genome assembly GCA_947623515.1 of Neoascia interrupta. Classification (NCBI taxonomy): domain Eukaryota; kingdom Metazoa; phylum Arthropoda; class Insecta; order Diptera; family Syrphidae; genus Neoascia; species Neoascia interrupta. The sequence continues at coordinate 95,274,161 of OX392464.1, read as the reverse complement.
GGTACTAGATTTGCGACATGCGTATGTGGAAATATATAAACCTTCAATTCTTTGTGCTATATAATATGTAACATCTACATGTTCGTGAATGTAGAACCTAGAATGGTTGTCCAAAGACTGAAAGCAATGTGGCCGACTTATTCGAGACGGTCAAGACAGCACAGCGCTTTGTATTACATCCATCGCTAGCAAAATGAAAACGGTCAAAAGGCTAGATTTAAACCACCTTACTTATTGCCTAGTTTATATGGAGGTTTAGGAATACAGTCGATTTCATATAGACATTTTAGCTGTCAAAATCTGACGTTTAAATTTTTCGACCCAGGGATGCTAGATAAATCGCGATTTTAGATGAAAAAATTGCATAGTTTCTGTAGAAGTGTGTGTCATGTATAATGCAAACTACCCAACCTAGAATGTGCCGATAAGAAAAGAAGTTGTGGTGCTTATTCGGTTCTTTGAAATTACCTAAAAACAGATTAAGTAAAATAAGCAGCAGGTGCCGAGAAATGTAATGTAATCTTCTTGAATCCGCGAACCCTTTTGTGGTCGTATGCACGGTGTTTACAATGCAAACAACACTTTTCTAATCCTTTTTAATCTGTTTTATAATTTAAATATTTTGAGTATTAAGCCACGTAATCGCAAGGAACAGAAACAGGAACAAAAAGAGAGTTTCATACATAAGCAACGCAAAAAGCATTCAGCGAAATTAGGTTTCAGTTGCTAATGTATGAGATTCTGTTTCTGTTCCTGTCTTACGTAGCTTAAAGCCGCGTTGTCACAAACAAAAGCAGAATCCCATACATTAGCAACTGAAACCTAAATTCGCTAAATGCTTTTTGCATTGCTCAACTTTCGTCCCTCTTACCCTCCAACACCCATTTGTTTACTTTATTTTTTATATAAAAGCGCAGTTATCTGACGTTCAAAACAACAACGCGGAATCTGATAGCTTTAGAATGAAAAAAGTTTCATTAGGCAATAAGCAAACTTCATAATAATAAGGCCCCGAGTAACGACCCGTTCACAGGCTAAATATTGAAAGAACTACCGAAAAAGGCACTAGTCAAGCTACTTTATATGATAAACGCTTCTCTTAAGGCCCAAACATAATAAACTTGAGCGGGATTAATCTTATGTCGAAATACAACAAAAATCCAAAGGATTGTGTTGCACATAATAGACTCAAACAAACGATTTGAAAATCTTATGACATTGCGCTGTATTCCATAGTAGATCAAATCTAAAGAATAACGCATGATATTGAAAAAGCCTTAGAAGGGGAAAAAATATGTTCAAACGATTTCCTCGACGTATCTCAAGCCTTCGACAAGGTATGGCACGAAGGCTTGAAATATAAGCTACGGCAAAACTTGCCGGAAGACATCGTTGGAATATTGAAAAACTATCTTGAAAGCAGACTCTTTCGCGTTAAGTGTAGTACTGAATACGTTTCAAGCAAATTCGAGCTGGCGTACCCCAGGGAAGCGTCCTCGGTCCGACCCTGTTCCTGCTCTACACATAAGACATACCTCTAGATGACGAGCCAGTCGTGGCCACGTTTGCGGACTATACGGCCACCTGGCAACAGGTGAATCAGTCGAGTCATCAACGAGAAACCTTCAGAGAGTATTGGACAGAATTTGTCTCTGGACGAAGACTTGGCGAATCGCTCTTAACGAGAACAAGTCTACGCATGTGAGTTTTACTTACAGAAGGGTTTACAATTTACCTCTGTTCATAAATTCTGCACAAATACCTTATGCAAATGAAGCGAAATGTCTAGGGATGACACTAGAGGCTAAACTTAGGTTGAAACCGCACGTAAAGTAGAAGCGTGACGAGCTCGAGATTAGGCTCAGGGAATTGGCTTATCGGAAGATTTTCGAAACTAAGCATATATAACAGCCAGGTCTTAAAGCCGTTCTGGACATACGGTATACAACTTTGGGTTGTACCAAGCCGAGCAACATGTCCATGTTGCAGACTTTCCAAAACATGACACTTGGAGCAATTGTGAATGCTCCATTACATTAGACTACAAAGAACAAGACCCTTCGATCTAGCGACGTAGGCTGAAGCCACACGAACTGACGGTTTTAGTAGGTCCATTTCGATAATCACCACGGAAGCGTAAACTAGTTGTTAAGTTTCCTTAGTTGCAGTCAAGTAGAATTATGAGAGAGCGAAAATATACTACTATGACGTGCGTTCTGGCAGCTTTCATAGTGTCTCTCATAAATTGGTGGTTTTTAAGCACGTGGAAATCGGGCATAACCAATATCGGCTACTATCGGCTACCTGCTATAGTGGGCTTATTGGTATCTTTGAAAGATTTTGGAGTTTCAGCCTCCACCCACCCTAATATTTAATAAAGGCTTTATAAAAATAAAAAGTTTTTTATAAATCCTTTAAAGCTTTTATAAAGCTTTAAATTTCCCTGTCGGTGAATTCGTGTAAGAAGATACAACAACAATTTATCTAACGCGACAAGCTGATGTAAAAACTCCAAAACGAAATTGCATGGAAATGACGAATTGATGAATTTACTCACATTTGTAAACAAATGTTGGTGGATGGGTAAATGTTCTATACCATGAAAATAATATACAGTGGTAGACATATACATTTTTTTTCAAAATCATATTTTTTTGATTCACCAATCAACACTCAAATCGCGAATATAGTGATTTAAGAGTAAAGCCCCCATTTCTCGAGAAAAAGCCCCGAAGATCTTATGGTGGCCAGAAGGTATACATCCGACTTACACCTGTCGGATGCCGGGCAGAAATTGCCCACGTTTTCGGTCCAGTGCTGGCCCGCGGGCCGTAGTTTGGAGACCCATGGTCTATAACATATTGCTTAAGCTTAAGCGTGTCCGTTTTTTATGTCTTTTGTTATTATTATTACTAAGTTGGGTTTTGCACTGCGACCTGTTGGTTTTTTCTGCCCCTTACTAAGCCTTGGAGAGGTGAATTACCTCAAAGGAGCTCCTCACACATTATAATTCAGTACTAAATTATACCGAGAGTATGTGCTCCTGTTTGGCTTTGCGTGAAAGAACTCATCGTTATAGCATCTTCTCTAGTCCAGTTTCATGCAGGAATCTGAGAACGAGAAGTGGGTCCAAGGTGGATATCTCTCTGTCTGGTATTTGCAAGTATTTTGGCTTGAAGACCTTGAGCGTGTGTTCCCCTATCCCACAGAAAGGTTCAGGTCCTATAGCCGCGTTGTCACAAGCAACGTAAAACAGGAACAGAAACAGAATCCCATACATTACAAACAACTGAAACCTAAATTCACTGAAAGCTTTTTTCGTTGCTAATGTATGAAATTCTGTTTCTGTTTCTGTTCCTTGTGACAACGCGTCTCATGAAGGCTTCTGCGGCTCATCGTCTAGCCAAGGAGTCCGCTGCTTCATTCCTCTTTATTCCAACATGGCCAGGTACCCAATTTAGGGTCAACTTATTGACCTTGCCCCGATTCTTAAGCTTGTGTAGGCAGTCCTATACAAGTTTGGACCCGGCTATAATGACTGCCTGGCTGTCTGACATTATTACTATATCGCAATTTCTGTAATTTCTAACAAGGCTGAATTAAACACATCTGTCTATAGCGTATATTTCCGCCTGGAAGATGCTGGTGTATTTACCCATGGGTTCGAAGTATTTTGTTCTTGACCCAAATACTCCTGCACCAGTTCCATAAACAGTTTTTGACCCATCTGTATACCATTAGATGGTGCTGTTGCTCAGTCTTTAAGTTGTGGATTCATTGCTCTGGCTCTTTTGAGTGCTGAGCTTCACGACGAAGTTCTTTTCAAAGCTTAACTTTTTCAAACGGTCATACATAGGTATAGCCAGAAGGGGGAGTTAATCAAGAAGTGCGTCAAATTCCTTCGACCCAATGCACCTCTCCCTCCCAGTCCCCTCTTTAGCCATCTTGAAGATCGTTTTCCTAGCCATTTCCTCAACCACGATGTGTAGTGGAGCAGTTCCAAAAGCACATGAATGGCTGCGGTCGGACACATTCGCATAGCCCCGGTTATGCAGAGGCATGCCAGTCTTTGCACTCTGTTAAGTGTTTCTTTCGTTTTTCGCAGGCTTGTGCGTTTTGCCCATGCTGTTGCTCCGTAAGTGATCATTGGTCTCACTCAGTCAGTGTACATCCATCCATACGATGTTGGGGCTGCATCCCCAAGACTTACCCACAAGACTCCTGCATATCATAAGAGTACGAGAAGCCTTTCTTGAGATCTCTTCTCTGTGTATTTTCCAGGTGAGTTTACTGTATAGGATTAACCCCAAATACTTAACCTCTTTGACTGGTATCAGTGTCGTGCCCGATAGTCTTATAGGTTTCATTTGAGTATATCTTTTCCTTGTGAATGGTTCTATGGTTGTCTTAGCCGGGTTAAGATTAAGCCTGGCTGTGTTGCAGGATTTTTGGACTGTTTTGAGTGCCCCTTGAATAATTTCACAGAGCGTTCCTTCAAACTTTCCCAGGGCAATTAGTACTATATCATCAGCATATAGCTGACAGCTTATGCCTAGGTTGTTTAATGTATCAAGTAGTTCATCCATAAAAAGGTTCCATATTAGTGCTGACAATACTCCTCCTTGTGGGCACCCTCTTGTTGTGCTGACCTTGATAATTTCCTGTGGTGTATGCGTCTCCACTGATCTTGTGCTCAACAGTTCCTGCATCCGTCTGGTAACTGTGCTATTTACTCCATTCCTATCTAGGGCCCGCCTGATAGCTTCGTGTGACATATTGTCAAATGCCCCCTCAATATGTAGGAAGGCACAGATTACTGTCTCTTTGGCATCAAAAGCATTTTGGATAATTTCCGTCAACTGATATAGAGTGGTCTCGGTAGATCTGCCCTTTCTGTAAGCATACTGGAGGTGTTGAAGAGGGAATCCCATTCTAATGGGCCTCTAGAGCAAATAGCTTTTGCTATATGCCAGTCTTCTATATGCCCTCCGAAGTCCCGACGTTTTGGTCCTGCTCCAGACATAAATATCAGGAGAGCTTCCAGGGAAATGAGTTTCTAAGAGCAACAGAGCTCTCTGTACCTCATTCTATGTATGGCTTCCATCCAAACAGAGATTGGATGGAAGCCATAGAGACGTAGGCACTCCATCCTATTTTGCAAGAGCCTTGTGGAATCTTTCTGCACAGGGAGTGCTAGTTATTGTCTCACAGAATTTCCTGAAGCTATTTATTTTAGCTTTCCTTACTTCTTTTTTGTAGTTGGTCATAATGCCTCGCTGTAGCTCTTCCAGTCTTCGTTTCGCTTGGCCATATTAAACAGCTTCCGTGTCTCAGATCTTAGTTTTGGCAGGTTATTGCTCCACCATGGCACTTCCTGCTCTCCGATTCGTACCTAGAGGTCAGCTTCTTTCAAACGCGTTGGTGATTGCTTTTGTGATGCCCTCTACTGCGTTTTCTAAGCTAAGACAGTGGGGTGGAGCTTATCTTACGTCAATTTGCTTTAGATTGCTTTCCAGATTTTCCTTGAAAGCTTCCTCATTTGTCTTTCTTGGATTTTTAACAGATTTCGAATGGGACCAGTGCTGTCGAGATCGAAAAAAATTATTCTATGATCCGACAGCGATGGTAACCTACCTAATTTGACTAGAACTTTCAGGATCCATGGTTCCTGAATAAACACTAGGCCCAGGTTTCGGGTGGTGAACATCCTCGCTATCGCAGCCGAGGCTGCGTCAGCATGGTGTATGTTCACCTGGGCGATGCTGATTTTATTGGCAGCGGCCATCGAGCTAATGCCACTGCGATCGCTTCTTCATCCTCGACCAGATCGAGATCCAGCTCGATCATGGTCTGGCCTAGTTCATACTGGTCGGAGAGCAAAGCCTCTGAGAGGGACAAGTGCTCAGTAGGCAGTTCAGTAGGCGGTTCAGCAGTAGGAGCCAGTGTGTCGACCATCGGTGTAGAGTGCTCAGTTGCAGTTTTGGCCACCTGGGAGGTTGGATTCAAGGTAGTCATTGGCCACCCCGTCTACTCTAACATCTTCAGTCTGCTCACCGACACCCTGCTGAACCGATAGTTCAGACTGCAGTTCTGAGCAAGAATCGTCTCAAATGACTTTTCGTCGATTCCGAGGGCTAGTACTTGCCCCGTTCCCTCTTTACGACTGTACAAGACTTTCCAAGCCTTGGTGCTTTCCAAGTTTGGTGCACCTGGTTTGCGCTCTTTGGAAGAAAAACTGTCACAGAATGGGATCGAGGTATCTCTGCCCCACACGCAGCCGCCTGTTCCGCCCAATCCAATTTCTGTAGCTTGGGAGCCACCCACTTCTACAATTCAACAGTTTTAGCTCTCTCGCAGTCCCTTAGTAGCATCCCATTCTTAAAATTAATGTTTTTGAGCTTGTGCTCCTATCCCAGGACCATTTTTGCTACCATAGCATTCTCGAGTAGGGCACTCTGACCTAATTTCAGGGTATCTGTGGTCTTTTGGCTAGTGCTTGGTTGCACCTGCATAGGATCTTGGTCCTGACTGGTCGAGGGTCTTAGCGCTTCAAGATCATCACCACAGAGATCCTGCTCCATTCGATCGAGAAGCTCTTCGTCGGAACAGTCCCGCATATTTTTGTTTTAGGGCGGTATTCACGAAGCCATCTTAAATAGATTTTAAATTTAAGTAGGTCTTATTTTTAAATTTTTGCTCCGTTTTCACCGCTAATAGATTGCTGTCTATAATAAATTTAAATTATGCGAAAGAGGTTTTCGAAATCTTTTTCGAACTTGTTTGAAATGTTAAATGGTAAAAAAATGGTAAATGGTAAAAATGAATAAAAAATAAAAAAAAAAATGGTAAAAAATTTAAACAGAATAGTTTGGACTGTTTTCGTTGTGCTAATTAAGTTTCAAAAGGAATAAGTGAACATCTTCGGAAGCTATAAGGTTTGCCCAGCAATTATTATTGTATAGACAAGATGGCTTTTGACATCATCTTTTATTTTCAAGACTGCTTAAAATTTCGATTATCATTACCGATACATATCGCAGTGAATGGAGGTCGCAGTTAAACTCAATAAGGCACTCAAGAACTAGCCTCATTTTAAAGTGCACTCTTGAAATCAGGCAGGCTATTAAGGTAAAAGACGATGATGAACGCACTTAATGGTCCATTCAGCCATTCGTCCGCCGAGACAAGCCTCTGATGAAAACGAAAGATCAACCTACCGTTTGGAAAAGACAATATGGAAAATAAAACAAAATATTACACGAACAAATTTCAATTCTTTGTTTTTAAAAACTTTTTGTATCCTGGGAGTCGTGAAGTGAAACCAAATGAGAACTAGATTGAAATATCTATGTCACAAGTCCCAGTTGGTTTCAAACTTTCGAACATAGTACCGCTCTCAACTTAATAGTGGGTATGACTACTAGTAAGTTTTATGAGCGCTCAAAAGCTGACGCTAAAAACCGTTGGTGCATAAACTTACAAAGCTCATAGTTTAAGACTGCTTCGTGAAAACCGCCCTTAGTTTTAAATTGTTTCTTCTGGTATCCATTCCCACGAGTAGCGCAGGAAAGACAGTTCGCCACGCCAGATATCCAAAGATACTCTCAAAGGCGCCCCGGTATCAGAGAGGCTCCGTTAAAATACAGCCGGTATACCCCCTGACTGCAAACCATCTAATGGGCACTTTTCGCATCACCCTGGATAAGGGGGGATTTCAGTCGACTTTTACGACAGGCATACCTTACCTCTAGGCTATTCTTACCCCATCCATGCACGGGGCTATAACTGAAGTCGGTGGTGAACCCAACTTAAGCCGCCGTAACCCAGGCTTTTTATGTCTAGCCCGCATAGTGCCTTTTTTAATATAGTTTATTTTCACCTGATGTATCAGAATTCCTGAGTGAGAGAAAGCCTCAGTGTGGTTGCCACCATATTAGGGCCAATTTCACAGCCGAAACTCAAGTATCGATTCTGACACTTCACTCACTCAGGATAAAATTCCGTTTTCACATAAGTTTTTTTACAATCACACACTTAAGTCACCAACATTGGCGACTTAAGTTAAAAAAAAAACAATGCAAATTAATTTTATTTTGATAAAAAGCACATCAGTGTAACATGCAAAAAGGCTAATGAACTTAACTAATGAAGCTAACTGAACTTCTAATCGGTTCAGTGATGTCAAAACAGATGATTTGCTGGGAAGAATTTGCTTATTTTAATGCAGGCTCGGGCAACAATTTTAAATCTAAAGGTTTAGCTATATAGCGAAACGGAAAAACGATACTCATTTCAATTTTGATTGTACTTTCACTTGTCCGTTTATGATAAGCTTGGATTTAAAATGTAATTAGCTTTACCGACTGACAAAAAAATATATGTATATTTATCAAAGCTTGACTTCCTCAGGAAAGAGATTTTATTATTTTTCCTCAGAATCATTTTCCTGAACAGCTGATGCAAAATGAAACGCATTCATTCTATTGAATTGCTTCATATTTCACTGCTCCATCTGTCAGAAAATTTTTTTCGGTCCAATCCTATCCTTAAAACTCAAGCTGACTAGTTTGGTTGGTTGACCGAGATGCGAGATCATCGCCCCCTTGGTAGGCCAGGAATCAGGTAGTGGGATCAGGTAAAAACATCTTCGAGACTTGTCTGGCGATAGCGCCTGTGTCTCTATAGTTGGTGGCGGAGTATTGGGAACTATGGAAGAACCACATATTGAGACACGTTTACTCGTGTGACACGAGCTAATGCATGCTAAGCGGCGAGAGGTAATTGAAGATAAAGCACCCCAATTCGAAACGAACTCTATGTCACAAAGACATCGAGTTGTGGCCAAAAATGACTGAATTACTAGATATTCAACTTGCGTCAATCTTGCCCTTCATAGCCCATTTGTTTACGTTTTTTATAAAGCCTTCAAGGCTTAAAGCTTTAAATTTTGGGTGTCGGTGAATAACTGTGGGAATATTCAAAAAAAATTACCTTACACAATCAGCTGGTTTGAAAAGCTAAACGGTATTGCATGCGATTGTGAATGGACCAATTAATACTGCACAAAAAAGTTATTAACAAATGTCAGAGTATCGATAAATTTGCCAATTTCAGCTTGTGGGCAAAGTTATTCAGTTATTTATGGTTTAAGTTTGTTTTGTATCGTTGCGACCTCGCACAAAACGTAACGATGGATGGTCGAATTAAAAGTGCGTTTCTTTTATTTGTTCCAACTATTCCGTCCGAAAAATCTGGGGTTTCTTAAGCCCAGCGCAGAATAGTTGACGTTGGTGTGTCTGAACATGTGTATCGCCGCCATTGTTGTTGATGCTGCAATCTTACCGCATGATCAAACGATAATTCGCAACCACCTATATATAAAAGCACTTTTACAAAAAAATGTTTTCAGATTCTTGGCACTAAAGCCGCATTGTCGCAAGCAACGTGAAACAGAAATACCAAAACAGAATCCCATGCATTAGCACCTGAAACCTTGATTCGCTGAATGCTTTTTGCGATGCTAATGTATGAAATTCTGTTTTTGTTTCTATTCCTTGCGACAAAGCGATTCAAAGGCCAGTTTTTGAGTGCGAGATCGTCCGAATTTCCAAGTTAAACTGAGATTAAACCCAGAAATGAATTTTTCATTGAATATTGATCTGGGATTAATCGCGGCTTAACTCACCAAATTTGGTCAAATTTGGTGAGCAGTATAAACTTATTTGATTGTTTTTTCTGTGTAAATGGCAGTGTTTGGCTTTGCGTGTTTCTCTTTAAAATGGCATTTTAAAATGACTTGAACTTCTTTTCTTGTGTTTCTGTATGTGATGTGAGAGCTAGGAGACTCAATGATTTTGAGACACGAAGATTTTGACAACTTTACTGACAGGGCTAACTCTGAACTGAAAAACCGCTCAATGTGTCAACTCTAGACTCGCTTTGTTCCGAAATTAACAGATCTTGGTTTAAGCTGGGCCATAAATACTGAATAACTAGATTTTCAACTTCGGACATGTAAAAGCTTTGCCCACAAGGTGAAATTGATGAATTTACCCATTCTCCGACATTTGTTTACAAATGGGAGTAAATTCATGAATTCGTTATTTCCATGCAATTTCGTTGCCACTTTTACATCAGCTGATCGCATAAGGTAAATTATTGTTGTATCTTCTTACACGTATTCACCGACACGGAAATTTAAAGCTTTAAAAAGCTTTCAGGGCTTGATAAAAAACGTAAACAAATGGGTGTTGGAGGGTAAGAGGGACGCAAGTTGAATGTCTAGTTATTCAGTGAGTGAGCTGCGCATAAAGCCCTCTACTCACCGAAACCAAAGTTGTGTTTTCGTGAAAACACGCGAAAATTTCTTAAAAAACATGAGTTTTCCCATATGTTTTTGTAAATTTTCTATTTTCAAAAACCCCAGTTTTTTTTAGTAGTTTTCGTTCAAAATCACTGTGAAAGTCATGAATATCAAATTGCCTTGAGAGTTTTCAATTAAATTTTCAAAGAATGTCACTTTTGTCTCAACTTTGGATGTGAATATCTTCGAAACCGAATGTCCCATCTAAAATCAGCTTGTAGTTTTGAGGTCAGCGCAGAGCTCTTGATGTGTTCCGACCTTTTATGGATCTTTTAAAACACCTTCAAAAGATTAATATGGGCTTAAAACCGAAAACAAATTCTAACGAGTTTTTGAAAACTTTTTACCAAAAACTCAGTTTTTGATTCAGTTTTTCAGAGCATATAACGCAGCACTAAAAAAGCCCTAAGACGACGAAAATACCATTATTTTAATTGTTTATTCAATTTTTTATTCTAGTAATCGAAATAGCAAAAACAACAACAGAATAACAAAACGTCAAATATGTCGATTTGATTTCAGTCCTTTGGATTTTTTGTCCTCAAATACTTACTTACTTAAGGTCGCGCTACATTCCGGAGTGGACCTGGGCCTCAGCCAACAAGCTTCGCCAGCCAGCTATGTTTCAAGCTAGCCGTCTCCAGTTTCGCACGCGAAGTTGGCTGAGGTCTCCTTCCACTTGCGTGCGCCACCGGAGTTTCGGTGCTCCTCTACTGCGCCGTCCCTGGGGTGTGGATTCGAAGATTTTCCAGGCCGGGGCGTTGGGGGGCGTTGTGTTTCGGTATCGCTGTACAGCCCGTACAGTTCGATGTTATATTTCCTCCTCCACTCTCCGTCTTTGCAGACGGGACCGTAAATTGTCCGAAGAATTTTTCTCTCGAAGCAGCCTAAATTGTTTTCATCCGCCTTTGAGAGGGTTCATGCTTCTGCACCGTAAAGCAGGTCTGGGATGATGAGGGTCTTTCTGTCCGGAATTCCCACTTGAAATTCTGAGGTGGAAATTTTCGGTATAAATTGCTTATTGGGTTTCAACTACTCAACTCAAGCCTCCCTTGCATCACAAATTAAAACGAAATCAATTGAATAATTTTTTATTACATATATTTTATTGTTTTTACATATTTTATGTTTCGTTAGTATTTATAAGAGATTTTATATAGATAACACGTCTCCGACTTTGGTAAAATTATCTAATGTACTCAGCAAAGCAACATAGATGTAGCACGAAAGAGATGGCAGAGTAGAATACGCCAGGTAATCTACTCGATTAACTACGCGCAGTTAATTGGGTAAACTACGCCTCTGATTTGTTTCATTAACTACTTACATTTGTTACACGTCAAAATGTTAAGTTTCCAAAAGAATTAAGGAATAATAACCGGGTGAAAACAATGAAGGTCGTGAAAAGAGCCAAATGTGTAGCGTATGAGCAAAATCAATCAGTTCGAGATTTAATAAAAGACAAATGGCGATGCGTCTACAGCCTCGCAATTTGAAAAAGCCATTTAAATTCACAATTCGGTCGTTGCGTTGACATTGCAAACGTCATTTTGCCGTCTAGTTGCTACGTCTGCTACATTTAACTACTAAAGCTACATTAAACTACATTAACTTCTTCATTTATGTAGCAGACGTAAAAAACGTAGGAACAAAAAAGTCAAATTTCTGCCATCTCTGATTGCACGACCCATTATGTGGCAACTTCCAGAGGTTGGAAGTTGCCACATAATGGGTCGTGCTTTGCTACCATTTGCTACCAATTTCGTCCAGTAGACGGAGTAAAAATCGGATTTTTTCACGATCCGTGTGATTTTCATGGTGAATCACTTGAACTTCGTGGTGGGTCCCTTGAACTTGGTGGTGAATCAATTCAAGTATGGAATGCATTGACAATATGTGAGATAATGCGTAGTTTTCCAGGCATTTCGATGGAAATAGCTTGTAGGCCCCCCGGCTTTCCAGACTAGTTGAATATCTAATTCACTAAGTAAAAAGTGAGTGAGAAACGTCAGTATTCGTAGCAATCCTAATGTTGTGCAGCTACTTCTCCTATCTAAAATAACTAGATATTCAACTTCGGACATGTAAAAGTTTTGCCCACAAGCTGAAATTGATGAATTTACCCATTCTCCGACATTTGTTTACAAATGTGAGTAAATTAATGAATTCGTCATTTCCGTGGAATTTCGTTTTGCAGCTTTTACATCAGCTGATCGCATAAGGTAAATTGTTGTTGTATATTCTTACACGTAGTCACCGACACGGAAATTTAAAGCTTTAAAAAAGCTTTAAAGGCTTTATAAAAAACGTAAACAAATGGATGTTGGAGGGTATGTGCCTGTTCTCATTTGGTTTATCCTAACCTGATGTGTCAGAATTACTTTTGTGAGGGGAAGCGCCAGTGTGGTGGCCACCGTTCAACCTCAGTTTTATTTTGAGATCTAAGTTTTGGGTTAGGTTAGGATAGACCAAATGAAAACAGGCACTAAGGGGGACGCAAGTTGAATATCTAGTTATTCAGTAATTTGTTGTTTGCATGTGCTAAACTCATCTCAGCTCAAAACTTTTTCTCGGAACTTGTGTATAAACGAGGTCGTTGGTGAAAAGTGACGTGCCTCGCAATTCTGACAGTTGCGTATGTGTTGTTATGTGCGTTCCGTTAGGAGTCAAAAAAAAATTGAAGTGGGTATGGGTATGTCAAAACTGACAGATCTAAATTTGAAAACGTTTCTTTGGTGGCAAAAATGAGGGGAAATTAAGGGGAAAACTGACATTTCTCGAATCTGAAATCGCAGAATAAAATCTCGATTTTTAGCAAGATTCATTTTCAGATTTACCAATACCAACAGACTGTGTTGACAGTTCGCTTGTTTACTTCGTGTAAATTTAGAACGGGTTGGTCTTTCTGCAGAAATAATTTTGTTTTGTTTTATAAAATGTTTGTATTGAATAATTGACTAGTGCAAAAACTTTAATTTCAACATGGGCTTGAAATGGAAAAACTGTATTCATACTAATCATGTTCTTTGACAGTCACAGGTCGCGGTATTCGTATATTTTTAGGTGAAGAAGCACCCACGACTTTGCCGGATGTTAAATTAAAGCAAGCAGGCTTCGAAATGCGTATGTTATAAGGGACTTGGTGCACAAATGTAGTAGCAAATAATAAAGTTGAGGTTTTTAAATGTAAAAACATAACAATGGCTTATTTTGTTTCTAGTTTCGTCACAAAAAAGAACAGAAAATTTCCCGCAACAAAGCCACAGCAAAATGTAAACAAACTAGGGATGGGAAAAAATTTTCCAGTTGGTACCTAACAAAGTAGGGATGGAAAACAATTTTTTCCATCAATACTAAAACGGAGCCAATGTACTCAGATTAACTTTGCGTTGAAAAAAATAATTTGCCAATTAGCATAAAAGTTTTTAATGGGTAATATTCGTATAGCTCTGCATTTTTACAAAAATTAAATCTCGAATTATCGCTAATTTGAGCAAAATGAGTGCAATCCAGAAGCACTTTCAATTCCTATGCAGAACAAAGCTTGAATTTTTGCTGAAGTAAAAAGTGTATTTCAAGCTAGGTTGGTATGGTATGTAGACATCTTCAATGAATTTTTTGAAACCTTGAATGTTTTGAACCTCTTTTTCATCTTGAAAATTAATTTCAAGACATTCAGCTGTTTTCTCGTAAATATATCACATTGAGCAAAAAAAATATTTTTCATAATTTCGTAGTAAAACGGCAGCAACTTTAACTAAAGCCACAAATTACTCAATGAATTAGATATTCAACTAGACTGGAAAGCCGAGGGGCCTACAAGCTGTTGCCATGGATATACCTGGAAAACTACGCATACTCTCACATTTTATCAATGTATTCCACACTTGAAGAGATTCACCATGAAGTTCAAGTAATTCACCACGGAAACATGGCGGAATCAGCTTTTTGCTCCGTCTACCGGACAAAAATTGTAACGAATTCCAACATCTGGAAGTCGCCACATAATGGGTCGTGCTACATTAATGTTGTTTTGCTAGAGACCTTAAAATCATTTTTATCTTAATTGTATTCCAGTTATACATTATGTCTTTCACTTGCCTTCTAAATATTTTCATATATAGTTAAAAACAAAACACAAAAAGCGCAAATGAAACTAATTCTTTACTGCCTAAATGCCTGTGCCTCTGATAAGTTTGTGTTTTATGTTACCGGATTAAAGCTTTAAAAAGCAAAATTTACGGTTAAGTACCAATAAAATGTTTTCTACATGTTTTGACGAAATCAATCGTTAGTATATTAAAAAGTAAAAGTCATTAGAAAGGTTCAAAGGCACTTTTATTATTTTTATTATAGCTATAATTTGAATTCATTATTCGAACAAATCAATATTATGATATAATTGTCATCCTTATCCTTCCAAGTCGATATTATTGCATGCATTTGAGATTAGAGTTGAGCATTAAAAGTCAAATTGGCAACTGAGAACAGAAGAATAATGCACTTTTGAGTGAACCCATTTCGTAAAAAAAGCAGTAACACATTGAAATTGATTTCTGTCAGTGAAATAGCAGAGTAGTCGAAAGAAAAATGTTTATGTATATATTTTGTAGGTAACAATAGAGATTGACACCAAAAGAAGCATTCATTAAACAAACAAATTTAATCACAATTAAAAAAAAGTTTCAGTGATGCAATCCAATGAAAGCTATATTTAATGCTTCTAAACTTCTTCATTTTTCTTAAATTTGGGAACGCTTAATATTTTACGCAAGTAAAAATTAAAAACCTTTTCCTAAAATGGAAGTTTTCTCGATTCTTTCCTAACTGTTGCTCTTGTTTTGCTGAATAACTAATATTTTCTGCATTCCTACATAATTAAAAACTGAACATCAATAACACATGAACGATTCTGGAGAAAAGAAAAGCCCAACTGCGTAATAATAATAATAAGCGTCTCACACGCATTCAACGTCACAAAACCGAAAAGCATAAACAACAAATAAACAAATAGGTTTTGGGGGAAAGGGGACGCACAAGTTGAGTATTTAGTTATTAAGTAATTTGTGATATCTAGTTTTTCAGTAATTTGTTGTTTGCATGTGCTAAACTCATCTCAGCTCAAAACTTTTTCTCGGAGCTTGTGTATAAACGAGGTCGTTGGTGAAAAGTGACGTGCCTCGCAATTCTGACAGTTGCGTATGTGTTGTAAATCTTTGAGGCAATCATTCGGCGTTTGAAAGTAGGACCCATAAGATCAGCTGTTTGGTGTGCTTCTCTAGATTTGAACAACTTGAATAAATAATAAAAAAATTCCACGGAAGGATTAACGCTATCTTTGCATCATGGATGAAAAAGACACTGTGAATGATAAGTTAAATATTGTGTTGAATAATTTGTTAGATAAAGACTTCTGCAAAGTCAACAATGCTTATTTGGAAATGCTTATAACACATTTATCAAAACCGGGTAAAATTTGTAATCAGCTAATAATTGCATTTTTATAAACGAGAAAATAATGATTACAGAGCAAAGCAGTTTGCTGCAGAGTCCCTTTGTCCTGGAATGGATTAAACATTGCATTGCGGTTTTGTTGGAAGATTTCGGCAGCATCCACCACAACGTAATATCGTTTATGTTTAACTTGTGTGCCAATGTAAGCGATAATGAGTGGTTAGTTACTGAAGATCCAACCGCCAGGGCAATCGACAGGTAAGTTAAACAAATATTCGTTGCAAATATAATTTCGTACGTCATTGCCGTTTCATTTTTTTATTTCATTTAATCTGATGAGATAAAAAAACATGTCGCCAGAAGAGTTGTATTTGGCGACATTAGTTTATTCCGTAGGAAGAGACCTTTTCGATATATTGTTTTAGCTTCCTGCCGCTCAAGTATCTTTCGACGACTGTGGCGAGTGACCTTCTGATGTCAAATCAGTTCATGGAGGTAACGGCAAATCTTAAGTCCAGTGTTGTTACTGCAAAATATTCTTTTGCACAATGAAGCCATCTTTCGCAACAGGAACCGAGTCTTTTAAAAGCCAATCGGTTTTGTCAAAGTGAGCCTTTTTCTCCTCAGCTGCTACGAGTAACCTTTTATAATATTATCCTTGTCATCTCTAGGATCCTTTGTGTTTTGTCCAATAGGCATATCGGACTGCGTATCCATTTAAGAGTAAAACTACGGCGAATAGCTCTCGATATCGAGAGCCACGAGAGTAGAGAGTAGCCCGCCAAAGAGACTTTTAAGGAGTAGAAAGTTAAGCTGAGAGTAGCAAGCGAGCTTCCTGCTTTGGCCTGATCGTTACTCGGTAACTAGGTATTATTGGAAGTCTGCTTTTGTTTTCGATCGCTGAGATTTACGCCGCGCTTCAAAGCATTTTTCGCTCGGTTATTTAATCCCGTCGTTCCACCAGTAGCAAGCTGGTACCTAACTGATGTTAATTCTTCTGGGCATTGACGCAAAGTCTTTCGCAGGTCCACTATTTCAGTTCTTTAGCTCAAAATTTAAGGCCTAAAAGTTGTTTACGACAGTTGCTCGCTAACAGAAACTGTTTTGAGAACATGGTGTTGTGGTCCCTTACTGGCAGCAGCTTCGTCTCGTTATGGAGGTGATCTTATTGGGACATCAGGTGACATCGAATGATTGTCCTCATTGGCGATTTTTCGCAGATCTGAAGATGCCGGCAGTTTGTGTATTTAATTGCTCCGTCCAGTTCGGGCAGCGTACTTTAACACGGAGTGTCCACAAACTTCTAGGTGGCTAGGAGCGTTTCTTTCATCCCCCAGGAGCTGCTATGGATTTAATTTAAGTATGTTGTTTCGAGTTCTGAGGCGATTCCTGATGGATTGCTGCCTGCGATTGCTGTATGGGTCGAAGTTCAGCATGCTGTCGAAGGTAACACCAAAAAGTTTTGGTTGGTCCCTGATATGTTGACATCTTGCGGAAGCCATGTTAATGCATTTACTTTCACTACCGTGGAGAGAAGAGAGATTGGTCGGTAGGATTTTCCTTGATCAGTTGGCTTTCCTGGCTTTTTTAGTGGGATTATCCGAGCATCCTTCCGGATTCCTGGGATCTGCAGCGAATTTAAGGAAAGGGTTAGAACAGAGGCCAGGTAATCTAGCGTTAGGTCGCCGAGATTTTTCAGCATCAGCTTTGAGATCCCGTCTAGGCCGAGAGCGTTGAAGAGCCTTCGTTATGGCAGCCACAACTGACTCTGATGTTGTGCGGCCGCATAAATAGTTTTGCGCATTTCTTGTTGTCGCTCACGACATTACCGTTGAATGAAATTGCTATGCTGTTACTTTGTTTAGTCGGGTTGCCAAGACCTTTGACGGTGGACCACAGCTGCTTGACAGCCGAGCCAAGATTACAGTTGGCAAGGTGTTTGAACCATTTGTTCTTGCAGAGTTCCTCGACAAGTCGGCGAATCTCTGTGATGAGGAGTTGAATTCTACCATCAGCTGGGTTAGTTAGCCTGATGGAGTCGCGTTCTTCGGCTGGTCTGGCTGGCGGTTGTGGTTGGGAAGTTTGATCGTGCCTTGCGAATCCTTCCTGCCGGTATGAAACGTGCTACTGCTTGGACAATGGTTTTACGGAATGCTTTTTCACCGGTGAAGGCGTTTGTTAGTGGTGGCATGTTTCTGAATCAGTTGTTCGTGTAGCTGGTAAAATTATCCCAGTCCGCCTTGTCAAAATTAATGAAAGTTCTTTCTTCGGGGACTTGGAAATTATCAGCAGCTTCGATGGTGATGATTATTAGCAGGTGGTCAGAGCCCAGGGTGGTATCGGTTCTCCAGGCTTGTCGGAAGAGGTGCCCTGGCTGATGTCTTTGGAGCTTTGGCAGTTTCTGGTGATTCTGGTCGGTGAGTTCAGAAAGCGCAAGTTCGAATTGTCCAGGTGTTCTGCAAGGATTGCCCCACGGGTGTTGTCGGTGGCAAGTTCCGAGAACCACAGTTCGTGGTGGGCGTTGCAGTCACCTAAGATCAAGCTCTTGTTTCCGTGCATGAGATGGCCAATCAATGGACGGTAGGAGGAAGCGCAGCTGCTGGTGGTATATATATGTTGGCGACCTCAATGTCAAGGTTGGAAGTGATGGAGGTGCCGTGTTGTTCGAGGAATGCGTCAGACGTTGGCGGAGATGGTAGATGCATTTAACTGTATTTGAGGGTGTGATGAATAAGAAATGCCAGTCCTCCGCGTGAGTCTTTCGTTCTGTCTGTCGGAAAAAAGAAGTAGTTGGCTATCCTGTTAGACCTGAGTCTGGTTGGTCTGTTTGACTTCAGGGTCAGCTTGGTTTCTTGGATGGCAACTATGAGGATATCATTGAGGTCCATGAAGTCAATTAGTTCGTGGATTTTCCCTGAAATGTCGTTACAGTTCCATTTAAGGATTTCGAGTTTGCGTAGCTGTTGTTGTTGTTGTCGGCTCGAAATTGCTTGTTGTAGTTGTTGTTGTTGCCGGTTGGCACTGCAGCACCTGCACGTGAAATTGGTATTCAAATCGCGGTGGGTATACAGATCTGAGCAGTTTCAGAGATGGCACCAGTTAAGGCAAGTGTTGCACTTCACTGAGATGGAGTTGCCACATTTTGCCTTAGTTCAATTCCGGCAGACAGATGAATTATGCGGAGCAGTCCTGCCGGCGTTGGCCGCTCCATTATTGAAAAAACAACTGAGGTTGACTTGTCCTTTGATGGTTTGGTTTGGGAATGTAGCTGAGGTTGACGATCCTTGGTCGAGGTGTTTGGATGTTGTGGTTGAATGTTGTGTTTAGCTCCGGTGCGTAGACCCGATCGCCGTGGGAGCCAGAAACAGAGTTAGTGCCACATGCAAGTCTGTAATCGGCGTATCTTAAAAATTTTCAAATTTTATCGGTAGAGGATTTCTTTTGGCTCAGCTACCAAATTTCTTTAGCTCAAATTTTAAGGCCTAAAAGTTGTTTACATGTGGACGCACGAATGGACATGACATAATCGAGTTAATTTTATCGTTTTTGGGCTGCTTAATATAGTAGACGTAGAGAGACGATCTGTAATCTTTTATTTATGGTACCTAGCGGTATGAATAAACCTCTGGGGCCAGACTTATAGCGTTGTTGTTTACCGGCGCATTTTAAGCGGACCACATTGTGGTGTTGATGGTAGTCTGAAAAGAGGTTTGAAAGCAATAAATGACTCTCCTCATCAAAGCCTTCCCTTCCTTTGCTTCTTTATGTCTTCGTTCGTAGGCTCTTCGCGCTCTTAGTCGCATCTCAAATCAGCTTTGTGTAGCCCGTAAAATTCGTTGTATCACATACCTCTTACAGAACTATTTTACTTTGCAGAAACACTTAAACACATAAAAATTTTCATCAACTTGAATAGTTCAATTTAAACAAGAGTTTTCTTACTATATCCACAGAATTACAACAATCATTAACGATAACTTTAAAAGACTAACCCCATCCATTAAACTAGGACACATACGTATCTTGGCATCAATTTCTAAGTCCAGCCATGGGATGAAATGGATAAAAGATTCCGATTCATGGCGTTACTTGATTAAATATTGCAGTCGAGATCATACCCTATACGTGGTGCGAGAAGCAACAAGCTTGATATATGATATATTGTATAAATGCTCGGCCATAACATACGATGAGCAATTATGTCTAACAATTCTTGATGCCATTTTGGAGCCAATCGACCTTAACGTTTATGAAGACACATCGTTGATTGTCAACGTCGATGACTCTGATATTCAAAAAGATTTGTGTTCAACATTAGAGTTAATATCGACTATTTTTGCAAAGACGCTAACAAGTGAGAAGAAAACGCCTATTGCCTATTTTTGCGAAGTTCACCACAAATTAGAAACGAATATCTGGAAGCTGGCCGAGATGACGCATAATGATTTTTTCTTGGGAAAAATTTTAAAAGCCCAGACGTGCTATAACTTTGCGACACTGGTGTATGAAAAGTGGAAAAAAGAAGTAATTGATTCACTTGACTTCAATCATTTCGGAGTTAATTTCTTTAATACAATGAAATTCTGTGTTGCTCGCAGGGGCTGTGTTAACTTCCTTAAACTCGCAAAGCTTAATCACTATCTTTGGAAAAAGCTAGGAACAAGAGCACCAACAGAAATATTCATTGAAAACGAAAGTATTCAGTTTGAAAACCAACTTATAATGTTTCACGTCATGCCGCTGCTAACTATTGCCAGAACACGGAACGAAGAGGAGGGCATATTTGGTCAATATGTGATGAAACTATTTGCTATATCCAGTGAATTCACAGTTAGAATATGCTATTCTTATCGAGATATTTTGCTAGATTGCCCAGATCTTTCGTCTCATTTAGCATACAAATCAATCCACGGGATCTTATCGTTGAAAACGATTTTGAATAAAGATCAAGCTGTTGTTGTTTTCCAAGCTTTGGTATATGCGTTAAAAGAATTTGCGGATGAAAATCATACAAGCAACAATGTTGAGGATGAAAAACATACACAAGCAGATTTGGTGTTTACGATTCCGCAAGTCTTATATGCCACCTTGGTTTGCCTTCATACCATGGTTCAGGAATATAACATAACGTGGAAAGAGTCGATTGAAACGATGTGTTTAATGGACATCGTTTTGATTATTTTGAAGAATCCAAACCTAACAACCTTAGTAAGTATTCACTATTGTCCTTAGATATTTCTAAGCGAACTTATCGTTTTTTTTTTTTTTAATTTTTAGATGGTAGTACAAGCAATCAAACTGACGCAATTATCAGTTGAACATTTTCTTTCACCGCACCTGGCTTTGCTGGTTGATAATCTAAGGGGATCGGGACTGCAAAATCTTGGTCCAATCATAACCAAGAGCTTCAACAGCACAGATTGGGAAGTGCGCGACAGTACTCTTGAGCTGGTAACTTCAGTTGTGGCCATATCACGTTTAAGTATGAATTTAAAACAAAAATTTTTATTTTTTCTTGTTGTCACATCTTTCCTTGTTTTCCAAGTGTTTTTGATAACCAAAAGAAGGTATTTGAAATTACTTCATAGTATTCTTGCACACTGTATGCGAGCAACGTTGTGCTACGGTGTCAAAGAAGTACAATTATATGTATTACCCCTTCCGGATGGGATTAGAACATACCTGTACCAGCATACCTGTCGTAAGACGCTACTGAAATCAACCGTCCGTATGCCGAGCGTGTAGCACATATAAACGATGCAATGAAGAAATCAAACAGAAGGTTAACCCCAGGGGTGCCATGGCGTAGTAGTCAGTGTGTGTGCTTACTACGCCGGAGGTCTGGGTTCGAATCTTGCCGTCGTCACCTGAAAAAAAGACTTGTTCTTTTTCACGGTACCAACCTCCGCGAGGGTCTGGCAAGCCCTCCAAAAGTATCATTTGTCTTTAACTTCTCAGAGTTCCGTTCGGATTCGGCGAAAAATTGTAGGTCCCCTTGTATGTGAAGAAATTAACACACACAGCATACATTGTTGAGAAGTTGGCCCTGGTTCACCTCGAGCTGCTGCGCCATTCTATTTTTCTATTTTTAATAAATCCCAGATATCAATCAATGAGGTAGACTATAGATTCTGGGCAGAAAAATTTTTATTGTTTGGAAATCGCAAGATCATTTCTCGAAAGATCAAGGTTGGCTCGATTTCCTCCATTGAGATCGAACGTCTCAAGAAAATGAAGTGTAAGACTGAGCGAAAATTAAATTTGAAGCGAAAACAATGTTCTCCGCGCTAAGCTTAATAGAGCCTCATTACAACGAGATTAAATAAGTTTAGGATCCCGTTTTTTTAGTTGACTGAAGTAGGCAAGCTTAAAGCCTTGTTTTCTTTTTGAAGTAGATTCGTTGTAAAAAGAAAAAGAGGTCTTAAAAAACCTTGTGATGCTGCAGAGCGCAAGGTCCTACTGAAATATCAATAAAAGTTAGCACGCTAAACGAATTCGGTCCTTAAGAGAGAAGCGAAAGCTCACCTTACCCAAGGAGGAACAAATAACAGAAAGAGCAACTGTGTCGAACACAGTGACTTTAAGATCCCAAGGAAATGACAGACTACTGAGCAATCTAGTTGCGGCATTAATATTGCCGTAGGCCATTTAAATCCCAAGCTGGGAAGAAAGGGCATCGTTGATCGTACGCTCAGAAAGCACTGAGCACGGGGCAACACCTTGTGGTAGCAAGTACATAGTTCATGCATCTTAACATCCGCAAAGGGACAAGGAGATCTCTCGTTCAATTAACCGCCAACCAGATTGACTACTTGCGATTGACGCAAAGCATTCAATATCATAAATGAACTTTCCGCCAACATTGATTTGGATCAATACTCGTTGCAGCCAAGGATCGCGACCAACGCCAAGACATGGAAATACTGTGAGGAAGTTTGACATCAGCAGGCTTGAATGGCAAGGGTAGGTAGGCGGTACAGGAAAGAACCCAAGTAGCACTTGATGTGCTTTTTTCATACCTTAACTCGTGTAACCTGGTTTGTGATGGTGGTTGAGATTGTTGTGTGATCGGAGCCTAGATCCAACCAGTGAAGTTAAGAAACTGGATATGCGCTTGTATCCGTTTACTCGAAATATCACTAAGGTCAACCAAGAAAGGTTGGTTCAGTGCACGCAGTCTGGATTTTGCTAGTGCCGGACATTTGCATGGCAAGAGATCGCCAGGTCCTTCTCCAAACGTTTCTCTCAAAGTCATCTACCAAGTTCTATGAAGCCAGCATTAGGCGTTGATAGCCAGTGGCAACATTGCCGAAATGCCATTAGAGATGCTGCCTCCAAAATGCCTGGTTTCACACGCCCACCGCAAGGAAACTCCTGGTTTGACGATGAGTGCTCGCAAGCACACGCAGCTAAACATGAAGCATATAAAGCATGTTTGCACAGAGACAAGAGCTGCTTGCGTGCTTGTTGAGCAGAGGAGAAGAGAGGAATACCGGCTTATTGGGAAAAAGAGAGAGCAAAAGAAAGCCGTGCGGTTAAAGAGATTTTACCAAAAGATTTACGCATCTAAACAGAAAGCATACAAAGCAGCTCGCACAGACACTAGAACTGCTCGCGGGCTCTATGAGCAGAGGAAAAAACATAGGCTTCTCTGAAAGAAAAGGAGAGAGCACGAAAATCGCGCAGTTGTAGGGATTTTACCAAAGGATCAAAAGGTTCTGCCAAGGGCATAAAGTTCGATCTGACGCCTGTAAGGACCATCAAGGGAAAATCGTAATGAAATCGCTGTCAGTGCTGAGGATTTGGAAAAACCATCTCTGCAGACTGTAGACTGTAACGGCGAAGACGATACGAATCTCGCTGTTAGGCAAAATGAACATTCAATCCAGATATAGAAGTTACCGACGAAGCATACGAAAGTAGCTGTTACACACAGCTTAAGAGCTACAAAGTAGCCGGTGTCGGAGTTGTTGGCCTAGCTGTCGAACTTTTTAGATCCACTGGCTATGATCTGGTTAGGAGCATGCACCAGCTCATCTGCAAGATATGGTCGGAGGAAAGCATGCCCGACGAATGGAACCACAGCATTGTTTACCCGATCTTCAAGACTCTGAATTGTGCCAACTACAGAGGCATCAGTCTTCTTAACGCCTAAAGCCGTTTGTCAACGACAGGTCCATATCAATGTTGCTTTAGGCCAGGAAAGTCCACCATCGATCAAATATTCACACAGGTCTTGGAGAAAACCCAGGAATCCAGAATCGGCACCCACCACCTTTTCATTGATTTCAAGGCCGCGAATGGCAGGATCTATCGAGACGAGCTATAAATCGCAGTTTATTTTTGCGGACTGCGACGACGTTGGAAAAACTCAAGCTGTTAGGCCACCAACCCGTTTGAGCGACCCCCTCTTCTGTTATGCGACCCCCTTCACTTCTTTAACGTCATACTTGAGAGAACTATGCAGAACTCTCGCGCCAACACCAGAGCACAATCTTTCAAAAGTCCGTTCAATTACTCGCATACGCAGACGACATAATTGGAAGTATAACGCGTGATGTCAGTGAAGCCTTCGTGAGCATTGGCATGGAAGCTGTGAATACGGGCTTAGCAGTCATCGAGGGCAAAACTAATTATATGCTGTCATCAAGAAGAGGCACGCAACACAGACGTATTGGACAAAACATCACCACAGACAGCTGTACCTTTGAGTTAGCTAGGGACTTTGTCTACCTCGGTTCTGTTATAAATTCAGACAATGACACCAGCTCTAAAATCAAACGAAGGCTTACTCTTCCCAATCGCTGTTTCTTTCGGGTAAGAAGGCGCTTGAGGCAAAAGCCCTCTCTCAAGCAACTAAAGTGTACATTTATACCCTTATCATCCCAGTCCTGCTTTACGCTGCAGAAGCATGGACTCTGTCAAAGCCGGATAAAAAGGAAAATTCTTTGGGTGATTTTTGGTCCCGTCTGTATAGACGGAGAGTAGAGAAAGTGAAATGAAAGAAGGAGAAAAACGCTGTACTGCCAAAATGTACATCCCTGGCCAGAAGATTTCAAAAAATTGCAATATGTCGAACCAGAAGAGGAAGAAGACCAGGAATCTCCGTGGTAATGTCAGTCATGGACATGGTCGTATCGGCAAGCACCCTTTACATCCTTCAAAACGAGGTAACGCTGGTGGCATGCACCGTCACTGCATCAACTTCGACAAATACTATCCCGGTTATTTCGGCGAGGAATTTTTTCGGAATTTTTAATTTCGGCATTAGGAACTTCCACTTGCGGAGACAGCACAAATTCGGCCCATCACTCAATTTGGACAAACCGTGGTCTCTTGCTGGTGCCGAAGAATAAGCTGAACTCGTTAAGGAGTAGAGCACCTAGGCACCGGTTGTCGACTTGGTTCAATTTGGTTACTATAAACTGCTGGAACGCAGTCACTTGCCAAAGCAGTCAATCATTATTAAGGCCAAATACTTCTCCAAGAAGGCTGGTGGAGCTTGCTTGTTGCGTGCTTAAATTCAGATTTTCCATTCGAAGGAACTGTACATTGACCATCCAAAATGCACGAGTTGTACAAGTTTTTTAATTAAATTAACGAGAGAAAATTTTCGAATCCGCACCGCAGAGGCAGCGCAGTAAAAGAGAACCGAGACTCAGTTGGCGCACGCAAGTGGAAGGTGACTTCAGCGAACAGCGTACAAAACTTAAAACGGTCCACCCCGGATTCGTGTTCACAGGTATAGAATTGTCATAATAACGAGCCCAGAGGCTCGCCGCTCCTTGGCTGAGTAAGTGCCTGCACCCTAAATAACTATTGTTTTTAGTTTAACGATTCTTCTTTTAATGACCTCAAATTGAGTCAAAGTTGGGAATTAGGAAACCCATGACCATATGAGGCACTTGTGTTTTACTGTAGTTGATAACTCATAAAAATCCTGGAGAGAGGCCGCTAAGTTCGTTTGTAATTTTACTGCTTGGCCAACAGTGGCAGTGGGTTAGTGACGTGTGCGGCGTATTGGGGTCACCGTGGTGCATTGGTTAATGTATAGGATCACTGTGCATGAAGTTCGGGGCTAGAACTCTGACCGGGGCAATTAAAGTTTTTTCACGGTGTCCCACCTCCTCGGTGGTCTGACAAACCCTCCGAGAGTATTATTTGTCATGAGAGACCTCTCAATGCGCAGTTAGAAATCCGCAAAAAACTTTTGGTTCGTTTCATGTGTGTTAAAACACCTGTAACGCACACAGCCACAGCATGCATTATTGTAAGAAAGGTCAGGCTATGGCTTTTCTGAGCTGTAAGCGCCAGTTACTAGTTAGCAATCCAGCGTATTACAGCTTGAAGCATTTGTTCTACTGAGTAGCACTTATTCTTGCCCTTTTCGGTGTTTTAGTCTGGTTACTTTTCTGTCTCATTCTTAAATTATCACAAGTTTTGCGTTGAAATCGGTCCTGGTGTCTTATAGTTGTTGCTGTGCGGCGTGTTAAGCCGTTGCATTATTTGTATCGTACTCATATACAATTGTTTTCATTAATTTATTGTTTTTTAGGTTGATTAGGCTGTAATTTATTGCACTCTATTTAATTTTCATTTTAAGTAATTCAAATTATATTTTATCTATATTTATTATTGCAGAATTCCCAGCATTTCAACAGTATATATTGGAAAACGATATTTGTTCATTAGTTTTTTCTATTACCAAAAGTGATCAGGAATCATATGTTCGTGCATCAGGACTGAAATGTTTAACTCAAATGATTGCGGTCAATATGCTCTGGGAGAAGGCGTTCAGCCAAATAAACCTGTTTGTAAGTAAATACATTTAACACCAAACTAAATTTATAATATTCATTTATTTCCCTTTTTGAAAATCTTGGGTCAATTAAAATTGAGGTCGACATTAATATTGAACACAGTGCGACTGGTTGCTGCCAGTCAAGTAGGAGTTTTACATCGTCTTCCACGTCGGGATAATGGCAACCTCGGCAAATGTAGTTGGTGGTAGTAAATCTTAATTTTGCATCTTACAGGTGCCGACCTGTTATCCTTCTTGTAGCAATGGCCAGTCAGTAGTGACGCGTTTTTGAGTGGTATGAGCCTTTTTTATTCGCTAATGTCTATGAATGGCCATAATGCCTTTCTAAACAGCAGCTTTGTAGATATTCCCATCTGTCTTTGTCTGCTTTCTGAGTGGTTTACGGCATTTTTGAGCCATTTTGCCCGCTGTAGTAATACAAAGACATAAGTTATGCTTCGATAACTCGTCAGCCTTTTTATTTCTGATAAAGTCACTATGACCTGGTACCCAATCGATGCGGACATATTGTTTATGAAAGTGGGCTTTTAGGTCGATAAATTTAAATGTGAAAAAAAAACAACAAAAATCTTTAATCCATTTTTTCCTCCGACGTTTCGTCGATTTCTTGTCGACTTTCTCTGGGAGATGGTTTTATTGATTTAACTAAAAGAAGTACATTTTTTCGTAATTGTTTGAAAAAGTTTTTAAAAATATTAAAAAAGGGAAGTGTCATCACTTACATATTTTTAAAAAAGTTAAAATTTTTTGTTGAATTTTGTCTATTATATGACATCACAGGAATAAATTAACACAAAAATAAATAAATTAAAAAACATTATTACAAACAGAAATATCACCCGGTCTATTGCACTTTAACTATTTACTAAGTCTGTTGCTGATGGCTACACTGTAGTTTGTATTTGTATTGTCCCTATCTTCTTTGGGTTTCATCGTTCTGTTGAGTTTCTCCTGTATGCGTAAGCATGTCCAGCGTGTACCGAAGATTATTCGATAGGGTCTTACTACACAATATTCTACTGTTGATCTTGTTGCCAGAGCCTAAATGTCTGCTTGGCTGTTAAAAACGTTTATAAAAATATCCTCTTGTGATGATTGCAATTCTCCTACCTTTTCGGCGGCTACAAGTTCTGCAAGAGTTCCTAACAAACAGTCTTCAGCTTGTTAGGATAGCAAGTTTTCTAGCTTAATACATGCCCAAAATCTTCTGTATAGACATGTATCAGAATCTGAAAGCCAATTCAGATGCCTCTCGACGACATGTTTCTAGAAAATGGCTTTCAGAAAATATTCTTCATATTAACCCCTCCAGAGGATGAATGAGAAAAATTCAAACCAAATCCATCTTGGCTTGAGCTTGCAGGTAGACGGTTCGAGAAAGGAAACAAGGACCGGGTGTGGTGTTCATAGAGTACTGCATCAATCGGAAGAATCAACATAATCATAATTTGCTTGGCCTTTCTTCGTCTCAGAAAGAACATCCTGGAGAAGAAATTATCACATGGGAAAGCGTAGCCGAAATCTTGTCAGCCTGACTGCCTCCAGAGTGAAAAGATACCTCTGATTTCATGAAGGAAGGCATAATAAGCTCCTTTTTTAGAGACCGCAGCGCCAGAGAACAAGCCCCAGGGTTGTCTTAAGCCTTAGCACCTGCACTGACGAGACAACCCTTTTTTGTAGCTTAGTTAAGGTCTAAAGATTTATCTGCTTGGATCCCGCTAGCCACCCGGCAAAAAATTTAAATTGGAGTAGGGGTTATTAGTTAATACTATTGCTGTGTAGAGCCTATTTGTTATTCAAGGGGAGAGACCCAATTCGATTCTTTCGACAAATTAATATATGTACGTGGAAAGCTGTAGACGCCTTAGACCAAAGAGATATGATCGAGACCCAAAGGTGAATTGATGAAGCTGTGTTTTTTTTTTAAATAGTGCCAGAAGAATCCTCACCTCAGAACCTAACCCTCGGCACAAAAATCAACCATTCACCTCGCGGAACTGCCGTTAGGTGCTACGTCGAGAGATAGGTACTACATCGCGGTACTAAGTCCACTTGTTTTTGCATGTTCATCCTAATAGGCAAGGCTCCTGCCGAGCGCGTCGCCCCATGGTAGGCCAAGAAACAGATGGTGGGATCAAGTAAAGAACCTCTCCGAGTTCTTGCGCCTGAGTCTTTTTGTTGGCGGAGGATCGAGAATGATGGAAAGACCATTTAGCCACCCTCGCTTCGCGAACCTTGTAGAGGATAAGCGGCCTTTTAGAAAATGATGATGATGAACAATGGGCATGGACCTAAACCGAAATCGGTTGCCCCTGCTTTGTCTTTTCATATAGAATTATAGCTCACTTTCTTCCTACTACCTTGTTGACGCGGGTTCACACCGAAAACGCTTACCCTCGACCTCAAGTTATTCCCTTCAATACATACCAACTGCTCCTCTCCTATTCTCAAGGCAACTTCCTATCTGGAGTTCAATAGTCACGAGACCCTTTTCTTCAGAAAAGTCTCTCACTGTCATTTATGATCATTTAGGTCCTCGAGCTGGTAACTCCGGTCCTACGAGTTCTATCATAATGGACTTCCCTTGGTCTAAGCGTGTTCCTGTCTGGCGGGGACAACCAGACAGGAACACGCTAAGTCCCATCATGAAATGAACTAACTCCCAAAACAAAATCAGGTGCCACAGTATTAGTGCCAGGACCGTGCCCTGCGGTACTCCTGCCACGTGAAGATTCTTCGTTCCATCATCTGTATGGTAAACCAGAATTCGCCGCCAGAAATATTGCCTCAAGATTTTCCTGATGTAGCCTGTTACTTTTCTTATTATTATCGTATTATCGTAACTGTTAACTGCTTTTATTTAATTAAGTCAGATAGTCTAAAAAAATTTTTTCATTTTTTTTTTTTCAAAAAGGAATATTTGCTTTGGATCATTTTTAATGAACCGGAAGGTATAGTCAGGAAAGAAGCCATAACATGTGCTTCACAACTGTACGTACACCGCCGAATAGATAGTTCCAACTGCACCACTCTATACAACACGCTTGCGCATTGTGCAACACAGGACTTCTATTGGGAAGCCAAAGTGGCTGCTCTGAATTTCTGGGAGATTGAAATCTTTATGCAGTTTACAAATCAAGGCATGATTGACGGAACATTCCCAACTGTTACATTTTCGAGGGAAAATAAAAAGATTATTACATTAACCGAGACGGAAGTGATATCAAGAATTAAAAAAGTCTTAAATGAACTGTCTGAAATCGGCTGTTTGGATGTGATTTTAAATTGTTTAGATGACAACTGCGATATTGAAGTTGTAAAAGTAGCCGTTAAGATAATAAAAATTTTATTTGAAAAACTGGAAAAATACGACTACCAGAAAGTGTTTCAGGAAGATCAATCTTCGTTAAACACTCCCGCTAAAGATGCAAACACAAACAATGTTGGAAATCATTCTGAAGTCATAAAAGTAGATAAGGATCAGCTTAATGAAAAATCTAACAGTATGGTAATTGATGAAATTGTATCTACATGCGATGTACAGTTGCTCGTTAACTCTTATAAAAATAAAATGAATGTTTGTGATGGCGAAAAGAAGAGTCTAGCAGCACATGAAAATCTCGAGAAAAAGGTTGCAATTACACCAAAAGAGTTTTTTGCTCAAGTTAAGCATTTACAGTTTGATAGTTTGATAGACAATCGAAATAATTGGTTTAATTGTTCTGAAAATCTCTCATCTCTTTTGGATGATATGATACTTTCTAATCTTACCGGTAAGCCTTTTCATGCTGATTGTTACTAAGACATCTGTGTTGTTTATAAATACAAAAATTTTTTGTAAACTATTTTGTAATAAAACTTGTTATATAATATAAGGAAGTGCTTATTTCAATTGGAACGAAATCTTTGTGGTACGTATTTGCTTTTACGTATTTGTGGTATTTGCTTTTACGTCAATATATTTTCAAGGCCAAAGAGAGATGGTTTCAAATCTTCGAATTGTGAACATCGGTTATATAAATTTGATGAATAAAAGTGAAAAGTGTTGAAGAGTAGTAATAATTAAGTTGTGAAATTGAATTATTGTAATTTGAACTAAAAGAGGTTGTGTGTGGTGACCAATTATTCGATGACGAGATCCAAGTGCAGGCTTTAAAGGGAAAACCAGGACGAAAGCTTGCTGGTGAAACAAAAAATTGGGAAACAGCCAACAAAGGAGATTTCAAAAAGGAGCCAAGTTATATAGGTATTTTTTTTGATTAGCATAGTAAAGATGGTGTTCAAGGTTTTTTTTTGCATATAGCCATCCCTGAGCATTTGCTTTAGGGAGCTTGGGGCAACACTGTTCAGGGTGTTGTCGACAATCTGAATTTAAAAATTACAACGAAGATCTCGTTAACGAATAACAGCCAGTTGAACGAGGAAGGGCATCGCGTAATTAGCTGTTGCGACCAACATCGTCAAGCGACAACGGTAGCTCAGGCGGCAGAGGCGCTGAAACACCAAGCTAAATCTTACCAACATCGTCGCAAAAGGAACAAGCAGGGGTGGAATCCTCTAAAGTGATGGCTGATGGTCACCATGTTGATTATCAAAATTGACCATCAGCCAGTTCTTGCTCTCTGTTAAGTGATCACCAAAAAAAATTTAAAACTTGGCAGCACATACATTTTCATCTGTCAGATGATGTCATATCAATACAGCGCTTCACAAATAAATCTAATTTACTTTTGTTTACATTTTTCGGCAAGTGCAATTACATTTATTTTATTACTGCGATGTAAAAATGTATGTACATATTTTAAGTTATTATTTTTGTTTGAATTCTTCAATTCATGAATTCAAAGTTTCAAGCAAATAAACATCAAATCGAGGGGATGGCCGATTTCATGGCAGCCCACCCCTAATTACCGAAAAGCTACGATTCACGACTTACGCGCTACGACTTTCATGTGTTGGAAAAACCACTCAATAATAAAACGGGAACATTTTTGCTGGTTGTAATTCAAAATGGTCCTCCAAAAAAATCAATCCCATAACGAAAAATAAAAACTTAGAATATTGCGTGAAGCAGTCCTTAGACTTCGAGTTATCCACTATCGTTCTTATTTGTTTTTTGACTGAAAAGCAAACTCACTGAGTTACACATATCACAGGTACACATAGGTAATCACTAGAACTGACGGAGTTCAGAAAAAAAACACAAAAAGAACCCAATTATTGCAAAAACACGACTAGCTTTAATGGAAAGTGACACTAAAATAGCTGTCAGCTGAAATTCATCACAAAATGGTGATGATCACTGTGATCATCACCTTACGGGATCCCAAATTTAAAAATGTCATGATCAACTATCAGTTCTCACTTAGAGGATTCCACCCCAGATCTTTTTTTTTAATTAAACATCAGATTTTGATTAATTTAGTAGAGGTAAATTAGGGTTTGGCATTGTGTCTGTAATCAATAGAAAAAATAGAACAAAAGCACAAGCCTCAGGTAAGGTAATCACTTACACATATATATATATACATATTCAACTATAATTTTATATTTTTCCGTGCAATAATAGGTACAGGTTCACCGGCTTTGACCGGGGAGTAGCGCGACCAGGAACTGTGGCCACGGATCGTCAGTTGCGGGGAACCAAGTAAAGTTTGTACCTGAAATACTCGGTGAGTCTTTTAAAAGACAATTATTATAAGTGTAAGATTGTTTTGAATATTTATACCTATATATGTGTCGAGTCGGTTTCAAGGCCGAGAAAGAACCTCTCCGAGGTTTCAAAGAGTCATTTGCATTTGAAGAAAACATACACCATAGACACTTATTTAGAGCCTAGTTTACTTTTATTCGCGATTAGCTAACTAAGTAAAGTAATTGTTAGGTAAAACTAATGCGCTCGGCGCGATTTTTTTCCTTATGGTTTTGTATTGATTTTTTTTTTGATTCCGGGATTTACTTAATGGATTATTTGATCTTTGATTTTTACCCTTTGCATGTTCATTTAATAAGTTCTGCTTCATTTTCTTTGTTTTGCTCGCGTTTGTTAAACAATCTGACAGGGAAAGTTGTTATTTTTTTTGTCATACTAATTGCCATGAGCATGATAGAATTTAATGTTGCTTTATAGGTGTAATAAGTTTTTACATATTTTTCCCCTCATAGTTTAAAGGTGTGAGGGTATGAGGGCGGCAGGATCGGGAAGGATGCTCAGGAAGTAAAGGATGACGAGGAAAGAGACTGCTGAGGCGAGTGAAGCAGTCAAGGTAGGGTGGGGATAGGGCGTAATGACTCGCGTGTGCCGTACCACCTAGGCATGTTTAAAGACTGGCATGATTTTGTGAGGGGCCGTGTAGGGTCTAGGGATTGCGCCTGAGTCTTTTGAGTTGGTGGCGGAGGATCGTGAACGATGGATAGACCATTTAGCCACCCTCACTCTGCGGCTTTTTAAGGATAATCGGCCTTTAGAAAATTATGATGATGATGAGGTTGTGTGTGAAGAATGCACTATTTTCTTGACGATCCCCAGACAGAAAAATTACATTGGTGTCAGAAATTGGGGATAAAACTCTTGAAGTCCGAGAAGATTCTGCAGCGGAGTATCCAAAACAGTGTAAGTATCAAAAGCAGAATTTTCTAGAGGTGTTGTGCGTAAGCAGTGTCGATATAGGGCCTTATATATTATGTCGATTATAGGGCCTTTTTCTTTTTTAGTTCAGGGTAGAGCACTGAACAGAGCTCGAGCACTCTGAGCGTGCTCTGAACCGAGTGTCCTCAGAGTACTCTATGCTGGGTTTTCTAACGCACCTGAGCACATTTTTTGGTTATCTGTCTCAATGCTAAATGAAAGAAAAGAAAACCTTAAAAAATTGGCAAAATATTTTGTTAGGAGACGAAGATTATGCAAAATAAATATAATTTCACCAAACAATAACTCATCAAACACTTTCACTTTCGGTCTTAGAGCAACAAACTTCCCCTTTTAATTTTTTTTTTCAAACACTCATCTGTCATTTCGCTGTGCTCAGCAATTAGCTCAGGATGATCCGTCAAATTATTCCGAGCACATTGAGCGCGATCCGATCATGCTCTGAGCGAAAAATAAATACAAATCTAAGCTGTCGCTTTGACGAGAAACTTGGGCAAAGAAGACAAGTCAATTGCTCTTCCACTTGCGCTCAGATGAACAGCAGTTGGATTGTTGTAGGTTATACCTTTAAACGAACAACGGGGCTATGATGCAATGGTCAAGGCAGTCGAGGGGAGGTTTGGCGCTAACAATATGCAAAGACCTTACCGAGTCCAGTTGCCCTAAAGGTTCCAGACAAGGTGCAAAGTACACCAACAATTGCGCGTCGATGTCAATTACTTGGCCATTTTGACAACATTTAAACAAGGCTTTGAGGGATCGTTTCTTAACAACTGTCAAAAATAGCAACCAACTCCTGGAGAACAACGCAGGAGTTGGTATGCATTTGCCTGCACAGCCAAGTGGCTCTAAATGCGTTGCTCAATGCTCTTACCTCGTCCTAAATAGGGCTCGAACTCAAGCATTCGTTCAACTTAGCCGGACGGCTAAGTGCAGTGAATCTTGTTTGGGTCCCAGGTCACACTGGTATCCAGGGAAATGAGATATTGGATGAGCTCGCCAAGGCTTAGAAGAGGTTTTCTCAGGACCCGAACCTGCGTAAGGCGTGACTGCGATAGGTTACTTACTTACTTAAGGTCGCACTGCAGTCCGGGGCGGACCTGGGCCTCTGCCAACATGCTTCGCCACCCAGTTCGGCCTCTAGCTAGCTGTCTCCAGGTTCGCAAGCGAAGTTGGCTGATGTCCCTTTCCACTTGCGTGCGCCACCAGAGTGCTCGGTGCTCCTCTACTGCGCCATCCCTGCAGGGTGGATTCGAAAATTTCCGGGTCGGGGCGTTGCTATCCATCCGCTAAATGATATCGTAGCCGTTGTATTTTGACTCTTCTGGCTAGGTCGGTGTCGCTGTACAGTCTGTTCAGTTCGATGTTATATTTCCTCCTCCACTCTCCGTCTATGCAGACGGGACCGTAAATCGTCCGAAGAAATTTCCTCTCGCAGCCTTAAGTGTTTTCATCCGCCTTTAACAGGGAGCGCTGGTGTCATTGTCTGAATTGATAACAGAACCCGGGTAGACAAAGGACCTAACTACCTCAAAGTTATAGCTGTCTATGGCGATGCTTTGTTCAAGACGTCGGTGTTGAATGTCTCTTCTAGATGACAGCATATACTTGGTTTTGCCCTTGTTGACTGTTAAACCCATATTCGCCGCTTGCGTCCTGTCTCACGAAGGCTTCACTGACATCACGCTTTGTTCTTCCAATTGTGTCAATGTCTTGCAATTGAACGGACTCTTGGAAGATTGTTCCTCTGGTGTTGTAGCGGGAGTTCTGCACAATTCTCTCAACATGATTTTAAAGAAGTCACATGACAACGCGTCGCCTTTTCTAAATCCCTTTTGACATCAAGGGGGTCGGTGAGGTCTTTACCTGCCTTGACGGCAGAGCGTAAGTTTTTCATCGACATCCTGTCTCACGAAGGCTTCACTGACATCACGCTTTGTTCTTCTAATTGTGTCAATTTCCAATTTGCAATTGAACGGACTCTTGGAAGATTGTTCCTCTGGTGTTGTAGCGGGAGTTCTGCACAATTCTCTCAACATGATTGTAAAGAAGTCACATGACAGCGCGTCGCCTTTTCTAAATCCCTTTTGACATCAAAGGGGTCGGTGAGGTCTTTACCTACCTTGACGGCACAGCGTAAGTTTTTCATCGACATCCACAGATTGACAAGTTTGCAGAGATTCCAAAACTTGACATTGCGCTATATAGCTCGTCTCTATAGATGTTGTCATACGCGACAAAAATCGATCAAAAGGTGAAGAGTATCGATTTGGAATTTCTGGGTTTTCTCCAAGGTTTGCAGTGTGAATATTTGATCTATGGTGGACTTTCCTGCCCTGAAGCCATACTGATATGTGCCTATTTGATTGTTGAAAAATGGCTTCAGGCGTTCGTTCAAACAGTACAGCAGAAAAGATCTTGTGTGCAAAATTAAGAAGACTGGATCTTCTTCTTCTTCAGGATCAGGGAAACAAACTGCGATGGGTGGACCGACTAAACGACTACACCCGGGCATCTACAAGGGGTTAGCGTCTTTCCTTATATCTCTCAGGAGAATCGACTGCAGACTCCTTGTATGCATCCTTACCGGCCACGGCCACCAAGCCTGAGTGAAACCACCACCTATCCTGCCTGTGAAGAGGACAACGATACAGGGGAACATTCCCTCTGTAGTTGTCCTGCCTTTGCTCGCGTCAAGTGGCGGATTTTTTAACCAGTAGATCGATGGACCAGTAGTCTGAGTGGTCCATTAGATAGTAGCAATCTCACAAAAATTCAAAAAAATTCTTGAGGTAAGAAATGTTAGTGTTAGTATAAAGACAATAAGAAGAAGATTAACTGAAAGAAATCTGAGAGCATACCAGACTTCAATTTGCAAGAGACCATTGTAATTGGTCTGTGAATCAATGGAAAAGTGCGTTGTTCTTAGGTGAGAGCACAATTGTTTCAAGAGGTCCAGATGGATGGCAACATGTCTACCGGTGTCCAAACGAAAGTTTCACTCCAAGTGCAGTAGTCGAAACGGTCGGTTATCAAGGAGGCTCAATTATGGTGTGGGGTGGGATCACTTCCGAGCAGCGATCTAGCTTCTTGCCAATTGCTGCGGAAGTCCGCAATAACAAAAATATAACGTTAACCTTTTTGCGTTTAGGAAATGAGCTGATGATGTCAACGGTAATCCTTTCAACTAGATTCAGTTCAATTCAAGATAAAAGCTTTTACCCGGTGCCTGTAGCATTAGTCACCCTAGACGAGTTGGCTTTTTGGGAATTTTTATTGGCTTTTTCTGGGAATTTCGCCAAGTCTGTTTCTAATTTTCGAAACAGTCCACCTTCCTGGTCTTGTGACCGGAATGTGCCAAGTCCTTGTCCCTCTTGTGACCGAGTTATTCCCTGGTTTTCGAACCGAGTCCACTTTCCGTGTCTTGTGGGCGTGTCCATTATATTCTCTGGCAACTGTGCCAAGTCTCTTGCTGGTTTTCTAACCGTGTCAAACTTCCTGGTCTTGTAACCGAGTTGCTTAATTTCATGGCATCCACGCCGAGCCCCTTTCTGATTTTCGAACCGAGTCCGTTACAGCTTCTGGCATCTGTCCCGAGTGATGATCCAGCCCGCAGCTATAGACAATAAAAATACCTTTACACAATGTCATCCGACACTTCGCCCAAGAGTTTTTGAGCTCCACTTTAAGACTAAACGCCGAAATTGAGAGATAAAGAAATTCCATACTTGGTTTGACTTGTTATTGATCCCAGGACCTTCCGAGGTGCTACCATCTGCACCAAGTAGCACCTATATCGATCTCTTTGCACAAAAAGCGAAAAACAATTAAACAATTTTCTAATAAAATTGGTGACAAAAGAACTTTTTTTTATGTAGTTATACGGTTGCTCTCTAACACATATCTCTTAACTTAGGATCAGGACAAAGCTGGTTATAGTTGGCGTGTCTTAAAGAAGAATGGTAGCCTATTCTTCCTTCATTTCTGCATAGAGTTCCTTGAGCCCCTTTGGCGATCCGTACTTTTGGTTGAACGTTAAGAACTAAAGAATCGGGGATGTTAAAAATAGAAGTATTACGGGGACTTATATACCACACCTTTCTT
Organism: Neoascia interrupta; assembly: GCA_947623515.1. Taxonomy (NCBI): domain Eukaryota; kingdom Metazoa; phylum Arthropoda; class Insecta; order Diptera; family Syrphidae; genus Neoascia; species Neoascia interrupta. The sequence goes on along the minus strand of OX392464.1, from coordinate 95,236,769 downwards.
GCTCGGTCCGAATTTTCTTCCTTTTCAAAAGCAAACTTCTCGCCACTGCGGAATCTACGAAAAAATATAAAAAGAGGAAACATTATATAATTTGGAATATAAAACAAAAATTGTTTTTTAAGAACTTGGCTTTACCTAACATCATCTCGAGTTAAGGAGTTACGAAAAATGAATCCAGTGAGCACGAAAAGTCCACCGAATACAAGCGCAAGAAGTGGAATAATCTACAGTAAGGGCAAAAAGACAATTAATTAATTTAGTTATCCAAAAATGTAACTTTTTCTAAACATTTATTACAAAAATATTGTGAGCTTTAAGAGAGGCAAAATGGATGACAGATGATCAATAAAGCCACTAATACGTTTTGCTATAACCTTCTCAATGAAATGGGGAACACTGAACGATGATGACAACGGTGATTCAGATGACAATGATATTTCGTAGCTTGTAAATTTGTGTTAAAAAAAAACTTACTTCGTAATGCTTTTTGAATAGTTTAGGGCTATAAAGTACCCGTCCTTCATGTGCATTTGCTACAAGACATAATAAGCAATAATTTAAAAAAGATCATTGGGTAGGTATACCTAATAAAAAAATAAAAAATAACTTCGTGGTATAACTTTGTATTATTATGTATGTACTATAAATAACTTTTAAATAACTATTAATCCGACTTCTAGTTGAGTAAGCACTGGTGTGCAACGGTGCACTTAATTTGAATAGAAGTAAAATAACAAAAATAATTATGTTATATTTGTTATTTTACTCCTACAAACGGATATTATATCCCGAGTATGATCGAAAGTTAAATACATAAGATCTTTTTTAGAAAATATTTAAAGAATAGCCACATTTCTGCTTGGAGGGTTTCAATAATCAGCACACGCACTCTACCGTTAATTTGACTCATTACCTGTCTTTAACAATTGTGCTGAAGTTGAAATCTGTAACGTATAAATAAATTATTTTATTAAAATAAGACTACAGTTTGTTTTTTAATTACCTTTGCCCTGTTTCCAGCCGAAATTTGGTTACCCAACCTTCTTAGAACAAGGTTGCTAAGAACGATTTGTTTCGACATTTTTCAACTACAAAAGAAAATACAATTTATGTATTAAAAAATATGTTTTTTTTTTGTTTAGTTTAATTTTAGTTCGAAATGTGAACCCAAAATACTTGGTTACCTACACTATTTATGATTTTTATCTTCGCCCCAGGGTATATTAAAATTGTACCTCTGTTTTTGAAAGCTAGAAATCATTTGGTTTCAATGCTAAAAATTGGACGTGATTTCATGCTTCTGGATTTTACACATTACTTTTCAGGATTTTTTTAGGAGAAGTTTATTAGGTTGTTTATTGTTAGTAACTGATTCATAAGTAAGTACTGCACTGGAATATGCCATGTTCTTAAATCATTAAATGCAATTTATTCTTAATATTAGCTATTTCAAAGGTATTGCGGATAGCGGTTATTTTAAACCTTTGCTTGTGTGGGATAGAGTATTTTGCTGGTAATTTCTCCAAATGGATCTTCATGATTTTTTATTTTTATACTAATTTAGTTTCTTCTTTTATGAAGTTAATTATGTGTGAGCGAGGCAAAAAAATTGTCCAACTAGCTTTGGCAAGAAATCAAGGGAACGGTGCATCAAAAGTGCTAGATGCAAGCGTGCAAAATCTTGAAATAGGGCTGATTTACGAGCTCAATATTCCATCAAATTCTAAGGAAACGAATTTGATCTGGCAAGATGCAATCGTCAGCAATGCGTCCAGCGATAATGCGTTTAACATTTCTAATGACAACCACGGTGAGCACTTTTATGAAAATGGAGTGATCGAAAACGAGGCATTGGAGCATGATGTTGAGGTAGGTCTTATTGCAAATAATTTGGTTAGTGATGAAGTCGACTGTCAAAATGAGGAAATAATTTGTTTTACTCGAAAAAGATCAAAACGTAGTTTTGCAGCTAATTCGCATTCAAGATCGCAAAATCAACAAAAAAGAATGAAAGGCGAAAACTATACTGGTTATAGGCAGAACAAAACATCACTTAAGATTCAGCAAAATATTTCTAGACCTGCTCGAAAGATGGGGCCTTCTTGTTCCTCTCCACAATGCCTGAGATCCTCAAAAAGATTTTGTAGCGACTTTGATGAAACCCAAAGGCACTGCATTTTCTCAAACTTTTGGCAACTGAATTGGGAAGCTAAAAGGGTCTATGTAGCAAGTTTGGTGCACTATGGTGATAAGAAGCGTTGCTATGCTGGGATAGATTAAAGAAAAAAAGGAATCTATGAGTATTTCCTCAAATTAAGAGAGTCAAACGTTCAAGTTTGCCGACAAATGTTCCTCAATACCTTAGGAATGAAGATTGACATGGTTCGTTCTTGGGTAGAGTTTCAATCTAACGGTATTCCAATACAAAAAAAGTAGGTCTCCGGAATTAACTCGCGTTGCTAGCCATGCAAGCGGTAGTGAAAAAAATTATTTCTTGATCGCATTTTTGAAAATTTACCGAAAACCCAAAGCCATTATTGTCGCAAAGACTCGACGAAAATATGCATTGAAATGTCATTCCGCAGCAAAAGTGAACTCTTTGGTCACTGCAAAGAATTGTGTGCCAAAGAAAATCAAGAAGCCTTATCAATATTCAAACTTTTCAAAGTATTTGCTGATAAAAATTTATCAATATTTTTCCCCCGCAAGGACAGTTGCGACACCTGCGTTGGTTACCATGAAGCGCGTCAAATTCCTGAAGCTAGAAATGAAAAAGAAAATGACAAGCTCGAAGCTCAAAACGGAAAGAGGCACATTTTTACGATGGATATGCAGGCAGTTAAGCTATCCCCTGATCTGCAATATATTACAAACAGAGATTACAGGTGCACAACTTTACAATTTTTAACCTCGCAACTCATGAATGTACAAATTATTGGTGGAACGAAAGTGAAGGAGATCTTTCAGCGTCTTCATTTATAACGTGCATAATACAGCATTTGACAAAATATTGCTTAGGTGATTCATTACCAAAAACAATTTATTCAGATGGATGTGGTTATCAAAATAGAAACCACTACCTCTCTAATGCTCTTTCCGATTTTGCCACTACCCACGATAAGGAAATTGAGCAAAAATATCTGGAGAAGGGCCACACTCAAATGGCTTAGATTACAGCCGACGCCAGAAAAATTGTTGATATTGGTGTTGAAAAAAGCTACCATTCGAAGTAGAGTACCTAAAGCATACGTTTTTTAAAAACTATGCTGATTCGAATCTAATAAGATTTGGAAGTATAAGACCTGGCCGATCCAAACATGACCCAACCGTGAACCAACTTAGAGCTCTAAAGTACTTCCCCAACGGCGCCGTAAAATGTAAAACAGATTTTGATAACGAATATCAGGATTTGCCAGGAAGAATTAAAAAGATAAAGAAAGGTATTGATCCAGAACCGTTTCACTCATCCCGACTTAAAATATCATTCGCGAAATGGACACACCTTCAAAATTTAAAATCCGGAATTCCCTCTGAATACCATTCGTTTTATGATAATTTGGAACATAGTCAGAAAGATTAATGGACTTGAAGTTCATATTTCCCTAGCCTTTGTTTGTAATGTCTTTTGTAATTCTTAAACTATAAATTTGTTTGGTTAACTGAAGTTATTTTGAACCAGTTGAGAACTATGTATTTTTTTGCTTAGGTGTAGTTATTTTTTATTAACTATAAACTAATAAAAGAAATATTAAAGATATTTGTTTTAACCAAGACACCTGTTTTTTTTTTACCTAACTCGTTCATTAAAATACGCTAACCCACCATCCATCTTTCATTCAAAAACCGCTAACCCACACAACATTTTATATAGACCTTAAAGATGTTGTTGCTTTATTTAAAAAAAAAAAGCTTGACTTTAATCAATTAACTAAAATGAGATGGTTGTATTGAAGCCGCTTTTGATCCATTTATTAATCAGTTTAAACATCCCCCTGCACACTTTGCATTTTTTTTCGATGTGGGATAGCGGTTTTTCACCATAAACCCTCGATATACCGTTTTGAAAAAAAAATACATAAATAATTTTTTGAGATTTAAAAGAAATATAGAGCGGCTGAAATGTTTCGTGGTTTTCGAGATATGCTTGAAATAGTTAAAGTTGATTTACCTAAATGGTAGTGTTAAAAAATGTCTATAACTTCTAAGTTGTTTCTATCTAATTAACTCAAGCACAATTTAAACGTAATTTTACACAAGCACAAACGAGTAGAAAGCAAAATATTAAAAAATTGAACGAAAGAAACCCGTTTGTCAGTTTTAATAAAAGAAAACAAAAAAAATTATTTGTCACCCTGCGTTTCAATAAAAATTTGAGTACCTAAACTTAAGATTCGGCTAAAATAAGTACATTAGATTTAAAAAAAAAATATGGACAGTACCTAGAATAAAATTAATGAAAAAAATATCTATTTTAAGAATTTTAGACCCGAATACCGAACAGTCAAAAATCTCCCCTTTATTTACTACACTGAAATGGCAGCATTTAATAATTCTTCCTAAAAATTGGACTCGATTGAGTTTGAGTTATCGAGACGCGTTTGAAAAAATGCTATAAAGTCCGAGAACGTCATTAAAAGTATGTATATGCAAATTAAGTAATAATTGCACGCAGTCTTCAAAAAAAAAAGCCGACGGACCGCTCCGTGTGTGACTTGAATAATTAATCACTTTTTATGTCTATTTCAAATGAAACAAGATAAAACAGTGATTTATGATACATAAAAATAATACACACAAATTTCGCATCGACTAGTCTGCCCTGCCATACGTTTAGTATGGGTTGGAAAATTCAAAGATAATTTATTCTAAACACTCGAACTGTGTCGAATTTTATTCTTTTTTTTACTCTGACAAATTGAAAAGATGAAGATAGAAAAGGGTTTAAGATGTTGTAACAAAAGAGAAAAATACAAGTGTTTTGGGTCTGTTAAACAATTTTTTGTTAACATTTTATGCAAGTTGTACCTTCAAAGTGATGTCAAACAATGCAAATAACGGTTTTCGATTCGATAATAGACCAATTTCAATATATATGGAGGTCCTGCCAAACTCCATTAAGGGCAGAAGTCTTTAAAAACGCTCGGACAGGTAGTTCCAGCAAAATATACCGCTTTTTTTCAAACTAGAGATTATTTGCTTTAAATGCTGAAAATTTTACGTCATGTCGTGACCAGAGTGAAAAACAGTGAACTAAGCATGCAGCCTTGCGGGATTCCAGACCAGAGTTGTTATGGAAGAAGATTTTTGCTATCTTTTCCACATATTTTGAAATAGGTGTTCTGTTGTGACGTATTTTTTTTATTGCTATGCTAGCTCAGACTATGGCTGAGTCCACACGAGCAGTGGATTGTTTTTAGTTGTCAAGGCTCCTACCTTAAAAAGGGTACAATTTTTTGCTAACCTGCTATATTTTTTCCTGGTCTACTAAACCAAACCGAATCGTCAGCGGACACCCTGGAACTCCTATTATACATCCACTTTCCTGGTTGTAGTGATAATAGTACGAAGCCTGCGAGGTCTCGACAGGTACAACCTGCACAACACAACAATACTTTTTCTAAAATTTCCGAGGAAAAGATTTCCTGGGCCATTAACAGGTTCTCATGTTAGGATAATTAACAATACCTTGGCTGGTTTCAATCTTTCGAAGCTGTCTAATACTAAACCACATCCCCCACTCTTGGAGACGTGCTAGAGCAGTGCTTATACCAAAGGTAGGCAAACGCGGTCATGAATCAGCGAAGGACCTCAAACCGATTAGTCTTACCTCCTTTGTTCTTAAAACCCTAGAGCGTGTCCTAGATATCCATATGCGAAGCTTTCTAGAAGAATCATCGCTATCCAAATCACAACATGCCTACATTAAGGGCAGATGCACGGAAACGGCTCTCCACGAGGTAGTGCGGACAATTGACAGGTCCATACACTATAAAGAATACACCTGAGCCTCCTTCTTAGACATTGACGGAGCTTTCAACAACGTTCATACTGATGCTATTCTTGAGTCTATGAGCGAGCTGGGTATTGAGGAATCTATTAAGTGGATAACCTCTTTGCTCGGAACAAGAATTATCCAGGCAACACTAGGTAAGATTCACTCAACCAAACCTGCCCATAGAGGAATGCCACAGGGTGGTGTCATCTCTCCCAAACTGTGTCTAACGGCTATGAACAAAATTCTCGTAAAATGAGACAGGGAACGGGTCAAGGTTGTCGCGCATGCGGATGATTTGGTCCTGGTGATACTAGTCTCCGGGAAGTTTCCTTCAGTAATTAGTGAAATTATGGACGCTGCTCTGGACAAGGTAAGCACCTCGGCTGCAGGATGTGGCCTCAGCGTTAACCCGATCGAAACTGAACTGATTCTGTTCACTACTAAAACCAAAGTACCCGATTTTACCCTCCATGGGTATCATGCTCGATCCTTAACTTAAATGGAAACATAACATCGAGCATAGAATTAGAAAGGCATGTGCCGCCTTCTACGCCTGTAGCAAAACTTTCGGAAAGAAGTGGGGACTTCAACCAAAAATGACGTTATAGATGTACGTAACTGTAGTGCGTCCAATTCTCACCTACGGATCACTTGTTTGGTGGCCTGCGTTGAGTAAAGGTTATAACATCATGAAACTCAAAAGAATGCAAAGAACGGCCAGCATAGGCACCTCGGGTGCACTTACGGACGCCCTTACTGTACTCCTGCATCTTTTGCCCCTACACATAAAAGATACCGCACTATGCAGTGCAGTTAGACTCAGGGAATCTGGGTGTTGGACTGAAAGGCCGTCCGAAAGGGCACAGCAACATCCTGGACTCGTTACCAAATGGCTTGATTCCGTCCCTAACTGACTACACCACACCCAAATTAAATTTCAAGAAAGGCTTTCACGTAGAATTTCCTTCCAGGGCTGAATGGAAGAGGAGCGAAGTAGCAAGGAACTCCGACACGGCCATATACACCGGTTTCTACTCGGAATTTCCGGCCGGTTTCTACTCGGAATCACCGCAAATATCAATATCATATCGCTTGCCGGATTTTGTTGAATTTTGCCAGCGTCTTCCAGGCGGAATTACTGGCTATCCGAAAGGGCTGCATGCAACTTCAGCGTGACACAACGCACAAACAAAACATCGCCATCTTTATAGACAGTCAAACTGCCATCAAGGCTATTGATTCAGCCACCATATCCTCTAAACGGGTACGGGAGTGTCGTCTCGAGCTTGCCCGTCTGTGCAAACGTTTCAGGGTCACACTCTTGTGGGTTCCAGGACATAATGACATACGAACGTGCAGATGAGCTGACCAGACAGGGCTCAGCTCTACACGCCTAACTCGCGACAAGGGTCCACATTCCGCTAGGAACAGTTTTTTTTTTTTCTATAATTCACTCTTGTTCAAGGGATTATGACTTCCCTTATATTGAGTTTGTAAAACGCGAGTGGAAAGGATCAGAGGAGAGAGAGGAGAGGTACTGGTGCACTTTGGTTTTGAACTGCTGAGGACTGTAGGTACGAGGAAAAACCACACGTGGAAGCCGGTTCCACATTCGTGAAGTTCTGCTGAAGAAAAAATTCCAGTATAGAGCTGTACGTCCGAAGTTAAGCTCAAGGGTGAACTCGTGAGCACTTGTTCTTGTGCGAGTACAACGGTTAAACTGTTTGAGAGGTGGGATGAAGCTGGCTATTTCACTTGAGCAATCTTTGTAGAAGAAACGATAAAACAATGCGACGCAGGCGACGTTGCGGCGGTGTTCAAGTGAATCAAGCGATTTTGCTATGATGGGGTCCCCTTTCAGTTTTATCGCACGCTTCTGAATCCTGTCCAGTAGGTGCAAATAGCCCATACATGGGAGTCGTTTTCCAACCTAGGGCGTATATACGCTTTGTAGATGTTTGCCAAATCTAATGGTGAAAAATATTTCTTGCATCGCTCTAAGAAACATAGGCATTTCGCAGCCTTCTTGGCCACTTCAAATATTTGGTCGTTCCAACGTAAGTTGTAATTGACACACATACCAAGAATTGAGAGCTTATCAGTTTCTGCAATGCAAATGCCATTCATGGTAAGCGGCTGAAGGTTTCGATTTAGCTTAGATGACAGGCAACAGCATTGGGTTTTCGATGCATTTAATTCCACTCTGTTGGAGGAACCCCATCAGTATGAGAAACTTAGAGTACTGTCGTCAGCAAATGAGTGGATTGTATTAGAAGTGGTAGACAAAAGATCATTAATAAAGATCAGAAAAAGTGTATCTCCAATAAAACGGATCCCTGAGACACACCAGCATTTATGTGGTGGACATTGGATTTGAAAACATCCAAAACTACACGGATTGACCGCTTCGACAGATAACTTCTAGTCCATTCAATACTAGTTCATTCAATAAGCGTATCGTCAATCCTGAATGCTCCTAGTTTAGATAGAGGGGCTGGATTCCAAACTCTTATCAAACGCCCTAGAAATATCTAGAGCAATAACTTTGCTTTCACCTAAAAGATCCAAGGAGCGATTCCACTTTTCGGAGAGATAAGCCATCAGATCCCCCGTGGATCTTTTGCTACGGAAGCCATATTGCCGGTCATTTAGTAACTTACGTGACTCCAGATATTTCATAAGTTGGCGGTTGATCATTGTTTCCATGACCTTAGAAAGCAAGTATGTAAGTGCAATTGGGCGGCATGTAAGTGCAATCGGGATGTAAGTGCAAAATCACCTTTTTTCGGAATGGGTTAGATAAATGCTGTTTTCCAGATGATCGGAAAGTAACCAGAAGAGTAGGATAAATAAAAAAGTTTACGTAGTGGTTTAGCCAGCGTAGCAGAACACATCTTCAAAACTATGGCGGGTATGCCATTTGGACGTGCAGCTTAGGAGGAGCTACGGAGCAAATACACTCATATTTCCTGAAAAAGGCCAACTCCCAATGGAAGGGGCTGACTTATTGCGCCATATCTAAGCAGATATGGTCTGAATATAATAAAAATAAAACGAAAGACCTACTCAACAGATCCCGCCCTGACATCGCCAGAATTACAGCGGTAACAACGGGGCATTATCCAATTGGAGACCATGCGGCCAAACTGGGTATCCCATAAAACACTCACTGCCGAAGTTGCGGAAATATGAATGCTGAAGATTGAACTGTAGGTATGATAGTCAAACTATAGAAGGAAGCATCAGATCCACAGGTAGACGAATAAATTCGATTCGCAGGCGATGAAGTTCTACGGCTACCATTATACCATCCGGATGAACACTAAAGCGCGGCATTAATGTAAGTAAAGCATAGACATGTGGCAACGAGTGTCCTTTTACTTGTGTGTTACCTTATGCTTGTTAAATTGTAATAACTTTTGCGTATTATATACAATTCTGTATGGCTTTGCTTTAGAGGGTTTACGAGCGTGTAAGACAACACGGAGCTGAGGAGCACGACACGGTGCTGAGGATTTGGAAAGACCACTTCTGCAGACTGTATAACGGCGAGGACGAACCAAATACCGCTGTCATGCAGAACGAACCATTCAACCCGGGCGAAGACGTTACCGACGAAGCATACGAACGATACCGCCCACCCGACCTGGAGGAGGTGAAAGTAGCTGTGTCTAAGCTCAAGTGCAACAAAGCAGCCGGAGCAGATGGCCTAGCTGCCGAACTTTTTAAATCCGCTGGCGATGAGCTGGTTCGGAGCATGCACCAGCTCATCTGCAAGATATGGTCGGAAGAAAGCATGCCCGACGAATGGAACCTCAGCATTGTTTGCCCGATCCTGAAGAAAGGAGACCCTCTGAGTTGTGCCAACTACAGAGGCATAAGTCTTCTTAACATCGCATACAAGATCTTTTCTGCTGTACTGTGTGAACGCCTGAAGCCGTTTGTCAACAATCTGCGTGGCTTTAGGCCAGGAAAGTCCACCATCGATCAAATATTCACACTGCGGCAGATCTTGGAGAAAACCCAGGAATTCCAAATCGATACACACCACCTCTTCATCGATTTCAAGGCCGCGTATGACAGCATCTATAGAGACGAGCTATATAGCGCAATGTCTAGTTTTGGCATCCCTGCCAAACTCGTCAGTCTGTGCAGGATGACGATGGAAAACTCACGCTGTTCCGTCAAGGTCGGCAAAGACCTCACCGACCCCTTTGATGTCAAAAAAGGATTTAGACAAGGCGACGCGCTGTCATGCGACTTCTTTAACATCATACTTGAGAGAATTGTGCAGAACTCTCGCGCCAACACCAGAGGTACAATCTTTCAAAAGTCCGTTCAACTACTCGCATACGCAGACGACATTGACATAATCGGTACAACAAAGCGTGATGTCAGTGAAGCCTTTGTGAGTATTGGGACGGAAGCGGCGAATATGGGTTTAGCAGTCAATGAGGGCAAAACCAAGTATATGCTGTCATCAAGAAAACCGGATGCTTCTGCACCGGTCCATGCTTGTGGTGCAGAAGCATGGACCGTATGAAAACACTTTAGGCTGCTTCGAGAGGAAAATTCTTCGGACGATTTACGGTCCTGTCTGCATAGACGGAGAGTGGAGGAGGAGATATAACATCGAACTGTACGGGCCGTACAGCAATACCGACCTAGCCAAAAAAGTCAAAACACAACGTTTACGATGGCTGGGTCATCTAGAGCGAATGGACACAAACGCCCCGGCCCGGAAAATCTTCGAATCCACACCCCAGGGACGGCGCGGTAGAGGAGCACCGAGACTCAGGTGGCGCACGCAAGTGGAAGGGGACCTCAGCCAACTTCGCGTGCGAAACTGGAGACGGCTAGCTAGTGACAGAGCTGGCTGGCGAAGCTTGTTGGCTGAGGCCCAGGTCCACCCCGGACTGTAGCGCCACCTTAAAAAAGACATCACGGAAATAAATTCTTATTTAATTAACGTTTAATTTTAATCTGCTATTTGAAAATGGGCTATTATTACATAACTTCAAAAGAAACCCCGCCACATCAACTAGGAATGTGATGGTGGACTAATTTTAACAAAATTCTATTTCGCTTTACGAAATAATTAATTTCTTTAATATGCCTATAATTTCTCTTTGCACTTATGCTTATTAGTAAAAGCTACTGTGAGCTTTGTTTTTAATTTCAACCATTAATTTTTAATTAAAATAGCATCGAAATGATGAAACTACTATTTTTATCTGAATTATTTAGGTACCTTAAAGGACAAAAAGGATACCTTCTTCCAAACAAATAATGCATAAATTTGATGCATACAAAAACACCTTTTTACGTCTTCAGACAATCAAATCAACTCAAATTTTAATCAACTTATCATATATTTCTATACCAAGTGTTAATTGAGTTATCTATGGGCTTTTGTTAATAAATTCAATAGTAACCAATTCTCACCTTTGATAAATAATTCGTAATTTTGTCGTTGTCGTGTGTAGGCTCCCGAATATATGGTTGTAGATACGATAGATAAGCATTTACTTATGTACACATGGATTATTTCAACCACCTATAGATAGCACATCGCCTAGATTACAACTTCTATACTTTATCGGAAGTAATAAAATATATACATGCCACAATCTCCGCGGAATGGTCAAGCAGAAAAAGTTGCTATGGAAGAGTGACCATCTATTCACTTCACAATATTAAAAACTACAAACTAGGTACACTGTATCATTCCTCGAGGGTAAAGGGAAAATTCAAATAAAAATTGAGGCATGTGTTAGCTACAACAACAGGTACATAAACTATTTTGGGCTAATGTTTTGAATTATTCTGAAGGATGTTTTTTTTTTTAATACAACAATCCAACTCAGCGACTAAGGACTGTTTACATAACGCTCAGACATAGACTCGTTTTATTGTGTAATAGCGGCGCAGAAATTTGAAATACGTAGTTAAGTGGATTTGTGTTAGGCCAACGAATTTCGTCACAATTCTGCGTACGTGCGAAAAAACAGTCAATGATAGTACCGACAATTTTTTCCGGTTAAATTACAGTCTTAGTCATGTGAAATCTTCGCCTAAAATAGCTTTTTATTGTTTGAATGACGCAACTAAAGGCAATTTCTCATGAGGGAGTCCAGGCCGTTAATTTCCCCAAAGCTTGTAAACATATTTTACGCAATATTGATTGCTGGACACCATAAAGTATGAAAATTTATTTAATGCTTGTGGTTATTAATTAACAATGTTAAGACTTTGCAAATTTTAAACATCACCATCCATTTTACTGTTAACTCACACTTCAAATTTCAAAATTAAAGCTTTTTTGGCAGTTGAGTGTCAGAGTGTTTTTTTTCCTGAATTCGAATAATCTAATCATATCACGCCTGTTATCCTTGCTTTACGTAGATACGAACGCAGATGTGTGTATAACTTAATCATTACCTTCCCAATTATGTATACCTAAACCTATGCAGATTAGGTATTAATAGCTGAACTTACATAGAGTTTTAGCCGGTTAATTAAATTTATACGATGGTGTTGCTCACTTAACACAACTCTTTCCGATTTAACTGCTGATGAACAACTAAACATTCAGCTTGTCGATAAGAAAAGTTAAGCCGAAAGAACCAATACTATACTCGGTGGAAATGAATTAACATCTATTTGGTGCGACATAGATATTGTTCCTCCTTTTTGTGTGTATTTGTCGTTTGGAAATGATTTGGGGGCCAACTTTCATACTCTTCAAATTCGATTTTTTTTTGTTGTTTTCTTAATGAGGTGGATAATTTTCAACGTTATAACACGTTATAAATAACCTTGGATAATGTCCTTATGGATTCGTCATTAGTTACACTATTAGATATCAGAGTAACAGGAGTTAAGAGTTATAAATTTTATTTTATACCTTATTTTTAGATTTGAGTTTTAGACCATATTCAGGGAGGGTAAACTATTTAAAAACAAGTGGGAAAGTGCAACAGTGCGTATGTACAAACTTCAGTCCGTCTGTGGCGGATTGCGAAATACCCTACCCCACCAAAAAAGAAACTGCCACGCCTCCAAAAAGTGGGCGGGATATAAAAATATAACTGTTGATACTAGGTGGTTGCATACATTTCGGCATACATTAACTCAAAAACTGAAATTTTTTATCGCCACGCCCACAAAAGTAAGCGGAGGCACAACACTACATATAACAAGTGATTTTTTAAGAGGTTGAGAACTTTCTTTAAAAAAAAAACACAAAATATTCGAAAAAATTAATGAAATATTTATTTGAATCGATAGTTTGAACCTTGCAATTTAATGCTTAAAGATAATTTCATGCAAATGTTGACCGCGGCTGCGTCTCAGGTAGCCCATCCGCTAAGTCCAATTTTGGCATACTCTTTCACACATATCGGCCGGTATCTCACGAATGAATGCATGGAGTGCGTTCCAGTGCGTCAATCGAAGCGGGCTTGTCCCTATAGACATTAGCCTTGACATACCCCCACAAAAAATAATCTAATGGTGTCAAATCGCACGATCTAGGTGGCCAATTGACCGGCCCGAAACATGAAATTAACAGAAGGTCGAGAATGCCGACCATAAAATGGAAGCAGCGCGCGATGAACATTTCGAACCGAGCACGAATTTTGATAGTAAAATTCAATAATTTGCAAGCGTTGTTCATTTGTAAGACGATCCATGGTTAAATTGCAAACCAAACTGAAGCTGTTTGACAGTGACACAAGGTACTAAACACACGTCAGCTGTCAAAACCAGTGTTGCCAAAACCAAACCAGCTAAAAAATCACCCTTTACAAAAAATTTAGCAATTGCTAATAAATACAACTTTTGTCATCGAATTTTTGGTCAAATTTCATATGAATTTATTGAAAAACAGTCATTTTAAGCTAAAACCCCTTCTCCTGTCGGTCCTACTCATATCTCTTAATAGCCCAGGCAACGAAGACCAAAAAAGACCGAATAGGGGAAACAATTCGTGTAGAAGCGAATTTTGGCACAGTTGTGGAAAAAGGTGTCCTGAATGACATACCGAAAGTAATGGTGGGTGGGGGCGGAGCTAACAGGTGGGCGGGGCCTTAAAGGTGCCTTTTTTCAGTTTTTGGCAAATATCTCGAAAACTATAGGTCCCAGCGAAAAAATTTTACTGCACTAAAATTAAATTTAAAATACTAAATTAATTTACACAAAATTCTCTACAAAAAAGATTATATACACTTTTTTGGTGGGATGAATACTTAAGGAGATGGGAAATAGAGGTGGGAAATAGACACTTCTAATTAAAGTGACTTATCGTGAAAAAAAATAAAGATTGAGACGGATATTTTTATATACTTTTATTAACAACGCATTTTCTTCAAAATTTAAAGAGTATTTAAGGTTCAGCGTCATGTGTGTCTTCAACTTGTGGTGGATTGTTGCCAAAGCCAAGGCATAGCATACCCACAACCAGCCGTGCGCCGACAAATTATCCTGTGGATATCCTGCCGTGGCGGTGCATTTTTTGTTCAAGATATTCTGTGGATGTGTGAAAAGTGGGTGCGGGAGATGTGACCCACTTCAGAGCTGCAAATATTTCCAGAATCAAACGGAATGGTATACCTTTGGTAACTTTTTTTCTATTTTTTAACTCACCACCAAAAAAAAACGGGGAGGAAGTGCTACAGTGTGTACGCAGAAGTTACAGTCCGTAAAACGGACCGTTGAATACCCCATCTTATCCCACATTGTAAAATGCTCATGGCAAAGTTATTTTTTGACATTTTATAAGTAATGCAAACTTCGAAAAGGGGCGTGGTCCAACCGCCCCTAATTCAAACTATTAATTATAAGATACTTCCACAGATATTTCCAAGTTACACTTAAATGTACGTAAAAATGCAATTTTTTGGTTCAAATTCAATATTTTTGGAAAATCGACCCCTAAAAGGGGGCTTGGCTAAAAACTTTATATGAACGAAATCTGAGCTGAAGTCTCGTTTACCTAACCTGCTACCTTTTTTGTTTCATGCTTTCCTAAATTTGTCTCAAGGCCAGTCGAAATTAAGTTTTTCTGGAAAAATTTAAGTTTTTCTTCAATTCTGTCTCCAAATGTGGGCGGGCCCAAAGTCTTGTATGAACAAAATGTGGAACTAAGCGTTTTCTATATAAAATATTAAGCAAATTTTTTTCAATTTCGAGCAAAAATATTGAGTAAACTGCATTTGAAAATTTACCCTTAAAATAAATGCCAAGCCCACTGGAGGAGGTTTACCAATAAAATTTGTCTTTTTTGTGTCTTACATTCATTAGGAGATGCTAAGTGTCAAATTTCAGCCTTTTAGAACGTCTTACAGTTTTGAAAACTCTGGAGGTAGTTGCACATTTAGACCGATTGTTGGCGTGTCTTTGGGCGGATTTCAAAAAATTTTACACTTGTACTGCTTCGCATGACGTGGACCTTACGTACAAAGTTTCAGCACCGTAGCTCAAAATATAAGGCCTAACAACATGTGACATACAGACGGACGGACGGACGGACATGGCTCGTTCTATTCAGAATTCGGTCTCGATCATATGCCCTTAAGGTATTGGGGGTCTACCATTATTATTTCAACGTGTGACAAACTATGTGACAACCTTAATATACCTCCTATCCTATGGGATGGAGTATAAAAATACAGCACTATAAACGTTAGAGAATGCTTACAGAAAAACTCAGAAGATCGGGGTCACACTTTGGTCCGCACCGTCTACCTATAAGCTAGAGATCACGGTTGGAGTTGGGAACATTGTAATACGTGATGGGTGTAACAACCCAGTGTTTCTTAAAGGCATGTATTGGTCACGGAATGGGTAGATCTGGACTGAGAGATGTTCTACGCCTAGTTTTCGCCGCATAATTGGATGGCAAAGTTAGGTCCTATTTTTGTGGAAGTAGCAAATATCTGAGAGGAATAAAATAGGGTTATCTTGAGGTTTATGTGTGTTGCCAAAAATGGAAAAACTTTTTTCAGACAAACTAGTAGTAGAAGTGGGCTGCTGATGGCGTAGGGGTTAGTATGTGCGCTCACTACGCACGCCGGTCGTATGGGTTCAAATCCTAACGTCGTCAGCTGAAAATAAGACTCGTCTTCTATCACGGTTTCCACTCGTCTTCCACTATCACGGTTGTATGTGAATGAATCAACACACACAGTATATAATGTTGAGAAGTTCACCTCGAGTTGCGCCACTCTATTTATTTATTTAATAGAATAAGTAGTTAGTATAGTAGTACATATATCATCATCGAAAACACAAAGACCATCGGATAAAAGGTTCAGGTGGCTTGATACAAAGAAGAGAAATTACTGTTTTTTGCTCTTGCAATGAAGCTGCCATACACGCTTCATTGGAGAAGGTCGCAGGAGTCCTGCTTTAAAGTGGGTAGCTTGCTTCTGTTGGCATCAATTTCAACAAAAGCACAACGGGGGAAGTGTTGGTTGGATCAAGCTGCTATATGTATATCCAAATATTTCAGTAAATGGCGAGTATATAGACTTTGTAGCCCTTCTTAGGATTGGCGTCACCATCTACAAACATATTCTTTATGAATACAGCATCCAGGCGGTGGGAAGGTGGAGACCAAAGTGATTTTAGTTTAAACATATAGATTACTCTTTCATTTGCACAAAAGACCCTCCTTCTTCAAAACTTTTTCGGATAAGACACTTCTTTGGTGAAAGTAGGAATCGCTAAGTTTCTTACAGCCAAACCTGTCTTGATAAAGTAAATCTCACATATTTTTATTAATCCCTCATCATCACCTAAGCAAATTGAGCAAGCTGGTAATTAACGGAAAGCGAGTCCTGGAAGATGACATAAGCAAATGCAAGTAAGCCCAAATCTGATCTGATCACTCTTCTTTTAACGCGAACGGCTTCGAAGCAGCACTCTCTTAGACGTTTCACAAATACCCGTGAGAAAACATTCACAGGCCTCATGTTTGTAATTTACACTTATTTATAAAATTTTTACACTTGTACTGCTTCGGGACCTAGAAAGAACAGATATTAAGTTTCAAGTTCCTAGCTCAAAAATTTAAGGTCTAAAAACTACCGACAGACGGACGGACGGACATGGCTCATTCGACTAACAATGCGGTCTCGATCATATGCCCTTAAGGTCTTGGGGGTCTTATATCCGGTGCTATTAAATCAAATCATATGAAACAAGTGAGTAAAATCAAGAGTTTGTCTGTGACATAACACGCAATCTTATAGTTTCTTGGCCCGAATTCATATATTATTTGTGGAGACCATGCCTCCAAAAGTGGGCATGGGCTTACAGTTAAAATCAATCAATTGTAACTTCGTTAGAGTCATGAGAAAACACGGTAAAGGCGAAAACTATCTCAGAAAAAAAACAGTTTTTTCCCAAAAATGCCCCTTAAAATTGGGCGGAGCTCTAAGCTTTGTATGGAGCAAACTTAGCGAATAGCAATATCTTTAATATTTGTCATATAATTTCGATTTGGAGTCAACTTTAACATGTTAAAAGTGGGCATGGTCGATATTGGTGGCGGTCCAATTTTCGCCTTGTTAAAGATCTTAGGCCAATATTGCTCAGCATTGGCCTAAGTACCAAAATTTAAGTTCCAATGCCTTGTTTAACTTGACCAATAGGAATTTTGAAAAAAAAATGTGAAAAAGAGGTTGTCTCAAATTGAAGCCAGTAGTGGGCGTGTCCGTTGGCCGATTAAGCCAATTTTCACACTTTGTCTGTGAAACAAAACCAAGCCGTGTACCAAGTTTCAGCTCTCTAGCTTGATTTTGAAGACCTATAAACTTCACACATACAGACGGACGGACGGACATGGCTTAATCGATTCACATGTCGGTCTTGATCATATCTCTAAAAGGTCTTAAGGGTCTGCGTGGATTTTTTCACTGTGTTACAAACTATGCATTAAAATTAATATACCCTCGGTTGGGTATAAAATAACACTTATCAAAAATTGTCCAAAATTTTAAGGAAAATTATAGTAAATTTTAAAGTAGTAGGTATCTAGGAATTTTAACGGTAAAGCAATCTTGTTCAGATTATTGCCTAACTACTTTATCAGCGTTAAAATAACTGCCACATCTCACCTAAGTTTTTCACAGCCTGTTTAAAAAGGAAATAAAAGAGCTCGTTTTACCGTTTACGCAAAAACCGGTGGCCATAGAATTTAAGAAAAACATCCAATGCTAGACTCCCACTCTATCTCTTAAACGGTAAAAAGTATAGTTTTGAAATAAATACAAATACAAAGCTATAGCAAACTGCGAATATTCAAAAACTTAAAAATATTTTCGACAACGCTTTTCTAAAGATGTCTACTCCCTTCACTGCTAGATATTACCATCATGATTTTATTTGGTTGAAGTATGTTACGTTTAAAAGGCAAACTATCTGCATAAAAAACGCTTTGAAATTGCCGTTTCCAACCTCAAGTTTTTTAACAAATTTAACAAACGAAATAAAAAGCAGCATGTTTCACCGTTTTCTGAGAAATTTATGTCCGCACAATTAAAGGAAAGTTACAAATGCTAGCGCTGGTAGTTTCAAAATTGAATAAAAATCCAACGATAATTTAAAAAAAAACGAATTGCTGCATTTTACACTTTAAAAATGTTAAAAAAGGTCAAGAGTTAAAAGAAATCTTATGTAATAGGTAATTTTTTTTTAATAAATAACGGACGTAATCCCTTTTTTTAATAGTTTCCTAGGTACCTATGCTTTAAAACACTTTAGTTGACTAATTTTAATGATGCTGCTAGCAAATTTGCATCCACATATACCGTAACTTTTGAACCGCTTGTTTTACATCAACCAAATTTAAGACCATCTCAACCACATAAACATTAGCCACACAATAGATTTGAAAAAAGCAATAAACTTCTAACAGTTTTTTTTAAGCAAAAAGAAAAGGAAAAGTTTTTCGCCAGTCTTTATTTTGAAGATTAACGAAAATAAAGGATCACGCAATATAAGAACAGTAGACAGCACTACAGACAGCACGGGTGGTCAAAGGATAGACATGTGCACTCAAGAGGATACAAGCATCCACAGGTTTTCTAAACCCACCTCTGTCTATCAACTCCTACTCTCACCTCCCCGTGGTGAACACCGGGTGCCTAGTACCTCAACTGGAGATTGGGTTCCAACCCCTTTGGAAGGTTGTTGGGGGTAGCAGACGAGAGAGGGGGGGAGGAGTGTTCCCACTAAGGCACTTCTCCTTGCATCCGGACGGCAGCGGAGGAATTCCCCAGATGGAATCAACGGTGGCGTCCATAGTTCCAGTCAGGCCGAACTACTTAGTGAACACCTTATATGGGCTACTACGACGTATTCGGAGCTCAGGCCTATAAGGAGCGGGCTATCCGGCTCTCCGTCCTTAGAGCTAAGCAAAGGATCTGGTCCTCCAGGTTGGGGGTCGTGCCGTCGGGGTGACTTCCCGGCCGCGTAAAGAAACACCAGTCACGAAGCGGAAACAAGCCTCGGATTCGGACGGATTTACTGTTGACGACCAATGCAAACGAGAAAAGGACAACGAGCTCCGGATCTGCACGTGGAATGTTAGGTCCCTTAACAGACCACGTGCAGCCGAGCAACTACCGGAGGCCCTTAACGACTGCAAGGCAGACATTACTGCCATCCAAGAAATGCGGTGGGACGGGCCGGGCAAAAGAAGGATGAAAAACTGCGACATCTACTACGGCGACTGCTATCGGCATCAAAGACAGCGCCTATTTGGATGTGGTTTCGTTGTTGGAGGCAGACTTAGGCAAAAAGTCTTGAGCTTCAACCCTGTAAGCGAGCGCCTCGCGACGATCCGCATCAAGGCTAAATTCGCCAACATTAGCCTGATATGCGCACATGCCCCCACAGAGGAGAAAGATGACGAGACCAAAGATATGTTCTACGAGCTCCTGGACAAAACTTATGAGCAGTGCCCTAGCTACGACATTAAAATTGTCCTAGGCGATTTTAATGCCAAGCTAGGAAGGGAGGGCATCTTTGGTCGTACTGTCGGAAAGTATAGCCTGCACGACACGACCTCCGATAACGGATTCAGGCTGATCGACTTTGCTGCGGGGCGACACGTTGTGGTAGCTAGTACACAGTTCCCGCATCTCAATATCCACAAAGGGACATGGAGATCTCCCGATCAATCAACCGTCAACCAGATTGACCATATTGCGATCGACGCAAGGCACTCCTCCAGTATCATGGATGTCCGAACTTTCCGAGGGGCCAACATTGACTCGGATCACTACCTTGTTGTAGCCAAGGTACGGCTGCGGATATCCCGACCAGCGCCAAGTAATGGAAATACTGTGAGGAAGTTTGACGTCGGCCGACTACAATCGCAAGAGATCGCCAGGTCCTTCTCCAACCGAGTCTCTCAAAACCTTCTACGAAGTCCTATGCAACCAGCATCAAGTATTGATAGCCAGTGGCAACATTGCCAAAATGCCATCAGAGACGCCGCCTCTGAAGTGCTGGGTTTCACACGGCGACCACAACGAAACCCCTGGTTTGACGATGAATGCCGGCAAGCACATGCAGCTAAACAGGAAGCATACAAAGCGGCGCTGCACAGAGGGACTAGAGCTGCTCGCGAGCTCTACGAGCAGAGGAGGAGAGAGGAGCACCGGCTTCTCCGAAGGAAAAAGAGAGAGCACGAGAAGCGCGCGGTTGAAGAGATAGAGAGATGTTACAACAGGAATGAGGTTAGAAAGTTTTACCAAAGGATCAAAAGGTCCTGCCAAGGGTATAAACTTCGAACTGAAGCCTGTAAGGACCATCAAGGGAACATCGTTGTAGAATCGCAGTCGGTGCTGAGGATTTGGAAAGACCACTTCTGCAGACTGTATAACGGCGAGGAAGAACCAAATACCGCTGTCAGGCAGAACGAACCATTCAACCCGGGCGAAGACGTTACCGACGAAGCATACGAACGATACCGCCCACCCGACCTGGAGGAGGTGAAAGTAGCTGTGTCTAAGCTCAAGTGCAACAAAGCAGCCGGAGCAGACGGCCTAGCTGCCGAACTTTTTAAATCCGCTGGCGATGAGCTGGTTAGGAGCATGCACCAGCTCATCTGCAAGATATGGTCGGAAGAAAGCATGCCCGACGAATGGAACCTCAGCATTGTTTGCCCGATCCTGAAGAAAGGAGACCCTCTGAGTTGTGCCAACTACAGAGGCATAAGTCTTCTTAACATCGCATACAAGATCTTTTCTGCTGTACTGTGTGAACGCCTGAAGCCGTTTGTCAACAATCTGATAGGCACATATCAGTGTGGCTTTAGGCCAGGAAAGTCCACCATCGATCAAATATTCACACTGCGGCAGATCTTGGAGAAAACCCAGGAATTCCAAATCGATACACACCACCTCTTCATCGATTTCAAGGCCGCGTATGACAGCATCTATAGAGACGAGCTATATAGCGCAATGTCTAGTTTTGGCATCCCTGCCAAACTCGTCAGTCTGTGCAGGATGACGATGGAAAACTCACGCTGTTCCGTCAAGGTCGGCAAAGACCTCACCGACCCCTTTGATGTCAAAAAAGGATTTAGACAAGGCGACGCGCTGTCATGCGACTTCTTTAACATCATACTTGAGAGAATTGTGCAGAACTCTCGCGCCAACACCAGAGGTACAATCTTTCAAAAGTCCGTTCAACTACTTGCATACGCAGACGACATTGACATAATCGGCAGAACAAAGCGTGATGTCAGTGAAGCCTTCGTGAGTATTGGGACGGAAGCGGCGAATATGGGTTTAGCAGTCAATGAGGGCAAAACCAAGTATATGCTGTCATCAAGAAAAGACACCCAACACCGACGTCTTGGACAAAACATCACCATCGACAGCTATAACTTTGAGGTAGTTAGGGACTTTGTCTACCTTGGTTCCGCTATCAATTCAGACAATGACACCAGCGCTGAAATCAAACGAAGGATAACTCTTGCCAATCGCTGTTTCTTTGGGCTAAGAAGGCAATTGAGTAGCAAAGCCCTCTCTCGAGCAACTAAAGTGTCCATGTATAAGACCCTCATCATCCCAGTCCTGCTTTACGGTGCAGAAGCATGGACTCTGTCAAAGGCGGATGAAAACACTTTAGGCTGCTTCGAGAGGAAAATTCTTCGGACGATTTACGGTCCCGTCTGCATAGACGGAGAGTGGAGGAGGAGATATAACATCGAACTGTACGGGCTGTACAGCGATACCGACCTAGCCAAAAGAGTCAAAACACAACGTCTACGATGGCTGGGTCATTTAGAGCGGATGGACACCAACGCCCCGGCCCGGAAAATCTTCGAATCCACACCGCAGGGACGACGCGGTAGAGGAGCACCGAGACTCAGGTGGCGCACGCAAGTGGAAGGGGACCTCAGCCAACTTCGCGTGCGAAACTGGAGACGGCTAGCTAGAGACAGAGCTGGCTGGCGAAGCTTGTTGGCCGAGGCCCAGGTCCACCCCGGACTGTAGCGCCACCTTAAGTAAGTAAGTAAGACAGCACTACGGAAAAAGTATACACCGGACTGTAAAATATATCCAGAAATCACTTTTATAATTACATAGAATTTGACACAAAACAGAAAAATAACCGTAGAACCACAGTGATGTAGCTGTGGCGATAGTAGTAGCGGTAGTAAGAGCTGTCAAAAGTTAAAACACATGTATTCAGTGTATTGCGCACACAATGTGTGTCTGTGGCGGTAGCGCGTAGCTGTGGCGGAAGTAAGAGTTGGCCAACTTTTAACTTTCGTAGCGCTACACGGTTGACAGCGCTTCACTGTGGACAGTTCAATACAAGTTAAGTAAACAATGGAGGAAAAGGACGTCGAAAAGTTTATTGAGATGGTTAAATCCAAAGAAATTTTTATGGATTTGTGTCATCCGTTGTACAAAAATATTAAATCTAGCTCAAATTAACTCAGAGTATCGGCCATTGTTTATAAACGAGGTTTTGTTCGACATAGCCGCGCTACACCATTGTGTTCAATTTTTTTCCGTACTACGCTACATGGCTCCGCAGCTGTACTACGTAGCTACATACCACCGCTACGGGCTTTGTGGTCCCACGGTAAAGATGAGCTTAACCTTCAACAAAAATCGACGGACCGCTTCGCGCGTGTCTTCAAGTCGTCAAGTATTGACGGTCTTTTTTAACAACTTCTTGGTTTTGCCTCCATGCTTCCGCGAACTCCTTCAGCTAAGGCTAACGACTAAGTAGACACTCTTCTCCCTACAGAGTATTTTTTCTCTTTCTTTCTCTTAGCTCAATGCTCTTAATTCACTGCTAGATGACACTGCTACATTTTTGCGTATGCATCTCTTGTCCTTTTATTCCTAGATACCGAATTATCATGATACGAATAACTCTTTTTTTCGGCTGGAAATCCCAAATTGATTAGGTTACATTTTAAATGATGTCGCGGCACTGGTTCGATTCGTGAAGCGTGCATAGCGGTGAGCCTCTCACTTCATCGCTCTAAGTAGATTCCTACTGAGGTGTGCTGAGGTATCCAACATCATCAACTTCAGCTCCCTGTTCTGGGCAGCTTCTTCTCGTTGGAAAGTCGAGCTCTGAATAAGCCACAATAAAACGGTAGACAATCAACAAGTCGACGTTTGCCTCTCGGAAAGTGTACATGTTCAAGATGCTAGATATCCTGCGTCGATGAGCACTTGGTCTATTTAGTTGGCGACTACACCTTAGGAGAACGCCTGGTTGCCTTGTGTTGTGGACTCTGAACCGTGAAAACCTAGTGCTTCTCATAATTACTAATAAAACTTTTGACCTAGACCCAGTATCCAAAGAAAACCAAAATATGAACAGTTGATATCAAACAAAATTTAACGAAAATGATTTTAAAGAGTTTATTGAGATTTTTTTTCTGTGACACGAAACAATTTGTTGAACACTTGTTACCTACATTGAATACATTGGTTTGATTTTCGGCACATAAAAATAGATGTAGAATCACTGCAGTGAGTAGAAATTCTAGTTTCCTCTTAAACTAAAAATACTGCATTACAATCAAAAGTTTTCAATTTGTGTATTTGCAAAAAGATTCAAAATAAAATTTCGTCTGCTGGATTTTGCTTCTTTTGAAAATCTTTTGTATAGACCTGTACAAAGCTCTTAAAGTACATTTTAATATGCCACTGGACAAGTATAATAATAACAGTCAACTTCACTTATTCGCCTATAAATGTTCCAGATGAATATTTTCTGCTCTCTTTAAAACTCTCATTGAACTTAGTGTCAAACCCCGTTTAAGGAATTGCATTCCAGCATTCTTGTTTCATTAACTACTTCTAATAGTATGCCGATTGTTAAAGTTCTGTTGTTTGTGAGTTGACAGCTTTATTATCTCTTTTCAGTGTGTCAAACTAGGTTATACAAAAGTGGAGCTGCATTTAACAGTTTTAGTATTTTTAGGGTTTAATAAATTTCAAAAGCCTGTGTTCGAACTAGTTTTGAAATTGCCTACGTTTTGACGTACGATGTTTATCAAAACGCATTTCCATCTCCTCTAATACCTTGGGAGTGTAGCGCACAACAAGCTTAACTGAGTTTGCTGCTTGTTTTAGAAGTTCTACAGCTTTTTCGTGATTTTCACCTTCCACGGACTGAAAAAAAAACTAAGTTTGCCTTTCTTTTTAAATTTAGAATAAAATAATAATCTTACCACTCCGTTTACGGACAGCAATTGGTCTCCTCTCTTTAAGCCACCGTGTCTATCAGCAACGCCCCCAGGAATAATCCGAGATATATAAATAGGTGAACTTTGTTCCTTACCACCCATAACATTAAATCCGAGTCCTAGAACGACGAAAGAACATGTTAGTTTTTCCAAAAACCAAAAATTTATGCGCATAAACTATTTAAAGTTTATGCACATGTGCGATCAAGAGAAAACGCCCTTTTAGATGCAGATATCAAATAAAGAACAAAATGGTCTTAACCCTTCTTATTTGATCGATGTGTTTCGCTCAACAATCTTGGCTTTACTGGCGCTCTTCAGTGGGTGTAGCCAGATTGTCCACCCAGACAGATCATTTTCGACTGATGTCGAGAATTAGCTTAATAACTTTTTTGCACTAAGGCAGTGTAAATTATTAAAAAATTTCAATTTCAATTAAAGAAATTTCAATTCAAAATTATATTCGTGAATGTATTTATTGCCGTGACCAGCATGTTAGTTTTTCATTCATGCTTATTTATGTTACACGATGTTTCCACCGGCAATAAAACGAGGATTAGCGGGAGACGATTAATAGTAAATCCCAAAGTGGTTCCACCAGACAAATATAGAATTAATTTGACATGAGATTCTTTTTTGTCATTTTGCTCTCAAAAGAGAGTGGCGATGTCATTTTTCAGGAGCGAAAAAATGTTTCCGTTGTAAACATACAATAATAGATAAAATTAATAGAGTGGCGCAACAGCTCGAGGTGAACTAGTGCCAACTTCTCAACAATGTATGCTGTGTGTGTTAATTTCTTTGACATACAAGAGGACCTACAATTTTTCGCCGAATCCGAACGGCATTTGAGTAGTTTTTCAAGACAAATTATACTCTCGGAGGGCTTGTCAGACCCTCGCGGAGGTGGAGACCATGAAAAAGAACGAGTCTTTTTTTTTAGGTGACGATGGCAGGATTTGAACCCAGACCTCCGACGTAGTAAGCACACACACTAACCACTATGCCACGGCACCCTACAAACATCTCAATAGAAATCGCAATTCTGACAAATCCGTCATACGTGGATAGTTTAAGTGTTCTTTTTCGATTCTCAAACTATTGAAAAGGTGTTGGAAAAGGGTTGAAAGTGGTTCCTGAAAAGGGTTAATGAGATTTATGAAGGGATTTATTTTTAATCGCTTGCCGAGAGGATTTGAATTTGTATGATAAATATCGAGCTTAAGGGCGAATGGTTAAGCATTAATGTTGAACGTGGATAAGTGCCCGATGGAAACATGGTAATAATCCCGTAATTTGTAGAGAATTTAAAGAAGATTATTGCAAATCGCGGATTAGTGCCCGGTGGAAACAAGATATGAGAAAATAGGAAGATAGATTGAAACAATATATTTTTCGGATCAGCACTGTTTCAAGTCTTTTATATTTTCAGGTCGTCTAAGCTATGAAAGGTTTCTTTTATAAGTCTCTCTCGTTTGCATGACAAAGGTATGTACAGACTGCGTCCAGAGATCTACAAAAGTCCGCGGTAGCTTTTCAAGATCTTTTAAGCCTTCAAGATTTCGTAAAACACCTTAAAGTGTTATTTTTAAACTAAGTTGTTCTGAATCTATTTGTAACACCTTACTCGATTTCAGGCTTTGCATGACCGAATAATATTAAAAGAGTACAATTTTATTATCTAGAATTTTTAGATTTAAAAATAATTACAGAAAACAACATACCTTCTTCTGTTTTCGGAAGTTCAACAACCCTGGGGTGAGCGTGACCTTCACTTGCGGCAAATGCTGCCACAGTCGCTTTGGCAGTCGCAGAGGCACGAATATCTTGTGATCCCCGCATATCAACTGTTTCGAAGACATGTTCATAAACTTCCCTCACAGCACTCAGAAAGTCGCTTTGTAAGACCTTTTGAAGTGCAGCAAGCTTTGTTGTTGGAAAATCTCCACATGCTTGCAATTTTTCAATCAATTCGATTGATTTTTTTATGTCTGAAAGTAAAATTTGCATATAGTCTTGAAATTTTTAAAAAAATAAGTAAATAATAATAATAGATAGATAGATACATTCTTTATTAACTTCATAGTTTGTTAATTGTACAATTTTATAAAGTAAACAATACGAGCTTGGCAATTTGCCGTCTGCCGGAAGTGATAAATTTTATACAATTGGTGTATGTTAATACAAATAATAATAATTATATAATCACTAGTTGCTATATAATAAGTAAATGAAAAAAGAAAAAGAAAATAAATATATATAAATTTTGAAATAGTCTAATTTGCGCTGAGATGAGTTAAAATAAAATTAACGAATGGAAGAGCGAATATCCAGAGATTTCTTACAATTTTAATGATTTGCAACATAAAGCGTTTAACAGTTTTACACGATTTGAAACACAAAGAGAAAAAAAGGCAAGTGTGCCCCATGACAGTAGGTCGCAGAGAAAAGACTCTTTAGTCTAAGAAGCTGATACGGCACGTTAAAGCTTCTTTGCAGAATTCGTAGAGAGAAAGCTATCCGCGGCCGCCGTTCAGGACTTCGTATAGGCTGTCGAGAGAAAGGAAACTTTCCGAAAAATATAAACGTCTTATTTCCTGCAAAATAGGGCAAACTGCAGTAAAGTGGTAAATATTTTCTGACTCTCTTCTGTTGCATAGATTGCAGATTTCCTGGAGATCGGCTCTATGGGGATCGGAATTTAGGTTAAGAATTTCAACTCTAGCTCTAAATATGGTGCTAATAGCTTCGGGAGAGTAATTCGTACGGAAATAGGACTACGAAGAAGGTAGCTGGTGGTTGAGGTTCGTATAATCCTCGAGGCTGTCAATGATGCACTGGCTAAGTGCTGGTTAAAAATTTTCTCATCGATTCTCGAAATAAGTCTCCCAAATAAATCTTGCCACTCACTTAGGTTGTTTTCAGTAAGCCTAAGTTCGAAATCGTGAGATAACGCTAACTGGTTCCAATTCCTGAAAGGGAAGGCATTAGAGTTCAAGAGCCTTATCAATATTGATTTGTGGAGGCTGTTTTGATTTCTTCTCATGATCCTTGCTAAGTAGTGAGCTTTCAAATTGGTGACATATAGGGGGGGCAGACCAGATTCTACATGAATAGCATAAGTCGGAGCCGAATTCGGCAGCCTGAAAATTTGCTTAAAGAAGTATCTTTGAACAACCTCAAAATCGTCAAAGGAAGAGACTCCAAAGGCTTGAACTCCGTAGCACATGTAAGTTCTAACTGTAGTATTGAACACTTTGAATTTGGATGAAAGATCAATATTTTGGTTAGCGAAAAAACGAGGCCAGATTAAGTTTAGTGCCAGCTTAGCCTCATACTTTTCACTTTAGCATGCCTACTAAAGTTGAGTTTATGGGTAAACAGAACTCCAAGATATTTGAACTCCCGAACTATTTCAATTGGTTCATTACCTAGACGCCAAGATTCTTCGGGAAGTCTTCTTCTTTGACGCTTCTCAAAAATCATGATTTTGGTTTTTTGGACGGATATGAAGCTCCCATAATTTGCAATAGGCTTTAAGCTTGTTTATTTGGAGTTGGAGAGAAAAAGGGTTGTCAGCAATCAACGCCAAATCATCAGCGTAGAGGAGTACCTTAATGAGAATTCCAGCGAACGAGATACCACCTGGCAGGGACTCATGAATGTCGTCGATGAAAAGGGCGAATACAAAGGAACTCAGAATGCATCCTTGAGGGACTCCTGACGATGTTTTAAACCAGATAGATTGGAACCATCCCATACAGCTGCAACTGAATCCGCAACTGTATTAATAATAATACATCGTATTAATGTATACAATTACAAAAATATTGCACCCGGCAGCAGCAAAGATGCAAGAAAAAAGTAGTTAAACTTGTTTTTCTTCACAAAAGTTCATCTTTTATATGGAAAAATAAGTAAGTCAATCACAAGGAAGTGTGAAAAAAACCGCTCAACTTTTTAATTATTGGATAAATTGTTAAAATCGGGCAGTTAAACGAGGCGGGAAGAACCTTAATGTGTATTCACGTATTCCAAAAATATTTTGTCCTCGTTAATCTTCTTACGTATAAAATAATGTTTGACGTCTATATGTTTGCTCTTCGATGGTATGATTTGTTAAAAACCAAGCTCATTGCACCTCGACTGTCAATAGTCTTTGATTGATGTCAATTGGTGTCTCCACAATTGATGTTTTCCAGTAGTTGGCCAGTCACTTTCCAAGACATTAAACTGACGAATGGAGAAGCCAAGTAAGTGTAGAGTGCTGTTCAACAGATTTTCTCCTCCAAGGAGACATTCCAGCCAGGTGACTCAGCGGCATCGCTGCGGTACCCACCGCTGCGGTAATTTTTTTTTATATACTCGCTCGCGAATCAGGGATTGGGCTACCCTTTTAATGTTAGACATCTCACGAGCGGAAAGTAATAGAAGAAGAGGAAAAGGTGTAGAGGTATCGGGGCACTCTTGTTTTGGAGAGTTGTAAATTGTAATGAGTAGGAAAGACTAATTGTGGTAGGACATTCCACATTCGCGTTGTACGGCTAATGAAAGAACCTCTGAACTTTACTGTGCGCCCGAAAGTGGGCTCAAGGGTGAACTGATGCGCATTCGATCTTTGACGAGTATTAATTACGGTTGAATACCTCAAGGGGAGGAATGCAATTGGCTATTTCGCTGGAACACTGTTGGTAGAAAAAGCTATAAAACAGTGACAGGCAAGGGACACTTCGTCGATGTTCCAAGGAGTTAATTGACTTTTCTATGTCTCTGTCACCAATAAGTTTAAGCGCCCGTTTGAGGTGCATTGTAGTTTTCGGGGCACCAGCCCAGATATGGGAGTTATATTCCAGCTTAGGGCGAATGTGTGCCTTATATAAAATAGCCAGATCAGAAGGCATTTCGCGGCGTTCTTGGCAGTCTCAAATATGTGGTCATTCCAACTAAAGACACACATTCCGAGGATGGAAAGCCTTTCGGTTTCAGCAATGCAAGTGCCATTCATGGATAATGGCTGGGTGATACGGTTTTGCTTCAATGACAGAAGACAGCAATGAGTTTTCGAAGCATTAAACTCCACTCTGTTAAGATATCGCCATGATAAAATGCTATTAAGGTCGGAGTTTAATGAGTTAGACATACGCTGCCGTTTCAGTTCTACGTCCGAATGAAAAACTGAGGGTACTGTCATCGGCAAAGGAGTGTATTGGATTAGTAGTAGCAAACAAGAGATCGTTTATGAAAACGAGGAAGTGAGTCGGAGACAAAACCGAGCCCTGGGGAACTCCAGCGTTTTTTCATGAACTGCAGACTTGAAGCCATCCAAAACACTTTAAATTGAACAATTCGAAAGGTTTTTGAGTTGACCCTTGATGCTACCTGCAACGCATGGTGATGTTTCATCTTTCATGACTGGGAGGGTTTTGTGAGATGTTTTAACTACAAGAGAGATGTGCGGTGGCACAGCCACAGCAAACTAGTAAATCTATTAACGAGTAGGATTCTGATCTTAAGGCTTAAGCTTGAACGATCGACTCTGGCTCTGGTTCAGGTTTATGCACCAAATCGAGAGTCAGAGTATGAGTCCTTTTTGAACGAAGTTGATGCTGCCCTGGACAGAGTGGCAGAAATGGACTTCCTTCTCCTGACGGGTGACTTCAATGCACATGTGGGTACAGACGACAGTACTTAGAGGAGTGTGATCGGGAGGCACGGTGACCCGGATCAAAACAGGAACGGAGGGAAGTTGTTGGACTTTTGCTGTGCATATGGCTTGTCCATCATGAACACCTTTTTCCCACACAGAGAGATTCACAAATACACATGGTACAAGCACAGTTTAAATCAGAAGTCACTGGTTGATTTCTTTGTTGTACCATCGTGTGTTCAAAGAATGATTTGTGATGTTCGAGTTTTCACGGGAGCTGAGTTGTCAACTGATCACCACTTAGTGCTGTGTAAATTGTTTTACAATGGCAGTATTCCTTTGCCACCCAGGCGAAAACCAAGACTGGTGACCCGCATACGGTGGGAAAGGTTGCAGGATGCTGACTCTGATTTCAGAGAGCGTTTTGCACAGCATGTTTCGGAGAAGCTTGAACAAATTTCAACTGACCTTTTGAATGTAGAGGAGGAATGGCAGCTGTTTTTATCGGCAGTCATTGCCTCTGCAGGAAATGTTTGTGGAGTGAAGCGGCTTGGGGTAGCGGCTGGTGGTGAGAAAAGAACTGCTTGGTTTAAAACGCCTGGAGTTCAAGAAGCCATTAGAGAGAAGAAGAGAGCCTACATTGCGTGGATCTATTGTAGAAACTCAACTTCTCGAGCCCGGTACAATGAGGCGCGAAGGACTTCTAATCTGGCAGTCAGAACAGCCAAGGAACATTCATGGAAAAAGTTCGGCGAGAAGTTGGAGCACGATTACAGATCTGCAAACAAGATATTTTGGCAGACCATTCGCCGGCTCAGTTGAATCCAAGGACGGTACACTTCTTTCAAATGAGAGCGATGTCTTGCGCAGATGGAGAGAGCACTTTTCGGAGTTGCTCAACCCCCAACAGGGCACTGAAGATGGCATTCCCACTGCTGACGAGATAAGGGCGGAGAATAGTCCCACAGTAGACGAAGTCACTGAAGCGATTAAATCGCTAAAAGTTGGCAAGTCTGCTGGGTGGGTGAGGGTGTTAAATGGCTAACACGTGTCATTAAGGTGGCCTGGGATAGCGGGAAGGCACCTAGCGATTGGCAAACGGGAGTTATAGTGCCCATTTGAAAAAAAAAGGAACAGGAGAGATTGCGTCAACTATAGGGGCATAACTCTCTTGAGTATTCCGGGAAAAGTATTCGCGAAGGTGTTGGAAACGCGTTCCAGAGCTGTAATCGAGCCTTTGTTACGGGAAGAACAGTGCGGCTTTCGGCCTGGCAGAGGCACAGCCAACCAGCTTTTTACTCTGAAGGTTATTCTTGAGAAGGCTTGGGAATATGCAAAACCGGTTTATGCGTGTTTTGTAGATCTGGAAAAGGCGTATGACCGAGTCCATCGGGATACACTATGGAGAGTTTTGCAGGACTATGCCCTGAGTGGGCCACTTCTGTGTACGATAAATGGATTCTGGATAAATGGCGTCAAATCCCGTCCTTTTGATGTGCGCGTTGGACTTCGCCAAAGCTGTGTTCTGTCGCCGCTCCTTTTCATAGCATATATGAACTGGATGGTGAAGCGCAGTCTTGGCGAGCAATGTTTCGAATTGGCTGGCATCAGGATGAGCCATCTGAGCACTGGATAGGATTGCAGCCGTCTGTGGTGATGCTGGGATGAAAGTAAACTTGAACAAATCGGAAGTGATGGTTGATTCCCGAACTCCTGTGCAATGTACCCTGCACATAAATCGAGTTCCATTAAAACAGGTGGAGAAGTTTAAGTATCTCGGGGTCTTTTTCACGAAAGATGGGAGGAGTGATACTGAATTGTCCTGTAAAATTGGCCAAGCTGGAGCAATAGTAAAGGAACTGCGCCGACCGGTTATCAGGAAAGCTGAGCTTGGAATGAAAGCAAAGATCTCAGTTTTTAATTTAGTGTTCGTTCCGACCCTCATCTATGGTCATGAAATTTGGGTAATTAGATCGCGGGTACAAGCTGCGAAATGAGATTCCTGAGGTGCGTTGCTGGTGTTACTCTAAAGGACAGAGTGAGAAACGTCAGTATTCGTAGGAATCTTAATGTTGAGCAGCTACTTCTCCGAGTAGAGCGATCGATTCTTCGATGGTTTGGACACGTTGTTCGCATGCCCCCTGACAGACTTCCTAGACAGGTCATGCTAGCCGAGATGCGAGCGCGTCGCCCCCCTGGTAGGCCAAGGAACAGGTGGTGGAATCAGGTAAAGAACCTCTCTGAGTCCCGCCTGGGGATTGCGCCGGAGTCTCTTGAGTTGGTGTCGGAGGATCGAGAAACATGGAAGGACCATTTTGCCACCCTCGCGCCGCGACCCTTTTAAAGGATATGCGGCATTTCGAAAATGATGATGATGATGATGTTTACGAATATTTAGTCAAAATAACGCATTGTGTACATCGCGCCTAAGTATTGGATACTAAGCTCTTCTGGATAGACCGCCTAAGTTGAACGAAGTCCTCTAAAATTCATTTAATGATTTCTCAGAGGAAGATAGGCCTAATTCAATAAACAAAGTTTGATGGAAAGCTAAGGTAATGGATTATGACGGATTTATAACAAATTCGAAATAAAAGACGTAATTTTTACTGGAAAATTTTAATCTTAAAATAGAAACAGCTCTTTAAAACCTTTAAGATGGCTTAAAGTCGACTCCCACCTTAAGTATAACTGACTCTTGGACATGCGGTATTCGTGGACCTGCGATTCATTTCAATGAAAATATCAAAAAGGTGGGTAGGGCTGGAGCAATACTTATTTTACTGACACAGACTTATAGAATTCAGATAATAGAAGGGAATTGTTTAAGTATCTGCGGAGAGCAATGTTTAGTAAGCAGTTACATTCGGAATCAATCAGAAATGTCTGTGTAATATACATCAATTCTTGCGTATCTAATGCTACCTCACGCTCACCCCCTTGGCGGAACCAAAGAAAAGTCGTAAGCATCGTTTAAGACCTTTGGATATACTTCGTCGCCAACATTTTCGAAATTTAGCCACAGGTAGGTAGAAATTCAAAGTAAATTTAATTCGGTCAAAAAATGACTGTGGGCTGTGGGTAGAGAAGGGACAGACGTAGCTTCCTTGCATTTCTTTTACTTTGAATACGAAGACGACCAAAATACCTAAGCTAAAACTATTTTCAGCCCTGTGACAACTTTGGGATACACAACTTGCTGTTCTTTTTTTTTTTTTTTTGAATCAATTCCCCTATTGATATAAGAGAACACCTTTTTTTATAATTGCAGCAACCATATGTAAAAGTCTTGAGATTTAATTAAATTACTTTCTAAGCACTTTTTTTAAAGATGTTTGACTGAGGTTTGGGAAGAAAATCTGATGATTGTATATTTTTCGGTTGGTAAACTAATTTTCAAATAGTAAAAATATCTTTATTACAGCAAAAGAATGCACATTAAATACCTTGGGCCAGTGTCAGGGGCTCACCCATCTTAAAATTTATTAATCACAAACTTAACAAACTACAAATAGTTTATTGACACCAAAATTTTTTTATCGACCCCACCAAAACGACCTTAAAAGTAAATAATCTTTTGCCATAGATTAGTAAATGAATGGAAATTCGCTTTCCTGCCTAGTTTTTATAAAATTACTACCTCGTTTATATTAACGACACGGTTAAGACTCCGAGTTGAGTTGAGTTGGAATTTTGACCATGTTTTTCAAAACAAGTGCACAAGCAGACGAGGGCAAAATTTTATACAAGTTTGGTATTTATATTCATTTTTGCCCTTGTTAATGAATAAAGAGACAAGGAAGTGGTGTTTTAGTAGAAAAGTGAAGAATCTGTTTAAGTAGTGTGAGTCGGGACTACATATGTGTTCGACCAGGCATGTCAGGAGAGACGGCCCTCAGTTTATACGTTTCTGGGAGCTGGCTCTACTTTTGTTTAACATTCCTGAGTTAAAGTGACATTAGATGACGCATTTACTTACATGTGTTTCCGATTTCGGAGGACTAATGTCAAAATGAATGCTTTACCTGCACACGCTGTTTTTGAAAAAAAGATATTCCTTGTCTCTTTATTCATTAATAAGGGCAAAAAACAATATAAGTACCAAACTTGTATAAAATTTTGCGTATTACCGTGGGACCACAATGCCCGTAGCGGTGGTATGTAGCAGTAGTACGTAGTACAGCCACGGAGCCATGTGGCGTAGTACGGAAAAAAATTGAACACAATGGTGTGGCGCGGCTATGTCGAACAAAAACCTCGTTTATAAACAATGGCCGATGCTCTGAGTTAATTTGAACTAGATTTAATATTTTTGTGCAACGGATGACACAAATTCCATAAAATTTCGTTATAAACTTTTGCTTTTCCTCCATTTTTTACTTAACTTGTATTGAACTGTCCACCGTGTAGCGCTGTCAACCGTGTAGCGCTACGAAAGTTAAAAGTTGGCCAACTCTTACTACCGCCACAGCTACGCGCTACCGCCACAGACACACATTGTGTGCGCAATACACTGAATACATGTGTTTTAACTTTTGACAGCGCTTACTACCGCTACTACTACCGCCACAGCTACATCACTGTGGTTCTACGGTTATCAGCTAAATGCTATCAGTGTCATATCAGACTGAGTGAACTCAACTAAATACGATCCGCGACATATGCATCGAAGCTCGTGATTCTGACAGACCTGCATAAAGCAGAAAGCAGAGAAGTCGTCAAATCTTTTCTGCTAGGCATTTCATCACATACTTTTTAGTACATGGTGAAAAAATTGTAAAAGCGACGGCCAGTGAGCTTCAAGACAGCTTCGACGACCTCGTATTAAAGTGGATCGCGTTGGGCTGTGTCAAATCGACTAGGAGCATTTTTTTTTCGTTTAGAGCAGAGCTCGAACTGTCAAACAAAATATTGTGTTTAATTTTGAGCTGAGAGTAATCAGAGCCTGAGATTTGTATTTCTTTTTTCGCTCAGAGCACGCTCAGTGTGCTCGGAATAATTTGACCGATCTGTGATTTTTACTTTTTGTGAAAATCAGTGTGATCAAAAAAATCAAAAAAACACATTTGCGTAAGGTGATCATGTGATCATAAGAGAAATGATACGAATTGTTGATTGTTGGATTATTTAAGCTTGTGATGTTAGAGCATTTTTTTATAGTCTTGGCATATATACAGAAATTCTTTCTTCCTAAATGTATGCAAAAAAAAATAATTCAAAAAGTTTGAATACCTACTTGCGACCAATAAAAAAAGAGATGTTTTTGCCTAAAATATGTAAAGGGGAAATTTATAATTTATAACGGCTGGCGTTTTGTAGAGGGATAAAAAACAAATATTCTTTACCATGGAATTATTATTTTTCATCATGGAAAGAAAGGGGTCTATCTGGATGGAAACCGAATGTAGTGGGCTCTCCCGTCGTGACAAATATAGGGAGCAGTATCAGCGGACAGAACCTGGTCGCCGTGGCTGGTTCTGGTGGTAGCTTAGACCGCATAGCTTCCATTCAAGAACCATGGCTGTGGAAAGGCGACATCTGTGGTCTTGGTGGATTAAAGGCTTCTTATGACTTTCTTTACGATAAGCAGTCCGATAGACCTCGGACTTGTCTTATTGTGTCGAAATCGTTCGAGGCAGTTAAGATCGAAAGGTTTTGCATCCAAGATCTGTTTGCTGCTTCTATTCCTTGCCATGTAAACGGCGAATGGGAAACCTTTGTTGTTGCATCGGCTTTCTTCCCCTACAACTCTCTAACTCCTCCTCCACCAAAGGCAGCTTGTAGAGTACTGTGAATCTAAAGGGTTGGGCCTCATCTTGTGCTGCGATGCTAATGCTCAGAATACTGTTTGGGGCAGCAGCAAATGTAACGCAAGGGGAGACCGTCTTTTGGAATTCATCCTATCACCTGACTTCACCATCACAATGTGGGTCGTCGACCTATATTTGTTACTTCCAGGCGGCAGCAGGTATTTGACCTTACCCTGTCCAACAAATTTTCCAAGACTATAACCAATTGGAGGGTATCGCCAGATAGCACCTTGTCCGATCACAGATACGTCGAATTTCAAATCCGCTGTGAAGTTTTACCTTTGCAAGAGAGGAGAAATCCGAAAAAAACTAATTATGCACAGTTCAGAGAGGAGGTTGGCAACTCTGTTCAAGTTCCACTCGAACTTAGATCAAGACAAGGGGTGGAGACTGCTGCTCAACATCTGAATAGTGTCAATAACCTGTTGCTATGAAATAGCGTGCCCGGTTACGAAACCGGTGCCTTGGTTGAATACCGAGCTGCAGCACATTCGTAAAGAGACCAGGAAGCTCCTGAATTGGTCATTAACAACCGATTGAGTAGAAGACTGGAATTTATACCGATCGAAGCAAAAGGATTTTAAGAGACTTATTCGCAAGTCGAAAAATGACTCTTATAAGAAATTTTGTGAGGAGATCGTATCTCTAAGTGAAACTAGTAGGCTTGTGAAAGTTCTTAACAGGAATAGACCAAGCAAACTTGCTTCACTTCTAAATCCTGATGGTACCTACACTAAGACCAAGGCGGAGACCTTCAGTCTTCTCCTCACTTTCCGGGAAATCAGATCACCACGTTCTCTTCAGTGGTATCGGAAACGGTGGCTACTCTAGAACCAGCGAACACACGCGGCTAAACTCGTTTATTGCATCCAGAGTGGTGACTGATGACGCTATCAAATATGCGATTGCATCTTTTGACAGTTTCAAGTCACCTGGTCCAGATGGAATCTACCCAGTAATGCTGAAACAAAGTTTAAATCAGCTGTTGCCCATGCTGAAAAAAATATTTACTGCAAGCCTCGCCTTGGCTTACATTCCCACCCTTTGGCGCATGGTTAAAGTCGTATTCCATGCGCCAAAGGGTGGGAATGCATCCAGAGTGGTGACTGATGACGTTATCAAATATGCGATTGCATCTTTTGACAGTTTCAAGTCACCTGGTCCAGATGGAATCTACCCAGTAATGCTGAAACAAAGTTTAAATCAGCTGTTGCCCATGCTGAAAAAAAATATTTACTGCAAGCCTCGCCTTGGCTTACATTCCCACCCTTTGGCGCATGGTTAAAGTCGTATTCATACCAAAACCTGGTAATTCTGACTATAGCCTAGACAAAAGTTTTAGACCGATAAGTCTATCTTGCTCCTGCTGAAAAGCTTGGAGAGAATGGTTGAGCTGCGCGTACGCAAGGTTGCTCTTCGATAACATCCTCTTTATGAGATGCAACAGGCTAACCAGCGCGGAAAATCCTGCAAAACTGCGCTTCAACACCTTGTTGGTAGGATTGAATGTGTTCTTGACCAGAGGGAGTACGTGCTGGGTGTTTTCGTCGATATTGAGGGTGCTTTTGATAACGCGACGTTTGATAGCTTGTGCAACTAAGCCAGACAACACGGTGTAGGTGAAACATTAGTTCAATGGATTAGGGCAATGCTCATGCACAGGACGCTGATAGCTGAGGCAGATTGTGGTAAGTGCGTCATAACTGGGGTAAACAGGGGCTGTCCGTAGGGCGGGGTTCTGTCTCCCCTTTTATGGTGCATGGTGGTAGACTCTCTCCTATCGGCTCTCAACCTTCCTGGAACCTACACACAAGCCTACGCAGATGATGTCGCCATTCTTTCTGTGTGCTCTCAGGCGCAGAGATCCCTAGACTTGATCGATGATTGGTGCACTAGGAATGGACCTCACACTGTGTGTTAATTTCTTCACATGCAAGGGTACCTAGAATTTTAAGCCGAATCCGAATTGCACTGTGAGAAGTTTTGCAAGACAAATGATACTCTCGGTCGGAGGGCTCGTCAGGCATTCGCGTAGGTGAAGACCGTGAAAAAACGAGTCTTTTTTTCAGGTGACGATTCGAACCCAGACCCCCGGCGTAGTAAGCAAACACATTATAACACTACGCCACGGCCCCACAATTTCCTAACAATTAATACTTTCTTTGTACATGTACTCACTGGTAAATCTGCAATTAAGGTAGTTAATGCAGTTGCGTCACAAGGATGGAATCTTGGTCCAATCTTGTTCTCTATACACACAGCAAATCATTGGCTATGATGTGCCAAGGAACGTGCCAAAGAACGTGCGAGGAATAAAAACAACATTATTCGCTAACGACACCGCCACATACGCGGACCCGCTTTCCCCTGAGATAGCTGCCCGCAAAGTAGAAGAACATATCAGGAATCTTTGGGAGAACTACCCCAAATGGGGACTTAAGATCAACAGCGAAAAAACGGAACTCATCTACTTTAGGACACCAGTGACAGCAACCAGGAACAGTCGTGCTTTTGCTACAAGGTGCAGAAACACCAGGATAAAACTCCCAGACAACACAGTTAGTAAGCTTCCAAGAACGATGGAAATTCAACAGGCATGCGCCCATTCGGACAATTTCCTCCAGAGGGCTAACTTTGCCCTGCATCTTGTTCGCCCGCTTCTCAGAAGCGGAATGGACTAAAGCCGCGTTGTCACAAGCAACGTAAAACAGGAACAGAAACAGAATCTCATACATTAGCAACTGAAACCTAAATTCGCTGAATGCTTTTTGCGTTGCTAATGTATGAAATTCTGTTTCTGTTCCTGTTCCTTGTGACACCGCGTCTTAAGTACTAAATTTGTTTGCATATAAAACGTAAACGTAACATTCCAAAAATTTTTCATATCTTTTCAAAAAGGACGTTTCTAAATTCGGATTTCTTACAACGGTTTATAAAGCAAATAAAAAAAAACCATATATATAACCGATAACTAAGAAGCCTGCGCTCAGAGTATTGGGAAAAATAGCCATTGGCAGCGCAAGCAAAGTACGTGAGAAGATTACAAATCAAAAAATGCAGAAATAAGCTAAAAACCCGCGGGCCCTCTCCACTATCTCGGTTACAGTTTCGAAAAAATCTCAGAAATAGACAATTTTTTGGGATTCGAATGAAAAATATAGCGAGGCTGAAATATTGCACAGTGTTTGAGATACGATTAAAATCATTTAAGTTGATTTACTAAAATGGAAGTGCTAAAAAATGCCTAAAACTTCTGAATCGTTTTCCTTATCAACTTATAAATCTTACACAAGCTTCAATCACTTGAGTAGCAAGCCAAAGTCTACAAAAATTTTGAAAACAAAACCCGTTTGTCACTTTTTTCAGCTTTTTTTAAAAAAAAAAAATAAATAAAAAAATCACCCTGCGTTTCAATAAAAAATTGAGTATCTCTAAATTCGTCTAAAATAAGGATAGAAGACTTAAAAAAAAAAATATAACAGTACCTTGAAATTAATGAAAGAATATTTTTAAGAAATTGAAACCCTTAAATCGGGCAAATAGTCAAAGATGTCCCCTTTATTTACTACAGTGCAAAAAAACTTTGATCTGTCAAAACTTAGATCTGAGACGCATAAGCTGTTAAACGCAGCAAAGCGGAAAGGAGACTGGCAGAGTTACAAAGAGGCACTTACCAAGTACAATAAGGAAATTAGGAAAGCTAAAAGAAGTAGCTTCAGGAGTTTTTGTGAGACAATAACAGATGGAGTGCCTCTCAATAAAGTGGATGGCAGCAACACCGAGAATAAGGAACAAAGAGCACAGCTGCTCGTAGGAACCCATTTTCCCGGAAGCCCCCCTGACACTAATGTCTGGAGCACGACCAACACATCGAGACCTCGGAGGGAAGACTGGCAGATGGTGAAAGCAATTTCATCTAGTGGCCGATTAGAATGGGCAATAAGGTTCTTTCAAACTTTTTAGTCACCTGGTGTGGACGGCATTTCCACACTTGGCAAGAATAGCAAGAAGTATTCCTGCTCTGGGATATATACCGAACCAGTGGAGACGGGAAAAGGTTGTATTTATTTCAAAGGTGGGGAAAAAAGACCCAACGCAACCGAAGTCCTAAAGACCGATTAGCCTAACATCCTTTCTTCTGAAAGCAATGGAAAAAGCTGCGGACAACTACATAAGAGAAGAAGTGCTAGGCAGCTTCCCTCTTCAACACTGCCAGCATGCATTCAGAGCGGGCAGATCTATCGAGACCGCTCTATATCAACTGCAGGAAATTATTCAAAATGCTCTTGACACCAAAGAGACAGTAATCTGTGCCTTCCTGGATGTCGAAGGGGCTCTTGACAATGCGCCACACGAAACCATTAGGCGAGCCCTAGAAAGGAAGGGAGTAAATAGCACAGTTTCCAGATGGATGCTTGAGCTGCTGAGAAAAACGCACACATCACAGGAAATTATCAAGGTCAATACAACAAGAGGTGCCCACAAGGGGGGTACTGTCACTCCTTATGTGGAGCCTAGTTGTTGATGAACTACTTGATACATTAACTGAACAGGCATCAACTGTCAGGCATATGCCGATGATATAGTATTGATTGCCAGGGGAAAGGTAGATGCCTTGAATGTTCTTTGAATAATACCACAGAGCGTTCCTTCAAACTGCAAGAATGGTGCAACACAGCTGGGCTCAGTGTCAACCCGGCCAAGACAACTATAGTACCATTCACCAGGAAAAGGAATATTCGAATGAAACCTATAAGTCTATCGGGCACGAAACTGATACCAGTTAAAGAGGTTTAGTATCTAGGGCTAGTCCTAGACCGCAAACTCATCTGGAAAACACATACAGAAGAGATCCCCAAAAAAGCTACTTGTGCTCTTATAATATGCAGGAGTCTTGCGGCTAAGTCTTGGGGATGCAGCCGGAACATCCAGAGCTGGATCTACGCTGCCATAGGGAGACCAATGATTACTTATGGAGCAGAAGCATGGGCAAAACGAACCAGTCCAAGCACAACGAGGAAATCTCTCAATATAATGCATTCCCTTCTTGCTATCCCTTAGGATGACAGTTTGAGGAATTTTAGCTTCGAGAAGAACTTTTTTGTTAAACCCAGCACTAAAAAAAGCTGGAGTAATGAATCCACCTCATATAGACTGAGCAACAGCACCATCAAATGGTATACAGATGGCTCAAAAATTAATGATGCAACTGGTGCAGGAAGTTTTATTTGGGCCACGAACCATATAAAATACTCTTAATCCATGGGAAAATATACCAGCATCTTCCAAGCGGAAATATACGCTAAAGATAGATGTGTCCAATTCAGTCTAGACAGAAAATACAAGAATTGCAACGTAGCAATAATGTCAGACAGCCAGCAGCTATCAAGCCGCTAAATGCCCACATAGTCAGATCGACTTGTATGGGGTTCCCTGCACAAGCTTAAAGATCTGGGCAGGGTTTATAAAGTGACTCTCTATCGGGTAGCTGGCCATGTTGGAATAGACTTCCGGCACGAGTGACAGATGACAGTTCATCAATGTTTACATTTTGAGCTGTGGGACAAACAAACGAAAATTGTTTCTTTTACGCGGGATTTGATGGAGAAACAAAAGTGAGTATTATAATAAAGTTTCATAGTGTTTTGTATATATTTTCAGATTAATGGAGTTGTCCAAGTATGGGAAAAAGCTGGAAGCAGAAGGAAGGAAAATTTATATTGAGAAATTCTCATTCTTTACAAACAGAGATCCGTTTATTTTGAAATGTTCGGACCAGTGCTTGTCAACAAATGTGGATTACTTAAAAGTAATTAACTACTTACTGCATTCTAAGCATACTTCCACACATACCAAGTTTGAAGCAGTGAAGACATTAGGCGGGGATAAGCTATACGAAGCTGGATGGGTGCAGTCATTAATGGGTTGCAAACAACCCAATTGCTGTCTAGTTTTATCAAAGGTAACACATGAGCTAGTTTTAATTCTATTGGGATATGATATTAATGCAAATGTTTTTCAGGTGCTCCACTCACAGTCCCTGAATCTACCTGCACTTCAAGTTTGGATAGCAGTCGACCAGGATGGATTTCTTAAAACTGCACTTATGTTGCTGGATTGGGCGAGTGCTGTAGCCACATTGGAGCAACTTTATTCGCCTTGGAATCCATTGCAAGGAAATGCCAGGAGGATAACATCGTAATATCTACAATAGTTATGTATCCTATAGATTGTTAATTGTGTTTTTTTTAAAGGTATCTGTTACGGACATAAAGGCGTACTGGATAGTCCCATCCTGCACGTCCAAAATGCAAGTGTCGTGTGAGCAGATCAAATGGAGAAACGCAGTAAGTAAACATCCAAAGAAAGAGATTCATTCTGCAACAAAAGCGGATGCAATCACTTTTCTTAAAGGTCTTGAAAGTGTTGGTTGTGAGGTTGCCGCTATGGCAACTTTTGACGAGTTCAATGCTCCGAGCTCCTCAATGACCCCACATGTCGAGTGCGAGTATTTGAGCCATATGTATATGGCCAATTTATATAAGCCAAAACATGATAGCCTCGACAGTAGACAACTTAAGGAACTCGGAAATGAAATCGTTTTTACATTAAGTTTGCAACAGGTGAAGCTTGCCCAGAAGGAAACAGTCAGACAATCAAGTTGTGACTACTGGCATAAGCTAAGAATCGGCAGGATAACGGCATCCATATTTAAACAAGCTGCTCGGACAAAAATAGAAAACGTTTCCATGAGCCTGTTAAAAAAAGATTTGTTATGGACAGAATGAAATATTTTCACCAGCTATTAAATATGCATGTCGTCATGAGACCAATGGTATAGAGTATGTTTTAAGTTCCGAACAAAAAAACCATACTAACTTAAAGATTTTGAAGACAGGTTTTGTGATAGATCATGCCAAATCGTATTATGCTTGATCCCCCGATGGTATTTGGAAATGCGATTACTGTGGAGAATTTCCCGTTGAGGTGAAATGCCCATTTTGCCTCAAGGATGGTGATATGGCTTCATTTTTTAACAAGGCCGACTGCCCCATCATCCAGGAGAATGGAGAGTGGGTTATGAACAAGCGGCACCAATATTTTTGGCAAATCCAATGCAATGTGCAATATTAAACTCTAGTCATTGTTTTTTTTTTGTATTTTTTCACCTAATTTTAAGAAAGTTTTAAAATTCAGTTTGATAGAACGTTTTTTGAAGCTGAAATTTGTAAGACTGACATTTATTTTTATAATGTAGTGTTATTAGAATTGTTGGGGCGATACTACTAGATTTCTTGTCCACTTAATATCTCTAGGTGCCATTTGATCTCTTCCGTCACGAAATGCAGGTATTAGAAGTTTTGCACCTTTCTCCACAATTACTTTATTGACCAACATCCCTTGATCCGATAAGATTATGTCACCGCTCTCAATGTTATTGAGAAACCCGGAGGTCTCAGCCACAATCTTGTCGCTGCATCTCCCACCATATCCTTTAGACACAAAAATGACTGCACCTGCTGGGGAAATAGCTATCAAGTACTTCATCCTACTATGATGCTTGTGTGATGAAAATACTTCACAGCGCGCAAGAGTGTCACCTTTGAAGGAGAAAAATTTAGTCAGTATTTCAAATTATACATAAATGCATGTATATAGTTTACCTGGGGTTTCAATAAAAATCTCGAAGCAGTCGATTATGGCTGTAAAAGTATTTCCCAGAACTTTGGTAAAGAACTTTGGTGTGTTGAGCCTCTAGGCATCTTAATCGGGTCAATGAACCATTGGTGACATCTTGGCATTGAACACAATAATGTTGTCGTGAAATATCCTGGATATAGTTTTTAGCGACACGCAGTATTTGTACGCTAAATACGTCAACGGTAGATCTCGTCGTAGCTTCAGCAGATTTAACAAAAAGGCATCAAATACGTTGATGTTCTTCATAAGGCTTGACGTTATATCTTCCTTAACGAAGTCAAACAGATGACTTAGAACGGTGAAACTGGGGAGACCGTTGAAGTAGACAACTTTAGCATCATTGTCCCTAAAGT
This sequence comes from Neoascia interrupta, assembly GCA_947623515.1. Classification (NCBI taxonomy): domain Eukaryota; kingdom Metazoa; phylum Arthropoda; class Insecta; order Diptera; family Syrphidae; genus Neoascia; species Neoascia interrupta. The sequence goes on along the minus strand of OX392464.1, from coordinate 95,192,521 downwards.
CGTCAATGTTTATTCCTTTGACGCGAAGCAGTTTAGTCTTTACTTCGACTTCATTGCACTTCTTCCTCAGCCTCGAATCAAAGTCATCAGTTACCTGCAGGAGAAACAATACATAAACACTAAAGTGGAAATAATAAAATAAACTTAATTACCTCTTTTAAATCGTCCTCAAGCTGTTTTATTTTATCTCTGTATTTTTCAATCAGTTCTTCTTTCAATTTTAGTTGAGCCTTGAGTGCGTCTTACTCACTCGACTCTTCTGTTCGGGCGACAACTCTTCTGGGATGATTTCGGGCGACACACTCTGAACATTACTGCTCGTTGTCTCCTGCTTTTTTAGCTGTCGCTTTTGGGTCCTGGCATCTACATTAAATGGTTTTGAATAAATAAATATAAATAAATAGAGTGGCGCAACAGCTCGAGGTGAACCAGGGCCAACTTCTCAACAATGTATGCTGGTGTGTTAATTTCTTTACATACAAGGGACCTACAATTTTTTGCCGAATCCGAACGGCACTTTGAGAAGTTTTTCAAGACATTTAATACTCTCGGAGGGCTTGTCAAACCCTCGCGGAGGCGGGGACCGTGAAAAAGAACAAGTCTTTTTTTTTTAATAAAATAATAAAATAAACTTAATTACCTCTTTTAAATCGTCCTCAAGCTGTTTTATTTTATCTCTGTATTTTTCAATAAGTTCTTCCTTCAATTTTAGTTGAGCCTTGAGTGCGTCTTACTCACTCGACTCTTCTGTTCGGGCGACAACTCTTCTGGGATGATTTCGGGCGACACACTCTGAACATTACTGCTCGTTGTCTCCTGCTTTTTTAGCTGTCGCTTTTGGGTCCTGGCATCTACATTAAATGGTTTTGGATACCCCATTCTTAAATGTGGGACCCAGTCCGGATACAGCTTGTTTTTCAAATGTGTCGGGGAGCCTGTAATCATATCTGATAATATTGTGCAATTATTTATTTCTAAAATGAATACATACCTTCGGCAAAGTGATTGGAGCATATTCTTGTATTGACAAGTGAGCTTTGCTTTAGATCCGCCCTCTTGATCGCATTAAGCCATGCTGCTCTTATTTCGCTGGATAGCGCTAGCATTTGCTGGGTTCTTTTCTGCACGAAAAAATCGCACATCGGTATCACGTCCTGCTCGTTTTAAGCAACCCACAACACAGCACATTGAAGGCATTTTTTTTGGATATTTAATGAACGGATGTCGGAGCGGACCGAAGGCAAAATATTTTGGAGAAGTGCCTTCCTCAAATGCGAACACTGAATAAATTTTTTTTTACCTACATGACGATTTTTGGGCCACAGGACAATATTTTGGAAAAGTTTTTGTTTGACCCACAGCAGACGCGAACACTGAATAAATTTCTTTGACCCACAGGGCCACAGCACAGAATTTTTGAGAAGTTTTTGTTTGATCCACAGCAATCTAATTTGGAGAATGTCTATTTGTCTATTTTGGAGGATGTCGCACGACAAATCAACCTTAACGATTATGTTTTAAATTAGTTTTATGTTTTCGAAATATTTCTTTATTTAGGCGCGAATTCTAACACTGAATACATTTGTTTGTCCCACAGCTCGAATTAAGAACATAACCCTAAAATATTTTGACAGTTCTCGCCGGATCCGAATAGAAGGAAACGAAGCTGCGGAATAGAGGATAGGTTCAAAGGACCTGAACCTATCTGCGGGATAGGGGAACACACCCTTAGGGAAGAATTCAGGAAAACGGAGAAGGTAAACTGAGTTGAAACCTGTGCCCATGTTCTGTAACTTTGGCGATAAGTTTTCGCATCGTTATAAATTGAAGTGATTCGTTCCGCTTTTATCGCGTCTGGAAAAAGTTGGGTTTCTGTAAGTCGATGCGATAAAAAATATTTTGATCTCATTTTGACTGTAAATTCCATTGGAAGGCGATAAATTGAAGTGTCCGCCAGTGAAACACAAATTTGAAAGAAAGATTTAAAATTTAAATTTGGAAGTTGTGTTGTGTGTTATGTTTTATAGATTATAGATTGTAGATGAAAAAAAAAAGATTTTATCCTCGATTCAACAAAAATTGGCTCAAGTCTCCTGCTTTCCCCCTAAACATATTCCAAAAAAATATTTGCTATTGTGGTATTGTTGGAGATAGATGAGTGACGAAATAAAATGCGAGTCCAACGTCGCGTACTAAGGGGCAATACCAACGCTTTTGAAATGCCTGCTTTATCGTCTAAGCCGTTATCGCGCTTCATCAGCGAAGAAAGAAATTTCAATACCATCCATGTTAAAGCACGAAACTGTGTGGAAAGGCTCAACGGAGTCCTTAAAGCAGTTTTTCGGTGTCTAAAACTACATAAAGGGTTGAACATAAAGGTATGATTTTTACATATTCGGACTCTGCATTGATCACTCTAACTATCTGGATTTGGACTATTCTTAGATTTGGATTCAAAATTGTATTTAAAAAAAATTTAAAAGAAAAGACGTCCAAACTTTGGGGTTTTGGATAATAAAGTGAGAAGATGGAAAGACTTTTGCTCTAAAATTTTTTTAAATATAGTTTTGAACTCAAATCTAAGAATAAAGATAGCAATAGTGATCAATGAGAGTCCGAATGTGTAAGAATCATTCCTCTAAGTCACACGGTTTAGAAGTTACATGATGATCTATTTCGTGTATTGGTAAATTTTTTACTATTGTCGGAAAAAATGCCAAATGAGCTGAATATTCCATCATGCGACTTCTAAACGGTTTCCAACTCTAGAATAACGACTCTTAACTATTTGAATTCCTAGATTTGGATTCAAAACTATATTTAAAAAAATTTTAGAGCAAATTCTTTCCATCTTGGTTTCTCACTTTATTATCCAAAACCTAAAAGTTTGCACGTCTTTTCTTCTACAATTTTTTTAAATGAGAGCTTGTAAGAGCAATTGATTCAAAATTTGAAAAGTTAAAATCATTTCCCCAAGCAAAACCGGGCATCCTCTGTGATTCTATACGTTACTAACTGAAATGAGAAGTAAAAGGCGAACATTTTTGTACGGTTTAACTGTAATTTCTTAGCAGATTTGGGTAATTATAAAGAATTGTTTTATTATTAAAATATTTTTAACAAAACATCAAGGCTCATATGCGTTTCAATATCTTTTGTTGTCCAAAAGTCTGGCGGTTGAAGGGCAGAACCATCGGCAGTAACGCATGCTAAAACAGTAGTAGACTCAGCCCCGATTCCCCTGAATCCCTGCCAAAGGGATTGCTTTGCCTTTCACACCCAATGCACGGATACGGCTGGGGTCATGATGGAATCCACTCTCATCGGCATGGAATACAAACTGTGGTTTATTAGTCAGTGATTTGTCCTTAACTACTTTTTCCAGTTTCTCGTAAAAATCGTAGACCACTGCCGGATTCCTCGCGTCTTTTCGCAGCTTTTGCAGGTGTTTCGGCTTTTTTATTGAAAATCGGGGATGGCGCCTCATGAAGCCCAAATACCAGTCCTGGCCAGGAACATTATCCTTAAACGGGGTTTTAAGACCGCTGGTTTGAATGTATTCGCCTACTAAAGTCTTAAGCTCCTGTTTATAGCACGGTATTCCCATTTCAGAGCGAGTAACAATGCTGTTGACGGTTTCCAGTTCTGTTTTAAGAGGGATGGTAGACGTTTGCCCAGATCCCATGGCCTCTAACGACGTCTTGGTCCCTTTATTCTGTTGAATATTACGTCTTTTGGAATGTGATAACACACTACGAACTGCCGATACGTCATTCTTTTACTTAAAATGGCGTTCACAGCATTATGAATGTCTTTTACGTCATATTCAACAATGGGCTTCTTTTTGACGTATTTTCGAGGCATTTTGAACACTGTGAAATGTATAATTTGAAAATGCTTCTGGTGAAATAAGTGTTTACTTTTACCCCAAAACTATGTTTGCATTTCCCCCATACGTTAAAATTACTGGGGTGAATGTAAACAAAAAAGAAACACTAAAATAACTTTTAATTGAAAGTGACAAATTATAAAAAAAACTAATTGTAAGCACCTTAAAGATCATAAAAGAAATGGAAGTATTATACTATGTCTCCACCGATAATTAAAAGAAGATTAGCGGGAGACGATTAAAATAAATCCCAAAGTGGCTCCATCGGACAAATATAATATTAATTTGACACGAAAACTCTGTTTCTGTTATTTTGGCTCTCAAAAGAGCGTAATAACAGGAGCGAAAAACGATTTTCGCTGTAAAAATCACAATTTTCGCTGTAAAAATCACAAACATACTTGTGACAGATCTGTCGTACAGGGACAGTTTCAGTTTCCTTTTTCGATTCTCAAACTGTTACAAAGGTGCAGAAAATAGGTTTGTGAATAGGGAATGGGATTTATGAAAGGATTTATTTGTAATCGCTAGCCGAGAGGATTTAAATTTGTATGGTAAATCGCGTGATTTGTAGAGGATTTAATAAAGATTTATATTAATCGATGATTAGGGCTCGGTGGAGACATGGTATTAATTACCCTTTTTTGTTTGTTCTTGGTACTCGACGGTTAATTTTGAAAGGGCTAAATAACCGCCGTTTCCAATTACCCCATGTTTACATTTACCCCAACTGACCCTATTAAAATATTTTTAACAAAACATCAAGGCTCATATGCGTTTCAATATCTTTTGTTGTCCAAAAGTCTGGAGGAAAATGTTATGCAGCTTCTTCATTATCATCTGCTCTTAATAAATCGAACGACTTCATGTTGTGCAGCCCGGGTAAGCACCTAGAAATGTATTGATTAAAATAATAATAATAAAGTATCATAACCAAGTATTTTTAGTAAAATTTAGTGCATAGAAAATAAGATACATAAATGTATAAATTATGTATGTATATACGCATGTATAAGTTTAGTTAAATGAATCATAAAAGTAAAATTATCCGTTAAGTATAAGAAATAAATTATATTTAATTCATAAAAAACATGAAAAAACTAACAACATAAAGAAATACAAAAAAAAAATCAAGAAAAAAACCGTTCACAACGTAATAAATATTATAATTCACACATAATTGTTAAAAAAGATTATTCACTTCGAAAAACTTTAAGTTTTGCCTCATTTTGCGCCCTAATTTTTTGATTTTTTTCTACAATTTTTTATTTTGAGCAATGATGATTGCATTTAGCTCATTTATTTTAATAATATGGTCTTCGAGAGTGCAGTGTATCTTCCTAGCTTACTCAATTGCACTGCCATAGGTGTGGGTCTTCGTCAGCCTGGACGTTGATGGCTTCCCATCAGTTTTCATTTCCTCGTCGGAAAGAGCCTCTATATCTGAATTCTGTAACATAATATTATAATATTATTAATTTTGAAACAGGACTATTAAGTCCAAAACGCAATGTTGCGTTGCTGCGTGCGTTCGATGACAAGCAGAGTTGAAACAACGGGCACAAATGGGGCAAAACGAAATGTTACTTCAAAACGTCACCCCACGTTTGACCGTAAATATCGTAGACGCATCTACAACGCAAAAGTAGATCTACTTTCTACTTTTGCGTCCGTTGAACAACCTCATGCTCATTCATTGTGTGGTGAGTAAGTATAGTTCTCTTGTCGTCAGTAGGTTGTGGGGACGAAAAAGGGTTGTTTCTGTTTCTTTTCAGAATAAAAAAAACAGGCTTGCGTAGAGTAAAAGAGGTTGAGCAGAGAATGTGATGTTTTTCGGAATTATTTCAGTTTGTCCCGATAACTCGCAAGTTGTTGGTTTTTAGGATGCACAAAGACACGAGAGCCCCACCTTGGATATATTTGTGATGGAATAAACAGAAATAATTTTTTTTTCATTGCTGGGCAACTTGGTTCGTTTTTAAAAAGCATCTTTTCTGCTCGTTCTTTTGCAAATATCTTGGTGAGGTGATACTTTACAATTTCCTACTCCAAAACGCAAAGCGGCATTTCGTTTTGCAAATTTGCTGCGTGCGTAGTTTGACGTAAAGTATCGTAAAGTTTTGGCAACGCATGGCAAAGGCTATTAACGAACGCACGCAGCAACGCAACATTGCGATTTCAGCATTAGCCTTCCTAGCTCAGAGGTCGACAGCGTACATAGTGATTATGGACACATTGAGAGGACGCGGTTCATCATCGATGCTTTCACCACCTGTTTGGTTAATGAAATCTTTGTGTTCACTGGCCTGTTTTTTAGCGGCCGATTTGATGTCCGTCCAACACTACAAGAAGAAAATTTAATACACAAAAGTTTTGAACAAATCATTTTAATGAATGAATAATTGTATTATATTTACCTTTTTCCACTGTTCCACAGGATAAGAAACGGGACCTTCTGAATTCAGTCTACAAAATAGCCGCTCCCATGTGTGGGTTTGGTCCTCCCGGCTGTTCAAGCCAGTGAACTGGCCCCTGTCGAAAGCTTTGTGTTCGAACATAAAGTCGACCAAAATGTTTTTTCGGGTCTTCGAGACTATATATATAGTCAAACTTTTTTATAACGAACTTTCTTATAACGAAGTTCTCTTAATAACTAAATTTATGTTGTTCCCCTTCCCCTTAAAAAATATCCCATTTGAAATAGGTTCTTTATAACGAAATTCTCTATAGCAAAATTCTATTTATAAGGAAATAATTTTATTGGCTTAAAAAACAAAAGTTTTTTAACGAAATGTATAATTGGAAAATAAAGCCAACTATAATTTTTATTTTGTTCCTCACAGTTTTAAAAGGGATCTCCCCGCTTTTCTTAAAGTGAAATGTCAAATTTGAAAGCAAGCCGCACTAGGATTTTTTGTTCCCTGTCTTAAAAGGGAACTCCCCTTTTTGACAAGAAATTTCTTGAAGTGAATTTATGTATGTATCGATATATGAAGAAGTGCATATGCGTGATAGAATTTTTACGCATTCAACATCAACTCGTCAATCGTTTGAGTTTACATTTTAAGTTCGTGATTCGTGAAACGTTTACCTATTCAAAAATGTCGAAACGCAAGGCTATTTCAGAAAAAAATGCGCAATCAAAAATTTATGTTTTTAACGAAACAATAGAAAGATATTGTATGTTTCTTTATAATGAGTTATTTTTTGTATCAATTTTCTTTCGAAATAATAAGGGAACACTTACACCGTTCAATAAAATAGAATTTTCTTTATAAAGAATTTTTTATAAAACTTCTTTATAATGAAGCAATTTTTTGTTTCCTTGAAGGTTCGTTATAAAGAAGTTTGACTGTATTTAAATAGCATTTGCAAAAATAAATTCTTTTATTTATCCTTTTTTGTTCAGCAATCTTTTCTTTTCACTTGCTCGGTGTAATGCGATAAAATTTGACGTTGAAAATGAAATGTTTTTCGCATTTTGACGATACCGAACACCGTTTTATCGCTTTTTCCAGTGGTTTTATTCCGATGTGTTCCACGCGATAAAATTATCGCCTGTCGACGTTACAGAACCTCACGTTTTAGTTTCCAACGTTTCTCGATTAATTTTATCGATGAGATAATTACAGAACATGGGGTGCCGTGGCGTAGTGGTTAGTGTGTGTGCTTACTACGCCGGAGGTCTGGGTTCGAATCCTGCCATTGTCACCTAAAAAAAAAAAAGACTTGTTCTTTTTCACGGTCCCCACCTCCGCGAGGGTTTGACGAGCCCTCCGAGAGTATTAATTGTCTTGAAAAACTTCTCAAAGTGCCGTTCGGATTCGGCAAAAAATTGTAGGTCCTTGTATGTAAAGAAATTAACACACCAGCATACATTGTTGAGAAGTTGGCCCTGGTTCACCTCGAGCTGTTGCGCCACTCTATTTATTTATTTAATTACAGAACATGGGCACTGGAACAACCTTCAAGGCCTGACGCAAGCTATGAAGCTTCTAGGAAACTACAACCAGAAGAGATTCAAAGCAAATGCTATGCATAGGTCTTATTGAAAATAACTTACGTATCATGGGATCAGAAGAGAGAAAGGAGAGATACTGGTGCACTTTAGCTTTAAACAACTAAGGACTGTAGTGTCGGGGAAAAACCACCTAAGGAAGTCTGTTCCACATCCGTGATGTTCTGCTAATGAAAGAACTCCAATATTGCGCGGTTCATCTGAAATTAGGCTCAAGGGTGTATTGATGAGCATTCCTTCTGGCGCAGATATTGAAGCTGAATTCTTTCAGGGGTGGAATGCAGCTGGCTAACTCACTGGAGCACTTTTTATAGAAGGGACGACAAAACAATGAAAGACAAGAAATATTGCGACGGTGTTCCAAGGAGTCAAAGGACTCCGCAATTCTTATGTCACCCATTAGTTTTAACGCACATTTTTGGATTCTATCGAGGAGGTGCAAGGTGGTCTTGGGTGCACCTGCCCAGACATGTAAGTTATATTCCAGTTTTGGTCGAACATATGCTTTGTAAATGTTAACCAAATCAGATGGTGTAAAATATTTCTTGCATCGTTTGAGAAAACCTAGGCATTTCGCAGCATTCTTGACGACTTCGATATGTGGTCATTCCAGCGTCGATCGTCATTCGCACACATACCGAGGATGAGAAGCTTTTCGGTTTCAGTAATGCAAGTTCCATTCATAGACAACGGCTGAAGGTTACTATTACGCTTGCAAAGCAGTAGACAGCATTGAGTTTTTGAAGCATTAAATTCTACTCTGTTTAAAGTCCCCCAGGATGATATGCTGTTCAAGTCAGAATTGAATTTAAAATTCGCAACCGTTTCCTTTCAACGTCTGAAGGACGACGACATTTCTCTGGAAACGAATATGAAAAATTGAGGGTACTGTCGTCAGACAAAAGGTCGTTAATAAAAATCAAGAAAAGCGTTGGAGACAAAACTGAGCCTTGGGGCACACCAGCATTTTTAAGGTCGATGTCAGACTTGAAGCCGTCCAGAACCACTTGGGATTGAACGGTTCGAAAGGAAATTTCTAATCCAATTAACAAAAGATTCGTCGACTCGAAATGCACGCATTTTCGATTACGGAGGAACCCTTCTGCAGATTTTGCGATGAGGTTAGTGAAACCCCGGAACACATTCTGCAATCCTGTGGGGCTCTGAATTAGAAAAGGATAAAAAGTCTGGGCAAATACCAGATAGAGGGATATCCACCTTGGACCCACTTCTAAGATTCCCAGATTCCTACGTGAAACTGGTCTAGAGAAAGTGCTCTAGGTTGAGTTCTCTGAGCCAAGGCCAAACATGAGCACATGCCCTCGTGTATGACTTCAACTTGATAGTCTTTTTTTATTTTTCATGGTCATCATAAGCACAGTCTGTGGGCGGATTTAAAAAAAAAAAACTTGCAATTGTACTGCTTCGGGACCTTAAAAGTAAAGATGGTTTTTTAAGTCTCTAGCTTAAAATTAAAGGCCTAAAAGCTACCGGCACACGGACCAAAGGGTGATTGCTGATAGACGAAAGTCGCTATTAGAAACCATTTTTTCCCTAGCGACCAAGAGACGACTTTCATTTTAAATGAAAGACTTTTTCTCAAAAATATAAATTAGAGGCTTTTACAAATTTTGTGTCAATCATTTAAATATTTTAACTAAAATTTCTTTTAGAATTGATCAGCTAAATTCTCCCTTAATCAAAAACGGGCGGGTTTCAACTTCTCTTCAATTGAAATGCATATTTTTTTAAGATATATTTTATTTTCTATAAAAAAATTTGGTTATTAGAATAACGTCCCTAACCCCAAACGCATTTATTAATGCGAAAATTTTTATTTTTTATGCTAGGTGGCTTAATTTTTTGATTTTTTTTTATACTTGTACTGCTTCGGGACTTATAGCCTTGTCTCACTGGATCGTAAGCTAAGTTTTTGCGTAAACATGAGTTTTTCCATATATTTTTATGAATTTTCTGTTTTTGTAACCCCCCAGTCTTTGGTAGTTTTTGCTTAGAGCCACTATGAACACCACAACTATCATGTTGTCGTTGAGAAATACAAATAAAAGTTTTTGTAAATTGCGAAGAATGTCACTTTTGCCTCTACTTTGGATGCAAATATCTACGAAACCGAAGGCTCTATCTAAAAATTGCTGGCATTTTTGAGACCAAGGTACAATTCTTGATATATTCCCTTCTTTCAAGGATCTTTAAAATCCCTTTCGAAAATAAAAATGGGCTTAAATGATGACAATATTTGATGTACTACAGACAAACAAAAATAAAACCCAGTTCCCGTTCAGAAGTGTTTTTCTTTTCTTCAATACTAGGGTGGACTAGGGAGGCTTAAGCTCCAAAAATCTTTCAAAGATACCAGTATGCCTACTATAGCTTGTACTAAATACCGAAGTAGCTGATATTGCTTATGCCCGATTTCTACGTGCTAAAAAAAAACCCTTTTATGAGAGACATTATGAACACTGCCAGAGGTCATATTAGTAAATTTTCGCTCTCTCATAATTCTTCTTGACTACAACTAAGTTAACTTAACAAGTAGTGTACGCTTCTGTAGTGTTTATCGCGTTGAGTAGGTTGCTATCCAATGAATGCACCTACTAATATCGTCAGACCGTGCGTTTCAACCCTACATCGCAAGGTCGAAGGGTCTTGTTCTTTGTAGTCGTCGCTCGTTGTTTGTCTCGTTAAGAGTACGGATCATTTCAAAGTTGCAAGGAACATGAAGACGAGCACTTAGCTTTTGAGCGAAGTTTGTTACTTCTTCGCTCACAGTATAGTTATTCCTAAATCTGTGTGGATATTACTACTCCTACCATGAAAATAAGTAAATATGAAAGTTTTAAGCGTAGGAAAAACAATGTTTTTTTAGTATTATTTGGGCACAGTCTAAATCCTACCGCGGAGCAGTACTTGGAACGCACTTTTTTATTTTTTTTTATTTTATTTAATGAATTTTCATGTATTTTTCCTCGGAGCTGTTGTGGCAGAAAAATGATTTTTTGTTTTAACTATTGTAAATTGGGGTGCAAAAAGGAGACCTTTTTTCGAATTTTCCCATGCATTTGCAGTATACAGACACAAATGCTGTCCAATGCTCGTTGGAGGTTTTTCCTTAATGACTCGACTGATTCACCTGTTGCCGTAGGACGGCCGTATCGTCCGCAAACGTGGCAGGAACAGGGTCGGACCGAGGACACTTCCCTCGGGTACGCCAGCTCGAATTTGCTTGAAACTCGAGTATTCAGTTCTACACCTAACACGAAAGAGTCTGCTTTCAAGATAGTTTTTCAATATTCTTAACATGTCTTCCGGCAAGCTTTGCAGCTTATATTTCAAGCTTTTGTGCCATACCTTGTCGAAGGCTTGCGGTACGTCGAGGAAAGCACTTAAACATATTTTTTCCCCTTCTAAGGCTTTTTCAATTTCATGCGTTATTCTGTAGACTTGATCTATTGTGGAATGGTTAGGTCTGAAACCGAATTGATGATCCGGAATCAAACGTCTTTCTGTAATTATTGGTTGTAATCGCTTCAGCAGAAGTTTCTCGAATACTTTCGATATTATCGGCAGAAGCGATATGGGCCTATAAGATTTTTTATTATTTACACATTTCCCCGGTTTTGCAACCATAATGACCTCAGCAACTTTCCATTGCCTTGGAACGTATAGAAGTCTAAGAGAAGCGTTTATCATATAAAGTAGCTTGACAAGTGCCTTTTTCGGTAGTTCTTACAATTTTCCGCCTGTGATCAGGTCGTAACCCAGGGCCTTATTATTTTTAAGTTTGCTTATTGTCTGTCGGAGTTCAACTAACGGAACTTTTGTCATTCTAAAGCCATCAGGTTCCGCGTTGTTGTTTTGAACGTCAGCCAACGGCGGACCGTCGAAAGACTTGAATGTTTCGTCCAAGTGTTCCGCAAACAAATCCGCTTTCTCTTTGTCTACTTTTGCCCATTCGCCATTATCTTTCTTTTTTTTAAATACACTATCAGATCTGTGTTGCAGTGTGCTTATTTAAGCAAGCTCAACCTACAAGCAGAGTTTCGCTAAGCAAAAATATGCTTACACAGGCTCATCATATATTGCTGGTGTTAGTGGTTAGTACAAAACACCATACACAAATACAAATACATACAAATACATAAATAAAAGTACAAATTTATACAAAGGAAAAGGATTAGTAACAAACTTGTAATTGAGCTAACGGAAGCAGACACCTAATTTAAGTTTATTTTTAATGCTATTTTATCTAAATTAAAGTCTATGGTAGTACAATATGTATTATATAGTCTACTCATGCGGGTTATAGGCTCATGCTTCCCATAATTTGTCCTATGTTTTGAGACATTCAAAAGATGTAAGCGTCGGAAATTATAGGATCCTCCACGAAACTTAAAAGTAACACAAAAAAGAAGGTCAGGAGCATCAATACGTCCTGAGATTAGTTCTGATATAAAGATTAAGTCTTGGTTTATCCGCCTTTGAGATAAGGTTTCCATATTGAGGAGCTTTATGCGGTGCTCGTAGGGAGGCAAGATATAAGGGTCTTCCCATGGAAGGCCTTTAAAAGCAAAACGGATAAACCTTTGTTGTATTGCTTCAATACGATTAATTTGATTGAGTTGATATGGTGTCCACACCTGTGAAGCATATTCCAGATGGGGTCGGACAAAACTATTAAAAAGGGATAAGGTAACATGCGGATCATTAAACTCCTTTGACCATCTCTTTATAAAGCCTAACATGCAATTGGATTTATGAACAATGGCATTTATATGTTCCGAAAATTAAAAAATTAAGGAAAATTAAGGTCATGGCAGAAGTGAACATCAAGGTCCTTAAAACTCTGAACACGAACAAGGGTATGTTCACCGATTGAATAAGGAAACGGGACACACGCACGTTTTTCGAAAACGTCATAACTTCACATTTCGAAACATTTAGACTAAGTCCGTTCTTGTTGCAACATTCAACAAAGTTATCGATGTCAGCCTGGAGAAGAAGGCGATCATCTGAAGATTTTATTATCTTAAAAATTTTCATATCATCCGCATAAGCGAGAATATCACTATGCTGAATGCATGAGTATACATCATTTATCGCCAAGATGAAGAGGATAGGACCCAGATGACTTGCCTGTGGAACACCAGACATAGAAGTCAATGGGGTAGATAATATTCTTCTGAATTTTACTTGGTAAGAACGCAAGTGAAGATAAGATTTAACCCAGGCAATAAATAATGGAGGAAAGCTTATAGCTTTTAGTTTCAAAACTATTATTTCATGCGAAATCATATCAAAAGCTTTGGAAAAGTCGGTGTATATGCAGTCAACTTCGTTCCGATTCTCAGTAGTTGCAGAGCATTTATTGAGGAAGGAGAGAAGATTGGTAACTGTCGATTTGTTTTTCACAAAGCCATGTTGCTTTGTTGAAATAACATTGCGACAGTAGAACACTAAACTGTCACAAATTACTTGTTCGAAAAGCTTTGGGATGCTTGAAAGTTTAGCTATAGGTCTATAGTTGTTAATGTCACTTCTGTCCCCCTTCTCAAAAACTGGCGTAATGAATGATCGCTTCCAAACTTCGGGAAATGCACCCAAGAAAAGTGATAAGTGGAACAGGTGAAGGAGAGGTATTGCAAGGGAGTCCTTACATTTTTTTAGGACAATGGGTGATATTCCGTCTGGTCCAGAGGAGTAATCGTCATTTAACTCGGACAGAAATTTAGAAACAGTATCTAAATTTATAGGAATATTGTTAAAATTAACTTGAGAGGTGTTCACGAGATGTTTGAAATAATCATAATCGGTGTTGAACGGTGCATGCCTAAACGAATTGGAAAAACTCTCAGCAAAAGAGTTGCAGATGGTATTGGTGGCATTTAATGAGGCCGAATGCATTATAGGTTTCTTGATGGACTTAACTGCTTTCCACAGCGAGTGGTTTGAGCTCCTATCCGCCGACAAGCCTTCAAGGTATTCAGTGGTCTCACGATTTTTAAGATCTTGCAACATTTCTTGCAGTTTGTTAGAGAGGTGGTTCAAGAGTGTTTTGTCTAGGGGAGCCCTCGAGCCTTGCCATCTTCTACGCGTTCTTCTCTTTTCACGAATAAATTCTTCGATTTCGAGTGGATATGTTGTACGCGTGCATAACCGGCGGTGCTCACTGCGTTCTTTTGGGACGAAGTGTTTTTCAAAGCAGCGCTCTGAATTGCTTCAATGAATTTTTCAACTGCGGTTTCTAACTAGAAAGGAGTTCTCAATGGCACATTGAAGCCAACACGCTCCTTAAAGTTCTTTCTGAAGGCATCCCAGTTCATGTTTTTGCTGGCTAATATGGGAGCTCTTTTTATTTTCGCCAGTCTTCCACCCATCTTAAGGTAAGGCGTAAGGTTTTTAGGGTACCCTTTAGCGATGAAGAAGTCGGTTGCCCTTTCGCATGGGTTCGATCTTAAGTATCATTTAAGTATCATTTTGTTTTTTAAATATCGTTTATGCTCCAAGTTCTTTCAAAAGAGAGCATAAAAATTGGAAGGCCGCGTCTGATCACAGTGTCTCTTTCTCCTTCCGTGCGTTGCTTTTCCTTTTTAATTATATTGACGGCATCAATAATTTTAAGGTCTTTAGTTTTTACGTCTTCTAAAACGTCTTCTTTTGTGCCTGATGGGGGGAGCCCTCTAACAATGACTCGCAGTGGTTTTTCGTACTTATTTTGCATTATTCTGCATTAAGTCTAAGAGACAGCGCGCCATAGGAACCGGCGTCGTCTACATTTACATTCAGCACGTTATTCCGGTGCGAAGTAGATTCTAATTTTTGGTTCCCACCATTCCGACAAGAAGATTGCGCAGTTTTCCGTAGTCTGCTATTCTGATTATGTTTATTGCTGGCGGAGAGCGAATTTTCAATTTTTGTTTATCCTTGTTTGATACAGAAGGCCAGAGGGCTTATCTTCTTTTTGAATTACTTCGGGAGAGAAATCCGCCTTACGCTTCTTGCTACACCTTTTCTTTAAAGTGGAATCGGTCTCACGTGCTTGTTCGTCCTCGTCCGTAAAGTATGCGCTTGCTAGCCGGTTCGATGTTGCACACTCTTTCGTTACTTCACAGTCTTTCGTTACACGAGTATTTTTAATATCCTCGTTTTCTTTTCGCAGAGAGTCAACTTTTTTTAAGATCGTAGAAGAGTCGCTCCATTTCAGTAAGCTTAGCTCGGAGTTCATTGTTTTCCTTTTCTTAGCTTTTGACTTTCACTGAATCCTGGTTAACCGGTGCACTGCTTTTCCCGGACATATTCGATCTAGGTGGTGGTGATCGATTTAGTTTTGTCCTTTCCTCAAAAGTATTTATATATTTACATCAATAGGCTCTCCCCAGAATCCGTAGAGCCTGCATCCGAAGAGGGTGGTTTTTCCAGCATAGCCGGGCTGTCTCCTGGGGTAATTATATCTGTCGTTTTGCTCATTGCCATTTTTTTAAACTTGTCGTTTTTATAAGAAAAGGGTTAGTCACTTCTATTTCCATTTTTGAATTCAGTCGCCCCTATGGAGACAGACGCTGACCAGTGAGCCGCACAATATGTGACAGACGCTTCTGGATTTTTATCAAACCTTCAGATTCACTATAAGTTTAAGCTTTGCTATCAAATGTAACGGTGTACTCCACAAGCGGATTATTAGGAATGCAGTAGGGTGGGAGGGTTATGATCCATCACTTCAGATCATAACCTCGCGCCTAAATGGAAAAGAAGAAGATCAAATGTTACCCAGAATTGGCCGGAAATATTCCGCAACCCAAGAAAAGACAACTGGAATGAGTTCTCAGACAAGATTAGAAATAATAATTTTAAAAGCCTTTCGAATAATGTAACGGCTATTGACATAGCAATAGAAGACATAACTTCGACCTTTAATAAAGCATTTGAAGAAACATGCCCCATTAGTCGTAATAAAACTCGGTTTAAAAACCAATGGTGGTCTCCCAGACTAAACGAACATAGGAATATGGCCAAACAAAAATTTGGCAAAGCAAAAGTCTCACGCCGAAAATGACTGCGAAGCTACAAGGCTTGCTTAAAGAACTTTAAGAAAGAAATTCGAACGGCCAAAAGAACTTCTTGGAAGCAATTCTGCAATAATATAGAAAATATAAACGGTGCAGCAAAACTGAGGAAAATTATGTCCAAAGAGCCAACCGCACCGAGTTTTATCAAAAACACGAATGGAATCTGGACAGAATCTACCTCGGATACACTGAAACTTTTACTCAACACACATTTTCCAGACTGCTCTGAAGCGGTTGAAGAAAAATAAACTATCCCAACGAATCAAGCACCAGCTACATTATCTGTGTGGAAAAAGTCGAATGGGCTGTAGACTCGTTTGAGCCATACAAGTCAGCTGGACCTGACGAAATTCTTCCCATTATGCTGCAAACGACAAAAACATTAATCAGCTCGAGGCTAACACATATTTTCCGTGGATGTCTTATACATGGTTACTTTCGCAAAGCGTGGCGGGAAGTAAAAGTAATCTTCATCCCTAAAGCAGGCAAAAACAGCCACCATCAGGCAAAAGACTATAGACCTAATTAATCTGTCATCCGTTCTGCTGAAAACTCTCGAGAGGCTTCTAGACATCCACATTCGCAGCAAACTTAATCAAATCAGTATGTCGACTATTACCTGAAAAGCAAGTCGATAGAGACACCGCTTCACGACGGGGTTCTTAGCATAGAAGCGTCACTGCAAGTTAAAGAATACACACCCTTGCACCCTTTAATAATGTTACCACCGAAGTCATTGAGATTGCGCTCAAAGGCACTGGTGCCATCAAAGTGGTATGTGACTTTATAGTTTATAGACTTTATAGCAACGAAATGAAATACATCCTCCCGGTCATTGAGATTGCAAAGACTGCATAAAATCGGAAGATCTGGGTGGTGCGGTATATAGTTTAAATTAACTAGTTCTCCTCTTATTTCAAATATTGTACTTATTGTATTCGTTGAGAAGGTTGTCAGAAAATAAATCTCACTCTGCATATGATGATTCAGCCTACTATAGTAAGTCCTGCGGATGGACTCCTGTGCCTGATCAGCGAACTCTTTGTAGATCCTGTGTCCTGTTTTCTCCAGTAAACTGTAAAACTTGCTCTTTGCGGCAATCGGTTGCTCGTTTGGCATAATCTGAAGGTCCCAGTCGCATTTTGTTGCTTAATTCTCCCAGCTTTTGACACATTTTCCTCTACTTCGCAGAACTTCACTGACGACTAACTTAGGCAGTCTGTCCTGCCTCATTCCCATGACTTTCACTACGTAATCGAAATGGAGTTTGAGTGTATCCGGAAACAAGGGTGGTACTCCCATCTCCAGGAATAGCATATAATTAGACGAACTAATTGGAAGTCCGAAAACCCTTCTGAGAAAATAGCGAAAAAAATTTCTCCACGGGGTCAAAGGAGCAATATCCCCAAACCTGTGCAGCCTAAAACAAAATAGATTTTGCTGTGGTACGAAATATTTTTTGTTTTGATTCGTTTTGTTTTATTTCCAATGCAAAGGCTTCAAACTGAACAAATCGCTCTTTTCGCCTCTCTCAGCTTACTTTGCAGGTGTTTGTTCATATTTAAGCTAGGTGTTATCGTAACCCCGAGATATTTATACTGCCGCACTATTTCTATAGGCTCACCTTGAGCTACCAACTTTCCTTACGGGACTATCTGCCGCCAACTTACCGAAATATCATTGTCTTTGACTTAGATAAGTTTACCGACAAGTTTAAAGTTTTACAGGAGTCACCCAGTCTGTTGATCATAAGTTGCATTACCTCCACTGATTCTGCTACTAAAACGATATCATCCGCAAACATGAGAGCTAGGATTTTGATTTGACTTATCTCGATCTCTCCTTTAATGTGCTCAGTTATGTCATTTATATACAAAACCAGTGAGTAAGTGCTGCAGTGTGTACGCAGAAGTTACAGTCCGTAAAACGGACCGTTGAATACCCCATCCTATCCCACATTGTAAAATGCTGATGGCAAAGTTATTTTTTGACATTTTATAAGTAATGCAAATTTCGAAAAGGGGCGTGGTCCAACCGCTCCTAATTACAAACTATTAATTATAAGATACTTCCACAGATATTTCCAAGTTACACTTAAATGTACGTAAAAATGCAATTTTTTGGTTCAAATTCAATATTTTTGAAAAATCGACCCCTAAAAGGGGGCGTGGCTAAAAACTTTATATGAGCGAAATCTGAACTGAAGTCTCGTTTACCTTACCTGTTACTTTTTTTGTTTCATACTTTCCTAAATTAGGCTCAAGGCCAGTCGAAATTAAGTTTTTCTGGAAAATTTTAGGTTTTTCTTCAATTCTGCCTCCAAATGTGGGCGTGGCCCAAAGTCTTGTATTAAAAAAATGTGGAACTAAGCGTTTTCTAAATAAAATATTAAGCAAATTTTTTTCAATTTCGAGCAAAAATATTGACTAAACTGCATTTGAAAATTTACCTTCAAAATAAATGCCACGCCGACTAGAGGAGGTTTACCAGTTAAATTTGTCTTTTTTGTGTCTTACATTCATTAGGAGATGCTAAAAGTCAAATTTCAGCCTTTTAGAACGTCTTACAGTTTTGAAAACTCTGGAGGTAGTTGTACGTTTAGACCGATTGTGGGCGTGTCTTTGGGCGGATTTCAAAAATGTTTACACTTTTACTGCTTTGCATGACGTGGACCTTACGTACGAAGTTTCAGCACCACAGCTCAAAATTTAAGGCCTAAAAACATGTGACATACAGACGGACGGACGGACGGACGGACGGACATGGCTCATTCGATTCAGAATTCGGTCTCGATCATACGCCCTTAAGGTCTTGGGAGTCTACCATTATTATTTCAACGTGTTAAAAACTATGTGACAAACTTAATATACCTCCTATCCTATGGGATGGGGTATAATGAATGGAAGCGTGCTCAACACACATCCTTGTTTCACTCCCATTGATGTACTGAATTTCTCCGACAAGTTCGTTCCATCCCAGACACACGCTAAGTTTTCGTATAAAGCTTTCAATACTTTAATAATCTTATATGAGATACCATAACTGCATAGCTTGTAAAAGAGAGCTTCACGCGGTACAGTGTCGAAAGCAGCACGAAAATCGACGAAAAACCGAAACAACTTTTTATGCTTCTGTCTATAAATATCCGCTATATTCACAAGGGCGAATATTTGATCTATTGTGGAGGAATTTTGCCGAAAACCAGCTTAATATTCACTTAGAATCTTCTTATTTTTCACCCATTGCGTAATTCTGTTAAAAAACACACCTGTAAACAGCTTAGCGGACGTATTCAGAAAGGATATGCCACGGTAATTGGCTGGATTATTATAGTCCCACCCCTTTTTGTGGAGCGGAAAAATAATTGAGTTTTGGAAGCTTCTGGGAACATCAACAGTTTCGGAGATTCGGTTGAACTCTTGTGTAAGACCTGAAAGGAGTTCCGATGTACTGTTTTCATAAAACTCAAATGGAATACGGTCACTTCCTGGAGCCTTGTTCTCCTTTGACTTTTCAATAACATCCTCCAACTCTGTGATTTTGATCGGAAATATCTCTAAGAAATATCTCTATGTTAAAAACTATGAATCAAGATTTATATACCTCTTATTCTATGGGATGGGCTATAAAAAATATTTGCAAAGGGGGTTAATATTTTTAAGTGGTTAGAATAAACTCTTAAAAGCAAGTTTCGATAAGCCTTACAGGCTAAAAGAACTTTTTAAAAGGGTTAAAGGCAACATGTTTTGCTTACTTTATGCAAGGCAAGTCAAAGGTCCCAGCCCTTAAATAGATACTGCCTCTAGCTAAAACCTAAGTCAAGATGAGAGAAAATCTGTTTGTGTTCCAATACAAAAACAAAAAACATGGCACGATAAACATTAAAAAAACATAAAACAGCATTACATACCTAAACTAAACTTACTTACCATCATGCTGGAGTAACGAACTTATAGTCCCAGACTTTACCTGTTGTTTAAATCTTTGAATAATATGCATGCAGCCAATAAGGCGATATGTTGCGTAAAATTATATCTCTAATACGAATACGAGACACTCCAAGTTTAATTCTGAATGCGAGCCAAAATCCACAAGCTCTGCGTGCATCTTCCACGTCCTATCTCAATTTTATAAGCAAAGAAGAAAAAAAATGCCCACTTAACCCAACAACAACAACAACAAACACAAGAGCTTAAGTATATGTTTGAAAGAATGAAAGAAAGAGAAAATACCAAAAACATCGGATAAGCTGAGGTGCCATTGGTGATCTAGCAACAGACGGGTAAAGAAAGTCGAAGAAATCGTTACGAAGTAGTAGATGAGAGTTACTTTCTTCATGAAGAAGTTACATACAATCTAATAAATGTAATATTCAATTGTGTACCCAGTGGATATAAGAAATGTGTTAGAAAATATACAACAAGTGAATAAAACACGAGTGTGTAAAATGAAATATGAATTTAAAGAATTCATCGAGTTTATGTGATCTGTGACGGTTTTTAATTCAAACAGCAGCATTTTGTTTTTTTTTTTTTCGTCTTTTGTAAAAGTGAAAGTAAAATTTCTGTGGTAGTTCGGCATAGTATCTCTCCGCGTATCTACAACTTTAAATCTTTTTACATATTTCTGCTCGGTTTTGTACAAAACAATTTCATAGTTTTCGATAAAGGATGGCAACAAATAATTGTCAATACTCGACAAGATATTGCTGTAAGTATAAAGTGTAATATTCCTTGAAATCCAGTCTGCTAAAGTGAGTCTGAGTAGGTAGTGAAATCGAATTCTTTTTTTATTAAAAGGAGTTATGGAAGAAAATCCCAAAACCTTTTATTCAACTTAAGTCTTCTTAAGTACCTGATCTGCGGTGAAAATGAAAGTGGCGCACTAAACCTAGCAACCATAGATTTGCCTAATTTATAATAATATAAAAGCAAACTTATCAAAAAGGTGCATATTTCCACTCTTTTGAAATGAAAACGTTGGGGCTCCCCATACATACGTATTAGCTACAATCGGTAACTATTTATTTACGAAGTGAAAGTTATTGTTCTTGTGAATGACCACTACGTTAATAGATACATATAGACACATCTTCTAAATGAAAGTGCTCGTATATAAAGGTAAACACAGTAATTTTAGGCAGATGCATGGCTAAATACTTAAACCAGACTATCTATCCACATTTTAAGGAAATGCTAAGTTTAAACTCTTAGATCGTCTAACTTGCACCACTGCGCGTGTTTAACTTTCTTGCATCGGTTAGGTACAAAGAGAAAGTAAGACTGATAATCATAATGTGATAAATTCTAGTGGGTAAAACGTTTCGGATTTCGTTCAATCCAAACATGAATATTGCATTATTTAAGCTTTAGCGACTCCAAGGAATACTCATCTAAGTTTGTGGATACCTAAAAGTAAAACCCGAAAAAAGGCTTGGAAGCTACATGCGTAAAAAAATAACTTCTTAGCATTTTTTTTTTGTATCATACCATCATCAAGCTGTGAATGTACGACAATCGAAATGTAGGTCAAAAGAGAAATTTTACCCAGATTCGGTGGAGGATTTGAAGGGCGTCTTTAAGAACTACTATGTGAAATGTATCTGTTGAATGTATGTCTGGCTATATGCGTGGAATGCTAAGTTTTAAATAAAATAAAAGTGAATTTTTTTATGCTACTGTGAGAGTGAGTGTATGTATGTATATTGGGAAAGCACGTGTAGGTCAATTTTGGTTCCGCCGAGCTTCGTGTGGGCAGGCAAAAGACATGTGAGTGTGATATTTGCATGATGCATTTTTATAGCATGTTAAATTATTTCAATGCATGTAAATATAAGTTTGGTGGGTACGCAATTGCGTGTGTATTTTTGTTGTTCGTTAGGGGTTTTTTTTTCAATCAAAGGAAAGGTATAAATAAAAGGATAAAGATTTGATCGTAGTTTAGCTCAGATTTAGCTCAAAGAAAAATTAGAAGTTTTCGGAAAAATGTTAGGTATGTGCAATGGGGCTTTGGAATTAAACTTAAAACATAAACGTAAAATTCAAAGACATTAAAAGGGTTATCGTCAGCTGATAAATGAAAACAATCCGTTAAAAAAAAAATACCCTTCGTATTTTTTATGATTTTTTTAATTTAATTTTAAAACTCAAAAATTTTAGTTATTTTTTACAACATGAAGGTCACCAGTTCCTCAACATCCCTTTAATATACATATAAAGAAATGTATATACATAAATAAATAAATAATTAGAATTTTTTTGGCTTTTTTATATAGATATGTTTTTTTATTAAAGCACAATTAGAGCAGAAACACTAATAATTGGCCACCAATATTTGGCGTGAATTATTTCAATGGATTTAAAACCTTAGTTCAGTAATTGGAGATACCTACATTAATATAACATCACAGATGCTTATGTTACATTCAGAATACTTTATTTAATACTTTACTTTTCGTGGGACATTGTTGGAGTACCCTTCTAATAAGATCTATTAATTTTTGGTGATTTAAAAAATATAGCTTTTTTCCAAAGTGCTTAAACCCAATTTTTGCGGAAGTCCCCTGCACACTGAAGTCTATAAAGTCTTTAACCCTTTCCCTCCTAACCTATCCCAAAATAATATTTTATTGGAACTACAATAATTTTTTACTTTTTAATGTTTAAAGAGAAATATGAAATAAAAAAAATAAAAAAATAAATCCGGGATGTCCTTCAAACAGGACACTCACAATTGTGAGCTTCAGGAGTGGACCGATGTTTAAAGAGGCTTAAATGGTCAAAACGAAAGAACAGCTAAAATAATAATAAGAAAAGCTTTGTTAGATATTTTAGAAAGAAAAAACTTTATTTTATTTAAAATCCAAAATTAAAATTTAGTTTTTTAATTTTTTTTAAAATAGTAAGTACATAGTTAGCTAATAAAAGTTGGGAAAAGTTACTAAGCGTTCTTTGAATGGAACTGTTTGAAACAATTAGAGTTCTTGTTAAGGCAAAGATAGACATTGCACTTGTTCGTGACCGACTTGCGCAATGCGGTAACCGACATTTTAATGGTGCCTTTAGTGTCTCAACGACTGGCCAGTGATTGAAACCATCAAAGCGCTTGTCTTGACCAGGTATTGATGCGACCTTCTTTCTCTTAATCTCAACTGGTGCGTCTTCTGGCTCTGAATCCTCGGAAGCATTTCTTTTCAACTTTCCTACGCCATCCAACAAATACTCTCCTATTTCCAATTTAAACTGTAGCAAATCCATTTGATCTTTTCGTGGTAGATTGTTGAGCTTGCAGTCATGTTTGTACTCAAAATAGCTGTCGTTAGCTATCGTTTTCACTGTCCATTTTTTAGTCTACCCGAGTCCGATAGCTTTCAATCAGTTGGTCCAAGTATCCACCCCTCCCATCCCAGCATTATATGACGATACGCATGCGGGACAGGGAACATCAACTCGCGCTTTTGCAGCTTTATCCCAGCGTTTGTCAGATTTTACTGGTTGACTACCAACCAGAGTCGAAGTAAGCAGTACACTTTTGTTGTCTTTCCATTTTACTAAACACAAAGAGTTGTCATTTACGCAAATTTCTTCGAACTCGCCCCTTTTCATTTTTGAGTCTTTTTTAAATGTGTAACCGTTATGGCGGTTGTTCATAAGAGTTCCTGTGGCAAATATTTCGTTTTCTTTTAGCTTTTGAAGGAGGGGAAGTGTAGTAAAATATCTATCGAAATAGGCACATGAATTCTTTGGCAAAGTTTCAGTTAGCCGCAAAACTATAGATGGTCCCAAGCCGAGACTTCTGTCCTTGAGAGGCGTTGTACTGCCTTGGTAAATTTCAAAATCGAGGACCATTCCGCAAGATGACGTCAGAACAAAGTTCTTTAGCCCTACCGGGCGCGGCTTATTTTTGACATATTGACGAACAGCGCATCGACTCAAAAATGGTATCATTTGTTCATCTATAGAAAACTCTTGAAACTTGTTTCTATTTATTTTCAAGCACCTTGCCCGCACACAGTCAATTACTGGCAAACGAAAAAATATTATTATATTCAAAAATATTCAAATTTGACAGAATAACGAAATGTCCGATTTTAGCGCTACATAGAACTGGAGCTCACAATTGTGCAAATTTTATTGAAGTGTTTCAAAAACACTTGTAGACTGAAAAAATTTATAAAATAATACTTGAAAACTAATAACTTACATTTTAACTCGATAATTCACTGATAGCTTTAAAAAAAAACTTATTTATCACGAAATATAAACAAGTATTGATGCCAAGACGTATCAACCAAGAACCACACTTTTTACTCACCGAATAACTCATGCATTCAAAGGGCTATGGGGTAGGATGACACATAAATTAAATCTACAAAGATTTCATAGCCGTCTGATGCAGGAGCGAACTAAGTAATTTACTTTCAGTTCATTTTATAGAGAAAATTAGAAAGCTCACGATTGTGAGCCCGTGGAGGGAAAGGGTTAAGCCAAAAGTTCATAATATTACCTAATTTATCCGAAAAAATAAATCGCTGCAGGCTCAACTCAAACCGATTAAGGGCCGATTTCACAGTCGAAACTTAAGTGTAGGTTCTGACACTTCACTCAATCAGAATGAAATTCCGTTTTCACATGGACTTTTTTTCAATCAAACACTCAAGTCACCAACATTGGCGACTTAAATTTATCAAAAAACAATGCAATTTATTTTAATTTTGAGCTTACCGGTAATATGCAAAACCGTCAGCGGAATCGGAACGAAGGCTCTTCCTTCGGAATCGGAATAGAGCTCTTCCTTCAGCTGTCAGCACCACAAGAATAAATTGGGAAAGGAACGAAAACGTGAAACCTTCGAGAATCTGGAACACAGATGTTCCAGACAGAACAGGAAAAAAGTTGATGGAAAACAATGAAAAATCCGCAACTTTTGGTACGAAACTTGCGCGATTTCAACGTTAGTTTTTGGCTTAAAAAAGCAATTAAGAAGTGTTGAATCGATTTGAAAACATCTAAAACATTTGGAATTAACATTTAATTTAAATTTATTCAACAAATGTACACTTTAAGATGTGTTTCTGTGTAATATTATGTGGCAGCAATATTGAAAAATAACTTTTTTTTGTTATCTTTTTGTGCGGGCTCCGTAAAGCTCAAAACAGATGAGCAGCGGTTCTGCACGTATCACTGCTAGCTGCACTGCCTCTAAAACAGATGTGCACCCTTTTTGACATTAACTATGCCAAGTTCTATACAAGTTTGTCAACCGGTTTTAATATACTTGTCAACTGGGTGAAAAAGTAAACAATAACTGAGCAATAAAATTAAGGCGGAAAAACGCACTTGCTCTGCATTGAATTTTTTGTCAGTCAACAAACAGTCAAAACTTTCAGATTTGACGGTATCAGTGATGCCAGGTATCTTATATTTTTTTTTGTTTTCATTGTGGCTGCAATGAAACTAAGCACCAAATTTAGAAATAGAGACATCGAGCAGTTACTGCAACCCCTGCAGTAGCTGGGTTCGCCTGCCCCATAAGAGCCTGTGTAATTTATTTCTGCTGCACGAACATTTCTGCACATCTGTTTTGAGCTTAAGAGTTTTGCCAAACAAATGTTTATCCAACAGGTTCTAGGGTATTGCCAAATACTTTTTAAAATTATTTCAAATCGATTCGAAATCATAAAATGTTTTTATAAGCCAAAAAAGCTGGTTGAAATCGGGCAAATTCTGTACTAAAGGTTAAGGATTATTCATTGTTTTCCATCAACTTTTTTTGATAGAGAACGCGCGTTCATAAAAAAAGATGCTAGTGGAAGACCTCTATTGAAGCGTTCTCAATTTAAGTTTTACTTAAGTTGCCACTGTGAAATCGGCCCTAAGTCTCGTCCATAAATTACTAAATAACTAGATATTCAACTTCGGACATGTAAAAGCTTTGCCCACAAGCTGAAATTGATGAATTTATCCATTCTCCGACATTTGTTTACAAATGTAAGTAAATTCATGAATTCGTTACTTCCATGCAATTTCGTTTTGCAGCTTTTACATCAGCTGATCGCGTAAGGTAAATTGTTGTTGTATCTTCTTACACGTATTCACCAACACGGAAATTTAAAGCTTTAAAAAGCTTTAAAGGCTTTATAAAAAACGTAAACAAATGGGTGTTGGAGGGTAATATCTAGTTATTCAGTAATTTGTGGTCTCGTCGAGCTTAAAAAAGACCGTCAAGTATGAAAACATACACATAGCGGTCCGTCGGCTTTTGTTGAAGGTTAAGCTCATCTTTATTTTTCTGTTTTGCTTAAAATTCTACCATTCAAAAAGAATTATTGCTTGATTAATTATTGACATTTTATTGTATAAAATTTTCGTAGTTTAAAGCTGTTTTTATGCTGTTCCTATATTGAACGGTTTTTAAGTTTCGTTACTCTAAAACAGTGTTTTCCAAACTTTTTGAATGCGCGACCCCTTAAACAATATAAAATCTCTGGCGACCCCCAATCTATTACAAAACTTAAAGACAAGCCACTAAATAAACTTTCTGATCGACGTTCACAAAAAAAAGGCGGAGACCAAAATAAGTATGTATTTAAAAGTTCAGCGGTTGATATGTAATCATTTGGGCGAGTTTCATCAAAATTCAAATTGTTCAGCAATGTCAGTTGAGTACGAAAGGACAATTTATTGAGATAATGGAAAGTTCTTAAAATTCTTGAGCTCTAGAAGGGGGTGAGCACGCTAAAGATCTCACTTTTAATTAAACGCGGTATATCCTAAAATCTTTAACAATGTCATTCCAACTGATCGATCGACCATCGATAAAGATAGAAAAGAATAAAAATCCGCAAACCATCTATAATTACTCTATGAAGAGAAGAAGAGACGAGCATATTCTGAGCTCAAAAAGAAGCCTTAAAATTGCTTGTGGGACTCGCCACTTCTTACATTTTTGAGCACACATCTCCCGTTATATATGCCAATCTTTTGCCTATTATCGTTTCAGAGATAGAGGGAAGGACAGAAATGTTTTCTTGGCCTTTTTTATTTGATTTGTAATCGATTTTTCGTTTCTGTTTAACTAACTCAGAATATCTTTCAAATGGTATAGTAAAATAAGCATATTTATTCATTCATTCATTTATTCATTTCATTCCATTCTATTCCACTTTATGGATAGCAGCTGCTGATAATAGAGCCTTTCGCCAAAATGTCACTTTTCGTCACTTGGTATGAAAACAAACTTATTTATCTCGTTCGCGCACAGGCCTATGTATCTATATTTTCATACCAAGTGACCGGATTTCGACAAAGGTTAGAACGGGTGCAAGATCTATATGCTTTGAAAACAATTTTTTTTATTATTTCCATTTAGCAGGGCCCACAAACATTTTAAGAAATCCTGACCTTGTGCAGTAGTGTCCGCTTAAAACGAACAGAAAGGGACCGACAAAATTGGTTCGCTTTATCCAAAGTTCGTTATCAGTGAAACGTTAAAAAAATATAGCTTACTTCTCAAGGGAACTTAACTAATTTGTGCTGCATTCATATGCAAACATAACACGATTGGGAATAGTACCGAAAAAGTAATGTCGAAGGACAACATTTTGACTTTTTACCATTTTGTAATACAACGCAGCTATTCAGTTTTAGGGGAAGTTCCGAAAAGTTGGGAAAATCTGATTGAACGAATTAATGAGGTATTGAGAATTTTGGTACAACTAAACTATACAGCACTTGAGTTTTAATGAAAATGTTTATAAAACACTGACTTTTGGTTCGTAATAACCGGACGTTTCCCACATTTAACGCACATGAAATGTTCGCTAAATGCGAAAGTTTGCTTTAAGCCGGTTCGCTATATCCGAAATTATGATCCATTATTTCTTATGGGGCATTGAATTGATTGGGTCCATTGTAATGTTTTTGCCAGCTGACTGGAATGACAGTTTGGCGTGTTCGTAAAATCGAGCGAGTGTGTGCGTAAAGTGGATCGATGGGCGATTTTTTGGCGGTTATCAACACAGCGTTACTTAAATAAGTCCTAAACTTGTCAAGGTTAATTGTAATTAGAGTCACCAAGGACACATAGAAATCACATCTATGCAATGTCTCGCCTGTATGTAGACCGGCCTGTATGTACGGTCTGTAGACCGTTCAGCGACATTCAAAGTTTAAACTGAAATTCAAAAAAAGTGTTTTTCAGTGCTAGTTTAAACGTAAATGAAAGTTTAGGTGTATTATGGCAGTTTAACTTAACTTAACTTAGTTTTGTTCAAAAATACTATAAACGTCACAAGTATCACGTTGCCTTAAGAATTTCAAATTAAATTCGCAAAGAATGGAACATTTGTCTAAACTTTGGGTGCAAATATCTCCGCAATAGAA
Organism: Neoascia interrupta; assembly: GCA_947623515.1. NCBI lineage: Eukaryota > Metazoa > Arthropoda > Insecta > Diptera > Syrphidae > Neoascia > Neoascia interrupta. Next base: position 95,164,147 of record OX392464.1, on the reverse strand, counting down.
TACCTGATCCGAAATTGGCTTGTAGTCTTAAGAACATCGTACAATTCTTAATATTTTCCTTCTTTTTATGGATTCTTTAAACCAATTTGAAAAATAAATATGCGCTGAGATATGACAACTGATGTTTAAAGTGGCCTACAAAACTAAACGCTCGATCAATTTCTACTGAGAAACACCAACGGTTTAAGCACTGAGTTTAAACTTTCGTGAAAGTTTAACTAATCTTAAGTTTAAATCGACCGGGCATTAATCGATCAAATTCGTAAAATTAATTTGTTTTTCGTTTTTAAATGCAATGTGACTTAGATCAAATCTGAGTTTTCTAATAAGTCAGTATTTTAAAATGAATAATTTAATAAAAAAAAATAATTATAAATACCGATTTTGGACTTACACAAATATTATTTAGAGTTCATGTTCTTTATTTCGTTAGTTTAAGTGTTCTTAAAAAATTTGGTTTGGTTATCTGATCTTGGAAACGTTACATACTTCAACCAAATTTAAACAATATCGTCATAGCCGTTATAAAAAATCGTTTTCGAAAATGCTTTTAGGTTTTTTAATCAAATCTTGAGTCCCTCGGGATACACTGTGGGGAGTTTTGCAGGACTATGCGCTGAGTGGGCCTCTTCTGACTGGATGGTGAAGCGCAGTCTTGGCGAATCATCCAAAGAGGAACTTCAACGAGCACTGGATAGGTTTGCAGCCGTCTGTGGTGATGCTGGGATGAAAGTAAACGTGAACAAATCGGAAGTGATGGTTGCTTCCCGAACTCCTGTGCTGTGTACCCTGCACATAAATGGAGTTCCATTAAAACAGGTGGAGAAGTTTAAGTATCTCGGGGTCTTTTTTACGAAAGAAAGAGGAGTGATACTAAGTTGTCCTGTAAAATTGGCCAAGCTGGAGCAATAGTAAAGGAACTGCGCCGGCCGGTTATCATGAAAGCTGAGCTTGAAGTGAAAGCAAAGATCTCATTTTTTTATTCAGCGTTAGGTCCGACCCTCATCTATGGTCATGAAATTTGGGTAATGACCGAAAGAGCTAGATCGCGGGTACAAGCTGTCGAAATGAGATTCCTGAGGTGCGTTGTTGGTGTTACTCTAAGGGATAGAGTGAGAGACGTCAGTATTCGTGGGAATCTTAATGTTGAGCAGCTACGCGAGATAGACATGCGTTCTTTTGACCCTTTTTAAGCTTTTTTTAAATTTTAAATTCATAAAACAACTATTTTGAATTTTTTTTTTGAATTACCGTTAGATCTTTTTCCTATAGCGCACCCACCTAAGTTAGCATTGTCTATTTTCTTAAATTCTGTGCGCGGACACCGATTATTTCGTAAACGGTAAAATAAGCTCTTTATTTTATGTTTATAAGCTCTACATATGTTTTTAAATAGCCTTAGAAAAACATAGGTTGGAAACAACAATAACAAAAAAAAAATTACACATATTCTTAACGAACCGCTCTGGGCTGGTGCTCTTTCATAAGCAGAACTTCACGCATGTGGAACAGGCTTCCAAAAGGGGTTTTTTCGACGCCATTATAGTCTCCGACAATTCAAAGCCAAATTGCACCAATACCTATCCTGTCTCTCTTCTAGGGATGCCAGATTTCGAAAAATCGCCTGGGGAACACTTTGCGCACTCAAATCTCTCGATTAAAACTAAATAAAAAACAACTAAAATAATATTTTTTAAGTAAACCTTTAATAATTCACTTTTCATATCCGATCTAGGGTATACGAATTTGAATGCATAGTTTGTAATACACTGAAATAATCGAGGAAATAATCGCTGTAGACCCTTTAGACCTTTTAGAGATATGATCGTGACCGACGACAGGTAAATTGAATAAGCCATGTCCGCCCGTTTGTCCGTATGTCTGAAGTCATCAGATTTTTAAAATTGAGCTAGAAAGACGAAACATGGTGTGTAGCTTGGCATTTTGTACAAGCAAATTATGAAAATTGAGAAAATGAAATGAGATCTGCCCACAATTGGCTTGGATGTCAGACAACGTCAAATTTTTAATTTTATTTCAAAAAGCTTTTTGGTGAAGTTAAGCTAAGCCGATAGGAGCTCGAATTTTGGTACAGAGCAATAATGGCCAGAAGCCTTTAATTATACAAAAATTGGACCGCCCACCGTTTGCACAGTTTAAAAACCTGATGCTTAACGTTTTAAAAATTTTCACAAGCCTATTGAAGTCTCGCCAAAATCATGTGATAAGATTGTTAAAGCTTGTTGTGTTATGCATAATAGCTGGGACACAATGAGGATCTGTGTCTCGCAGTTCAGCTTACGGGAACACGTATATAGCGACACAATGCGTATCTCGCTGTGTCTCTGATTTTAGGTGAAAAATTTGGCGAGACACAGCGACAGACACAGACACATTTTGCCCGGCTTGTATTTTGCTCACAGTTAAAGGGATATGCCCGGTTGAACATGAAGCTTTATATAGTGAGCTTTTGCCACCAATTATTTTTTCGATTTCGAATTTTTTCTTGGAGCAAAACTATTATTGCTCTGAATCTTCTTATCTTATAAAAGACAAAGTAGCTTCTTACTGCGTAAGCGAAGATTCGAATAAAAGATTATTTTTCATTCGAATCTTTTGTATTTTGTTGTTGGATTTGAAGATTTCTTTTTATTAGGATTTTTAACTACAAGTCAAAAGCTGGAGTAAGTAATTAAGAATAAGTAACTTAAGGCAGAGTGTATAATAGCGAAGGCATATTGGTTCCAGACGTTTGAAATCCGTTTATTTTTTTTTACAAAATGTAACCTGAATGAATGGCTGAACTGAAAACGGTTTGGATCTTATTTATTTCTTACGCAAACACTCTGCTTCTTCATTTAACCCTGGTGAAATAAATAGAAACCTGTCAGACTATTAATTGAAATATGATCCTTATACCTTATACAGGGGAATCCCCACCCTATATTCGTGTCGTGATGCTGGGAATAGGTTTCTGGTTTGCATTCAGAGATGCAAAGTACCTACTTCGTGTGATGAACATTCTCTTTTTCCTATTGTTTTTTCTAATTGTTCTTTTTCTAATTGTTCTATTTCCAGAGTATCGGTTTAGGGAATATTTTCTTCATTGCACTAAAAAACAAATTTTTTGTACCTGCATAAATTCAAGCAAGCCATAATTTAATTTTTAGAAAAACTGACTTGGAAACGGTCTTCAAAACCATCCATTTCGTAATTATTGATTCGTAGTTTTATAAATCGCTTGATACGGATGTTTCAACTTCCAACATTATATAATGAAAAATTATATGAATTCGCACTTATTTTAATAAAAACATTATGTATTTATTAGACTTACAAAATTTTCTTTTCCCATGTTTTCCAATTAAGGCCTTGCAGCCATGGTTTTTACAATGAAGTTGAGGTCATTGAAATAGAATAAACTTGGGACATTAATATCTCCAGATGCCCCAGACTTCTTAAAACTGCCCATTTTTTTTTTGCTCCGCTTTGAAAGAGGATGTAAAAAATTCATCAAAAAGTTTTTTCACGATTTTTCGTATTTCGCATTCGTGCTTGCGATATACATATGTAAGTCTATTAATTTAAGCACATTGAGTGTTGCCAATTTCAGCACGCTCATTTTTATCAATTTTTCACACAACTCAATATCCGCAACTACAACCGCGTTTTTTGCAATGAAAATTGATTAGAACATTTAAAATGACAGTTTCAAATTCATTGCCTACTTGTTTTAAAGGAATGATTGCTTTTTTAATAGAAATCAATCATTGATGGCCATTTACAAATCAATATTACAAAGTTTATTTCTTGACACGTCTACATCAGCAATAAATGCGTCAATGAAAATATTTCCGTTGTCTTTCCCATTGCAAGTGGAGCCTCTGGGTTATTCTCCAAGAACTCGAGAATATTTTCTTGGAACTGTGATCTTCTCGAACTCGAATCTCTCCCCATCAATTTTCTTTGAGAACTTTCTCTTAAAAAGTAGGCTTCTTTTTTTGTTTCTTCCAGGATGGAGCGATCTTTTAAAATTGAGCTTAAATCAGCTAATCAAAAATATTTTAAATGCATACATTTTCAAAAAAACAGAACATTAAAAAATTTAGTTACACATACCCGGTTGGTTGTTTTTCCTCGGTAAAAGGCAGCCGTAGTGTTAAATTTTTCGAAATAGCTTTTACAAAAAAAATCAACCATTTCATAAATGACATTATACCTAAAATTATTATCAAGGTAAGATAAGACTGTATGCCATTTGGTCATATATATTCCTTTTTTTGACAGATATCTCTATCACATGTCGCCATACAGTGTAATCGTTATAATTTCATGTGACCATATGTCAATATTTTCCGGTATGACCATATTCTTTTTGACAGATAAATATGACCCTTAGGGCACACTGTGTAATAGGAACACAAACACAATATTCCGCCATAAACCCAATACGACCATATGCCATCCTAGAAAATTTCATAATGGAATATTTGGTCATATCAAAATATCATAATTTGTTTTCAGTTCATGCATAAATGTCACATAATATTTTTAGATTTGATTTTTTTCCAGAAAATATCAAATCAATTTGCAAACTATCTTGTCGTTCGAAAGAATTATTTTTTGAAGTTTGTACGCCACTTGACGACTAAAACAAGTCAAGTGCCGTACAAACTTCAAGCTTTTGTGAGTGATTTAAGTATAACACTGGCATACTGTGTAATAACTTTAGTAATTAGGCAGATGAAAAGTATATCAACCGTACTCCCAGCAAAGAGCATATGAACGTTTTGGTGATATACGCGTATAGTCTAATACATCTAGTATAGCTCGTCAAATGGGCTTATGATTAAAATGTAAGTCATATTTCAGCGTTAGTTTATAAGACCACTTGGCATACAGTCCAATCTTACCTTCAGTTTTGATAAACACATCTAAGTCGATTACGCCCTGTCTTTGTGTTATGGTTGTAGCTTTATCTTCCGTTTCAAACTGAGGTACTTGCTAAGAACGTGGAGACCAGAAAATTCATAGCCTTCTATTTCATTTTTCCAAATCTTTCTTTTCAAAAATGCTTGCACGGTTATGTTTATGTTTATGCTTTTTTTTGCATGCTACTCGTTTCTTTCCCATAATTCTGATTCAGCTTTTCTCCACCTTTCATTTTATTTTAGTGCTTGGCATTTAAGGTGCAATTACAATTGGTGCTTGACTGATTGTTTTTGGGATCATAATCCAAGTCATCGTCATCAGCAGAGAAATCTTTATCATCACTTGACTTGTCCGTATCGTGTAATATTCTTACCTGGTGTTCGTCGAATAAAACTCTATTTCACATTTATAATTAAGTACACAATCAAACAGTTTATTTATCAAACAAAACTTATTTAAATTCAAATCACACTGTTATTCCAATTTACTACTTAGAATTCAACGCTCTATTTCAATTAATTCAATCACTTTTTACTTTATCACCGATTTTCACAAGTCAACGTTTAAAATAAATATAACAGTCAGTGTTGTCCGAGCCTGACATCCGTTTTTTTTTATACAAATTCACCATGTTCTCGGCGGTTCGACACTGGTAATTTTCCATTGGTATTTTTCCATTGAATTCCATGGCGGCGAATTTCGATATCGAATTCGAACTTCGAACGGCAGTTTGCTGTCAGATGACTGGAATGGCAGATGGATATGTTCGTTGCGTGAATCGAGCAGGTTTGTTCGTAGAGTGAACCGATGGGTGCATTCAGCGACACCCGTATGTTGTTTTATTTCTTGTCACCACAAAACAATAGGTACCTATTCATTTGAATCCGATTGTAGAGTTTTATTATTGCCTTTGGCTGAGGGTTCTTGTGCGCTAATTTAAAATCAAGTTTGAAAATTGTAACCGCACAAGGCATTTTAATAAACCAAGTTATCATCTGAGTCCATTTCCCTAGAATTTTTTTTTTCGAAGCTGTTTTAATGCCTAGGTTGGAAATTTATGTCGCGGTCCTATTTATTCTATAACTTTTTTCAAGGCGAGTCGTATTAAGGTGACAATTCTACAGTCTATACTTGAGAAATTAATTATTTGGATGGAGAAAATTTTAAACGTCTTATGTTGACAACTGACAAATAAAACAAATTTTTCCAAACCAATTTTTCCAAATGATGATTTTATAGTTCTCATTTCTAGCCAACTGTCTTTATTGGAAAAACTAAATGGAAAAAAATGAAAGTGTTCTAGAAAACCCATGTCCCGGATAAGACAAAAAAATCTCATGTCCACTTAGGCTTTTTTTGCTCTATTTTTATTATTATGATAATAATAATAATAATAATAATAATAATTTCATTTTAAGGGTTTACAAAGTAGTTTACAATAATAATGGCAAGGCAAAAACCTGCCGTCTGCCAGATTTTTTTGCTTGTCTGTACATTGTAGTATTTTGGGCACGAAATGTTTAGTTTTGAATTCATGTTGACCAGACTATTATATTAGTATAGGTGGATAAGTGATGTTTTTACAGAGCATAGAACGATAATTTGGGATAACACATTTCTGTACATTATTAACAGATCAGTTGAGCCAAAAAGAGGACTTGAGCTTTTTTTGAGCATTCCGACGATACAATGCTTTAAGGTTGGATCCAACAACGAGTCGTATTTGCTGTTCTATTTGCTGACATAAATAGAACAGCAAATACGACTCGTTGTTGGATCCAACCTTAAAGCATTGTTGCTTTCCGTAAGTTTAGGCAGGATCTACGTGGTTTGTGATTGTTAAAGATGGGTTTGGTGTGTGCAAAGTTGGATTTAACAAGCAAAACTGATTAAGAAAGTAAAGCACTGCGGCCAACCTAAGTTGGCGCTTGCAGTCGTTTAGGGCCTCCGTTAGTTGCTCGGCTGCGGTCTGTTAAGGGACCTAAGATTCTACATGCAGATCGGAAGCTCGTTATCCCTTTGTCGTTTGCATTGGTCGTCAACAGTAAATCCGTCCGAATCCGAGCCTCGTTGCTGCTTTGTAACTGGGGTTTCTTTACGTGGCCGGGACCAGATCCTTTGTTTAGCTCTGAGGACGGAGAGCCGGATAGCATGCACCTTATAGGCCTGAGCTCCGAATACGTAGTAGCCCATATAAGGTGTTCACTAAGTAGTTCGGCCTGACTGGTACTGTGGACGCCACCGTTGATTCCATCTGGAGAATTCCTCCGCTGCCGTCCGAATGCAAGTCTTAGTGGTAACACTACGGTATGAGAACTAGGAAGCAAGTATTGGTTAAAAAGACGTTAGTATCGGCTCATTTTGCTGACGATCTCATTCTTTAAACTTTTACGTTGCTTTTCTATTCTTTCGAAGAAATTCTTCTTCCCTCTTCTATTGTACTTCCTTATGAGGCATATATTTACCATCCAGTTTTTTTTTAACTCTTTCACCTATGTTTTTCTATTCATGATGCAGAGACTTTCTCATTAGGTTTGTTTTTCCACAAAAATAATAGTAAAAATTGATTGTGTTAAATTTTGAATCATATATCATAGCTCATACCTATGTATCTACTTAATTTCCCAGTAGGTTTTGAGCTCAGAGTTTCATCTTTCAATATGAGTTTCATTCTTCTGTGGTTGTTTTTGTGGTTGCGCTTCTGGAAAATATTGTCGAACGTTTTCAGTTGGATTTTTTTCATTAGAAACACTCCACGGTTTTTCTAAGTCTATAACGAATCAGGAATTATCAGCAATAACAATTGCAGAAGTATTCTCGCCTTCCATATTGATTGCTGGAGGAGACTGCAGAATTTTTTGCAGAATCTCAAAATATGCGCAAGTTTGTCGATCTCCACTACTCGTGTTGTGGGGCCTTTAAATTTTATTCTTGATTCTGCATCCCAGTCTTGAAAAAATCGTCTTTCCGAACAGTACGTTGTTTGTATTTAACACACTTATTTTATATTTAAAATTTCTCTAACGAAGAGCGAAAAAGTTTATTTGACTTTTGAGGCAAAACAACGAAAGAATTGAATTTATTAAGTCGCTCGATATGCTGGTTAGAATACTTTCTTTTGTAGGCGAATCAAATTGTTCAATTCGTTTTGAAAAGTTTTGTATGCTGCTACGGTTTTAAACTCAGTCGTTCTCGGGTATATTTTATGCAACTTTTTATTAATCTAAAATTTTTATGTAACTATAGTGCCAAATAACAATATGTCATAAAATCAACAGAAACATAATTCAGATTTCACATTCTTTCGGCTGTTTCTTAATTTTCACTTTCACTAGATAAAGTAGTCTCTTAATTAGACAAGGTACTTCACTTTTCACTTTCATTGGATACACTAAGTTTAAAAATTGATATGTATGTTTAGAGTCTTGTCAATGCTCGTCAAAATAGTAATTTCGTCATAGATCCTGGAACATGTAAGTCTTTCGGGATACTTCGCTAAGTTGCTTTAGCTTTTTGACGCCCTTACTTACCTATTTATGTTATTATGAAATGCTTAAAAGCAGGCTCGTCCATGCCGAGTTGGGGAGTTGTCTAGCCGACAGGTCCGTGTGCAGAGGCACCCCACAGGGCATTATCGCCACTACTATGGCTCCTGGTAGCTAACGAACTACTCTTGATCCTAGAGAAAAACGGCCTTAAAGTCATAGCTTATGCTGACGATATTGCGATAGTGGTAACAGGCAAGTTTCTCCTTACTATTAGGTATTTAATGGAATTTGCTCTAAACCAAATTAGCTAGGTGGGTGGATAGTGTCGGTCTCGGAGTGAACCCGGCAAAGACTGAACTAGTACTGTTCACAAGAAAATATAAAATGCCTTCCATAACTCCACCAACACTTGAAGGCGTTGAACTGCCACTTGCAGATCACGCTAAATGCCTAGGGGTTATATTAGATAAGAAACTCAGTTGGCAACTGAACATACAAGACCGTGCAAGGAAGGCCTCTATTGCCCTGTACCTCTGCAGGAAAATCCTAGGCCCAAACTGGGGACTCCAACCCAGGACTGTGCACTGGATATACACGGCAGTCGTTAGGCCCATACTTATGTACGGAGTACTAGTCTGGTGGAAGTAACTAGACAAGTGTAGCAATATTGCTATATTAGAAAAAATTCATAGACTGGATTTACATCACGGGTGCTCTTAGAACAACCCCCTCGGCTGCGCTTGACATAATGCTCCATCTTCTTCCCGTTGACATCTTCGGCAAAGTGGTGGCAGCGAAAGCAGCACTTAGGCTCAGGGAATCCTTACAATTGTCTCGTGACAACATGTGACATGCTAGCATCCTGAAGGGCCACGACACCATCCTTGGTAACTCGGACCATACCTAGACTTCAATGTCAAATTCAAGACCAAACTTCCAAGCAGAACCTTCAAGCAGAAATTACAGCTGTTCGTGAAGCGGCGGCCTGGCTTTCAATTAACTCAATCGACTGCAGCGCTTGTTTTCTATGTTTTCTATATAGACAGCCAAGCTGCAATAAAAGCCTTGGAATAGCCAACGATACGATCCAAGTTGGTAAAGCAATGCCGCAAATGTCTATACGAGATTGCTGTCAGGTGCGACGCATCCCTGTCCTGCGTTCCAGGCCATATTCCAGGAAAGTGCACAGCCGACGAACTAGCTAAAGTAGTTGCTAATGCTAATTCGATCCATACAACGGAACCAGCAACACCCATAAACTCGATAAAGTTTCACCTGAACATCGAAGCCATCACAATGGCAAACAACAGGTGGCCAAACAAATCTGGCCATAGCTCGATCGTAGGAAAACAAAGAGACTCATCTCCTTCAATAGGACGAATCTCAGAAATATAATTGGGGCCCTCACAGGCCACTGTCTGGTAGGGCGACATGTTAAAAGACTTGGTGCTCCCTTCAACGACTTCTGCAGAAGTTGCACGGATGAGGAAGAAGAAGAGACCATGGTTCATCTTCTGTGCAACGGTCCCGCCCTATCGACATTGAGAAGGAAAACTTTGACTCCTCAAAGTTGCGACTCGATTTAAAGAGGCTAATGAACTTTATCTCCGGTAAGGGCTCATACCGCTTCGGTTGCCCTCACCTCTCCGCTCTTGGGTGAACACTGGCACATATTTCCCCTGGCACGGGTTCATACCGATTCGGTTACCCCTACCTCTCCTATCCAACCCCCCCCCCTTCCCCCCAAGGTTAATTCTGACTGGAGTCAGCTGACTTACGGGCTTACACCGAAACAGTTACCCTACCTTAGCGTCTTAACGAAGAATCATCCTCCGGCAACGGTTACCCCACCTGCGCTCTTCAATCCTTAAGGCTAACTCTCACTTAGGGGCAATAGTAAACCAAAGATCTAAATCTAGTTACTCACACCACACGTATTGAGTAGTACTCCTACAGTAACTGCCATTCTCCTCATTGTCTTGCCACCATATCCCAGTGTTTTCCCTTACAGAGCTGGATCGGCTAATACCGGTTTCGGTTGCCCTCACCTCTCCACCCCCACGAGATCACCAGCACATAATTCTCACTGGTACGGGTTTATAAAAGTGTTACCCTACATTAGGTTCTTACCTGAGAATACCCCCCTGTAAGGGTTCACACCGAATCGGTTACGCCTGCACCTTCCCATCCCCGAGGATAATTCTTAGCAGAGAAGCAACAGGTTCGGACTTATACCAAAATCCGTTGCCCCTGCCAGGTTTTCTCTCATACAAGAACTATTCCTCACTGACCCCCCCTAACCTAACCTACTTACTTATACTTGCATTACTATCGGCCTGCTTCCATTTGTTTTTAACAGGCGATGGTTTTATACTTGTTTAAAAAAATACCAACTTAAAAATAAGTGGAAAAGTGCAACATTATCTACGTATGTAAAAGCTTCAGTTCGTCTGCGACGGATTGTAAAACACCCTTCCCTGTTTAAAAAATAAACTGCCACGCCTCCAGTAAGTGGGCGAGATGTAAAAATATAACTTCTGATTGCAATAAGATGGGTGATTTCATACATTTTGGACTTAAACCCCACCTTGTTTTTATTAAAAATATCACTTATTTCAAAGCCATGCGCACAAAAGTGAGCGGACACCGGAGACATACATACATACATAACCATAAAAAAAACAGTTTGTCATTGTTAATATCTACAACTTTTGTAATAAATTTTTTCGTCAGATATCAATTATTTTTATTGTATGACCGTCATTTAAAGTTAAAGCAACACTTTTATGTGGCCTCAAAGACAATTACAAAGCAGTGTTACATACTGTAGTATTTTCGGCCTGGAGTTCATCGAATAAAACTCAATATCACTTTTAAAATTTTACAATGAAACACTTTATTTATCAAACAAACTTATTTAATTTTAAATCACACTTTTATTCAACTTAAATGCTTAGAATTCAACATTTTATTTCAATTCAATCAGTTTTTACTTTATTACCGATTTTCACAAGTCACCGTTTAAAATATAACTGTGTGGTACGAGCCTGTCACCCGTGTATTCATACAAATTAAACACCTTTTAGTACGTTCTTCTAGTATGTTCCATTCCCAATTGGTAATTTTCCATTGGTACTTTTCCGTTGAATTCGATGGAGGGGAAACCTTCGATATCGAAATTCGAACTTCGAATATGTCAGCTAACTGAATTGACAGTTGGGTGTGTTCGTTTAATTCCAGTCGAGTAAATCGAGCGGGTGTGTTTAATTTTTTGTTCCTAGTGAGTCGATGTGCATTCAGCGATTCCTGCATGACTTTTATTTCTTACCCAAAATCCAATAAGTTTTGGGTATTTCTTTCCCAATACCCAAAATCAGTATGCTAACATCATTGTAAAATAGAGGTTTTAGAACTTAATTTAGAAATTAGAGGTGGTCACACATGCAGGCCTGTATTGGTCGTGTCTATGGACGGATTTAAATAATTTTCAAACTTGATCTATAGAGCAGGATTTCCGGCTCAACTAACAAATTTGAACTCTCTAGCTCAAGATTTAAGGCCTCCAAGCTTTTGACATACGGACAGAGGGACAGGCGGACATAGAGGCTTACGCTGCGGAAAAAGGATGAGCATTTCAATTTCACACAAGTCAACGTCCAAATCTTTTTATTGCAAATCATTTTTAAGGAATTGATTTTGTTGTTGACTTAAAACATTACAACGCGATGTTCGGGGCTATAGCAATATTAATTTAATTTTTTGTTCCTAGTGTTTTATGTTTTAATTTTTTTTCCTTGACGTTTGATAATGGAACTCTGAGTCCTAAACGCGTCCGTCGTAAATTAAAAATTTAAAGTTTTGATATTGGTTAAACAAATAAGCTAAAAATTAAACGTTTTGATTCAAAGCTTTTCGCTCATTTGACACAATTTGGAAGCCTAAAAAACCATAATGGATTAAAAAATTAGTTATGTTACAACATACCTTTTGGAATCATGACAGACAAAATACAAACAAGAATATAACTTAGTTTAATATAAAGTTTCTTTCTTTAGTTTTTTATTTAAGAAAGTAAGAAAAATTGATGAATTGTTTTATCCTCACAACTTATTTAAAAGTCATGTAGTCATTATGAAGTTAATTATAGATACATCATTGTTATTCTGTCGTTTGCAGTTTCTTTTTTTCTTCTTCTTCTTCAAAGCTTACTTCATAAGAATCAAACCACTCGTAGCTAGCTTTCACTTTCTCTTAACCAACACAGATAGAATACAACATTCAGTTTTATCCAGTATCAGTGAAGTATCATCTTCATACTTCCATAGCTTTACTCAAATCTTCAGATTTGAATTTCTATTGAAATAAACTTTTCCTATATCCAATTCTTTTATAATTACCACAATTAGGAAAGATGATTTTTGAGTTTAGAGAGATTAAACATTATACCTAATCGTTTGAAGCTCAGTTTTTTTTACCTTAACTTTTTAGCAGATGCTAGTGGCAGCAAAAGTCGAATACTGAAAAGCAACCAAGATAAAACTATTTAACACAAGTTTCGCATCCGACATTTTCCAACATCAACTTCACGAATTGCAAACTGGTCAATAAATTTCTTTTAACTATTTTCTTGTTATTTCGCGCGCTGTCTCTTGGACTGAATGCAGAGAGTTTAGTGGCATACTTGTCAAAATAAGTACAATAAACCACTGCGAGTCATCGTTAGAGGGCTCCACCCATCATGCACAAAAGAAGACGTTGTAAAAGACGTAAAACCTTAAGGCCTTAAAATTTTTGATGCCGTCAATATCATTAAAAGGGAAATGAAAAGCAACGCACGGAAGGAGAAAGAGACACTGTGATCAGACGCGGCCTTCCAATCTTTATGCTTCGTTTGAAAGCACTGAGAGCATAAACGATATTTATAAAATAAAAATGATACTTAACATCAGGGTTAAAATCGAACCCATGCGAAAGGGCAATAGACTGATACCACAGTGTAAGCGATGCCGAGAATTCAGGCTTACAAGTGCCTACTGCCAAAAAGAACCACGTTGCGTGAAATGTGCCGGAGAACACCTCACAACAGAGTGCAAAGTTGACATAAGGGCTCCAGCAGTTTGCGCCAATTGCAACGGAAACCACCCCGCTAACTATCGAGGATGCGAAGTAGCCATAGAGCTGCAAAAGGGACGAGAATCCCTTAAAGAAAATCATTGAGTTCAGAACCCTAGCCTTGAACGTGCGAAAACTGTTGAAACTCCTAAGCCAAAGACGCCAAAGCCGATCAAAAGTGCGAGATTGGCAAAGGAGGCGTCGACAAAAGGCGTAAACGCTCCACAAAAGAGCGGCGCCGGTTGAAGTGCAACGGAGAAACCACCACTGATCGGACCGAAATCATACGCACAGGTTGCAGCGAACAAAACCAAGGCAAGATCGCCCAAAACAGATGCAGCGTCTCAGATCCTCGCTGTAATCTTGGAAAAACTTGAGGATCAGACTAAAATTAACAAACTTATATATGACAAACAGAGCAAGATCGAGTTTTAGCCTCGAAAAAATTATAAGAGAACATGAATATGAAGCAGTTATTTAAAATACTTACATGGAATTTAAACGGCCTTCTGAATAAAATAGACGAACTAAAAGTATTTCTACGGAAAAATTATATTGATATTTGCATGATTACGGAAACTCACCTTAAAAACGGGTGTGGACCCAAACTTAAAGGTTACAATGACTATCACGCACATCAGCCTTCGCAAAATTTGAGAGGACGATCCTCCCTCTACATTAAGAACTGCATAAAGCACTTCAAGAACACAGAAGTTGAGCTAGACTCTGTGCAGATAAGATCAGCTTCTGTAAAAACTGACTGCTTAGATTACAACATTGCATCTTGTTATTTCCCGCTGGGAGACTGATGGAAGACGATCTTGATCGTATGTATGACTTCATTGGGTCCAATTTTATTATTGGGGGTGACTTAAACGCTAAGCATACTTTTTAGGGTTCAAGATGCAATTCAACAAAAGGCAGATTACTGTACAAAAACAGTATGAAACGTGGGTGGACTTTTTCTCCACGGGAAAACGGGAAAGCCAACATATTGGCCAACCGACAGGAATAAAAGGCCTGACCTTGTCGACTCTTTCATCGTTAAAGAGTACCCCAAATACCTTACGCGAATCGAAGAGTGTTATGATCTTTACTCAGACCACTCAGGAGTTATCTTGAAGACGGGTGGAAGACTGTCGAAAATAGAAAGAGCTCCCAGATAAGCTAGCAAAAACATGAACTGGGACGCCTTCAGAAAGGACTGTAAGGAGGGTGTTGAGTCGAATGTGCCATTGAGAACTCCTTTCGAGTTAGAAACCGCAGTTGACAAATTCATTGAAGCAATTCAGAGCGCTGCTTGAAACAACACTTCGTCTCAAAAGAATGAAGTTAGCACCGACGAGCATGAACGCACAACATATCTCAAAATCGAAGAATTGATTCGTGGAAAGAGAAGAGCGCGTAGATTAAGGCACGAGTGCTCCCCCAGATAAAACCCTCTTAAACCACCTCTCTAACAAACTGAAAGAAATGTTGCAGAATTTTAAAAATCGTGAAACCACTGAATTTCTTGAAGGCTTGTCGGCGGATAGGAGCTCAAACTACTCGCTGTGGAAAGCAGTCAAGTCTATCAAAAAACCTATAATCCACTCGGCGAATGGACAAGAGGAGACAGAGAGAAAGCGAATTTGTTTGCTGAACATTTAGAAGAAACATTCAAGCCGTTCAAGGGTCCACCGTTGGCTGACGGTTTAGAATGAAACAAGGTCCGTGAATTTCGACAGACAATAAGCAAACTTAAAAATAATAAGCCCCCGGGTTACGACCTGATCACAGGTAAAATGTCGAAAGAACCACCGAAAAGGGCACTAGCCAAGCTACTCTAAATGATAAACGCTTATCTTAGACTTCTATACGTTTTAAGGCAATGGAAAGTTGCTGAGGTCATAAAGGTTCCAAAACCGGAAATGTGCAAATGATAAAAAATCTTATAGGCCCATATCACTTCTGCCAATAATATCGAAAGTATTCGAGAAATAAATGCAGAAAGACGTCTGATCCCGGATCATCAATTCGGTTTCAGACCTAACCATTCCACAATAGATCAAGTCTACAGAATAACGCATGAAATTGAAAAAGCCTTAGAAGGGAAAAAATATGTTCAAGTGCTTTCCTCGACGTATCGCAAGCCTTCGACAAGGTATGGCACGAAGGCTTGAAATGTAAGCTACGGCAAAACTTTCCGGAAGACATGTTTAAAATATTGGAAAATTATCTTGAAAGCAGACTTTTTCGTGTTAGGTGTAGTAGTGAATACTCGAGCTTCAAGCAAATTCGGGCTGGCGTATCCTAGGGAAGCGTACTCGGTCCGACCCTGTTCCTGCTCTACACAAGAGACATACCTCTAGATGACGAGACAGTCGTGGCCGCGTTTGCGGACGATACGGCCATCCTGGCAACAGGTGAATCAGTCGAGTCATCAACGAGAAACCTCCAACGAGCATTGGACAGAATTTGTGTTTGGACGAAGACGTGGCGAATCGCTCTTAACGAGAACAAGTCTACGCATGTGAATTTCACTTACAGAAGGGTTAACAATTTACCACTGTTCATAAATTCTGCACAAATACCTTATGCAAATGAAGCGAAATATCTAGGAATGACACTTGACGCTAAACTAAGGTGGAAACCATACGTTAAGAAGAAGCGTGACGAGCTCGAGATTATGCTCAGGGAAATGTCTAGGCAAATATAACAAACTTCTCTTGTACAGGCAGGGGTTAAAGGCGTCCTGGACATACGGTATACAACTTTGGGGTTATACCAAGCCGAGCAACATTTCCATGTTGCAGACACTTCAAAGCAAGACACTTAGAGCAATTGTGAATGCCCCATGGTATATAAGGAATACTGATATTCACAGAGATTTAGGAATAGCTACTGTGAGTGAAGAAGTTACAAACTTTACTCGAAAGCTAAGTGCTCGTCTTCATGTTCATTGCAACAATGATATGATCCGTACTCTTAACGAGACAAATAACGAGCGACGACTACAAAGAACAATACTCTTCGACCTAGCGATGTAGGGTTGAGCCGCACGAACTGACGGTTTTAGTAGGTGCATTCATTGGATAGAAACCTACTCAACGCGATAAACACTACAGAAGCGTAAACTACTGGTTAAGTTAACTTTGTTCTAGTCCAAAAGAATTATGAGAGAGCGAAAAAATGAGAAATTTTACTACTATGACGCGCGTTCTGGAAGTTTTCATAGTGTCTCTCATACATGGGTGGTTTCTCAGTACGTAGAAATCGGGCATAACCAATATCGGCTACTTCGGTATTATATACCTGTTATAGTGGGCATATTGGTATCTTTGAAATATTTTGGAGTTTAAGCCACCGTCCACCCTAGTGTTAGAAAAAAATCGTAAATTGGACATATCTTACATTGCTCTCTTGTATCTCTTCTAGATTTTTCAGGTACCTATATTAGGACTCATAGCTTGCAACATAATCGTCGAGAAATAATCGTCGTCGTAGATGCCCAAGACCTTAAGGGCATGTTATGACCGAAAGTCGTAAATAAATTCTAGGTCGAATGACGACGGAGCAATGTTCGGTTCGTCCATCTGTCGGCAGTTTTCAGGCCTTAAATGTTGAGCTAGGAACTATGTGTAACTTCATATTTGTTCTTTCTGAGTCCCGAATTAGTACAAGTGTAGTTAATATAATTCTTAATACGCCCGAACACGCCTTCCTTACTTTATAAGTATAAAAAATCAAATTTGTCGTAACACCCTGAAATTTTGGAATTGTATCCATTCTCATATGCTTTGTGATTGGGTTTTTAGAGTAAGCTGGAAGAAACGGGGTATCCAACGATTCGCCGAGGTCCCAACTTTCAAAAATGCCGTCAAGTATGAAGTCATAGACGGAACGGTCCATCGGCGTTTTATTTGAAGGCTTATACGCTCTTCACAATTAATCAAAAACTGAGTTTCGGGCAAAACGTTTTCGAAAGCTCTTTCAGCCATTCACACTTCCTAAACGGCGACAAAAATTTGTTTTCGTTTATCATTTATTTGTCAGTTGTCAAATTTCAGCCAGTATTTATTATTAAACGTGCCTTAAAAGATCCATAAAAGATGGGAACATATCAAGAATTTTACGCTGACCTGATTTCAGATCGGTTTCGGACATATTAGTGGTGCATATTGGTATCTTTTAAAGATTTTGGAGTTTAAGCCTCCGTCCATCCCAGTATTAAAAAAAAAATATTTGTTTTGAATGTTTAAGATGAAGAAGAAATAGAGTCTTAAGAACACCTTGTCTGTTACTGTAAAGCTCTCCAAAAACCACGACTTACCAGTTTAGGTCACAAGTTAATTGATGGCCTGGACGAAATGGAAGGATTATAACTTCTAGACCTAAAAAGAATTATCAAAAGAACTGGCTGGTTCAGTTAGTTAGGCATGTGCACAACCATGTTTATACTTCTCTTAAGGGTAATCACAATGGGTCAAACTGGCTACCGAGTGAACTTGCACCAAATGCAAACAACCCTTCCAACCTTACCTTACCTATGCGCCCTAAGCATTTTATTGCTCAACGGAAAACATCAACATTAAATACATGTGGGAGTATCCTTACGTTTTTAGCATATTTTCATTAATTATATTATGCATTCCTTTATAAATATTTTATTTTCTGTTTATAATGATTCAAATTATCTCAAATGTGTGTTAAACTTTTTTTTTCTTTAAAGGGGATGCAGAAAAAGTCAAAGCTCTTATAAGGCTCAGGGCAGAGCTATCACCTCTCTTTACTGGCAAAAGAAACGCATCAAAATATGCATGGGCGTAAGTATTTAAAGCCGATAGTTATTGTGACGGCATGCCGTTAGCTTAAATATATTTTTAAAACTAGTAAAAATGTAATTGCTGATTTTTACTTCATGGAGCCTACTATTACTACTATCCCACTCAGAGCTCAGAAGTATTATATGGTCTGTGCTTCCATAAAGGAAGCACTGCTGGGATCCACAAAGCAGCCTCAGGCTTTGGCCTCGCCCCGTTATGATACGTGGGCTTTAAACCGTCTAACTCGTATGGCTGAACTTGTAAATGCCAGTTCGAGACTAAGCCCAGGCTGCTTTGTGGTCGCGGCTTTATGTATTTAGTTTTCCCATCTTTCGAAAAAACTTAAAAAGAACCTTAAGGAAGGGCCCTAGGGGTTCTGATCCTTACCTACCAATCTTATCAGACATCTTATATACCTGGATACCAGTGTCCAGGTGACAAACCTTATCTTCTTAAAGTCGAGTTTGGCTATATCATTTATATCTCTCAAGAAATATTCGGCTAGATGTATTCTTCTCAAGGCCGAAAAGACGGGATATAAATATACAAAAGATAAATCATGATTTATGGATCTTTGTCGGGTCTGCAGATACAAACAATTCCTCTGGCATTCCGCAGGCCCCAACTATCTTTTTCTAAGGTTCGCCCGTTGTTCTTCCACCAATAGTTCGCTATTCTGATGGCTTAGTTCTCTGGCTAGAATTTTATCAATTTTAGATATGTGTGCTGGCGTTTCTTCACACAATATTGTGAGGATTCTCATTTTACACAGTTCGTCCGCTTTGCAGATCCATGTGGCCTAATTACCAAGGCGTTTCCACCGGAATAGAGGAGATGAACTTTTCGTTTTTGAGATTTATCGTCATCTTTGCATCTCCTTGTAAACGTAAATTTTTTTTATCTCTCGGTCTCGAGCACCTCAAATTCAGAAATAATTAAATTCATTGAATTTTTTAATGTACGAAACGAAATAACCCAAAACTAAAAAAAAAGAAGAGTATGTAGTTGGGATTTAAGTCCACAAAGTCAATAGTGACCAACTTATTCAACATCAGCCAGCAGTATCAACATTATCATTCATCATTATTTTAAAGTGTCATACTTTTAGCATTTTTTAGCCTACTTTTAGCATACCTTTAGCCATACCTTATAGCATTTAACTTTTTTGACAAGAACAACCACATCTACGTCAAGAGCAACATCAGC
Organism: Neoascia interrupta; assembly: GCA_947623515.1. Taxonomy (NCBI): domain Eukaryota; kingdom Metazoa; phylum Arthropoda; class Insecta; order Diptera; family Syrphidae; genus Neoascia; species Neoascia interrupta. The sequence goes on along the minus strand of OX392464.1, from coordinate 95,144,604 downwards.
CATTCTGCGCATCCCATTACACCACACAACAAACACTGCTGAGTTGATGATATCCAGCTGTCGATAAAAAGTGTGTTTGTTTTGTATTGTAAGAAAACGCACAGAACACGTAGAGTTCTGTACGGAATAATTTCTAATATCTTCATACAGAGATTAATATTCGTATGGCAAATCTCGTGATTTAAAGGGGATTTAAGAATGATTTGTCTTAATCGCGTATTAGTTTCCGATGGAAACACCCTACAAAACCCAGCACCTGAAAATATATTCGCACTTTTCAGTCAGATAATCATCAAAATCAAAAACTCAGCGCAACCCTGAAGTTTACGAGGATTAGCGAGACGTATACGTTACGCTACGTTTCTGTTGGAGATTGCTACTATCCGATTGAGCACTCAGACACATTTACTGGGCCATTTTACTACCATGCAGACACCTTACATTAATGTATTTTGTTTATTTGTCTACAAGTAGTCTGCAGTTGATTCTCCTGAGAGATAGAAGGAAAGACGACGACCCCTTGGAGATGTCCGGGCGTGGTCGTTTAATCTGTCTGCCTCTGCACCCATCGCAGTCTTGCCAACGAGCCCTGTGCTCACGAGAAACTGTAACTCGCATAGTCAATTTAATAATAATAAAGTTTCATGTAAAATTGAAAAAAAATTATTAAATGAAAATTATTTTTCTTCACTTCAGTACAATTGATCAAACTCAGTTCAAATCAGTTAAAAGCAAAACAAAAACAAAAACAAGCACGATATCATTAAGGCTCAGAAGAAACAAAAAGAACTAATTCTGGAACGATTTAAATTGTCTGCCTGTCATCCAATGCATTCACCATTGATCCAAACAGCAAATTAACAAAGGATATACGCAAATTCCAACTGACCTTTTAAATGTAGAGTAAGAGTCGCGCCTATTCCGCCTGAGTTGGTGGCGTAGGATCGGGAACGATAGAATGACCATTTAGCCGCCTTTGCTCCGCGAAACTCGTTAATGCCATCGCTGGTGCTCTTTTCACGCTCTGCGCTGTGCTGCTTTGAAAGAAGTTCTTCAATTGAACTGGCAGTTGCACAACAGTCGCATGCCCAACAAACATACTCTCGAGAGATGTGCTCTACAAATCTAAAAAAAACCTCTTATAATACTCTCGTAAGACTCTTGAATACTCTCAGAACATAATCTTTTTTGATTAAATTGAATTTTACTCTCATAGTACTCTCATTAAAAGGGTAAAAGGCTACCAGAGTAAAAAAGACGTAAACTCCCATTATGAGAGAATATTTGATTCTTGTTATGTATGTTCAACTCTCATGTTACTCTCAAAGAGTAAAAGTATTATAAGAAGAATCATTATGAGAGTCAAAGTTTCGAAGTACTCATAAAAATACTCTTTTCAGCCTAACACTTTTGTTTTGAGACCGGATGGCTGATAAAAGTACCTATAAATGTCAATTCAAAATAATTGCTACCCACCATACGTCAAAAGTAATTTTGTCAGTATGTAGTGTGCTTGCTGTGACAGAAGTTTTTTAATTAATTTAATGCATTTCCTTAAATCGTCATCGAAAACATATTCCTGCTCTGGTTGGCCAGCATGGATTGGCTGGTTTTTCTACACGCAAACAAACTCACAGTCAACTCCGATGACGTCAGATTTACATATACTTTTGCGAGCAAATGTCATAACATGCGTATGCAGTAATCTTTATATTCCTTCATTCATGTGCACGCGGATGTGCACGCTTTGTAAATAAAATTTAAAAATATATATACCGAAAATATTTTATGGTAAGAAGAAATGTCAATTATTCTAGGATGGTAAGAGCTATATTTTGGTTCTTATTATGCCCTAAAACTAGGATATATTTTGAAACGTATAGTTTGTAACACCAAATTATCACCGCGTAATCGCATACTTAGCATTTTTATTGATTGAGGCCGAGTACATAATCGACCATGTACCTAAATACGGACGGACATGGCTCATTCGACTTACATTTTGGCCGCGATTATATCCTCTTACATCCTAGTTTACTCCTTACCCTGTTAATTGAGGTAAAACATATTTTAAACAGAGAAAATGCGGTAACCCTTCTGCGATGAGCTATCTTTTATATTTTTTTTTTTAAATTGATTATTTTTGAGGCGCTTTGTTTTAACTCCCGTAAGACTCTCTTAAGCGCTCTCGTAGTACTCTATGAGAGGCAAATTCCAAGAGGCAAGCTCTGGAAGAATACTCTCATAAGACTCTCGTAGAGTGTTATGGGAGGAAAAATGTTAGTTGGGTGGCGTTCATGATTCATGAATCGCAAATGAAAATACTCTCCAGAAAACTTCGGCGCAGTTCACATATTGGTCTATTTAAAACGTCAGCGCCAATAACCGTCATATCGCCTCCTTTGGTGATGTGTTTACAAACATGCTTAATCAATTTCACTGGAATGAAATACACAACATTGATATGTATTTTAAATGGCTTAGACAATATTGGTCAATGTGGCACGATCCATGTGGTGTCAAGCACGATGTCTGCTCCTTTAAATTGAGTGATGAAAGTTGTGCCATTATTAACTGCTGAGTGACGACGCCGCGCCGAAAGAGTGGCTATCCATCGTTTCGATTTCATATTTCCAAAATAAGAGCACGTAGAATGTGGATAGCTTTTTGTGAATTGTCTGTCGAGCATACGAACCGAAGTTGGAATATGTTATGCGCATGGTCAGTCGAGCATATTGGTCTTCACCACTTCGTGCAACTCTAGATCTATTTGAGGATCAGGAATCCGGATGGCCGGATCTATCATTTTGTATCTCAAGTGACATCCATCTTCACCACAGAAGAACATACGCGAATATGGTAGTGTTTCATACGACCGTCTCACTTCTTCGTTATAGTGGGATAGCGATTCCAATTCGGCGTTTGATGACTACATTAAGCGTTTCCAAATTCGCCAACAACAACAGTATTGATGTTTCCAGAACTGTAGGTGAACTGTATTGTCCTTTATAAGTTCCTGCTGGTCGAAGTCAATTGTCCTCTTTAATGACAATTCTTCGATCATCCGAAGGTTTCTCTTCCAACGAGGTCTTAAAGAGTTTGGTGACCTAATTACACTCGTCTAACATTTCGTGCAATTGACAAACGAAGTCATTTTAAAACATTCGTCAATCTTGAGGTTTTCAAAAAATGATTTGAATTATCCGATTTCCATAAAGCAGCATGCGCAATAACTCTTGTGGTGACTGGTGGAAGCAACCAACTCTGGCTTGGCATTTTCACCTAGCCGCTCGCCCAACACAATCAAGACAGCTCTTTTTTGAATTTAACAGCATTGCGATCCTGACAATCTGGGCATCTGGATCTGCTTGTTCTGAGCATTTGCTGAACTTTACTGAGCATTTTTCATTTTCGCCTTGGATTGATGCACATGATTTTAAATCATTATGATACGAGCTGATTCCCTTTCAGGCCAGGGACACACGACGACAGAAAAACCCTCGACTTTTTGTTGTCCGAATTAGAGCACAAGCTTTTCTCGTTTTTCAAATAGTAGACAATACACGCTTGCGGCTACGACAATTGGTCGAGAGACACGATTTGCGACAAATTTCCGAATAACGACTCTTTTAAGCCGCACGACAAAAAAATTTTTTTGATAAAACATAAAAGTGACGGTTTTACCACAATTCACAAGAATCTCAGAGAAAATATATATTGGTGTGCTACATTTACTATAAAAACCTTGCAAACTTTTTTTTTCATTGATGAAAATGAAATTCTTGATAAAAAGAAGAAGGTTTTTTTTTCGCGTGTTTATTTTGACGTCGTGTATCCCTGGTCTCATTCGCACGTTTCTCTTCCGTTCGACGTGGTGCGACCTTTCAGTGTCTTGTAACGTTTTGAGAACAAATATTAATTAAAAAATAAATTCAACTGTATTCTTTTAGTCTATTAATTGCTCAAAATGTTTTTATATAATGAGATAACGGCATAAAAGCCTTAAAAATAAAGGTACTTATAGATTTATAAAAACGTTATAAAAAAAAATATGTTTTGGGGCCCAAACGATGACTATTTTTTTCATCCTTAACCTCTATGGCTCGCAATTTATCATTAATTGCATTAAAATTAAGTCTAGTTCTTAAATTTGTTTAAATCTGTCTTAACTCATAAAACTTTACTTCAGCGGCAGCTGAGCTGTACGGAAGAGACGTGAGATTGTAGATAAAAGTATTAAAATTTTCGAACCGTTAGTCGGTTAACCATTTTTTAAGAGATTTTTCAAACCATTCAGGGCCGCTTTTTCATTGCCGAGTTAAGCCCAGCTTAAACCCCAGTAAAGTTGCCAAAATCTTCGACTCTCGAAGTGATGAACCCGTCCAGCTCTTACTTCACATAGAAAAATACAGGAAAAGAAGTTTGAGTCATTTACAGATGTCGTATTTCGCGGAGTCACGCAAAGTCACTGCCATTTCACACAGAAAAAACATTGAATAAGTTTATACTGTTGATCAGAGTTGATCCGCGACGTGCTCACCATTTTTTAATGTCATAAAAAATGACCAAATGAAAAATAGATGACCATCTGACCAAAAGCAAAATTAATGTCAAAAATTTATCATAAATGACCAATGTGATATGGCAATCGTGATATGGCTTAAATTCACTATCAAAAGTGAACTAAAGCCATTAGTCGAATATGGCGTACGTAAATTCGCGTTTGAAAGTAAATTAAGCCATTATAGCCATATAGCCTTCGTTCACAGCACCTGGAAAATATCCGAGACGTACCAAAACCAGCAAGAAACGAAAAACCCAAGAGCATCTGTCTCAAAATGAACGGCTTCCTAGTCGACGACTGTTATGCAGGTTAGGTCCAGGTCGGTCCAGTGTGTTCTTTTTCTCTTCAAATATGCAAATATAGTGGACAACAATCAGATGCATGCCATATGTTTTTATGAAATATTCTGTAATATTATCGCTTTTCTCCGTAAAGGCATAACACTTGCGGGGGGTAAGCTTTGGTGTTTCTGTGCAGAGTTTTCATGCTCCGTTCTGGTTCACCAGCATCTTTATCTTTTCTATTCTCAATTTCTTTACGCTTGTGATGTGCTACGCATCTTAAAGGTAATCATAACCCCTTGATCGCGAGTTAATATTTTAGCAAATTTAATAATTTGAAAAATAACCATAACTAAGGTTTATAGGTAATGTAATTACCAACTAGTCTAAAAATACTGCAAAATAAAACTCGTACAGTACACTTTGCAAAAAAAGTATGCCATATTAAATTGGGGAAAAAAATTATTCACGTTAAATTTGCAAAGCTTTAAGCAGTACTTTCTTCGAATTTATTCTTTTTTTGCACAAATTGGGTAGACGAAATGGTCAGCCATTTGAGGATTAAGTCAGCCAACTTGGTTATTAAGCACCATCAAGAAGGCAAAACGCTACGTGAAATCGGACGGTTTGTAAGCCGTAGTCATTCTACGGTTCAGGGTATCCTTGGGAGATACATATAATGAGGAAGGACTCATCAAAAATAAAAACAGCGGGCAGAAAATCTTTGCTGATGCGGATGAGCGTTACATTATTCGAAAGTTCAAGCAAATGCCAAAATTCAGTGCACCCAAGTTTGCGGAAGAAGAGGAAAATTTTTTTTAAGAAGAAGGCACGCCCGAAACAATTCGATTAATTTTGAGAAAACAAAAATATAGTGGTCGCGTAGCAAGAAAGAAGGCATTCATAAGTAAAACGAAAAAAAGCAAAACAGTTGCATTTGCAAAAGAAAATTTTTCGAAGGACTTCGTCTACTGGATTCTGGAAGACTAATGCGGGAACCACAAAGCAGCCTGGCCTCGGCTTGACGTTAACAAGTTCAGCCATACGGTTTCAGTGCTTCCTGACACAAAGAAGCTCGGCTTCAAAATGTTGTTTGCAAAGAGAAATAGTGCACAAAGAGAAAACGTAATGCTACGTAATGAGGCTCAGAAGCCCAGCACGAGTTCAGATGTGCTGAACTTTTGCTTCGTGTGAAGCAAATGGGGGTTGATTTCGATCGCGAAGTCGTATCGCAAATTGCGTATTATTTCATCATGGTGTTCCTGCTTTCTTTGTTTGTTACCCCTTATCGTTTGTATTGTTACCCTCAATCTGGTTCATAATACATCATGCGTCTTATTATATAATATTTTTCCAGCTTTTAAGACCTCCTGCCATTTTTCTCGATTGAATTTATGAAAAAATTCTTGAGTGCCGCATTCCGTACTGCAATCATGATTCCAGGTCTGAAAAATAGCAGATTAAGTCAAAAGTTATCTTGCCTATACAAGAATAATTACAGGGCAAGCCTTATAGCTTCCACGAAGATGTTCATTAATTCCTTTGGAAACTTAATAAGGACAACGAAAACAGTCGAAAACATTTTTTTTAAATAACTTTGACAACAAACAATTTCGAAAAAGAATTCAGAAACTTCTTTTTCGGATTTTCGAATTTATTACCTGGCGTTTGGTGAATACAGAGCAAGCGTTTACTAAACTTAAAATTGATTTAAGATTGCTTCGTGATTAGGGCCCTAAATCTTGAGATTAACCATACCTAAATAAACCTTTTCACAACGCGATTAAAAATAAATAACCCCAATTATATTTCATCCGTACATAAATTCTTAAATTAAACTCAGCGTTCCAAGTTCGTACTATACATATCTGCGAGTCTCTATCCTGAACACGTCAAAATAGAAAACAACCATGACATGCTTGCCACAGCTGACAGGCGTAATGACATGTTGACGTCTGTCAGCTGTTTGTGTTAAATTTCGTGTTGTGAAAACTGAAACGTGTTTCGGAATTGCTGTTATAAAGTAATTTGTTTTCAAGAACTAAAATATAAGAACATTCATTTATTCTCATCACATATAATGGAGAACAAAGAAAATAAGAAGCCTAGGCGGCTTAAAACATGGTTGACAGAGGACGAGGCGCTGCTTCTCGAAATTTGGGCCGAAAAGCTTCCAGATCTTCGTGGAAGCCTGAAAAAGAGCCACGTCCATAAGGAAATGGCTGTGATGTGTAGTTTAGTTTATTAGTTTAGTTTATTAATATAAAATTGGTATGTACATTAAGACTAGAGTCTCTTATAGTACTAAGTGAACAACATAGTAATTGGTAACCAATAAACAAAATATGTAATTATTCACAATAAAAAATAATTAAGTATTAAATATTAAAATTTAAAAATATAATGTTAATATTTACTAATAATAAAAATAAGAGGAAGTAGGAAAGTAAGACATAGGCAAGAAATATAGAAAAACAGTAAAGAAAGAAGTAAGGTAAAGATTATTGCTGTTGGAGAGAAAAGTGATTATGTAACGAGGCTTTAAAGTTTGTAGCACTATTTATCCGCTTAACATGTAAGGGTTCCACAACATGTGAGTTCCACAACCTAACGACATGAATAAAAAACAACCTTGAAGAATTGAGATAATTAAACCTTGGCAAGCTAATGTTAAATGTTCGACGAGAATGAGAAAAATCGAGCTTCGAATATAGAAAATTTAGTTTTCTGGTCGTTTTAAGCTTGTGCATAAATATACAATTTCTTATTTGCATATACTGCTGTAATGTACAACCCAGAAGATCATTCGCATATCTCGATATATGTTCGTATCTGCCTAACCCATGTATGTACAGCACTGAGCCTGACACATACAAATCAGGTATAAGGCATGAATTAAAATACCTTTTTGAAATAGGCAACACCTGGCATTTGGATGGATTTAGATGCAGCCCATTTCTGTTAGCCCACTCATTTATAGCTGATAAATCTTCATTTAAGCGAACTGTCAATACATTTAGTTGATTCATAGGCAAGGAAATATACAACTGGACATCGTCAGCATACAAGTGAACAGAAACGTGAGTGCAAACAAGAGGAAGATCATTTATAAGCATTGAAAACAAAATTGGACCCAGTATTGACCCTTGAGGAACACCTTGCAACAAAGGCAAAGATGATGATGCTTTATTTCCAACAATGACTTTTTGAAAACGGTCTGTCAAATAACTTTTCAATAGATTCACAGCTCTTACGCTAAAAACAAAAAGATTCTTAAGCTTCCACAGAAGTATTTTGTGATTTACTTTTACAAACGCTTTTGAAAAATCCAACAAACAAAGTAAAGTTGTAAAACCTTTATCAATTTCTAGCCTGATGTCATCCAAAATCTTCACCATAGCATACGAACAACTGTGGCTTTCCCTAAAGCCTGATTGTAGAGGATTTAATAAGGAGTTACGTGCTAAGTGATTTTTGATTTGGCGTGCCAGTACTCTCTCAAAAATTTTTGATAGACCTGGTAAAATGCTGATGGGCCTGTAATCGTTGACAGTGTTGGCGTTAGACTTTTTAGCAATCGGAATTACTCTGGCATGTTTCCAAGCGAGGGGAAAGGTAGATTTCATAATGCATGAATTTATTATGTGTGTTATATGACTTAACACATAGGGCAAGAGAATCTTTAAAAATTTAAGCGGTATACCATCTTCACCTAAAGCATTTGATTTGATAGACGCAATGATCGAAAGAACTTCACTCTCCGTTGTGAATTCAAACTCAGCTTCCCTCTCCACAAGGTTTGCAGTGTTTGATGAAAAATCAAACAAAGAATCTGCCATGGCATTATCAACGAAATGAGCGTTAAGTTCATTCGGATCTAATGAGCAATTTTGGTTTCCTCCTTTGCTGAGACCAATTTGTCGAAGATTTTTCCACAATTCTTTGGGTGGCAAGGACGTACTAAGCTTTGAGGAGTAATAATTTCGTTTTGAGTTGCGAACAATGCTAGTTGCAATTTTGCGCGAGTTTTTGTAAGCTGCTAAATTGTATGAAGAACGATTTCGCTTCCATTTACTGTACAACTTATTTCTGGCCCTTAGTGCGTTTACGACTTCCGACGTAAACCAAGGACAGGTTTTATAACGGACAGAAACAGTTTTAGTTGGCACAAAATTTTCATACAACTGGGCAACACACAAAGCCCTTTCTTGAACGACGAAAGGGCAAAGGGTAGCCCTTTCATCGTTCGAGAAATAAAAAAAATTGAGCATGCATGTTCTGCAGTTGTGTCTTGCTTTTCTAGGCATTGAAAAAGGATGCAAGCGTCTCGAAATTCTGTGGGTAGACCCGGAAGTTTTCTTTAAGAAACTCGTCGGTGTTTTTGACAACGTCGTTTTCCCAAAATTAGCTTATCCCGTATCTATAAAGTTGTTTGAATCCATTATCGGGACTCTGACTTCATACCATTTCTTTGCTCACCTTCATCCAGATCCTATGGATTTCGAATTTGTTGCTTCTTGCCTTTCGGATGGTAACGAAGCACTGATGGTGTTTCTTAAGAAAGTGGCTTCTATTCCTTGCTAATGCATCTAAAAAAAGCCTTCGCATTGTTAACACCAATAGAATGGTTCGTCAGCAATAATGTCAAGCCGTTATTACTCACTTTTCTGCTGTAATGTGTTAACGCCTGAAGCCGTTCGTCAACAATCTGATAGGCACAAATCAGTGTGGTTTTAGGCCAGGAAAGTCCACCATCGATCAAATATTCACACTGCGGCAGATCTTGGAGAAAACCCAGGAATTCCAAATCGATACACATCACCTCTTCATCGATTTCAAGGCCGCGTATGACAGCATCTATAGAGACGAGCTATATAGCGCAATGTCAAATTTTGGCATCCCTGCCAAACTCGTCAGTCTGTGCAGGATGACGATGGAAATTTCACGCTGTTCCGTCAAGACCTCACCGACCCCTTTGATGTCAAAAAAGGATTTAGACAAGGCGACGCGCTGTGATGCGACTTCTTTAACATCACACTTGAGAGCATTGTGCAGAACTCTCGCACATACACCAGAGGTACAATCTTTCAAAAGTCCGTTCAACTACTCGCATACGCAGACGACATTGACATAATCGGTAGAACAAAGCGTGATGTCAGTGAAGCCTTCGTGAGTATTGGGACGGAAGCGGCGAATTTGGGTTTAGCAGTCAATGAGGGCAAGACCAAGTATATGCTGTCATCAAGAAAAGACACCCAACATCGACGTCTTGGACAAAACATCACCATTGACAGCTATAACTTTGAGGTAGTTAGGGACTTTGTCTACCTGGGTTCCGCTATCAATTGAGACAATGACACTAGCGCTGAAATCAAACGAAAGGTAACTCTTGCCAATCTCTTTTTCTTTGGGCTAAGAAGGCAATTGAGTAGCAAAGCCCTCTTTCAAGCTACTAAAGTGTCCATGTATAAGACCCTCATCATCCCAGTCCTGCTTTACGGTGCAGAAGCATGGACCCTGTCAAAGGCGGATGAAAACACTTTAGGCTGTTTCGAGAGGAAAATTCTTTGGACGATATACGGTCCCGTCTGCATAGACATAGAGTGGAGGAGGAGATATAACATCGAACTGTATGGGCTGTACAGTGATACCGGACAAGTCAAAAGAGTCATAACACAACGTCTACGATGGCTGGGTCATCAAGAGCGGTTGGACACCAACACCCCGGCCCGGAAAATCTTCGAATCCACACCGCAGGGACGGCGCGGTAGAGGAGCACCGAGCCAACTTCGCGTGCGAAACTGGAGAGGGCTAGCTAGAGACAGAGCTGGCTGGCGAAGCTTGTTGACTGAGGCCCAGGTCCACCCCGGACTGTAGCTACCCGGACTGTAGCGCCACAGTAAGTAAGTGACTCATTTTTATAATTGTTTTATTAAAAATACGCCAAACATTGAAGTTCAAGCTCATAGACAGCTAGCGAAGCGATTCGACGGCAAATAAAAAATTTAATTTTATTTTCGGAAACGTCATCTCGGAGCGACTTTGGGATTTATTTTTAGTCGTCTCCCATTAATCCTAGTCTTATGGCCGGTGGAGACATAGTTTAAGGAAATGCAGGTCGACGATTTTATAGTTTTCTTCCTTCATTTTAAGAGTTGTTTTTGGGTCTTTTTTAAGAACCACCCAAGCTCTGTTTGATTTATGGAATTTTGGTTTTGATTCTGTGGGGTTTCATTTCCAAACTCAAGTCAAAATCCTGGAACTCAACAAAAGTTTGGGTGGGTCTTAAAGAAAAGACTTTGGGTGTCTTTTCGACTTATATACCAGTCGGCCTTCGGATTCACACACAGCCGCTCAGAGTCATGCTACGCAGCGTGAGTACGATTTCCATTTTTTTAATTTTTTTTCGATTTTTTTAACTTTTCTTTTCTCAGTCTAAGGAGCTTTAGCTTGATCTTATAGTTTTCTTCTCTCAATGAACTTGAAGAATTAAGAATGAAAAATTCATGAGAACGTACAGTAAATATAATAGAAAAATTATCATGACTTATTAAAGTATTTCTCGTAGATTATCACGCTGACTTGCTGACAATGTACTAAAAACGAAATACATATTGTCTGTTTCTTTCTGGTTACCGAAACCATTAAAATTTATACTTAAACTTAAGATAAGAATTTTTTATCAGCACGCTGAAGGCTGAAATACATTTCGTATCCCATCCCCAGCTATTGCACAAGAATTACTCTCTGCAAGCATACCAGCCATATCAAGACTCTAAGTTTTTAAAAGATTCAGAATTTGAAGCTCTTCATAAAAATTTCCTGTATCGCATGATTATGTTCCACATAATTTTTTGCGATAGTATGTCCCATCGGAAAATAATTTATGCTTGCCCTGCAAGACTTGTTCCAAAAATTTTACTTTATCATGTCTTTTTATTTCGACTTTTTTTATAAATCATTTTTGGTCGTTTTCAAAAAGTAATTCGCTATTTTATGCAGTGAAATTCTGTAGCCTAAATTTAAGTATCTTACTCATAGGGATCCTGACCCGATAGAGGGTCTCAACCTGGTTCACAGTAGCATTCTATCTTCTACGATCCGGGTCACGCTTTTCAAAATTGTCCAGACCAAGCGCTCTGGCATCCGCGATGACTTGGTCCTTAAAACGGAAGTTCGGTCTTCCTGGTCGTCTCGAGCCTGGGTTCTTAGATTAGAAGACCCTCTTGGCTGGAGCGTTATTGTTCATCAGCTCGATGTTACCGAGCTAGTTTAGTCTTCTTGTTTCGGATTTTTGAACTACTTCCACATCTTGCTATGGCTCATAGAGTTCGCGGTTATATCTTTTCTTTCATTCGCTATCCTCGCGCACGCAGGACCTTAAATTCGCCGTAGAATTATGTATAATTGCTCGTTGTCTGCTTATCGTCCAGCCCTCGGTGCCGAAAAACTGCAGAAAACTGCAGAAGCTGTGTACCCGTCCTTTTGATGTGTGTGTTAGACTACACCAGGGCTCCGTTTTTTCGCCGCTCCTTTTCATAGCATATATGCACTGGATGATGAAACGCAGATGGCTCATACTGATGAAATGAATTGGCTTGCATCAGGATGAGCCATCTGCTTTTCGCAGATGATTTGGCCATCCTTGATGATTTTTGCATCATCCAAGGAGGAACTTCAGCGAGCACTGGATAGGTTTACAGCCGTCTGTGGTGATGCTGGGATGAAGGTTAACGTGAACAAATCGGAAGTGATGGTTGTTTTCCGAACTTCTGTGCAGCGTACCCTGCACATAAATGGAGTTCCATTCAAACAGTTTGAGAAGTTTAAGTGTCTCGGGGTCTTAGACAGGTCATGCTAGCCGAGATGCGAGCGCGTCGCCCCGCTGGTAGGGAAGGCCAAGAAACAGGTGGTGAGATCAGGTAAAGAACCTCTCCGAATCCCGCCTGAGTCTCTTGAGTTGGTGGCGGAGGATCGAGAGCGATAGAAAGACCATTTAGCTCCCCTAAGGCTAATTAGGCTCTGCGACCGTTGTAGAGGATAAACGGCCTTTTAGAAAATGTATGTATAACGCGGTCTGTTGCAGAGGAATAACAAATGGAATATTCTATTCCAAAATACTTTAGGACTTGTAGCCTTTGTTTAACTAACCCACTGATAGGGCTTCCTACCCATGGTGGGTCTCAATCTGGTTCATAGTAGCCTTCCATCCTATGCGATCCTGGGCACGCTGCTTACAATTGTTCAGACCAAGCCCTCTGTGAAATCTGCGATGATTTGGTTTTTAAAACAGAGGTTCGGTCTTCCTGGTCGTCTCGAGCCTGCGGGTTTGTATTCGAAGATCCTCTTGGCTGGAGTGTCACTGTCCATCCGCTTGATGTTAACGAGCAAACGTATAGTCTTCTTCTTTGGGCTCTATTTGTTCTCTGCTTATTGTCCCACACTCGGCACCATAAAGCAGAATTGGTCGAATAAGGGTATTGGAGAACCTACACTCTTTCTCATTTGTAAAAGGAGATTTGATCCCATTTGTTTAGCCAAACCGAAATAGCAGTGATTTTCTAGGGTTCAATACATACTAAGATGTCGTTTGTGGCTTGATGTTAATAAGGTAGATGAACGCCTTGAGCGGGGACCACAAAGCAGCCTCAGGCTTCGGCTTCGCCCCGTTACGATACGTGGGCTTTGAACCGGCTTTGCAATGACATTTCGCTCATGGAGAGAGAGCTTTTATTATGCAGTCACTACGTTCTCTAAGCATGCCACGGAAAATTAAAAAATACGCACAAACAGCCGAAAGCCCTGGTAGCTAGTGCTGTGTGTAAATAATTATGTGAAACATTCATGCCCAACTAATAAATAAATAATACGCAATTTGGCCCAAAATGTACACACTCAGATAATTTGCGTCACATCCGTGCATTACCAACACACTTATACAAATATAGCCAAAGGCAGACTGATTGACTTCGTGTGTGCGATCGAAATCAATCCCCATTTACTTCACACGAAGCAAAAATTCAACACATCTGAACTCATGCTGGGCTTCTGAGCCTCATTACGTAGTATTACGTTTTCTCTTTGCGCACTCTTTCTCTTTGAAAACAAGATTTTGAAGCCGAGCTTCATTGTGTTAGGAAACACTGAAATCGTATGGCTTTACTTTTAAAGTCAAGCTGAGGCTAAGCCCAGGCTGCTTTGTGGTTCCCGCTTTAACTATTCCGAACCACGTTTTGCCCTGAACGGTGGACGGATGTTTTTTTGGTAAAATATACTTGAAGGATTCCAGGGAAAAACGACTCATTGCTATATTTTCTCAAAATTAAACTGAAATGACATTTTACAAGAAAGATATCGTGTTAGCTTTTTCAAAAAGCAATAATAGTTCTTCAAAATCATCGCAAATGAATTGCCATGCTAATGGACTCTTTATAGAGTGGACACTTTATTTTCTTGTTTTTCTTAAAATCGACTTGAGTGTACTTAAGGAATTTTTCCCCTGACGCTTCATTTGGTCTTAACCTCCAAGCCAACCAACTTCGCCTGGGCTGCGCTTCAATCGCCGTAAAAGTCTTTCACGGCACGACTGGAGCGGGTGATGATGTCGATATCGTCCGTTCCGTATTTGCAGGGATCTGTGAAGATACTGCCTTTTCTGGTACTGGCGGAATCTGGTGCATGTTTTCAACAGTTGCGAGGAGCTGTTCCCAAACTGTACATTGCACCGCGTATTTCTTAGTGTTACACGGCACAGTTTGATCAATTTTGCCGGGATATTTAATTCGGCCATCACCAATTAGAGCTTGATGACGATGAATGCTGGCTTAAGACGCTCGCACAGTACATATTATAGGATCTTATATGCGGCATTTAACAGGGAAATGCCTCGATAGTTCTTGCAAGACTTAGAATGGCCTTTCTTGAAGATGGGGCTTTTAGCGCTAATTGTCTAGTCTCAGCCATGCTTTCCGTCATGCACACTTGGTTAATGATTCGGTGCATGCCCCCATCTAAATACCCCATTATCAGAGCGTCCTTGCTGTTCTTAATTCTTCTTATAACTAAGCTTACCTCTTCAATACTAGTACTAGGTGGTGCGACTTCTTTTTGGTCGACTGGACTCTACCAGCTCTACTCTTTCTACATGTTGCCCATTATGCAGCTGCTGAAAATGTTGCTTAAGCACTTTAACTATTCCGTGCTTCGGTTACTAGGTTACCTTCACTATTTCGAAGAGCCTGCCTTCCGGTTCTTAAGACAGTAGCCAGTCGCTTGGCGGTTTTATATAATTTTTTTGTCTTGTTTCGATCGCTAAACTCTTCGATCATCTTGATATTGCTTAGGCCTTCTTCTTTCTACACAATATGCTTTTATTCTCCTTTCTCTCGATACTCTTTATACGCTGCTCTTGTTTTTCATAATTAAACCAAGGACTCTCTTTTAAGGGTGACTGAAAATCTGAAGTTGATTTAGCCACGCTTTTGATAGTGTCGCGGTTCTGGCTCCACTGGTTGTTGACGTTTAGGGAGAGCGTATGCAAAGCGGTGAGTCTCTTGCACAATCGCTCCTGTAGGCTCCGGCTACTCCGATCTCCACCCTTTCTTTTTCAAGACTAAATTTTAGAGACTCTAAAAATGAGATGTTCAATTCGAGAAATCGTAGCATGCAACTAGAGGTTGTAGGGGATAGTGCTTTTACATGCTAACCGCTTCCTCAGTCCCCAGTCCACTATAGAAGATGTCCAGTAAAGCATCGCTCAGTTCGACTTTTGGCACGCGCTGCAGATATTGCAAAGAAATTTACCAAGGCGACCTGACATGAACACCAGCTAAAAAGAGGACACTTAAAAAATTGTCAAAAAAAGTTTATTTTTTGTTTTTCAAAAACACTTCATAACATAGTGTGTTTGTAAAAAAGACATTACCAAAAAGTAAATGAATAAAAACTTCATTCGGATTATTAGTTTTTGTAAAAATAGCTTAAAGTGCTTAAAGTTTGCATATCGCAAAAATTGAACCTATTTGTTCTTGTAAGCTTTTTCCATAAAAAGAAAAAGAAATTTGACAAATAAACTGAAAAATGTTGTCATCAGAAGTAGCGATTTTTTCAAGTAGGCACAGATTCTATAATTTTAGTATGGCAGGTA
Organism: Neoascia interrupta; assembly: GCA_947623515.1. Classification (NCBI taxonomy): domain Eukaryota; kingdom Metazoa; phylum Arthropoda; class Insecta; order Diptera; family Syrphidae; genus Neoascia; species Neoascia interrupta. Next base: position 95,128,613 of record OX392464.1, on the reverse strand, counting down.
CATATCATATACCCAAAGATTTTCCTCTCGAAGTAGCCTGAAAAATTTCATCCACCTTTGACAGGGTCCATGCGTTTGGTGCTAACGCATTTTGGGTTTAAAAAGAAGGACTAGGATGATAAGGTTAGGGTCTTATAAATGGACATGGTTGCTCAAGGGGGCTTGGCTACTCAAGCCCTTCACAGCCCAAAGAAGCAGCGATTGGCAAGAGTTAACCTTGGCTTGATGCCATCGCTGCTGTCGTTTTTTTGGCGGAACACAGGTAGCACCAGAACCTGACTTCCTCAAAGTTATAGTTGTCTATGGTTATGTTTTGCCCAAGATGTCGGTGGGGGTTGGGTGCGTCTTCTTGATGACATAGTTGTACTTGGTTTTGCAGTCGTTGACTTACTAGCCCATAAGGTGTCACTGACATCAATATGTGTTCTTCGTAATATGTATAATGATTTCAACAGCGTGGCGTATGGGAGTAATTGTACGTGTACGGGCTTTCGAAAAATTGTGCCTCTGGTGTTGGGGCGGAATTCTGCTCAATTCTCTCAAGTATTTTTCTACAGAAGTCACTTGATACCTCGTCGCGCTGTCTCAATCATATATTGCCATCAAAGGGGAAGTGAGGCCTTTACCGAACTTGACGAAACCGCGTGGGTTTTCCATCGTCATCCTGCACCAACTGACGAGCTTGGCAATTGCAGTGATGCCTTACCTTGCACTATGTCATTTGTCTCTATCGATGCTGTTATATGCGGCCTTGAAATATACGAAAATATGATGGGTATCGATGGAGACTTTCTCGGTTTTCTCCAAGATCTGTAGCAGTGTAAATATTTGGTCGATAACGGACTTTCCTCTCCTAAAGTCACACTGGTACGAACGTATCAGATTGCTGATGAACGGCTTTAGGCATGCTAAGATTTCCTTCATTGGGCATGCTTTCCTTTGTGCTGGTGCCATCTCCTAACCAAAAGATCGCGTCAAATTTGAAAAGTTCGCAGGCCGCCAGCTCCGGATTTTTGTTTTCACTCTAAGGTTAGACACAGTTTCTTCCACCTCATCCAGGTCGGGTGGGCGGTATTGATCGTATGCTTCGTGGGTGAATTTTTCGCACAGGTTGAATGGTTCATTCTACCTGACATGAAAGCGGAATTCAGTTCGCCTTCGCCGTTATACAGTCTGCAAAAATCGTTTTTCCAAATCTTCAACACAGACTGCGACTGCACTACGATTTTCCCTTATATACCCGTGGCAGGACCTTTTGATCCTTCGGTCCAACTTTCGAACCTCATTTTTGCTGAAGCATTTTTCTATCTTGTTTTTCTATGGAGAAGCCGGTTATCCTCTCTCTTCCTCTGCTCGTAAAGCTCGCTAGCAGCTCTAGTTCTTCTGTGCAGAGCCGCTCTATATGATTTTTATTTGGCTGCATGCACTTGCCCACATTTTGAAGTCAGGGTTTTCGGTGTGACAAATCTGTGAAACCCAGTACCTCAGAGCCGTCATCTCTTATTGTGTCTTGGCATCGTTGCCAATGTTTGTCAACACTTGATGCTGGCTGCAAAAGACTTTACAAAACACTTTGAGATACTTTATCCTATTCCACCGACCGGTCTATAAAGAGGTAGCCAACTCCGAGCAAACAATCTCGCCTTGACCCAAGCTTCCACTTAGACTGTCAACTCCACAATACTCTTTGTTCAAAGACAAAACAAAAAGACATTTAAACACTCTGGCGAGTATTTACAAGCAGAACATCAAAGGATGATCCCGTGTATGTTTTTTTGTAGGCATTTAAAGGCAGAGGGTTCCAGAGTTGGCTATCTCATTACAGAAAGAAAATGAAAAACGCTTAACGTGAGCACCTGCCTCTTAGGCTTAATCTCACGGTGGGCAATTCCACAAAGTGATGGTAAAGAAAAGCGTTTACCCGCCCCGGGATCTTTCTTGCACTCTCCAGCACAAGACGTCCCCCAGTGCAATATGAAGTCACGTTTAAGGCGTGCGCTTCTTCCTTGCTAGAGCGAGGCCTATCAGCACCTCTTCCGGTCTAGAAGCCCGGAGCCCGAAGGCAGGACTTCTAGATCAGCAAACGTTCCCGCGATTTTGGGTAACCACAGCTACCATGATGCTCCCACAAGGGGGCCTACCTCTTTTAGACAGAAATGAGCCAAGCCAACTGGAGACAAAGCACCAGCATTAATTGACTTAGTCCATGGGCAATCTGCCTCCCATGGTACCAGAATATAGCTTCCGGTGGAGCTTGGCAACCGTGTAGGTCACTTCCAGATGGACTGCCTTAAATGTCCGTGGCCTGGCAACCACACGCACGACCCTAACCTAGAACTGCAGAAAAGAGGAGGAACTACAATTCCATTAGGATTGCTTCTGAAAAGTAGAAACCTTCTAAAAACTACCTACAACTTACCAATCATGCACTATTCTCCTCCTTCGAAATACCTCTTTAGAAAAACTGCGGAGGCAAACCAAACTATCCCTAAAAAACATTAGTGAACTTACATCCCATGCATCACCAGACCACCTCACACCCATAGAAGAGAGATCCCTTATATCAGCGTAAAGCGGACAATAACACAAGACATGCAGCCAGTCCTCCCTGACTGCTCCACATGAGCATTCCTCCGTACACCTCATCTCATTACAGTCTGAACCGTTAGCGCCTTTATGCCCTTTTCAGTGTCAAATCGGCCAAAACAAAACCACCCTCGGAGGGTTTGTTGGACCCTCGCCGAGGTGAGGGGCCATCAAAAATAAAAATTGATTGCCTAAGCCAGGGTCTGAAGTTGGCACCCGAGGCCTCGTGCTCAGTAGCCCAACCAGGCGCCTCAGCACCAAGGCCCATACATACCAATTATGAAAGAATTTTAGGACGCTTCTAAAGAAGCCAAGGTTCATTTATATCCAAAAAGATTTCACAAATCATCGTCTCAATTGGGAAAATATTTTTCCCAAATTTTATCAAAAAATAATCATATTTCTACAACTTTTTTTTTCAGTGTCGTAGAAAGAGAGCTTAATGTTCCATTGCCACTATCAAAGATTATCAAAAAATGGAACAACCTTCTACAGGAATACAAGGTATGTGTCCCCATTCATTCATTTAGTTCTCCTGCATACTATAAAAGGCTTTTTCACAGGCAATAAAAGTGTCCGAGGAGCCAAAACGAAGAGAATGGCCATTTTTCACACTAATGGACGTGTATTTCAGCGATCAGGTCAACGATCCATCCTTACGCTTGTTTTCCTCCACAAAGACCTTAAAAGAGTCTCTCGACGAAAGCATTTTTGAAGATGATCCTATTATCTCATCAGCAATAGCAGCGGCAACTTCTGGTGCGTTTATGGATATCGATGAAATATTACAACGACAAAAGGAGCGCCGATTGAATGAGAACAAATTCCCAGTCGACAAAAATTTCAATTCAAAAGTAACTGACTATAGCATGAACGCAAACAGATCGAATGTGATAACAGTAGAAAACAAAAAGAAAATTAAAATGCAAAAGGATGACATAAATCCAGGCAGTCCTAAAATACTTCCCGAGCAGTATGAAGATTCGAAAGCGCAAGCCGAAATATGCGCGGGATCAAATTTTAATCACCAAGCATCTGATTCGAATACAATTGATCAATATTTGTTATCCTGGAATAATTTTTTAGGAAACATGTCAAAAGGTTTCCATACGCTACAAAAGGACGAAAAAATGGTTGACGTTACAATAGCAGCAGGAGGGAAAATATTTAAGGCTCACAAATTGGTAAGTAAATCATTTAATGAATTTATTAGGTACTCTTAACCTTATGATTTTAAAAATAAAATAAAATAAAATCTTTTTGTAATCACATTTGATAACGGGGTAAGTTAATATGTATTTACACGTTAAATCGCTATCGTTATTGGAAACCGATAGATTCCAATCCTCGTCCTTATTCCGGGTACAACAGCTAATAGTCGTCACCGTTTGATCATTCCTTACTCCAGGTGGTGTTCTTGTTTCATTGACGGTTTTTTTTATACGATGTAGGGCTGTTATCCCCAGGCACAACCCCAGATCTTTAGAGACTGAGATTCTTAAGGGCTGCACCGCAACAACTTTTCGAGAGCTTCAACTCGTCGCTTCGCTTTCTCGACAACAGTAGAAATGTCGGTGCGGAAATACACACCAATATTATTCTCATAGGTATAAAATCTTTTGTCACTATCACAAACAGTGTCAAAAAATCTTCGATTAAATTGAAGGTGTCTTACCTTCGTTATTACAAGACCAACCTATCTTCTTCTCTTCATATACCCCTAAGATTATGATAATGATCTGAATTTAGGAACCATTCCGTACCCCTCCCACTCGTACTGCATTCCTAATGGACCGCTTGTGCGGTACGCCGATTGGACGTGGACCTCATATTAAACCAGCAGACCAACCGGTTTTGGATCTCTTTTTAACTGAGTCCAAATAAATTATATTTTTGTTGCAATCTGATAGGCACATTAACATATCACTGTGACTTTAGGCCAGAAAAGTCCACCATCGGTCAAATATTCATACTGAGGCAGAACTTGGAGAAAACCCACCAAATCGATAACCACCACCATTTTTCCTCCGCGTAAAAGGACCTTTATCTCCAGACAAATAGAGCAAGATCGGCTCAGCAGGTATAGCCATGTTTAAAGGAGTGATTCCACGAACCCTATCAAAAAGGCGATGTCAATTAACATTCCAGGACAATCGCGAAAACGAGAAATTCCTTAACATTCATTGATCTCAAGTGTAACGAAAATAGCATTTGCACACAAATGCAACGAAACTTACTTACTTACTTAAGGTGGTGCTACAGTCCGGGGTTGATCTGGGCATCAGCCAACAAGCTTCGCCAGCCAGCTCTGTCTGAAAGCTAATCCTTTCCAATTTCGCTAGAGAAGTTGGCTGAGGTCCCCTTCCACTTGCGCGCGCCACCTGAGTCTCAGTGCTCCCCTACTGCACCGTTCCTTGCGGGGTGGTTTCTAAAATTTTTCGGGCTGGGCCGTTGGTGTCCATCCGATTACGATGACCCAGCCATAGTAGCCTTTGTATTTTGACTCTTCTGGCTAGGTCGGTGTCGCTATAATGCCAATACAGTTCGATGCTATATCTTTCTTCTTTTCCACTCTCGGTCTATGCAGGCGGGACCATAAATCATCCGAACAATTTTTCTCTCGAAACAACCTTAAGTGTTTCCATCCACCCAGGGTACACCCCAGGGTCCATGCCTCCGCACCGTCAAGCAGGACTGGGATGGTGAGGGTCTTATAAATGGACACTTTAGTTGCTCGAGAGAGGGCTTTGTTACTCAATTGCCTTCTTAGCCGAAAGAAATAGCGATTGACAAGATTAATCCATCGTTTGATTTCAGCGTTGGTGTCAGTGTCTGAATTTAAAGCGGAACACAGGTAGACGAAGTCCCTAACTACCTCATAGTTATAGTTGTCAATGATGATGTTCTGTGCAAGACGTTGTTGGTGTTGGGTGTCTTTTCTTGATGACAGCATATACTTGGTTTTGCTCTCGTTGACTGCTTAACCCATAATCGCTTCTTAGGCTCCAATAATCACGAAGTCTTCACTGACATCACGCTTTGTTCTTCCGATTATGTCAATGTCGTCTGCGCGTGCGTCTGCGCGTGCGACGTGAACAGACTATTGAAAGATTGTGCATCTGCGTTTGGGGTGGGAGTTCTGCACAAGTTCAAGAAGTCAAATGACAACATCGCCTTGTCTAAATCCTTTGTTGACATCAAAAGGAGCTGTGGGGTCTTTACCGACCTTGACGGAACAGCGTGAGTTTTTTATCGTCATCCTGCACAGACTGACGTTACCATTCATCGGGCATGCTTTCGCTTTCCTCCGACCATATCTTGCAAATGAGCTGGTGCATTCTCTTAACCAGCTTATCGCCTAGGTACAGCCAATTTCGGTATCGTTCGTATGCTTCGTCGGTAACGTCTTAGCCCGGGTTGAATTGTTCGTTCAGCCTGACAGCGGTAGAAAAGTCTGCAGAAAGGATTTTTCCAAATGCTCAGCACCGACTGCGATTCCACTACGATGTTTCCTTGATGGGCCTTACGGGTGATGGCCGCCTGAAGACGGTCTTAGGGTTAGTTTTTCAATGTGAAATTTGGATTTCGAAATAAACTGACATTAATCCCAAAAGTGAGTTCAGTCAATTCTGTCAATTTCGATCCGGCTTAACTCGCCTAAAAAATTAGTGGGTTAATCTCCGATCAAACTCTGGAGGACGGATAGTTTGAAGTTTTTTTTTTGAGTTAACACTCGACCCAGGGTATATTAATTTTAATGCATAGTTTGTAACACAGTTAAATAATCACCGTAGGCCCCTAAGACCTTTTAGAGTCATGATCGAGACCGACAGGTGAATCGATTAAGCCATGTCCGTTCGTCCGGCCGTCCGTTTGTGTGAAGTTTTTATAGGTCTTTGGAGTGTGTTTTCGTTCTTCTTTTGTACAGACAAGGTATGAAAATTGATACGAATAGCCCACAGCCACACTCAGTATTGACTTGGATGTCAGACACTCCATCGACCAAGCCCACTTTTAAAATGTTAAATCTTTAAAAGCCTGATTTCTGGGGAAATTCATTCTAAATCGAAAAAAAAAATCATATAACAAATATTAAAGAGATATAACCACTTGATAAGTTCACTTCATACAAAGCATAGCTCCGCCTACTTTTAGCGAGCGTTATTAGGAAAATCTGTTTTTTATGCATTAATATTCAACGCAAATTCTAATAATTCTAACGCAATTAGAATTAATTGATTTTAATTTTCGGCCCACGCCCATATCCGTAGAAGTGACCAATAAGAATAATTGGCATACATATTGAACCAAGTAAAAGAACTTTCAAATTTGGTGTTACAGGGTAGAGAGGGTCGGGTATTTAGGAGTTCGTTACAAACGAATTCTTGCACTTATGCACTTACATGTTGCTATGTGGTGAAGGAATAGTTGGCAGAATAAATAATGTCGAAAGTCGAGGATTTCGGCACCTTTATTGAGGGAGTTAGCTCGCGCTGAAAAACTGGCTGTTGTATTCCAGCTTCGTTTTGTTTTGGGGATTAACGGATCTACGTTTATGCTAGTGCTCTTTTTTTCTCTGCTCTAAAAAACCGGCCCATACAATTTTCTAAATATAGTTTTCCATTGTGGATAGGAGCCTGAATTGCTTGCAAGCAAAAAAACGCATAAAATGTTTTACGTTAATACTGACTGCGAATGCTAGCAGACAAAGGATATAAAATTGCAATATAGTTGACGATACCGAAAAATCCAGTTGGTAGCAGAGAAAAGTTTTATAACAAACTACATACCGAAGCAATAGAATTTGATATTATTGAATAAAATTGATTACAACATTTTTCTACATCATCCTACCAATCGTCTCTGTGTTTTCTTCTTAGGCCAATTTTTGAGCGCGAGATCATCCGGTTTCCGAGTTAAACTGAGATTAACCCCAGAAATGAGTTTTTCAGTTAATCGAGTTCTAGAGTTTCTAGAGATTCTAGTTCCGGGCTTAATCTCGGCTTAACTCGCCAAATTTGGTGAGTTAATCCCGGATAAACTCTGGTGAACAGGGTGAACTTCTTTAAATGTTTTTTCTGTGTAGAATGGCAGTTATTTTGTGTATTTTTATGAAAAATTACATCTGAGAACAACTCGAACTTCTATGTGAATTGAGAATTGGGAGAGCCAATAATTTCAAGAGTCGATGATTTTGACAACTTTGCTGACGGAATTAAATCTGCACTGAAAAAACTGCTCGTTGGGTTAACTCCAGATTGGCTTTGTTACGAGATTAACAGATCTTGGTTTAAGCTGAGCTTAACTCAGTATTGAAAAACCGGGCCTTAACAGTATCAATTACTTAACAGAAACACCAACGCTGAAGAAACGTTGGTTCTTTTCTCTCGTGTTCCATGCATTTTTTTCCTTTTGGTATTGTTGGATTTGCATTTGTAGAATGCATAATTGATTCTTTATTTTTATACCCCATCCCATAGGATAGGAGGTATATTAAGTTTGTCACATAGTTTGTAACACGGTGAAATAATAATGGTAGACCCCCAAGACCTTAAGGGCATATGATCGAGACCGAATTCTGAATCGAATGAGCCATGTCCGTCCGTCCGTCCGTCCCTCCCTCCGTCCGTCTGTATGTCACATGTTTTTAGGCCTTAAATTTTGAGCTAGGGTGCTGAAACTTCGTACGTAAGGTCCGCGTCATGCGAAGCAGTACAAGTGTAAAATTTTTTGAAATCCGCCCAAAGACATGCCCACAATCAGTCTAAATGTGCAAATACCACCAGAATTTTCAAAACTGTAAGACGTTCTAAGCTAGACGTTCTAGGCTGAAATTTAACATTTAGCATCTCCTAATAAATGTAAGAAAAAAAAGAAAAATTTAATCGGTAAACCCCCTCTAGTGGGCGTGGCATCTATTTTAATAGTAAATTTTCAAATGCAGTTTACTCAATATTTTTGCTCAAAATTAAAAAAAATTTGCCTAATATTTTATGTAGAAAACGCTTAGTTCTACATTTTGTTTATACAAGACTTTGGGCCACGCCCATATTTGGAGGCAGAATTGAAGAAAAACCTAAAATTTGCCTGAAAAACTTAATTTCGACCAGACTTGAGCCTAATTTAGGGAAGAATTAAACAAAAAAAGTAGCAGGTTAAGTAAACGAGACTTTAGTCCAGCTTTCGTTTATATAAAGTTTTTAGCCACGCACCCTTTTAAGGGTAGATTTTTCAAAAATATTGAATTTGGACAAAAAAATTGCATTTTTACGCACATTTAAGTGTAACTTGGATATATATGTGGTTTCTCATTAGGGGCGGTTGGACCACGCCCCTTTTCGAAGTTTGCATTACTTAATAAATGTCAAAAAATTACCATGTCATCAGCATTTTACAATATGGGATAGGATGGGGTATTCAACGGTCCGTTTTACGGACTGTAACTTCTGTGTACACACTGTAGCACTTACTCACTGGTTTTCGTTTTGGTATTGTTGGATTTGCATTTGTAGAATGCATTATTGATTCTGATTTGTTTTTGAATTACTTGGTAAATTTAATAATCTTCTTTCTTTATTGCAGTCATTGATGATTGATCGCACATGATAGGCTGTATAAAAACAGAAATTTTCTTATAAACGAAGTTTGCTAGAGAACTAAACCCACCTGGTGTTCTCGCAATTAATAAGTACTCCTTACCATCCACATGTTTCAGTAATATGATTTTTTAATAGATCTGCGACTCGACTCTTTTTTAAATAAATCTTTGTAATATATTCGTTTTTTTTTTTAAATCAACTAATCGTTTGTTTTTAAAACTTTGTTAAATGAAAAAAAATATGTTCCTGTTCGAGAACTCAAACCGAGAACACATTATAAATAAATTTAGCTGCTTTTATTTAAAAAAAAAATGTACGCACGATATAACACAGTTTAGTGGTTGTGGATACGATGTGCGATGGTTGGTAGATCCGGGTAAAAATTCACTTGGACTCCAAAAATTTGTTGGACTTTCTATTCTTATCGGCCAGCGATCCTCCAATGGAAGCGGCAACTTGATCGGAATTTGAGAAGAAGGATAAATTGTCAAAACAGTGTCTGGTTAACTTTATTCATTCGGATTGTCTCAGCTATGTACATAGGTACGGAAGAAGGAAACTGCAAAAAAAATGTTGTAGTGGTCATCCGCTGTAGCTGTTATTGCGAAAGCAATTAACCAAATTGCACATAAAAGATGGAGACTCAGTGGCTTAGTTCGTCAAATTAAGCTAGCGGGAGCCGCCCTAGATGAAAGTGACTTATTGGCTCAGTTGCTTCTGACGCTACCAGATAAATTTGATCCTTTGGTAACAGCCCTTCTTCAAAACCTGGATGAAACCAAAACCACGTTTTCATTGGCAAAAGAAAGATTTATCGCAGAAGAACTTAAGTTGAATGACCGTTATGTAGAATTGGTTCCAGAAAAAACGTCTTTGTCAAGTAAAAAAATTCAAGAAGAAAAAGTCTAATGGCAAATGTTATAAATGTCAATAGTTTGGTCACGTAGAAAAGGCATTATCTCAGGCTAAAACTATGAAGTCTTATAAAAAAAAAGTATTTTTAAATTAGTTTCTGGTGCAAGTGGTCATCTAGTCAACGAAAGAAGTGTCAGATGTTGAAGAGCTTGAACATTGAATTGAAATCAATGAAGATAAAGATAAAAATAATGAATCCCTACAACTGCAAAGCAAATTGCAAAAATGCATGGCTTGAGTAATACCAATAGGAATCGAGTTTACTATGAAGGATGTTCTCTGTATTCCAAAATCACGAGACAATTTGCTGTCTGTAAGAAAATTAACCAGTACTGGTGCGGACGTCAAGTTCTGTCACAATAAAGCTAAAATTATGAAAAACAGGAGTTATTAGCAACGGATTACTCACGCGGGAAGTAAGTACGGGCTGGCAGTTTTTGTAAAACAAACAACAGCAAGTTTATGTTGAAAAGTGCTAAGCTTTTTGTGCATCGGCGTCTGCGGCATATTGGACAAAATGGTTCTAACATGCTATTGAAAAACAATATGAAGTTTAAAGAAATTTGTTTTTGTGACGCATGTGTTCAAGGCAAGCAGTCACGGGACGGCAACCGTTTACAGGGAAACGAAGCGAACAAGAGCAAAACGACCATTGCAAAGAACCATTCAGATGTGTGTGGGCCCATTGATCCTATAGAATAGTGAAGATTGGAATGAAACAAGATACTTTGTGACCTTTATCGATGACTTCAGCCACTTTGCCAAGTTTTTTTTAAGAACAAATTTAAAAATTTTGAAATGCTACAGGAGTATGAATGCACTGGCAACTGCTAAGTTTGGCACAGTGCTTTTTATAAGACGACTCTGGACCAAGGACGAGATTCAAACGATCAAATCCGATGGCGCGAAAAAAAAGGTTTAGAAATGGAGCAAACTGTATATTGCTTACTCGCTTCAACAAAATGGGGTGGATGAGAGGTTCATTAGAACAGTTAAAGAAAAAGTAAGGGCAGTGCTAAATGAGACGGGACTCGGAAATGCCAAAGTATTAATCGAATCCCTACCACCTCATTCGACGATTTTAAGACACCAATTGAGGTTTGGTTTGAGAATTAGTCGGAATTGCAAAAACTCCTTGTCTGCGACATTAAACTGCAGAAAATTTTAACTTTAAATAGTGTATAATTTATATGCAAAACACAAGATGTCAAGTTTAAAGAATCCACCTATGTATCCTTTCAAAAGCAAACGAGAGCAAGAGTCATGTGAGCGAAAATCGGAGATAGGACATAAGAGTTCGATGGGGAAAGTTGAATCTGATGGTAGTGCTGTTCCAGTATTAACGACCAAGCTGGTTTTGGCAACAGTGAAGTTGTCAAATATTCTCTTGAGGCAATGCCTATGCATAGGTTCCAAAACAATGCAGGAAGACATTGAATTCTAAAAGTTAAAAACTATGTAGTGGAGTCCTGTCAGTCCTATCCTGTAGTCATCTGTCAGCTAGGTAGGTTCAGCATTACCATAGGGCTCCCTCTAGAACACCATCACCTGAACCTTTCAGGGATTTCCACTCGTCGTCCGGATCGCGTCTTTTGTAGTAGCGCTTTAGATGTTTCAGAAGCTGGCTTCTTGACGACACAGGCTGGTATCTATGCACGGATATGTTCTTCTGACGGTCAACAATTTGAGGCTACAATATTAAAGGAGTTGGCTAAGTATAATGGAATAGCTCACCTAAAAACTGACAGCTGATAGGACCAGCAGTGGTGGGTTATGCACCAAATGAGTATCTTGTCTGCGACATTAAACTGCAGAAAATTATAACTTTAAGTAGTATATAGTTTATATGTTAAACACAAGATGTCAAGTTTAAAGAATCCACCTATGTATCCTTTCAAGATAGGACATAAGAGTTCGATGGGGGAAGTTGAATCTTATGGTGGTGCTGTTCCAGTATTAACGACCAAGCTGGTCTTGGCAACAGTGAAGTTGTCCACTATTCTCTCGACGAAGGAGAAAAATCACCAACCAACGAAGAATTCAAAGACGCGATTTCTGAAAAAGTAACTCTTCCTCAACGCTCCCGTTTCAAGGGATTAAGAGGGGATAATATTAAAGGGAGGATATTAAAGGAGCTTCGAGTTCCAATTAGGCTACTTAATAACATTGTCGGTTTAAAAGTAAATTCTACCGCAGTTAGCTTTACCCTACAGATGTTCCTGTAAAATAATAAAAATATTAAGATGCCCTTGAAAGAAATGATTCCGAATTTTGGACAAGAGTGGTTAACGAAGAACCTAATACAAAGGTAAAAAAACAACGTTTTGAAGCTTGTGGCTATTCCTCCTTATGCTTAATTGCTCAGATCCGAATAGGTTCTTCGTGTTAAAGAAAACGGTAATGTAATCCAAAAGCTCACAAAGCTAGACTGGTCTCTCCACCATACTTAAGAAACTCTCCACCATACTTTGTTAGCGGTTGGCGTTTGAAGAAACTTTAAGTTTCATCAACTTAATGTTAAGACTGCTCGTCAAATTCTATGGTTATCTTTTAACCAGATGAATTTGATGAGCACACATGTAATCATCAGGTTAAACTACCCAGAAGAGGCTACCCACACGAAATTGACTAGTTTTAATTTCGATAGGCCAGGATCTTCTAACGACCAAGCGATCTTCAGCAATTCAGTCTTGAAGATGCAACTAGAGTGTGGCGATTTTGGCCGATTTCTAATCGTTGGTGATTCTGGGTACCTCAATACCTCGTACCTAGCGAAATCCGTTCTCGAATGCTACATACCAGCCGTAGCGCTGTATAATGAGAACCAGATCTTCGGAAAGGACGGTTTCCTGTGCTAGCGATGGGCATCAGAGTCAATTCAAAAAATAATTGTCGCGTGCGCCGGCCGTGCTACATCGCAATTGACTCCCACGAAAAAGAACCGCGACCGCTCGCCGAAGAAAGCAAGCACTAAACTTTAGAAGTTCCTGTTGCACTTTCTACAGAGAGAAGCACTGGCGATACAATAATGTCCGAGCTCAATTGATACCTACGTATTTTTCTTAAATGGTGGTAAATGAAAAGCAATGAATTTCGACTAAATCCTGAAGACATATCGCTGGCTCAATACTTCTTGTTCTTCTTCAATAAGGCGCGAGGTTATGATCTGAAGTGATAGACCATAACCGTCTCACTCTGCTGCATTCCTAATGGTACGCTTGTGGGGTACACCGATTTGACCTCAGAATACACCGGCAGGCCACCTGGTTTGGATCTGTTCATTACTGAGGCCAATTAAATGCTGTTGTCGTTTCATTTGGGTGATCCGGGAATGTGAAGGCCTTCCTTTCTTTTGCGATTGAGCTGGAATGTTGATTGACATTGCGCTTTCGACAGGGTTTGTAGGATCTCTCCTTTGAACATGGCAATGCCATCTAAGTCGGTCATGCTCCATTATCCTGGATATAGGTTCTTTTACATGAAGGCTTCCTCGGATCTTCGTACTTCTAATTATATCTTACTTTGTTATTCCTGCTGTCATGCGAAGCATCTTCGTCTTAGCTGGAGCCAATTTGCCCTCATATTTCTTATACGCTGTCGCTGTGCAACATTGTAAACCATATGAAAGCGCAGGGCGCAAAACCGCGGTGTAGGGTCTTCGTTTCAGCTTTAATTTTAATTTAATGTCTGGAATTGGCTCGGGTGGGTCAGAAAATGGGCAGCATAGGTTTCTTGTCTTCTTTTGGCCAATACGATACCCATTCCCCTCCAAAACATCCACCCATATATCAAGTGCTCGCTGCAGGGATGTAAGATCTTCACTTATTATGGCCCCATCGTCAGCGAGGAATAACTGATATACTTTTGGGTCCTTAAGTCTTTCATCAAGCAGACACGCAAGGACTACAATGAAAAGCCAAGGACTTTGGACCCTTCCCTGGTGTACACCGACTTTAATTGGGAACTCATTATTGACTCCGGAAGGACATCTTTCTCTTGTCTTTACTCTATCGTACATTTTCTTAGCGCTTTTCTAAAGCTTTAGTCTATCGAAAGCTTTTTCAGCCAGCTCGATACAACCATTTCGATACCACTGTGAAATCGGGCCTTAGTATCTTGTTATCGTGGACTACGATTTTCCTATTTTTATTAAAATTTCATTGGCTTTCAGGGAAGAATATTAAAACGAATTAGGTACCGATTGCGATTGCCACCACTGGGATACGTGTGCCCCGACAAGAGTTCCTACTGGAACACATTTGTCCTAGATTCAGTTTTTCTTCTAAAACTTACGATTTTTTTACTTTTCATTGCCAGAAACTATTTGTTTATAGATAAGTTATTATATTTTTTTATAGATAAGTCCGTATCTATATTTACCTTGCCATACTCCACAGCTTTTGTTTGGAGGGGTTTTGACACCGAAAATTCATTAATCTGAAGTGATTTTAATAATAGAAACTGGAAATATTCTGATTGATGCTGGATTTACATGGTCACGCAAAGCTATCACGCAAAATGAGTGAGATGCTCGTTACTAAGTTATCAAAGGACAGTAAGGGACAGGAACATAAAATTCATAAAACTATCACGTTTTTGCTTGGCACTACTTTTTACGTGTTAGGAATTATATCTGCGTGTTTGCACGTCAAAATATTATAGCAATTAATGTCCGCCCGTCCGGTTTCCTAGGAAAAATGGCGGTCTCTCTCAGACTTGCCTTAACGTTTTGCTTTCTGTCACTTCATTTCGTGGAAAAATAAAGAAGGACGGAGCAAAGTAAAAGATGGAGCACAATGACGATGGTAATTGAAAATTTTAATTAAAACTATATATAGGATATATAGGATATAGGATATATCGGACAGCAAACGATGGACTCGAAAGAGCCCGAAACATGGCTTTAAGTGAGTGATACAGACAACTGTTTCAGAAACTCCATCTAACAAATTTATTTTCTTTTTGGGGAATGCGCTCTGTATCCGCAATGGAATATTTAATGATTTTCTGACCTAGAAATCGACTCAGCAAACCAAAACCCTATCACAGGATGAATCCCTCTGAAAGCCGTAGGATAACCCGCCGTAAGGTGTCGTATTATTGTTCACGTTTTTGGCGCTGGCTGGCTTACCGTGTTTGACGGCCAGTCTTCCTCGTTTCCTTTTAAAAGATGAACCGTACGGCTTCTGCCTAAAATATTATAAACTTTAAAAGAAAATTATTTTAAATCGGAGACACTTAATTAAACATGCTATCTGTATCCTGCAATAGAGAAGCCGATATTGTCCGCTTGAGGAGGTTCCTTCGAAAAATGCAAATAACTAAAGAGCCCAGTAACAGAACCATAACCAAGAGTGCTGTTTGCCAACTCGATTAACCGCGCAAATGATTTCAACTCCAAGATAAGAAAATAATAAAAATTTACATAAATTTTGAACTAAAATTTTTTTTGTATTTATTTTTGTGTCCCTCCCATGTGCAGGGAATATTCTGCCAATGTTTCTTTAACAGTGAGACCAAGAAATTTACCGACAAATGAATTTCCTGCACATGTTCGTCGGGTTTATGTCAACGTGGCAAACGGCAACACAGAGAAACAACACCTTCTAACCACCAACAATTATTGATGGAGGCCTTGACTTCGTCGATCTTGCCCAGCACCAGCTCCTTGTGGAGAGGAGACCAAGGAATTTGTCAGCTTTGTTCAAGCCTATATCCAATAGACTTGGAATCTGCTTGATCAAGGACTCTGATGCCAAGCACGAATCATATGACTTGGCAAGCTCCTTCAAGAGTTTCTTCTTCCTTTTGAGAAGATTTCTTTGAGACGTTCGTCAAAGGTTGGAAATAAAATTTGGTGCAATTTTCGATCTGAAAAGACAAAAGATGATAGGAAGTGACGAGTATTCAATGGAGCTTAAGGAAATTATATCTTACCTGGATTATGTATCCGCGAATTTGCAAAAAAAAAAAGTTTCTTGAGTTTTCCCTGGCTATTTGCCCTTTTGCAAAAAGTTTGCCAATTTACTTTCAGTGCTTTTGATTTAATATTATAAAAAAAATTGAATTTATGATTTTTTGGAATATAATTTTACTTTCAGTATACAGACAGGGTAATTCAGATACGGTGTTACTAAAAGCTGCAGAGTGTAGGATGGATCGAGGCAAGAAAAAAAATAGTTTTAGCGAGAGGGTATTCGGGGCTAAACAGGGGTGTCTTTCCTAATGAAACAACCAATTTCCCCGTAATAGCCAAGAAGACCTCTAAAGTTTGTGCCGTCTACTTCCGCTAAACTTTCGAAGAAATATTTTCGCAAAAATTTCCTTGGTATACGTTATGCCTCGCATTCACATTGTATGTGTCTTATATTCTTAACCGCCTGCAACTCGTAGTAAAAACGACAAATATCCCTGACAGAAAGCCTGAGCCTCTTTGCGTGTTTCCGCAGGAGACTGTGCGCAGGAGACAAAGCCCTAAGCTTAACCCTGCTCGTTTTTAAAAGTCCCTTCGCTTCCAGTTAAAACTTGGCCAGAGAGCCTTAGATACCCTATGTCCGATCAGACTAGACCACCTTTGGTTAGCAGTCATTGTAATTTTCTCTTCAATAGTGCTTCATACTACGCAGAAGGGTGGTTTGATGTTAAAACCTCACTATCTCACTGTACTAAGTAAAAAGGGCGCAAACACCAAAATTTGAAACACCAAAAATTTTCTCTTCAATAGTGCTTCATACTACGCAGAAGGGTGGTTTGATGTTAAAACCTCACTATCTCGCCGTACTAAGTAAAAAGGGCGCAAACACAAAAGTTTGAAAATTGAGTTAGGGTCGAATTCGAAACCGTCAAGCAGTGCCTCATTTTTGTGTGAAACTAAAATGTCACATTTCTTACTGCAAGTGGCTCAAAATCACTAATGAAAAGGGGCACTTTTACAAAAAAAGCTCTTTTCCTAAGTTAAAAGGGCTTATTTACCATTCACTACGTAAAAAATAAACATTTCCCAATACTTTTGATGAGACATATGTGCCTTATTCCCTAAGTATCAGTTATGCGAATAATAACAACAGACATGAGACATCATAGGAAGACATCATATAATCTTTTTATGCTTTCTTCAGGATTGGCAGGGATGCGAAAACGTCAATTTATTAGCTTGAGAACTGGGCGTTGTTGAGCTTTTTTGTTTAAATGGTCAACTCAACTCCGGCGATCATGACTTTTTCTTTTGGGCGCCAAGGGGCTATTTCAAGGGATTTATGATTTGAAGTGATGGATCGCGCTCTACTGCATTCCTAATGGTCCGCTGATCCCGGAATATACCGCCAGGCCACCTGGTTTTGAAGCTCTTCGTTCTAATGCCAAATTAATGCTGTTGTCGTTGCATTTGTGTGATCCATGAATGTTTAGCCCTTCCATTCTTTCATGGATCACACAACATTCATGGATCACACAAATCTTACTTTCAAAATCGTAAGATTTGTGTGATCCATGAATGTTTAGGCCTTCCTTTTTTTCGCGATTGCACTGCAAAGAATGTTAGAATGTTGATTGACATTGCCTTTTTGGCAGAGTTTGTAGGATCTCTCCTTTCAACATGGCAATGCCAACTAATCTGGTCGTGCTTCATTTTCATGGAGATAGGTTCTTTTACATGGAGGCTTTCACCCCCAAGTAATGTATTTTCTAAAAAAAAACAAAAAAGTCATCGACTTAACCGATTACAAGGGATATGTGCTAAGAAGTAATTTAGAAAGAGGTTGAAGTTATCGAAATGAAGTTTTAGGACTTATATCAACGAGTTGACTCATCACAATAAAAACTAAAAAATTCCCAGGATTTATGAAAGTGATATGGTAGAAATCATGTTTCCTAAAAATAACCATTCACTATCCTACAAAAGGAGCTTTTCGGACACCTGCTACACAACTTTTAATTTCTTAAGAGCCACAACACGGTTTTTCAAACACTTACAAAATAGCTTGAGGCATTTCAGCAGCTAGGAAAGAGGAACTTGTGCAGAAGCTTACAGCTATTTTCCCTGGAAACAGGATTAAATTTTGGAAGTCGCTCCTTGAAACTTTAAGCGGAATTACCTAGCTAAGACTTAAGCATTTAAAATTTTTATGCTTAAACAAAACATGTAACATGTCTAATATTAACTCTTTATTTTCTTTCCTAATATTAATTTTTACCATGAAATAAATTTTTGTTTGAAATTTAAAAAAAAAATCTACAACAAAGATTCAAGCATTTTTTTAGTTTATTATGCTGAGCAAAAAGGGCACAAGTCCATTTTCTCTAGTCTCTCTCTTCTCAAGTTTTAAATAAAATTAACGAAATTTATGCACACTATAAAATAGATTTTTTTTTAAATAGAGGTGGATTTTTGAAATTTTGAAAAGGATTTATTTATTACAAAAAAAAAACAGTCAAATGCGTTTATCTCAAAACTACTAAAATGGAGATGCGATGCACCCTTTTTGCTTAGCACGGCGAATTCCCCCCGTTTAGCCTCAAGAAAACCGTATGCTCATATCGTCAGTTGACATGTAAATGTCTCAAAAGCCACCATATTTTGGATTTTTCATCAAAAATCCGTTCCTTTTTTTAAAATTATGAAACTACTTAATGAATTTTGATTGCCAAAATGACAACATTGGATATCATAGGAGCACGTAGTGATAGTGAGTTGCTGTTAAAAAAATTAATGCACTTCATCCTGCATGTAAAAAATAAGTAAATAGAGTGGCGCAACAGCTCGAGGTGAACCAGGGGCAACTTATCAACAATGTATGCTGGTGTGTTAATTTCTTTACAAACAAGGGGACCTACAATTTTTTGCCGAATCCGAACGGCACTTTGAGAAGTTTTTCAAGACAAATGATACTCTCGGAGGGCTTGTCAAACCCTCGCGGAGGTGGGGACCGTGAAAAAGAACAAGTCTTTTTTTTCAGGTGACGATGGCAGGATTCGAACCCAGACCTCCGGCGTAGTAAGCACACACACTAACCACTACGCCACGGCACCCCTCATCCTGCATGTATTGACTTTTATTTCAGCTATGGCAAGACGAAATTTTAAATTCTATTCAAACCGAAACACGTTCGAAAAGTGAAAGTTTTTGTTATAAACCATTTAAGAGGAAGATTCTTGGCCGAATTGGCGATAAAAAAATAAAATTAACTACGAAAACCTTAATATTGTCGTAAGCTCCAAAATTTCATGAAAGTTTTTCGTTATTTATATATCTTTTTACCAAGGATAATCTATATGGTTTCCTTGTTTAACTTTAGAACCATACATCCACAGCCATCAGAGGGTCAAAATTTGGATCAATTAGCGGCAATGTCAAAAGGGTTTTGAAAAGTGCATGGCAACAAAAGTAGTGAAGCAGCAATTGCTTCAGTTAAAAGCTAGTTAAAAGTTATGGAATGCCATTACGTGTGAAAGTCTACCAAGAAATTATACCGAGATAGCTTAATCATTTGTCATCAATCAGTTAAATCAGACTCAAATACAGTTAATCAGTTTGGCAAACGTATAACCTTTATCGTTATGATTTTTGTCAAAAACATAATACTATGTACTGATATTGTCAGCGAAAAATTTTATAGAAGAATATTTTTTGCGACAACTAGATATACAACGATTTTTTCTTTTAACCAAAAAAAGACCGATGTGCAGCGTGCACAAATTATTTGATCAAGGTTCTGATGCAAAAAAAGAACTGGAAGTAGAATCAAGTAGTAATGAAGCCAAAGAAAATTTTAAACTGAGATGCGAAAATGATCCTTTATTTATTATCTGCACCTTTTATTTGCAGTGTCCAAAAACAAAAGAGCCCAAACAATAAAACCGATATTTTGCTACTGAAATACCGCTGCAGCGGCAGTAATCGTAGACAGAGCCACAATACCCGCAGCGGTAGTATGAAGCGGCGACTTGTACGACGCGGCACAGGAAAAACTCGAACACAATGGTGAAGCTCGCTTATGTCAGACAGATACCTAGTCTTTAAGCAATGGCTGAGAGTTTCCACTCCCGAACTTTCTTTTCATTATTTATTTAAAGCGGGAGACACAAATTCCATAAAATTTGTTGATTTTTCGAAATTTCGAAAAATTTCTCCACATCCTTTCCTTCATTGTTTACTTTCCTTGAAGCGAACTGTCAACCGTGCAGTACTGTCAAAGGTCAAGCGCTGCAAAGTTAAAAGTTGGCCAACTCTTACTGCCGCTGCCGCCATACATTGTGTGCGCCATACGCTGAACATGTGTTTCAACTTTTGACAGCTCTTACTTCCGCTGCTACTGCTGCTGCAGCTCTACAACTGTGGTCCTAAGGAGTAAGAGCTGGCAAACTTTTAACTTGTGCAGTGCTACACTCTTGACAAGTTCGCTTCAAGCACAGTTAACAATGGAGGAAAAGGACGTGGAGAAATTTACGGAAATTGTGAAAAATCAAGAAACTTTTTGGAATTGGTGTCGCCCGCTTTAAAAAAAGTAATAAAAAGAAATCTCAAGAATGGAATCTCTTAGCCATTGCTGACAAACGAGGTACTGTCTGACACAAGCGCGCTTCACAATTGTGTTTGTTTTTCCTGTGCCTTGCCGCGCATAGGACCGCGCTTCATACTGCTACTGATGCTGCATACTATCGCTGCAGGCATTGTGGCTCTACGGTAAATATTAACCATCCTGTACTCGCGCGATTTGATAGAAACGTAAGCCTACTCGCGCACAGTCTCTCAGGCCGAACTTTTGATTCGTCTGTATTTTCTGTTATAAATGTTTTTTTAAGAAGTTTCACCTTTTAGGCTAAAGAACATAATGATAATTTCACATAATAATTAAATAGAACAAATAAAAAAATATTGGAGCTTGCACTTTATTTGGCAGCAATCGCCCTTGAACCTAAACCTTTACGAAAATTCATTCTTTTCTTGCAGCTTTACCTAAAATGTAAAAATATGTTCTTTTTCAAAAAGAAAAATAAAATATTATAAAATTTATTAAAACAAATGTAGCAAAGACGATACAAAATTAAAAAAAAATCATTTTACAAAAGTTTCCAAAATATTGCAGTTCGAATATTTCACTACAACCGTCTACATCAGTAAATTTCTTTGGCAATTCCCTTTTATTTATTTTTTCGGATTGTCCCTGTTCAACAGCTCAGCCGGTTTGCCTTACCTTAGGACCACAATGCCCGTAGCGGTAGGATGTAGCAGTAGTATGTAGTGTAGCCGCGGAGCCATGTTGCGTAGTACGGAAAAAAAATTACCTCAATGGTGTGGCGGGGCTGTGTCGAAAAAAACCTCGTTTATAAACAATGGCCGAAACTCTGAGTTAAGTTGAGTTCAAATACAAAAAAAGTTTTACAAATTCTATAATATTTTTTTAGATTTAACCATCTCAATAAACTTTTCGACGTTCTTTTCCTCTATTGTTTACTTTGCTTGTATCCAACTGTCAACCGTGTAGCGCTACGAAAGTTAAAAGTTGCCCACTCTTACTACCGCCACAACTAAGCGCTATCGCCACATACACACATTGTGTGCGCAATACACTGAATACATATGTTTTATCTTTTGACAGCTCTTACTACCGTTACTACTACCGCTAGAGCTACATCACTGTGGTTCTACGGTTATTTGACTGTAACTTCATTACTTGCCTTGATTTGATTCAATATTAAAAATATCCGAATAAAAACCTGTGTTGATTGGAAGAGATCTTTTAAAGTAATAATTAAACAACTTTAAAACAAATTTTCCACGAAGTTCGCAGATACATACATGGATAGCGAGTAAAAGCATCAAAGTAAAATCAAAATAAGTGAAAATAAGTTTAAGGCATTATGTCATTGTGACTAATGTCTGGGAGGGACCCGTTTTCAATTTTAAATAGTCCTTCAGGTTGTTGTCCTACACAAACTTCGAGACTTGACGTATAAGATAATTTTGCATCTGTGCGATGGTATATATATATGTCGAATTCGAATAAAATAAGGAATTCCAGTCCCAGGCGTGGGGCAACGCTCCTCCTATGAAGCCTCTTTTAAGACTGAAAGCTCTAAGCACATGTTTTATTTTTCCGAACTTATAACAAGCCAACGCCAATTTCACTCTGATTCTGCTTAAATATAAATCCCAAGTCTACGCTCGCACTTTCAAACAGACTGATAGCTTAGGGCTACTGCACACTCCGACATATATATCTATGTCTTTATCTTTATACCATATTTAGGTATTTGGCTTCGAAGGTATGTATATAGTGTCGGAAGCTATAGCGGCCTCCAAATGCTTCCAATTTTTCATCGATTGTGAGGAATATTTTAAAATATTTTTAAAATTTGATACAATTTTGTCAAAACGGTCGATTATTGGATATAGTTTATCGACTGATGCACTCTCTGGTATTTCTGGTATCCTTGTTAACCAATCTTAGACATCTCGATCGGGTAAAAACTACTCGAAGTCATAACCAATCGGAAAATTACCAGCGTTGAACTATCAGGATCTTTTGCATTCAGCCGACTATTTTTCCTACCCCCAGCAAACAAGAGTAGACCAAGCAGGGCTTGAATTTCATGTTCGTCAGCAGGCCGACAGTCTCTAGATCTTCTAGACCTCGATCGTGATCGAGGTGAGAGCCACTCAATATGTATATTTGTATGCCCCGCAATTATGAGGATAACTTTTTTTAGAAATAAGAAGTAAGAGTTCGTCTGTAACAAACGTCTAAATACCCAACCCTCTTTATCTAACGTAACGCATAATTTAAAAGTTTTTTGGCCTGATTCCACTGTATGTCAATTATTTGAATTGGCCACGCCAGCAAAAATGGGCCTGGGCTGTAAATTGAAATTACTCAATTCTTATTTTGTTAGAATTATGAGAAAATGCGTTAAAAGCAAATACAAGTGCCTAAAAAACAGTCCACGCACCGATTTTTAGGGTGCGTTTGTCCTAAAAATGCCCCCTTAAAGTGGGCGGAGCTCAATATCTAGTATCTAACAATACTGAAAATCGATTTTATGTACATGTTGTAGCTGTAATATTTGTCATAGAATTTTTTTTTCATTTAGAATGAATTTTCCGAGAAATCAGGTTTTTAAAATTCTAACATGTTAAAGGTTCCTAATTCAAGGCTTCCGGTCATTATTGCTCTGCACCAAAATTTAAGTTCCTATGCCTTGTCTAACTTGACCAAATGACATTTGGAAATAAAATATAAATTTGAGGTTGTCTGACATCCAAATGGATTGTGGGCGTGGCTGTAGGCAAATCTTATCAATTTTCATACTTTATCTGTACAAATTGAGAGTCAAGCAACAGTATAAGTTTTAGTTTTCCAGCTCAATTTTTTATACCTAAAAACTGCATACGTACGGACAGGCAGACATGATTTATAATCAATTCACCTGCTAGTCTCGATCATATCTCTAAAAGCTTTATTTCACTGTGTTACAAACTATACATTAAAATTAATACACCCTGAGTCGAGTATAAAAATCTCCCAATTCTCACCTGGATCTTTTAAGTTTTTAGCTTTTCCTTTAACGCCGGGAAGTTGCGCAACAATATTTTTTTAGACCTGGTTCTTACTCCACAAGAAGGGCAATTTTTTTACATATTGCTTTTATCTTAGCGGTATTACCTACCTACGTGTTGAAATGTACTGGAAACTTCCTCAGATTCGTCTGTTGGCTCCGGCTCCTGCTCATTGTCCATATTTTGCTCTTGTGCTTCCGCGGCGTCACATCTCTGTCACTCCCGTGTGTCGTCATAATTGGAGTCTAAATCTACACTTTCGAACAGTGCCCTTATTCCTTCTTTTTCCTTATCCATTGTGTAGGTACTAACAAAAGAGACAAAAAGTATAAAAAGTTATTAGAAATGTTATCTATCTGTCCTTCCCGAACCATCAGTGAAGAATTTAGTTTTGATGGTTTTCTGTTGGATCGAAATCGAGGAACTCGTCAGTTACAAAATGTGTACTGAAAATATTTATAAGGCGTTTTATGACTTGAAATGTTACCTGGAATTTCTTGCTGGCCACACGATTTCGCATATGAAGCTGCATGCTCTCCCTCCTCCGAAGAACTAACTTGAACTATGTGCATCGTTCGTCATATTGCTTAGGTCGGCACCGTATGAAGTTGCATTGGGTTCGGGCCATCCGATTCTTTTTCCAATTCAGTTGTGCGTGAACGCTTTTTCGTGGAATTTGCAGTGCTACCAGATCTCACTATTGGGAAGTAGAATCAGCAGTTGACACTGCTGATATGCAGACATCGCAGTAGCCGAAGTAGGTAAATGGAATAGCATCGATATATACGGTACTCACGCTGCTCCCAGCGATAGATTTTTCAATACGTGTTGACCCCAAAAAATGTTCGTTCTTTCACTCATTTTCTTCACCCATGTGACACCTTCGCTTGCAGTCTCATTGTCGATGTCGGTCTGGATTCAATCCATTAGCTAGTTCAACTCATCGCCCTGCATATTTAAGAAAAAAACTGAAAAGCTTTTAAAACTAAATTTATGGAAATATAACGGATTGACGACACAATCGGAAAAAAATCGATCATATTGTATAATGAAAAAAATTCGCTCAAATGGCTGCCAGCTTCCTACAGGCGGCCTCGATAAATGGTCCAAAAAAAACTAAACCTAAGTAAGCGACCATATCTCGATATCAAAATGCAAAACACCATTTGAAACATAACACGTTTACGACTTACCGATAATTTATTTAGTCTTCCTTTAGTCAAGCTACTATATTAAATTTTGAATTTAAAAGGCTGTTACTAAAAAAATAATTGTTTAAGATTTTTTTTGACAAGTTCAAACAAAATTAAATAGTAGAATTCAAAGTGAATTAATAGAGCTTTTAAGTTCCCTGCCTTTTTTTACTAGCGTGCCATCTCTTTTTTGAGCAGAAACCATTTTGTAGGGATGGCAAACGTCAAAGTTTTGTTTGTAAGTGAATCGCGCGGTTTCTTTACAACATTTAACTTGTTAATTGACCTTATGCGATTTAGACAAATTAAAATGTTTTAAAAGTGTTCTTAATTTTCCGTTATATGCGAGGGACATAAAA
The DNA here is from genome assembly GCA_947623515.1 of Neoascia interrupta. Taxonomy (NCBI): domain Eukaryota; kingdom Metazoa; phylum Arthropoda; class Insecta; order Diptera; family Syrphidae; genus Neoascia; species Neoascia interrupta. The sequence continues at coordinate 95,103,406 of OX392464.1, read as the reverse complement.
CTTATGAGAAATTCGTTGAATTTTGGACGAAAAACGATTAAAATAAAGTATTTTTCTGTACTGCACGGCGACAAACTTTTTAGACGACCAAAATCGAGTCATGTGTGTCTCTAGTTAATCAACTGGGAACCATTTACTAAGCAAAGGTAGCGTTGCCAAGATCGTAATGAGATCAGATCCTGGACATTTAGCTGAAATTCCGGGACTTGACTGAACATTTCAAGGATCAGTGCTTTTTCTTAAAAAAAAAAATAAATTTTTTTGTTCTACTATTGTGTAAATAAGAATATTTATGTGAATACAGGTTATGGGGAATTTTGTTTTCAGTGACACAATTACATTTATATTTACCATTAAATTATATTACAAGCTTGTCTAGGGTTTGTCTTAATGTTCGTTTTAAATTAAAATACCGGAGAGCACTAGACTCAAGAATTTTTTTTTGTGTGTACGTGCATTGCAGTTTACATATTTGAGAATTAACTGCTGAAAAAAAATAAAAGCTAGCCGAGCATTTCACAAAACGAATTCGAAATTATAAGACCAAAAGAACACGTAAACCGAAGTCAAATTCGAGTTAGGATGAGGAAGCCAAACGAACACAGAAAAACGATGTCAAAATGGAGTCAGAGAACACTAACAGACAAATCCTGATGGTTTACCAAACTTCATCCTTATAGGAAACCCCTACGCTCTTTAGTTAAATATCTAACCAAAAAGCAAAGATAATCCCCATTCGTAAGAAGCCTTACTGCCATGACATCGCCAACTACAGGCCTATCTCCCTGCTATCCAATATTGGAATATTGGAATATTGGAATTCCGCAATCTCTTTTCTGTTGAAAATGTTCCTATTGACTATGTGCCAGACTACCAATTTGGTTTCAAGAAGGGTACTTCGACCGTTCATGGCCTACTTAAGGTCCAGAACGACATAACCCTCAACCTTAGGGAAAAGAAATGTACAGTGGCTTGCTCTATTGACGTGGAGAAAGCGTTCACTAAGGCTTGAAGAGGGGGTATTCTTTACAAGCTACTTCAACTCAACTTTTCGCATCAGGCAGCACACTTACTAGACAGCTTCTTTGGCGGCAGAACGTTCTACATCCAGGTTGGTTACTCTGCATCCAACAATTGTGCTTGTGACAGTGGAGTCCCACAGGGCTCCAAATCCGGCCCACTGCTCTATAATTATCTGATTCATGCATGTGTGTCATCAGCAAATAGTACCCCAGTACTTCGTCTACTGGGGTACTATTTGCTGATGACACGTTCGTCTATTCCAGTGATACCTACCCAATCTATGTCCCTGATAGACAACTATTACAAGCAATGGGGAATTAAAATTAACACGCTTAAACTAATATGGTCTACTTCAGAAACGCAAGTGGCAAAGGCCCCGAAGGCGTTATAAGGGAAAGTAGGAACCTTAGTATGAGGATAGACGGTTGTGATATTACAGTCAAGGATAGCTTGAAATACCTAGGTGTCAAATTCTCCAAACTTCTTAAATTTAATGAGCACGCCAGAGTCAATTTAAACAAGGCTAGAAGAGTCTCTTATTCTCTAATGCCACTTCTCAGACATAAGAGCCTCAGCAAGCGTACTAAACTTCTTCTTTACAAAACTATGATCAGGCCCATACTTACATATGCATTCCCAATATGGTTCGCGAGCTCACTATCGGTGGCGAGAGAAATTGAGGTATTTGAACGGAAAATGCTAAGATACTGCGCGGATAAATTCTATGAGTCAAGGAACAAGAAGTATTCTAACAACTTCATTTACAACGATACGAATGTAACCCCATTTACTCGCTATGCAGTTATACTCATGAAGAGAAATATTAACAAGCTTCGTTATAATAAAAACCAGCTGGTACGCGACTTATATAATTCCCAGCAGGGTATATCGTGGATTGATTCTCCATATCCCTCCCCGATTGGGATAGAGTTCTTTAGCCTAGAGGATCTTTCAGCAGAATCACTGCCTTCGTTTTTTGAAAAAGCTTCGATCGGGCATAATCGTGGGTAGAGCTGCCCCTTACGTCTGTATTGTAATGTTTTCGGCCTGGGGTTCGTTGAATAAAACTCAATTTCACTTTTATAATCACACAATGAAACACTTTATTTATCAAACAAACTTATTTAAACTCAGATCACACTGTTATTCAACTTTACTATTTAGAATTCAACACTTTATTTCAACTCAATCACTTTTTACTTTATTACCGATTTTCACAAGTCCACGTTTAAATTATCACTGTTTCGTACGAGCCTGCCACCCGTGTATTTATACAAAATTAAACACCTTCTAGTACGTTCCATACCCCCTTTGGTAATTTTCCACTGGTACTCCTCCGCTGAATTCCAAGGAGGGGAAATCGAAATTCGAACTTCGAATATGACAGCTGCTGTCAGATGACTGGAATGACAGTTGGGTATGTTCGTTTAGTGAATCGAGCGGGTGCGTTTGTAGAGTGAATCGATGGATGCATTCAGGGACTCCTGCGAGTTGTTTTATTTCTTATCGCCACATAACATTGCCCCCCTCTTAGTTTTGTTCGTCCCGAACAAGTACGTCATCATTGCTTCCGTGGTAGCGATGTAGGCGATCAACATGGACAACTTTCATCTTCGCTCTTGGTCCTCTTTGGATTCGGAATACGACATCATTAATTCGCGTTACAACTTGGTAGGGACCTTCCCAGTCCTTCTGAAGCTTTGGCGATCTTCCCTTTTTACGATGTGGGTTGTAGAGCCATACCAGATCTCCCTCGTTGAACTCGGGTGCCGTTGCTCGCGCATCGTATCTCGTCTTCATGCGGTCGCTTGCAACTTTTATATTGCTTCTGGTTCTCTGGTGGATGTCATTAATCCTTTCTCTAAGGTCAACCACGTAGTCCTCCTCGCATGATGGGTCTTCAGTGGGAAATCCGAATTTAAGCTCACTGGGTAGCCTGGCAGTTCGTCCAAATAAAACTTCAGATGGAGTGTACCCAGTTGTACTGTGAATTAATGATGTCGTATTCCGAATCCAAAGAGGACCAAGAGCGAAGATGAAAGTTGTCCATGTTGATCGCCTACATCGCTACCACGGAAGCAATGATGACGTACTTGTTCGGGACGAACAAAACTAAGAGGGGGGCAATGTTATGTGGCGATAAGAAATAAAACAACTCGCAGGAGTCCCTGAATGCATCCATCGATTCACTCTACAAACGCACCCGCTCGATTCACTAAACGAACATACCCAACTGTCATTCCAGTCATCTGACAGCAGCTGTCATATTCGAAGTTCGAATTTCGATTTCCCCTCCTTGGAATTCAGCGGAGGAGTACCAGTGGAAAATTACCAAAGGGGGTATGGAACGTACTAGAAGGTGTTTAATTTTGTATAAATACACGGGTGGCAGGCTCGTACGAAACAGTGATAATTTAAACGTGGACTTGTGAAAATCGGTAATAAAGTAAAAAGTGATTGAGTTGAAATTCGACGAACCCCAGGCCGAAAATATTACATTGGTGTCAGAAGTGGGATGGGGTAAGCTAGTACCGGTGCTTCGCAAAGTCGCTGCTTCAGATGCTGAAAGCTTCTTTCGCACTCACCTGACCATTTAAATTGTCTTCCTTTCTCAGTGAGCTGGTGCAGACACTTTGCAATCCCGGCGAAATCTTTGACGAACCTCCTGTAGTACGTAGCAAGACCGAGAAAGCTCCTTAGCTGGTGTTTGTCCTTGGGAACTGGCCAACTTCTCACAGCTTCGATTTTTTCTGGATCCGTCTTCACGCCATCCGTCGATATCACATGCCCCAGATACTTTACTTCTGCTCTGAAGAGCGCACACTTCTTTGGATTGAGCTTTAAGTGTGCTGCTCGAAGTCGTGAGAAGACCTCCCTCAAGTTGTCGCGATGTTCTGCAAACGTCTTTCCCAAAACGATGACGTCATCCAAATATACCAGACAGGTTTTCCACGTCAGACCATGTAAGACACGTTCCATAAGACGCTCAAAGGTGGCCGGAGCGTTACACAGACCAAATGGCATTACTGTAAACTGCCAAAGCCCATTGCCAGTTGTGAAAGCGGTCTTCTCTTTGTCTTCTGGATGGATCTGTACCTGCCAGTAGCCACTTTTCAGGTCGAGAGTGGAAAACCATTTTGCTCCAGAGAGTGTGTCCAATGTGTCATCTATTCGAGGTAAAGGGTAGCTGTCCTTCTTTGTGACATCATTAAGCCTCCGGTAATCCACGCAGAATCGAGTACTGCCGTCCTTCTTTTTCACCAGTACAACAGGCGACGCCCACGGACTTTTCGAGCTTTCGATCAAACCTTCTCTTTCCATGGTCGATATCATCTCGGCGGCCTCGTCCTGTTTAGCCAACGGAAGTCGTCTGGCAGGTTGGCGGATTGGTCTAGCATCTCCGGTGTCTATGCGGTGTTGTACTAAGTGTGTTCGACCATAGTCTCCATCCTGTGAGGCAAATATATCAGCAAACTCGCCAATGAGATTTTCCGCTATGGTTTGCTGCTCCTGATTTAGCTCACAGTCTCCGAGTATAGTCTTACATACCTCGGCCAATTTAGATGGAGAGACAGGACTTGCAGGCTCACTCTCAGCTATTGTCGAAATGGCTGCAACGGGCACACATCTTCCGATCACCTCTCCTTTTCTGAGCTTAACGGTGCGCTTATTTGGGTTCATCAGTCTTACCGGCACCATGTTATCCCTGGGCTCTGCAAGAATTTTTCCCACGACGTAACTTTTAAATTCACTTTTGTTGTCTGGCTCGATGAGATAGAATCGGTGGTTCCCAGGATCACCCTCCAAACGTGTCCAAAGAACTGTCTCTGAAGAGGGCCGCAGAACTTCATCGCCTCCCAGTATTGCTCGAAGATTCACAGCGTTGTCGTTTCCGTATACCATAGGGATCTCGATGGTTCGATACCTTAGCACCTGCATTCGAAGGTCAAGAATTACCTCGTGTGCCTTCATGAAGTCCACTCCAATGATGCATTCGTCGCATATGTCGGCTACCAAGAATGCATGTGAGAAGGTCAATCCCTCTAGTTGTATCTGTAGCTGCACCTCCCCGTATACTTTCGCCGCTTCTCCTGTAGCTGTCTTCAGACTGTAGCAGCTGGTGTTATGTAGCCATGACGTCTGAACAAGGTCTCTTCGGATGATGGAGGCCGTGGCACCTGTGTCAATAGTGGCCACGCATCTTCTGTTGGCGATGATTGCCTCTACTGTCAGACTCTTGTTGCAGCGTTTTGTTTGCGAGACTTGGATGATGGTCCTGGGAGCGTCGATTCCATCAACCAACTTCTGCCCCGACATCCTGCCAGATGCTTCTTCATTCTGTCTCCTTCTAGCGCAATGTGGGCAACCCGCTTGTCTAACTGAGGCTCGGCACTGTCGCTGCAGGTGTCCCAGTTTGTTACAGTTCCAGCATCTCATTTGTCCCCGAGTGGTGTTCGTGTTTTGCCTTTCGATGTCGATGCGTTGACATGAGCACTCTAGACCAGCCATTTCCCTTATGCGATGGCAACCTTGCGAAGCTTGGTCTGCAGCTTCCATTGTCAGGGCGAATGCTAGTGCTTCAGCGAGAGTCTTCTTACCTGCCATTCTTACAGCCATTTGTAGCTTTCCATCCGCAATGGCATTGGCAAACGCATCGGTTGCCAACTCGTTTATTATCTCCCTGCTGGTGTTGGGATAAGACAAATACGCTAATCGCTCGATGTCGGCTTGCAACTGTTGAAGCGTCTCACCCCTTGTCTGAACTCTTCGGCGCAACTGGACCCGGTAAACTTGTTGCATGTGGTCGTCGCCAAACCTCATCTCGATGGCCTTCACCATGGCATCATAATCTTTTTGTTTTTCTTCAGGGATGGTCTGCAGCAGTTCGGCAGCTGTTCCTCGGAGCGCAAGCGTGAGAGCAATTGATTTATCTTCGTTGTCCCAGTTGTTTGTCCACGCTGCAGCTTCGAATTGTCTCCTATAAATCGGCCACGATGTTTGGCCATCGAAGACAGGCGGCTGCATTTCTTTGCGTCGTGGACCGTCGGGCAAATATTCTCGCACTTTCTGTTTCTTAACTAGCTCCAGCTCCTTAGCCAGTTGTTCAACTTCCGATTTGACTTCAGTGAATTTTTCCTCCACGCTGTCAATTCTTTGATCTACTGCCTGGAACTTTTCCTCAAAAAACGCATTCTGGGAATCGAGTTTGCTTTCTAGAGCTTTCTTCTGCTCATCGAACTTAGTATCTAGCTTTTCATTGAGAGCGTTCTTTTGTTCTTTTTGGCCGCTCTCCAGCTTCTCGAATTTGTCTTCGAGAGCGTTCTTTTGTTCTTTTTGGCCGCTCTCCAGCTTCTCGAATTTGTCTTCGAGAGCGTTCTTTTGTTCTTTGAGAGCATTCTTTTGGCTACTCTCCATCTTTTCGAATTTCTCCAGAAGCAACTTCATGAAAGCGGGCATTTCATCGGCAGTACTTACTGTGCTTTGTTGCTGTTCTTCTTGAACTTCGAACAGCGTCGTGTCTGGGTATCCACCTTCCTCGGTAATAGCGTCCTGGAGTCGGAGCAACAATTCCCTTTTTAGCCCCGAAGTCTGGAGGTTTCTTTTACCCAATTCCGCTTTTAACTCAGCTGTCGTCAATTGTTCAATTTTTCGACCCATTTTGAATTGTCTTCACACAATTTTCACAACACAATCTGTTTATGTCTTATATCTGTTCCAGAAAATTCACTCGCGAATAAACAAATCACTGAAACCGTTTTTATAACTTAGTTAATTATAGCTTTATCGCACAATCAGCTTCAATGTATCCGGAATATTCCACAATCAAATTTGTATGAGTCACCGACACTGTTTACACACACGATATCTCTGGAAAATTCCACTGCACAAATAAATCGTTTTAGTCACCAACGCTATTTACGCGCACTTTTTCTAGAAATCTCCACTTAAAACTGTTCCGGAAGATTCCACTGTAGAATTTACCCGCACAATTGTGAGTTTTATCCCCAATTTCTGACACCAATGTAATGTTTTCGGCCTGGGGTTCGTTGAATAAAACTCAATTTCACTTTTATAATCACACAATGAAACACTTTATTTATCAAACAAACTTATTTAAACTCAGATCACACTGTTATTCAACTTTACTATTTAGAATTCAACACTTTATTTCAACTCAATCACTTTTTACTTTATTACCGATTTTCACAAGTCCACGTTTAAATTATCACTGTTTCGTACGAGCCTGCCACCCGTGTATTTATACAAAATTAAACACCTTCTAGTACGTTCCATACCCCCTTTGGTAATTTTCCACTGGTACTCCTCCGCTGAATTCCAAGGAGGGGAAATCGAAATTCGAACTTCGAATATGACAGCTGCTGTCAGATGACTGGAATGACAGTTGGGTATGTTCGTTTAGTGAATCGAGCGGGTGCGTTTGTAGAGTGAATCGATGGATGCATTCAGGGACTCCTGCGAGTTGTTTTATTTTTTATCGCCACATAACAGTATGTTATATATTAGCTTGAGAGATAATCTGTGTTGTTGGTGGACAGAACTTACCTTCGCTTTTCTTAGCTCAGTTTTTAATTACTTATCTTTACTTGATATACACTGTTTGAACCTGAAAAGTTTTATGTAAAGTAAATCGTTGGGTTTATTATAATTTATAGATCATTTCATGTTACAACGTACTTATCTCACTCAACGACTTCGTTTATCATTGTATAATCTCATTGCTCGACCCTCGGGGTCTTCATTAAAAATATTCAAAAGAAGTAGAACGATTAAAATTGAAACAAAAAGTTCTATTATTCAAAAAAGATATCAATGTTTAAAGAAAACTTTCGGATTGTATCAAGTGGATGCAGCTTTTGTTGTTGCTCAGTATGTAGTATGTTTCTTAACTAGTTTTAGGACAGTAAATGAGCGAGAGCCTTCTACTCTATATTCAAACGTCACCATGTTGGCGAATTAAAATTTTAATTGCTATTGCAGGCCATACATTACAGCCGCAACCTATCTTTATGTAATAAGTTATTGATCAATTGCTAGTGGCACTTTAAGACTCAATAAATATGAAATGAACACTGACAGACAAATGGTGCTAGCTTTTTTGTTCAATCAAGGCAAACCGTGACCGCACATAGCATAAACATTGACTTAAAATTAATTCTAAAATTGAACACCGAATTGGCATGATATATGGAGTGAAGACTTCATTTTGTGGTCTTTTGCATTGAATTAACTTTTTTCATTTTGGGTAATCGTATATGTGTAATATGTACATACACATTTTTAAATTTTTATTGACCGTCTTCAATCGCCAATAGAATTTGAAAAATGTGTTTTGCCGAGACTTCGATCTTTCGATTAGAGGGACTCTGGACACCGCTAAAATAGTCTGGACAATCCCGACGAGACCCGGCTGCCTGGCAACCATAAGCATAGGCGATCTTGGTGGTGTAAAATGAGTCTACTGTTTCACGAACTATTCTGAGAATATCGAGGACTTCCGTAGAATTGTTTCAGATATTTGTAAAATTTCCGGAAGACCCGAACGATAAAGGATATAGCTGAAGATTAAAGCAAATTATTTTCAATCGCATCAAATTTATTGGAGCAATTGATGTAATTCGCGTAATAATTTAGCCACCTGGTAGTTTAGCTCGATTGGTTAAAAATCCTGTAGCAAGCTCTAAAATCTTTTTATGTATAGGTGGAAATGATGCGGAAGTATTTCAAAATCGCGAATAGTACTATTCAACTAAAGTACAGGCAATTTGTAATGCAAAAATAGAGTTTGTTGATGATGGCCAGGGTGTGCACATGAAGCAATAAAATTTAACAACTCTCTTCAAAAGGTGAAGTTTGAAGAAGGAAGATATCCAAACCGCATTTTACTTGGTATTATGCATTGTAAATTTATTATACATTTATTTATATTCAATGACACCTTTATTAAATCCAAAAAATCGCTGTTAAATTATAGGTATACAGCGAATCCCAGATACCCGAAAAAACAATCGGCATATGGAAAAGAAGATTTCCTGTTTTGGCCTATGGATCTATGGCAGATCAAAATCAAACACAACTCTTTTGATAGTAGTTGCTACAAGCATTTTACACAACCTCTCCTCAGCAATGGGCACTGATCAGACTATAAGGAGATAGCCAACTTGGCACAAGAATTCTCTTTTTTCCCCCAAGCTTCCACTGACTGGGGACTGCATATGTGTTCTGTATTTTGCCTGGCACACAACTACGCTCTCAGCTGGCGAGTGTTTCACACAGACAGGAAATCAAAGGCAAATCCCATGGCAGATTCCAATACGTTTCGTTCCCTGTAGGTGTTTTTGCGGGTTTTAGCGGGCAGGGGGTTGCAGAGTTGGCTATCTCTTTATAGTCTGATCAGTGCAATGGGTGATCGCGATAATGAAGCTCCGCGCCCAGAAGATTTTGATGGAGCAAGTCTAGAGGCAGGCTTTAGATTGGGAAATATTCTAACTCCCCCATTCATGCAAAAAAATTAAGACTGATAAAAAATTATTTTTCACAGCTATAATAACAAAAATATGTGAGGGAGAAATCAAATAAAAATTTGCCCAGTAATAATTTTCAATTTAAAATAATTAACTTAAATTTTGTTTCAGTAAAAATGTGAATTTAGTTCTCAATTTTAGAATATGTGCTTTTAGCACGACGTCCAATCGCAGAGCTTCGTGTTTAAGATTATGCTCAATGCGTCATTCATCAGCTTCAGATTGAAAAGATCGTTATTGAAGTTTTTAGATTTCCATCTTCATTACTTACTTACTTACTTAAGGTGGCGCTACAGTCCGGGGTGGACCTGGGCCTCAGGCAACAAGCTTCGCCAGCCAGCTCTGTCTCTAGCTAGCCGTCTCCAGTTTCGCACGCGAAGTTGGCTGAGGTCCCCTTCCACTTGCGTGCGCCACCTGAGTCTCGGTGCTCCTCTACCGCGTCGTCCCTGCGGTGTGGATTCGAAGATTTTCCGGGCCGGGGCGTTGGTGTCCATCCGCTCTAGATGACCCAGCCAACGTAGACGTTGTGTTTTGACTCTTTTGGCTAGGTCGGTATCGCTGTACAGCCCGTACAGTTCGATGTTATATCTCTTCCTCCACTCTCCGTCTATGCAGACGGGACCGTAAATCGTCCGAAGAATTTTCCTCTCGAAGCAGCCTAAACTGTTTTCATCCGCCTTTGACAGGGTCCATGCTTCAGCACCGTAAAGCAGGACTGGGATGATGAGGGTCTTATACATGGACATTTTAGTTGCTCGAGAGATGGCTTTGCTACTCAATTGCCTTCTTAGCCCAAAGAAACAGCGATTGGCAAGAGTTATCCTTCGTTTGGTTTCAGCGCTGGTATCATTGTCTGAATTGATAGCGGAACCCAGGTAGACAAAGTCCCTAACTATCTCAAAGTTATAGCTGTCGATGGTGATGTTTTGTCCAAGACGTCGGTGTTGGGTGTCTTTTCTTGATGACAGCATATACTTGGTTTTGCCCTCATTGACTGCTAAACCCATATTCGCCGCTTCCGTCCCAATACTCACGAAGGCTTCACTGACATCACGCTTTGTTCTACCGATTATGTCAATGTCGTCTGCGTATGCAAGAAGTTGAACGGACTTTTGAAAGATTGTACCTCTGGTGTTGGCGCGAGAGTTCTGCACAATTCTCTCAAGTATGATGTTAAAAAAGTCGCATGACAGCGCGTCGCCTTGTCTTAATCCTTTTTTGACATCAAAGGGGTCGGTGAGGTCTTTGCCGACCTTGACGGAACAGTGTGAGTTTTCCATCGTCATGCACAGACTTACGAGTTTGGCAGGGATGCCAAAACTAGACATTACGCTATATAGCTTGTCTCTATAGATGCTGTCATACGCGGCCTTGAAATCGATGAAGAGGTGGTGTGTATCGATTTGGAATTCCTGGGTTTTCTCCAAGATCTGCCGCAGTGTGAATATTTGATCGATGGTGGACTATCCTTGCCTAAGGCCACACTGATATGTGCCTATCAGATTGTTGACAAACGGCTTCAGGCATTCACACAGTACAGCAGAAAAGATCTTGTATGCGATATTAAGAAGACTTATGCCTCTGTAGTTGGCACAACTCAGAGGGTCTCCTTTCTTCAGGATCGGGCAAACAATGCTGAGGTTCCATTCGTTGGGCATGCTTTCTTCCGACCATATCTTGCAGATGAGCTGGTGCATGCTCCTAACCAGCTCATCGCCAGCGGATTTAAAAAGTTCGGCAACTTGGCCGTCTGCTCCGGCTGCTCTGTTGCATTTGAGTTTAGACACAGCTGCTTTCACATTCTCCAGGTAGGGTGGGCGGTATCGTTCTTATGCTTCGTCGGTAATGTTTTTGGCCGCTTTGAATGTTTCGCTCTGCCTGACAGTCTGCAGAAGTTTTTTTTCCAAATCCTCAGCATGGGCCTCACAGACGTCAGTTCGAGCCTTATGTCTTTGGCAGCACCTTTTGATCCTCTGGTAAAATTTTCTAACCTTATTCCTGTTGTAACATCTCTCTATCACTTCAACCGCGCATTTCTCGTTCTCTCTCTTTTTCCTTTAGAGAAGCCAATGTTCCTCTCTGTTCGTAGAGCTCGCGAGCAGCTCTAGCCCTTCTGTGCATAACCTTTTTTTGTTTGCTTCCTGTTTAGCTGCATGTGCTTGCCGGGGTTTCCAGGGGTTTCGTTGTGAAACCCCTGGTTCTCTGAAACCCAGAACTTCAGAGGCGGCATCTCTGTTGGCATTTTGGCAATGCTGCCACTGGCTATCAATACTTGACGCTGCATAGGACTAAAGGAAGAAGGTTTTGAGAGACTCAGTTGGAGAAGGACCTGGCGATCTCTTGCGATTGTAGTCGGCCGACGTCAAACTTCCTCACAGTATTTCCGTTATTTGGCGTTGCTCGGGATATCCGCAGCTGTACCTTGGCTACAACAAGGTAGTGATCCGAGTCAATGTTGGCACCTCGGAAAGTTTGGACATCCATGATACTGGAGGAGTGTCTCTCATCAATCGCAATGTGGTCAATTGACGAATGATGATATGTGCCTATCAGATTGTTGACAAACTGCTTCAGGCGTTCACACAGTACAGCAGAAAAGATGTACTGTGTGTACTTGTATGCGAAGTACTTGTATGCGATGTTGAGAAGACTTATGCCTCTGTAGTTGGCACAACTCAGAGGGTCTCCTTTCTTCAGGATCGGGCAAACAATGCTGAGGTTCCATTCGTCGGGCATGCTTCCTTCCGACAGCTCATCGCCACCGGATTCAAAAAATTCCGCAGCTATGCCGTCTGCTGCGGCTGCTTTGTTGCACTTGAGCTTAGACACAGCTACTTTCACCTCCTCCAGGTCGGGTGGGCGGTATCGTTCGTATGCTTCGTCGGTAACGTCTTCGCCCGGGTTGAATGGTTCGTTCTGCCTGACAGCGGTATTTGGTTCGTCCTCGCCGTTATACAGTCTGCAGAAGTGGTCTTTCCAAATCCTCAGCACCGACTGCGATTCTACAACGATGTTCCCTTGATGGTCCTTACAGGCTTCAGTTCGAAGTTTATACCCTTGGCAGGACCTTTTGATCCTTTGGTAAAACTTTCTAACCTCATTCCTGTTGTAACATCTCTCTATCTCTTCAACCGCGCGCTTCTCGTGCTCTCTCTTTTCCCTTCGGAGAAGCCGGTGCTCCTCTCTCCTCCTATGCTCGTAGAGCTCGCGAGCAGCTCTAGTCCTTCTGTGCAGCTCCGCTTTGTATGCTTCCTGTTTAGCTGCATGTGCTTGCCGGCATTCATCGTCAAACCAGGGGTTTCGTTGTGGTCGCCGTGTGAAACCCAGCACTTCAGAGGCGGCGTCTCTGATGGCATTTTGGCAATGTTGCCACTGGCTATCAATACTTGATGCTGGTTGCATAGGACTTCGTAGAAGGTTTTGAGAGACTTGGTTGGAGAAGGACCTGGCGATCTCTTGCGATTGTAGTCGGCCGACGTCAAACTTCCTCACAGTATTTCCAATACTTGGCGCTGGTCGGGATATCCGCAGCCGTACCTTGGCTACAACAAGGTAGTGATCCGAGTCAATGTTGGCCCCTCGGAAAGTTCGGACATCCATGATACTGGAGGAGTGCCTTGCGTCGATCGCAATATGGTCAATCTGGTTGACGGTTGATTGATCGGGAGATCTCCATGTCCCTTTGTGGATATTGAGATGCGGGAACTGTGTACTAGCTACCACAACGTGTCGCCGCGCAGCAAAGTCGATCAGCCTGAATCCGTTATCGGAGGTCGTGTCGTGCAGACTATGCTTTCCGACAGTACGACCAAAGATGCCCTCCCTTCCTAGCTTGGCATTAAAATCGCCTAGGACAATCTTAATGTCATAGCTAGGGCACTGCTCATAAGTTTTGTCCAGGAGCTCGTAGAACATATCTTTGGTCTCGTCATCTTTCTCCTCTGTGGGGGCATGTGCGCATATCAGGCTAATGTTGGCGAACTTAGCCTTGATGCGGATCGTCTTCTGGAGCATCTTCATTGCCAACCCAGAATACTAGTTGCTATAAGTGAAACGCACTTGATAGTGTTAAAATTGGTATTTTTCTAGAAGTCCATGAGCTTTTGATTTTTCTCAAGATTTTCTTTTTACAAGAAGATTTTGGTGTTTGTAGTTGGGTCCGGCGGGTTAGCGATGTTGATGTTAAGCATTCATTTTTCTTTAATTGGTGAAAACTCATTGGTAGTTACTGATGGTGTATTGTATTCTTTGCCAGAAAAAGCGACATATATGTACATTAACTAGTAATTTTTGAGAGATTAAAAGACATACAGACACAGCAAGTCAAACTTATATTCGTACAGCATCATTGAAAACAGCTAAACACTCTTTTTTTTATCGAAATTCCAGTTTTTGCAATTATTTTATAAACACATGTTTGAGATTAAGAACATCTAGACATAAAATTAATTTCAAATAAGATCTTTAGTAGGTATATTGGCAATGTAATGGTAAATCTGAAAAAATATTGTACAAAATTAAAGCACGAAATCAAGGACAAGAAATCGTTAAATAAAATGTAAATTGTGTTTTTTCGCTAAGTACCTACTTCTTGTATCTGTGTTTTGCAGAAAATTGTAAAAATAAATGGGAAGAAAACAGTGCACAGTGTATGGATATCTGAAAACTGGTTGTAAGGTACCGTCGGCGGGCGACGGTCGACTATTTAGTCAATTGTGCAAGGGTACAAATACAAACAAGAAGGCCGGATTGAAAATAAAGAGAGGAACATCATCAGAGAAATTTCCAACAGTCTTGAAAAATGCATCATATTCTACAAAATAAAGAAAAATCCGCGAACGAGTGCACCAAAGCTGGCGGAAAGGTTGTGTCAGGAACTAAAGAAAGATTTAAGTACCCAAACCTTAAGAAATCGTATTCGGGAGCACGGTTCTAATGGTAGACTTACTCGAAAAAGCCCTTCATTAAAGAAGTTAACAGACTGAAACGTCTTAAATTTGCCAAAACTCACAAATCCAAAGATTTTAGGTTTTGGAAAAAGCTCATATTTTCGGATGAGTCAAAATTTAACATCTTTGGGTGGATTCTCTTACAAAACACAGCTGCAACTCTGAAACATGGAGGGGGATCGGCCATGTTTTGGGGCCTTTTCTCGGCAGCTGGGGCAGGTAAGCTGCATATTATTGGCGGAGTGAAGGACCACAAAAAATACATCGAACTTTTAAGCCACAATCTTAAGGACAGTGCAGAAAAAGTGGTCCTTCAAAACAACTACACTTTCTACCAGGACAGTGACCCAAGGCTCAAACCGAATAACTCAAAGATGTGGCTGCTATACAAATGTCCCAATGTAATGGAAACTCCTCCCCAGTCACCGGGTATTAATCCAATCGAAAAATTTGTGGGACCATTTAGACCAGCCGCTAACAAAAACTTACGGTAAGGAATGCAAGTGACCTTAAAGAGAAGATACTGCAAGAATGGCATGCAAATTCAGCAGATATAACAAAAAAGCTAGTCGAATCCTTGCCAAACAGAATTAGGGATTTTAGATATATGCCACAAAATATGTAATTTAACTTAGTTCTTTGATGGAATTCATGGAATTTATACGAATATGAATTTGATATTATTTTATTTGGTTTGTTTATTTTCTGCTAATAAAAGTCCCAATCTTGTTGAAGAATTATGTTTTTTGTGTATTTGATATAAAAGGTCTAGTTTAGTTTGGTGTAAAACCATGGCTGTGGTTTTGTAATTAACCAAGAAAAAGTTTAATTTTCTTTATTGTACGAATATGAGTTTAATTGAATACATATATGTACACATATTTAAAAAGTGCAATTTTCCGGATTCAGACTATGTCACAAGACCTATTATCGGTTAATTAAATGAGTCGCAGAACAAAAGCCGCGCTTGAGGAATTGAACAGTCAATTGTCCTCGAAGTCGATTTAAAAAATTGAAATTTTTAAATTTTTTTGCGTACTTCTACATACAGGTGAGGACTTACAAAAAACAATCGACTTGAAAAAATTATTTGATTGCCATGTTTCTCTTCATTATTATAAGGTGTCCGTTTATTACCAGGGGTCTTTAAGACAAAATTAGAAAAAAAATTGGACACGAATTGCCCACTGGCACTCATATCCATTACAACCCAATAAACATTTCAATCAGAATTCCATAATATTATAATTGCGGAAATCCAACTCGGGTCGTGGATTCCAGTATCTTTTTATAACCGATTTCCGTCAAGTGTGCCGATGAAAAGTGTCACAAAAATTCCAGAATGTGTTAGTAAAACTGACAGCAAGATTTCAAGTAACGAACCGCAATACTTTCCAAGTACGAACCATACTCTTTTCCGGTATTGATTTCTACGGAAAAAGAAATCTCTTTTCTTCTGCAATGGAGGTTGAATTTTTTTAGTGCGCAAATAATGTGTTACTTGTTTTCGTACTTTGTTTTGTTTTTTCTTCTCTTTTTACATCATATGGCATTTGTTCGTACATACTTAGTGTTTCATGCACACACTGATTAGTTATACCGATGGCGTATTTCAATTTTAATTTTTGAAATGGCGTTAATACTAAATACAACGCATCATAAATCGCTTCTCACAGCAACCATTATTGTTTCTCACTCTAAATTTCGATGCTCTGAAAATTATGAAATAGCTGCGAAGGGTTGCAATAGGAAGAAAAGGGAAGGGTAACTTTGTTTTCACGTTGCTTTTTACACGTCTTTTGCTCTTTCATTGTATTAGTAAAGAGTACATCTTTTACTTTGGATTTCCGTCCTCAATTCCCACTCGAAGTTCCGAAGTGGAAGTATTCCGCGTAAAATGCTTATTGGACTAATATTACACAAGGGATCACCTTTCAGCAGATGTCAAACACCAATCTGGCGTTTTCCTTTGGCTTTACTAAACCAAAGGTCCACATTTGGTTTAGTAAACCCAGTGGCTCTAGCTACAGACGTACCTCTTGGTTTTCGAATCGATAGCTCCTTTTCATAAAGCCCTTCATCCAATCACGTCCAGCACATTGTTTCGAAATGGAAAATTTGTTGGGAATGTTATTCTGAATTGCCAACTGATAAACCTGCGATCTGACATCTGGTTGGGTTAACCCAAAGTAATGCGCTTTTAAAGCTCCTTAATATAATTTACGAGTGCAAACTCCATTTCTTTTTTGACGAAAAGGTTTTCTATTTTCTTCCAACACGAACATCATATATGATTCAAAAGTCACTTTTGTTTTTAATCACCCAATTAGGAACAAAGGCAAACACAAAATATTAAATCGAACCCAGGACTTTCCAATAGTCGGTCTACCATCTGCACCAGACACAGCCCACTTCCATCTCGGGTGTCCAAATAGCCTACATGTTCTCTCTGCATAAAATAATGCACATCAGCCAACAACACGAAAACACAAAATGTCTGCTAAAAGCCTGCACAGTTTAACTTAGAATAAACGTACCAAAATGTATTTGTCTGAATTAAACTTTGCACAACTAAAAGTTTTGATTGCCACAAATTTCAAATTCGAATTTTTGTGTGTTCCGATTTGACAGCAGTCTGAAACTAGGCACTAGATTGCTTAGACAATTTAAAAAAAATTGTTTTACAAATTTCAAACAAGATGCCCCTACAGAATCTGCAGAGAAAGCGGGCTTTAGTGAGTGCCTGATATTTATCCAAAAAAAAAATAAAACTTTCCGTCTTTGACGCATAAATTTTTGACCTTCTCTAATTATCCATCTTCTTTTTGGAAAAATTCACTGGCCATTCAAGAGTTTTTATTATTAAAATAATCTACCGGTAAAGACGGGATTCCTTTAAAACACCGAGGCTTTGCATTTTTCCCAATCACTAAAAATTTAAATTTTTCATCACCTGCCATACTGCCCATAATCTCGTAAAGGTCCTAACTATAATTTTCACACTTCTGAATTATAAATATAAGTTCCTCTTAAGACTTAAGTTATACTTACCGCCTATGTGAAACATCACGTTTTTCGGTTGCTCAAAATAAATTTAAGTTCAATACAGCGTAGCAGCTGTCATTTGTGTTGGGTGAAAAAATATGTTTTGAATTGTTTTTAAATATCTAAAATGTACCTATGGGAAAACTAGCACCTAAGGCTATTTTTATGCTAAAGCAGTCGTGAAATCTTAATCAAAAAGTTTTTTGACAATATAAACAAAAATTGAAAATAAATTTTCCGATGTTCTACTTAAATATTTACGACCTACTATTTTTGGGGCTTAGCTAAAGCCGCGTTGTCACAAGCAACGTAAAACAGGAACAGAAACAGAATCTCATACATTAGCAACTGAAACCTAAATTCGCTGAATGCTTTTTGCGTTGCTAATGTATGAAATTCTGTTTCTGTTCCTGTTTCTGTTCCTTGCGATTACGCGGCTTAAGTTGTACTTAACGGCAATTTTTTTAATATTCTGACAGTTTTTTATGTGGAACTTCATGATGAGTATCAGCAAACGGGCTAACGGGAAACTTTATATTTTAAGATATATTAAGTTGCTCGTGGCGCATAGCGTGGATAGGACTTTTCAGTTTTTAAAACATTGCCATTCTAGATATGGACTGCTAGTGAAATGTCACTTATATAGGATTTCCTGCGAGTAAAGCGTCGCCAACATACTACTAGCTCCAAGTGTAAAGCGGAGTAACTTGGAAACAAATAACAAGGCTCCCAGATGAGTACTACATACAAATTACTAGCCTTGTACATGAGCTTATTTAGATGCTGCTGCCACCTAGTGGAAACTATAGCGAAACTTATTCAGACTTCCTTTAAGTCACACAGACAAAATTTTAGAAGACGTAAGTTGAATTTACTGCATCAGTAAAAAAAAAATATTGTAGTTCATAAAAAGAGTTTTTATATTTCATTATATTATTTATTGGCCCATTAATTGAACAAGTTTGTTAAATCTACTTCTTATAAGCCACTTGTGTCGCTCTAGGTTTTTTTTTGTTTCGCCAAATGGTTAAGTACAACTTTTAAATAAATATCTATAACAGTTTTAAATAAGCAATACACACAAGTCTCCGAAGTCTTAAAACTGGGTTCAAATTTATCCAAGTCAGTTCCTAAATGCTTAAGCATACTTAAGTTTGTTGGGTATCTATCGAATGGAAGTCCTACGATGTCAACCGCCGGTTCTATGTAGCACAGGACCTGCTGTGTTATATTTGCTTTTTCTTCAGAGGTGAGCCCATTTGTGAAAAAAAGCAACTGGTAACTTCCATGCACCATTCAGACCACCTAGTATATAAACTAAAGCTTCTTTTGCTAAAGGGAGGTCTGCTTCTGTGGACAAATCGGTACCATAGTCGATGTAACCAACAGACTTTTTTCTTATTATGGTCCTAATCAATTTGTTTCCGTATTGCCATTTCATCCATCATCAAACACGAGATTTTTTTTTTGCCTTTTCGTTCCAAATCAATTTTTTTTAAAGTTAAAACTTCTAATACCTTACGCATGAACCCTGCTGATACAGTTGTTTTAGAGTACCATGATCTCAATGTGCTTGGGGCTGGCAAATTTTGTCGAAAATGAGATCGAATATAATTGTAAGCTCTTGGACTGTAAAAATGAAGTGTTAACGCAAATGACCGCAAGTTTACTGGATATTTGCCCAAAGCTTTGCCATTGGATAAGGTCTGCAGCAACTGTTTATCGTACGTCTAAAACACAGAAGGTTGTAGATGGAAGGCACATTTTTCAATAACAATCTTAAAAATGAATATTTGCAAAATAACGATAAGTGTATAACAACGCATCGGCAGACGAGGACGAGACATATACGATATGAAGACGATGCAATCGTTTAGTGTAAGGTCTTAATATGTAGTATTTGACGTAGGCTCCTGAAAGCGCGTAGACTGTAGATGTATGCGTGTCGTATAACTAAAATTTATTTAGATTTTGTACACAAAAGACGAAGCATAAGCTTGTATAGCTACAAGGCAGTCAGCAACGAATTCTCCTTTGCTGTATATTCTAAAATTACTTAAAGCTAGCTTTCTTTATATATTCGAAAACTCGAATGAAATTCTTTAACTCAAAAACGTACCTATGTAACGAAATTGTTTCTCCACAATTGCCTGTTTTATAACACCCAACAACACAACACCTCATTATGATTTTTTTTTATTAGAAAAACGAAAAAGGCTTTGAAAATTACACAAAACTGAAAACGCAAACGAACAATTCACTTTGAAATGCGCGGATCAATTGACCTTTGAGAAAAAAATTGTTTCTAAAATTTTCCGCTTGTCACAAAAGAAGCTAGTAGTCATGTCGGCGACAACTAAAAATTGACAACTAGCAGTCCAGACAGCTCAAACAGTCAAAGACATTTTAAAAGCCCTGTGTACACCAATTTGCAAACTACATATTTTTAATAAAATTCCTTATTTTGAATAAATGACAAATTAAGAAACGAAGCACATATTTATGCTGCGACAATTCTTATTTAATTATTAAGAAAAAAATTATCTGGAACTTTTGGTCGTATAATAATAGTATATTGGAGGCTGCTACTCTCCGAAGGAGCACAACTCAGATACATTTTCTGGTTGTAAAGGGTGATTTTTTAGCTGGTTTGGTTTTGGCAACACTGGTTTTGACAGCTGACGTGTGTTTAGTACCTTGTGTCACTGTCAAACAGCTTCAGTTTCGTTTGCAATTTAACCATGGATCGTTTTACAAATGAACAACGCTTGAATTGAATTTTACTATCAAAATTCGTGCTCGGTTCGAAATGTTCATTGCGAAACAATGGCGCAATTGCGAGGCGAGTTTGGTGAACAGTTAATTTTACGTTTCGGGCCGGTCAATTGGCCGTTTAGATCGTGCGATTTGACACCATTAGATTATTTTTTGTGGGGGTATGTCAAGGCTAATGTCTATAGGGACAAGCCCGCTTCGATTGACGCACTGGAAGCCAACATCCATGCATTCATTCGTGAGATACCGGCCGATATGTGTGAAAGAGTATGCCAAGATTGGACTCAGCGGATGGGCTACCTGAGACGCAGCCGCGGTCAACATTTGCATGAAATTATCTTTAAACATTAAATTGCAAGGTTCAAACTATCGATTCAAATAAATATTTCATTAATTTTTTCGAATTTTTTGTGTTTTTTTTTTAAAAAAAAGTTCTCAACCTCTTAAAAAATCACCCGTTATTACCTTTGTACTACCATGCAGACACCTTACATTAATGTATTTAGTTAATTTAATAACTATTAACTAAAATAGTTAACTAACTATAACTTCGAAATAAATAATATTTCGAAGAAAGATGAGAAGGAGCTTCAGTGAAGAAGAGCTTAGGTATTCAGCACTCACCAGTCACTACGTCGGCCTCAAAGATCCGCCACCCGATGCAAGCAACGGCAGGACAACTACATGGGAAGTGTTCCGCTGTGTAAAACAGGCTGGTTCACTGGTTATGGCTGGTTCACATAAAGTGCGAGAGTGCGAGCGAGGGTCTCGGGCGAGCTGTCAAATGAATTTCAATCAATGACAATGTATGGGGTGGTTCACAACACCAGCGTGATCGCTGTCTCGCTCGCCGGGCTTTTCGAAAAATTGAAAAACCCTCGCTGAGGTCCACGATTATTCTGTCATTTGCAGTTGTGAGTTATGACACGCTAGTGAATAGAAATCCTTTTTCTCGAAACTAATACTTGCTGTGTAAATAAACTATTCATGTGCAATAACATTGACAAATTTTAGAAATATGTTTTGTCACTATGCAGTGACAACAATCGTCGCGGTTTCTCGCTTTCATTGTGTAGTAACAAACGATTTCTCTGGTTTCGTGTTGTCGCTGCCGCTCTTGTTTGACGCTCTCGCGCTGAATTCTAAACACACTGACTTTCCCAAATGCCCGGTCCGGGTTGATGTGAACGAGCGCCAACTTCCTAACCATGTGTATGGTGTAGGTATGTGTTGAATCTTCACAGGCCACTGGTATGTGTTGAATCCTCACAGGCCACTGTCTGGTAGGGCGACATGCCAGAAGAATGGGCGCTCCCTTCAAGGATTCTGCAGAAGTTGCAATGATGAGGAGGAAGAAAAGACCATGGTTCATCTTCTGTGCAACTGTCCCGCCCTATCGACATTGAGAAGGAAAACTTTAGGTGATTTGATGATCTAAACTAAACGATCTAGCGGGACTCGATCTAAAGAGGATAATGAACTTTATCTCATTCTTCACATTAAAAGGGAACCTAAAATTTTTTTCCGAGTTCGAAGGGCACTTTGGAAGTTCTTCAAGACAAATGTTACTCTCGGAAGGTTTGTCAGACCCTCGCTGAGGTGGGGACCATGAAAAAGAACGAGTCTTTTTTAGCGGGTGATGACGGCAGCATTCGATACTTACCTCAGGCATAGTAAGAGCACACACAGGAAGGTCATTCCAGAACCTTTTTCTGTTTTCAGGAAGCGTTTAGAAGAGATTTTCTTCAATAATTTTTTTTCTTGCGATAAGTATTCCTCTTAGCGAACAAACAAATGATGAAGGTTCAGCATAGCCTGACCTAATACATATCTTGAAATTTGAAAAAGTTAACTGAACGAATGATTTCTCTTATAGTGTCGAATGATTTCTTTAAAATAAATTTTTGTTTCCTTTCTCAACTTTCAAGCACGTGATATAGCGTGCAAATAGAGGAGCGATCGGGCCAGTCTCAAAATTGAATGCAGACAATTGCCTTAAAAAAACTTCTCTTTGAGGTGTGCAGCTTTCCTAATCACTCTTTACGCCGTTGAAAAGCTCGCCTAAACACCAGTTTTTTTCTTGATTTTGCTAGACAAATCGTGCGAATTTAATGTTTGCCTTAATAAGTATAGCTCGCCTGTCTGCTGGGGATAGCACTGGATTATTCCCGCCCTTGAAGTTTTTTCCATATTTTTTTCCTTATTTTGAAGAAAACTTGCAACCGTTTTTCTGCGCCTTCGAATTTTTTCAGCGATTGTATGAAATGATTTAGTCCAGAATCGTAGTAAGCTTCAATCTTAGCTTTTTCTTCCAATGATAAAACTATTGCTCTTCACATTTTATATGTTTATTTGTAGACAAATACTAGTTTATACTACTTGGTAACTGTGATTGCCAAAACACGCGAGATAACTAAAAATGCATTTGGGGGTGATAATCTGATGACGCAAACTAAGTGCAAGCAAAAAAATAAATAAATAACATAAAATTATAATAACGGTATTTCTATCGAGTTCAAATTTCTTGTGAGAGAGACCACAAATAATGGTAGCAAAAAAGTAAAATAAAATACGAATTTGAGTGCAATAGGAAAATAGAAAAAGCAAAAACAAACAAGCGAAAGAGGGGGCGCTAACCTCATGACGCGCAGTGTATGTACATAAATTTAAACTTTGTCTCTCAACAAATACTTCGGTTTTTATGCATTATAATAATGCATATTTTATTTATTATTTACTAAGATTGCAATTTGAATTCATCAGTTGCAAAAAACACTCAATAAACAAGTGGAAAAGTGCAACAGTGCGCATGCAAAAGTTTCAGTCCATCTACGACGGATTGAAAAATACAGGACCTTACCTGTATTTTGAAAAACTGCCACGCCTCCAAAAAGTGGGCGGTATACAAAAATATAACTGTTGAATGCTTTATACTAGTTTGTTGCATACATTTCGGTCTTAAACTCCGCCTTTTTAACTTAAAAAAAAAACACTTTTTTTTAACGCCACGCCCTTAAAAGTGGGCGGAGGCACATTCAACCACCAGTCAACCCAGGAGGCACCAGTCAACCCACAAAATTTCAGCTCTGTTCCTTAAAATTTAAGGCCTTAAAGTTGTTTACATACGGACGGACGGACGGACGGACAGACATGGCTTAATCGATTCTCCTGTCGGTCCCATTCATATCTCTAAAAGGTCTTAGGGGTCTACGGTGATTATTTCACTGCGTTACAAACTATACATCAAACTTAATATACCCTGGGTCGGGTATAAAAACCCGTCGTTGATCGTAGCCTCAACTCCTGCTTTTCAATAACTTTATTATTCGTTTTTAAGGCAGCAAAAGAAATCGCCCCATGTCACAGTGGTTTCTCCCGTATGACAAAAATAAAAAAATTAAAGTAATTTTTTTGAGCTTTTTAACTTTTTATAGTACAGAAAGGTTCAATATTTACAGTAACAAACATTTCGTCAATAATATCACCTGTTATCAGTTTTGTTTTCCCATCTGAAGTGAGCGTATCGCGCGTCCCTCCAAAAACTAGAATAAGTGCAAATTAGTTGATTTATTTTTAAGTGAAATCTATTAGTTCAACAGTTGAATTAACAAAAATGTATTCAATTTAATTTCAAGAGCAGGGTATGTGCAGTAATTGGGTACCTCATTTGTGAAATTAATTTTTTTATTTTTAACGTTTTACTGCTACAACCCGGTAGAGTTTTAAGTAACTCTTTCTTCCTTTTCTTGTAACTTTGCGTAAAGTTTTAACATGTCCCTGTTCCCTACCTCAAGATAAAATTGCATCTTGTTTATAGAAACTAATGGCGTATTCTTTTCAACACCGGATCGTGAAACTGGTGAGGTATACAGTAAAAAATTGTTCTTTTCTCGTACAACGGAATCGTGCTCATGCAAATGTTCTTTTGAACTCCGAATAAATTCGGTGTCGACACCGAACTCGAAATTACGCCACCGTCGCGTCGTATTTGACGGTGGAGGCTGGGTGTAGCTTTGATTGTGTATGTGAAGTGACGTTTCGACTCAATTTTCATTTGTGATTATTTACAACACGACTAAAATTATATGAAATCTTTAAAAACTCAAATTTAGAGCTTTCAAAATTTAGTTTAAGTAAAAAGTGCATTAAGAGTGTAAAAGAGCCTTTGTTACGGGAACAACAGTGCCGGTTTCGGCCTGGCAGAGGCACAACCGACCAGCTTTTTACTCTGAAGGTTATTCTTGAGAAGGCCTGGGAATATGCAAAACCGGTCTATGCGTGTTTTGTAGATCTGGAAAAGGCGTATGACCGAGTCCCTCGGGATACACTGTGGAGAGTTTTGCAGGACTATGCGCTGAGTGGGCCTCTTCTGAGAGCCATCCAGTCTTTGTATGGGAACTGCAGAAGCTGTGTACGGATAAATGGCGTCAAATCCCGTCCTTTTTCGCCAGGGCTATGTTCTGTCGCCGCTCCTTTTCATAGCATATATGGACTGGATGGTGAAGCGCAGTCTTGGCGAGCAATGTTTCGAATTGACTGGCATCAGGATGAGCCATCTGCTTTTCGCAGATGATTTGGCCATCCTTGCATCATCCAAAGAGGAACTTCAACGAGCACTGGATAGGTTTGCTGCCGTCTGTGGTGATGCTGGGATGAAAGTAAACGTGAACAAATCGGAATTGATGGTTGTTTCCCGAACTCCTGTGCAGTGTACCCTGCACATAAATGGAGTCCCATTAAAACAGGTGGAGAAGTTTAAGTATCTCGGGGTCTTTTTCACGAAAGATGGAAGGAGTGATACTGAGTTGTGCTGTAGAATTGGCCAAGCTGGAGCAATAGTAAAGGAACTGCGCCGGCCGCTCATCATCTCAGTTTTTAATTCAGTGTTCGTTCCGACCCTCATCTATGGTCATGAAATTTGGGTAATGTCCGAAACAATTAGATCGCGGGTACAAGCTGCCAAAATTAGATTCCTGAGGTGCGTTGCTGGTGTTACTCTAAGGTATAGAGTGAGGAACGTCAGTATTCGTGGGAATCTAAATGTTGAGCAGCTACTTCCCGAGTGGAGCGATCGATTCTTCGATGGTTTGGACACGTTGTTCGCATGCCCCATGACAGACTTCCTAGACACATCATACTAGCCGAGATACGAGCGCGTCGCCCCCCGGGTAGGCCAAGAAACAGGTGGTGGGATCAGGTAAAGAACCTCTCTGAGTCCCGCCTGGGGATTGCGCCGGAGTCTTTTGAGTTGGTGGCGGAGGATCGAGAAAGATGGAAGGACCATTTAGCCACCCTCGCTCCGCGACCCTTTTATAGGATAAGCGCCATCCGAAAATGATGATGATAAAAAGTGCAAAAAACTGACGCCAACAAAATCACTCTACGAAATAAAAAAAAAAGTAAACAAAATGAAGACAAACGATTCGTCACTTTGTCGTTCTGTACACAATCAAACCAAGTGTATACCACGCTGGAATTGTCGCGAACACCGAGTATTTTTTGACAGCTCGGTGTGGCAATACGGTGTTCAAAAGAATTCACCATTAGTCTAGATTTCCAAAAAAAAACAATCTTATCACCCACAATCACCCACTAACAGTACAATTTAGGTTGAAGTGTTGCTAAGCGCATACGTATTTTTTTCTATTTTTTTATTTTAAACTTTCTTTAGGCAGATCGTACACCTGTTCTTTGTCTAGAATGTACATTTATGACATTTATTTGACAAAAAAAGGAAGCTTAATTGAAAAATCTATGCAAGTATTTGACATCTTGACAGAATCTATAAATTTTTACTCGGCACAACAAATTATTTTCTCTCAAAAATTATTCAGAATGGTTAAGTTTTGAAGAAAAAATATCTTATTCGGCAGAGGAATCTGTGCAAACTGGAAAGCGTGGACGGCCCCGGAAGAATTTTCCCGAATGTAGCGCCAGAACGAAACAAAGAAGAATAGCTGAGCTGTCTAATTTTGATGAGTCAATTGGTGATTCAATGCGATATCAAAATACAATTTCTTCCAATACGGATTTTACTCGATTCAGTACGAAGGAAGTTTTGTCACTTGTTACGGAGGGCAAACAGCCAAAACATCAATATTTAATTATAAAAGAGTTTGCTAGCACTAAGTTATCTGCATCCGTTTTTACATCCTACAGTAACGTTTTGCTAGCTAAGAAAGATTATCCAAAAGACATTAAGGTTACTGAAACTACCGCTGGAATTGAGCTTCAGAGTGTTTTGGATCACACTGCTTCTAGACTAGCACAATCTCATTAAGAAGTATTTAACAATCTGCCTAGAAAACATCCTTGGGTAGTTTAGTTTTAATTGGAAAGTGGGGGTTTGAAGGTAGTGGTGGCCATAGCGAATATAAACAATCGTTTTCCGATTCGGGCAATAAGGATGAAAATTTATTTTTTACGTCTTATATGCCTTTGAGATTAATTAATTCCTCAAATAACCAAAATATTGGAAAAATTCCCGTCCTTCCTCAACCAGATACTGCAGGCCAATTGGATTTCAATTTGAAAAAGAAACCACAGCTGCCTCTATGGAGGAAGAAAGATAATACAAAAATAAAGTAGCCTCTTTAGTTGCCACTGCAATAAAGCTCAATGACCAAAATTTCTCTATTTCTCACACTTTGCAGTTAACAATGGTTGATGGAAAGGTCTAGGTGTTACATTTGTGATGCTACACTATCTGAAATGAACGATACCGACAAATGTTTAGAAAATCACGTGTATACTGAAAGATTTGAGTTTGGTTTGTCTCCCCTTCGTGCATGGATACGATTTTTTAAGTATTTCATTTATATTTCATTCCGACAAAGCTTAAAACCAGTTAGTTAGTGCTACAGTGTGTACGCGAAAGTTATAGTCCGTAAAACGGACGTTGAATACCCCATCCCATCCCAAATTGTAAAATGCTGATGGTATTGTTATTTTTTTATAATTTATAAGTAGTGCAAACTTTTATAAATGGCGTGGTCCAACCGCGCCTAATTACAAGCCATCAGTTATAACGCAGATACTTCCAGGTTACGCTCACGTTAAAGTGCAATTTTTTGGTTCGAATTCAATATTTTTGAAAAATCGACCCTTAAAAGGGGATGTGGCTAAAAACTTTGTATAAATGAAATCTAGAATCCCGTTTTTATAACTCGCTTATTTGTTTTTGATTCCTCCCTAAATTAGGCTTAAGGCCATTCGAAATTTCGTTTTTGTGAACATTTTTAGCTTTTTCTTCAATTCTGCCTCCCAATGTGGGCGTGGCTCAAAGTCTTGTATGAAAGAAATGTAGGACTATGTGTTTTCTACATAATATATTGAGTAAATTTATTTCGTTTTCGAACAAAAATATTGAATAAAATGCAGTAGAAAAATTAACATTTAAATCGATGCCACGCTCACTAGGGGAGCCCCCTGAAGCGATAAAATTTTTACTTTGTATATCTTATAATAAACAGGAGATACTACAGAAGTGCTACTATATTAAAAGCCATGTCTTCGGGTTAAAATGTTGATGCATGTAAATTTAGGGACTTTGCTTTAGAGACAGGTAGAAGATTGGTCGCAACATATCCTTGGTATTACCTTCCAGCATCTGTCCATAAGGTACTTATCCACGGTTCAGATGTTATGGAGAATGCTTTGCTGCTGATTGGTGAATTATCTGAGGAGGCAGCTGAGGCCAAAAACAAAGACATAAAGACCTTTAGACTTAATCACACACGAAAAACTTCCAGAATAACGACGAACCAAGATTATTAAATCGTCTACTTTTAAGTTCTGATCCCAATATAACCCCAATCTTTGCATTATTGAGTTGAATTCCGATTTTTTCTTTATTTTTAACTATGATTTGTAATTAGCTTCTTATGCTATTTTTTAAATAAAATTAAATGTCTTGATTGCGAAACAGTCAATTTTATTTGTCAAAACCGATTTTTTTAAAAGCTGTGTATGTGTATGCACAAAAACCACTGTGCATACGAGCGTTTTTATACCCGACCGAGGATTTATTAATTTTAATGCATAGTTTGTAGCACAGTGAAATAATCACTGTAGACCCCAGACCTTTTAAAGATATAATCGAGACCGACAGGTAAGTCAATTAAGCTATGTCCGTCCGTCCGTCTGTCCGTATGTATGCAGTTTTGAGGTCTTTAAAATTGAGCTAGGAAGCTGAAACTTGCGGCGTTGCTTGATTTTGAACAGACAAAGTATGAAAATTGAGAAGATCCGCCTGCAGCCACGCCCACAATTGGCGTGAATGTCAGACAACCTCAAATTTACATTTTATTTCAAAATGCCTTTTGGCCAAGATAGACAAAGCATATAAGCTTTAATTTTGGTGGAGAGCAATATCGACCAGAACCCTTTAATTAGGCGAAAATTGGACCGCCCACTAAATTGAACAAAAACTGTATAACTAATATTTAAGATATTACCATTTGCTAAGTTCGTTGCATACAAAGCATTGAGCTCCGCCTCCTTTTAGGGGGCGTTTTTGGGGAAAAAACAGTTTTATAAGCATAAATATTCGCTTTTAACGCATTTTCTCGTGATTCCAACGAAATTACAGTTAATTGACTTAAATTTTCAGCCTACGCCCTCTTTTAGGGGCGTGGCCAACACAAATAATTGACATTAAGTATATGAAACAGACCAACAAATTTTAAATTTGGTGTTAATGGGTAAAGAGGGTCTGGTATTTAGAAGTTCGTTACAGGCAAACTCTTGCACTTACTACTTTTTTATTTTATTTTTTTAATAAGAATTACAATGCTTTTATGTTATGATACAGAACACCAAATTTCAGCATCCTACGTTAGTTTCGATTTTTTATACTAATAAATATAGTCAGTTTGCGAATTTCGAAATTCTTTTACACTTTGGGACATAAAAACCACAGAAATCAAGTTTCCTAGCCTAGTTCAAAATTGATGGCCTAAACTACCGTACCGACAGACAGTGTTTCCATTTGTATGGGAAGTGCGGCATAAACTCTAAATTTAATTTTAACTGATAGAAAATGAATTAAATAATTTAAGAAGTGATTTGTTTTAAATATTATTTTATTTTGCAAAGAAATTAAATCAATAAATTTAAAATTTCTTTGGACCAAGTCGATTTTTGATTTTTTTTAAATTTCTTTCATTAGAAAGCAAAGGGTCTGAAGTCAGCAGTAATCTATTTAACAAATCGGTGTTTGTTGATATCCTTGATATTTTTTGGTGTTTTTTGAACGAAAAAAATTGACATCTTTATTTTTAGCCTCAGCCGCCTCTTCCGTAAATCGGCCTATAGGTTGTATGGAATGTTTCACGATTTGTTCTCCATGAATAAGAACCTTGTGTACGGAAGGGTATTCTGTAACGATTTCTCAGGCTTATTGTGCGTATTTTTCAAAAGTGTCTGCATTAATTGCAAAACAGCATGCCAAAGTTTTTAAAATAAGAGCACATCTTTCGTTAATCGATTGCTTTACACCAGTTATTTTGGAAGATAGAGATGGGTTTGCAAAAAATCTTCGGGCATCTTTACCTTGTTTCGACTTGTCAACTTCTATCAACCCAATCTTCTTAAATTCTCCTTGGATACGGTCTTTTTGTGCGTCCAAAAGATGTTTTTCATTGCTTCCTGTGCGCCATTTTTTGAAATGCAACCGATAAGCTAAATGAATGAAGAATTCAAAAAATCTTATCCATGCATGCAGTGGAGATATGCCGAAATCAAAGAAATTTTCATTGATGGTTCTTTCTTAGGAGCTCCGAATGTCATTCATATTATTTGGTTTTGCTCCACAAATATAACATACTTGTTGTGAAGCCGTATATAACAAGGCATTGCATATCTTACCGTCAACCGTTGTCAATTTAAGTATATGCTTTACGCTGATAAAACGGTCCGATATATAATAAATTGTTTCATTAACGAGTCCATGAAGCGAAACTTCAGCTAATGAATCCGATATTTTTATTGTTTGAAGTGCTGGGTAACATTTTTGTTTCGCTTTAAGAACTTTTACATAGCTTGGAAAAACATCGGCTTCAGTTTTTTTGGTTTACCAAGTTCCTGATGGCTTGGTACTGTTGTTTTGACAGATTTTCCTCAACCAAAAACTTAAAAGCATCATTTGAGTCAAGTTGTTTAATTTGAACATTTTCTTTGAATTGACATTATTTTAAAGCAGAAGCGATATCTTCATCGATGACGTAAACGTTCTAGATGCGCTTTCTGAAAATTCCTTTTTTGGTCTGCCTTGACGTGTTTGCGAGCTACTCTCATCTGCTCGGTCTTGCACAGAACTAAAATCTTCCACGAAATTAGCCAGGCATGTTTTTTTTTTGAGCAAGCCTCCCACCTTTTCGGAAAGGATTTACAGAGGTTACTTAATTTCTTTTTCGCTTCTAAATCTTCATTTTTATATATTTTTTTTTTTAAATGTTCCGTGTTCTGCTAGATCTTGCATAACTCCCACCTTTCTTCACCGAATGCCAAATGTTAAAAATATCGATTCACTTTTATTGTTTTATTATCAATCTAAAATCTGGAAATCAGTGTTTTACTTCGGGTAAAAATTTTAAGGTTTGTGCTAATCTGCGCTCAAAAAGCCATATATATTCTGAAAGAAGAAAAATGGCTTTAAATTTTGACCGGCATTTATCGGCACTTTATGTGTTTTTCTTTAGAAAAACACGAAAAATCAAAAAAAAAACACAAATCATGCCTCAGTTCCAATGGAGGTAAAAAAATCTTCAGAAAACCATTAAATTCCCTTCTATATTTATATTGTTTTATTATTCGCATCATCTTTTTTCCTTTACTTTAAACAATTTACTAAAATTGATTAATTCTAAGTCCTGTTTTCAGATTTTTATTTTTTTTAATGCGAAAAACATTCAACTTTGTGATGCGACTGACAACCAACAAATAATTTTAAATCACGAATCTTACTGTCACTTAACTGTCCCGTTATCATAGATATTTTCTGCATTAAAAAAAAAAAACAATTTGATTAACTTTAAAATTTTGACTTTTGGCCTATGAGAGGAACCACTGTGCGACGGAAGAACGAACATTGCTCAATTGACTTATAGTAACGGCTTAGTTCTTATGCCAATATGGTCTTTCGGGTCTACGGTGAAAATCTTTGAGGTATCGCAAATCTCAACAAAGTGCTTTTAGAGTTTTCGCAAAACTAAACAAAAGCTACGAAGCACGGTTGGAAAACCGATATGTTGGTTGAAAAACTAATTCGGTCTTTCAGTTGGGGAAAAACCTACAGCCTACAGGATGCGACGCGTTTGATTTTGTAGATACTCCAGTCTGAGCAACGTACTCGTACAAGTATATAATGTAGGTTATTTCATTTAACGGATTGGCAGTTAATTTGCTTGGGGAAACGACGCGAGTCTACTTCAGTCTTTGTAGTGCATTGGATCTAACGGGTGATTTTTTAAGAGGTTGAGAACTTTTTAAAAAAAAGAACACAAAAAATTCGAAAAAATTAATGAAATATTTATTTGAATCGATAGTTTGAATCTTGCAATTTAATGTTTAAAGATAATTTCATGCAAATGTTGTCCGCGGCCGCGTCTCAGGTAGCCCATCCGCTGAGTCCAATTTTGGCATACTCTTTCACACATATCGGCCGGTATCTCACGAATGAATGCATGGATGTTGGCTTCCAGTGCGTCAATCGAAGCGGGCTTGTCCCTATAAACATTAGCCTTGACATACCCCCACAAAAAATAATCTAATGGCGTCAAATCGCACGATCTAGGCGGCCAATTGACCGGCCCGAAACGTGAAATTAACTGTTCACCAAACTCGCCTCGCAATTGCGCCATTGTTTCGGAAGCAGCGTGCGATGAACATTTCGAACCGAGCACGAATTTTGATAGTAAAATTCAATAATTTGCAAGCGTTGTTCATTTGTAAGACGATCCTTGGTTAAATTGCAAACCAAACTGAAGCTGTTTGACAGTGACACAAGGTACTAAACACACGTCAGCTGTCAAAACCAGTGTTGCCAAAACCAAACCAGCTAAAAAATCACCCTTTATTCGGTGATCAAAAGTCTTTAAGGTTCTATTTGAAATGCAAGGCTGTAGTGAATATATTTCGCCAGTTATTCCAGTCGCCAAAGGCAGGAAAAATAGAAAACAAGAAAAAAGAAGAGTAAAAACTCACTGCAATCATATATTCCTAAGTTTGAGTGCGCTCATCTTAGAAATGAAACATCTAAGAAAACGGTATGTAAAGGATCTTTTAAATTATCAACGGATGATCTAAGTTGTAAGTTTTATAAGTTGGATATCCAAAGAGTGTACATTGCTTTTACTTTATTAATGTTTTCACATCACCTTAAGAGCTGTTCATCAAAAGTTTAGCAAGATGCGTTCCTTTCAAAGTACTTGCAATTAAGATATCCTTCCAGAAAACGGATTAACCCGGATGTAGCAAAAAAGCCTCACGCTACTGCATTGAATTATTTCATTAGGAACAGGGCCAACAAGTTGTTTCATGTTTGTGCCCTACTTTTCAAAAATGTTACAGGAGCTTCACAGAACAGACTCTCACTACTTGCAAGGTAAAATAAAATGGTCCTCACAATTTACGTACGACCTACACGCAATGGGTGCGCCTAAGGAGAGGTTTCCGAGGCAGTTCGCATTCACATCTCTTCTTTTAAATGTCGGGAAAGTCATTAAAGGCATTCCGCAACAAATCTAGAAGGAGTTACCTTTCACCGGACCTGAACATAAAAAAGATGTTCGAGATGTTTTTGGAGTGCTCTGAAAAAGATGGTAGGCGAAAATGTTCACTTAAAAAAAAAATAAATAAATAGAGTGGCGCAACAGCTCGAGGTGAACCAGGGCCAACTTCTCAACAAAGTATGCTGGTGTGTTAATTTCTTCACATACAAGGGGACCTACAATTTTTTGCCGAATCCGAACGGCACTTTGAGAAATTTTTCAAGACA
Organism: Neoascia interrupta; assembly: GCA_947623515.1. Lineage (NCBI taxonomy): Eukaryota > Metazoa > Arthropoda > Insecta > Diptera > Syrphidae > Neoascia > Neoascia interrupta. The sequence goes on along the minus strand of OX392464.1, from coordinate 95,070,074 downwards.
ATTAATACTCTCGGAGGGCTTGTCAAACCCTCGCGGAGGTGGGGACCGTGAAAAAGAACAAGTCTTTTTTTTTCAGGTGACGATGGCAGGATTCGAACCCAGACCTCCACGTAGTAAGCACACACACTAACCACTACGCCACGGCACCCCACCCCCAAAATGTTCACTTGCGAAGTACAAAAAAATTTGCTATTCTGATTACATTTTCGGATTTGGAAATCCATATACTGACACATGCTTCACGTGCAAAACTTTCGATGTGCAGTTGGAAATAACTATATAAAAACGACTTAACTCTGCTGTTAGATGAGCGGACAAATAAGAAGCTGCATATACTTCGAGCCAAAAATTTTTACACAATCATGAACAAACCGGTAGAAGGCGCAGTCAATATCGTATTCCCGCAAGTATATAAGAACCCGTATTAGTTAATATATTATAAAAAGCAGCTTTCGAGAGCTGTATAGGGGTCACTTGGTAATAAACTGTACTACAGATAACATCAGCCTTTTATTTAATTCGCCTTTTTGGAAATCTTTTTTGACGCCTACATACTCAAAAAGCATGAAAGTCTCTACTAAAGTCCCCGCTAAAACCGGCAAAAACACCTACAGGGAACAAAACGGAACGTAGTAGAATCTGCCATGGGATTTGCCCTTTATTTCCTCTCTGTGTGAAACACTCGCCAGCTGAGAGTGTAGTAGTGTGCCAGGCAAAGCACAGAACACATATGCAGTCCCCATTCAGTGGAAGCTTGGGGGCAAAAAGAGAATTCTTGTGCCCAGTTGGCTATCTCTCTGTAGTCTGATCATGCCTATAGTGGTCTGCCAATCGAGGTCGAACCACTTAAAAAGAACGTTATGCGTTTGTCTGATCAATGCCAACTACTCGACATCGTTCCGAAAGTGAACAAACTATCAGACAAGAAAATAGAGGACTTCAAGAAGCATATGCAGTTTTTCATCAAATGTGTACTTGCTTCATATTGAAAAAAAAACTGTTAATATTTGACTCGCAGTAACTAGTAAGCTTAATACTATATGTCAATAAATATTTCGATTAACAATTAAAAAGTCGCCGTTTATAAGAATGTCATTCCAACATTTTAAGTAATCTATCTATATTTTTAATAAGACACAAAAAACCCTCTCATGGTCCTCAATTGGGAACTTTTCAATACCACTTAATCCGAGGACCCTTTTTTACTTTTTGCGTTGGACTGCTCACTAAAATTTAGACAGCCGCTATTGGCAATCGCCCTTAGAAACCATTTTGTAACATAAAGTTCGCTAATCAGCTGATTACGAACATGTATATGTATTTTTGAGCTTGTTTAAGGGAGGTCATTATATCTCAAACTTCTTATATCTAAATATATTGGATAACTGAACTTGAACAACTTCATGTTAAAAGATATATACATAATTGCCAGGAATAAAGTTCCGCTAGATGTGATTAATTGCACACTGTGTTACGGTCATAGTCATATTTACATTGCGGAGATTCTTATTTTTTCAAATATAATTTGTTAAATAAGGCGTGTCCTAGTCTTTTCCTACAGAGCTTCGCTCAATGCAATCGGTTTAATGAGTTGTTGTAACTTGTAAATGGTAGTTTCTAGTGAAGATTTGTGTGGTTTTCTTAGAATGATGACAGCGATCTTCTGCTTCCTCATGCATTCTTCTTATTATCTGAATCGATACCGGCTTCGTAAAAAGGGTGGCATATTGAATATCTATATCAATGACTGCTCGGCCGGTAGCATCAGCTTTTTCATTCCCGGGTATACCAATATGTCCAGGAGTCCACATTAATTGTATTCGAGGAGAATTTCTGCATATGATGTCGCCTATCGTCTCAATTATGTATAAGGGTTTTGCTTCTATTGTTCTTAAAGAAAATATTGCATATGGATATATGGCTGTTCTTTCCATTCCTACTTCAGCATATTTAAATGCTTATTGCTCTTATAAACGGCGACTTTTTAATTGTTAATCGAAATATTTATTGACATATAGTATTAAGCTTACTAGTTACTGCGAGTCAAATATTAACAGTTTTTTTTTCAATATGAAGCAAGTACACATCGCACTTTTCAGCGCGATCAACTGATTCAGTGCTACCCCGAAGAGTTCATAGTTCATCAGAGCCACCCTTGGCAGTAAAGATATAAGTATAACTGAAAGATGAACCAAAGGTTTAAATAAAATAAAAAAACCAGCAGCGTCTGATACATATTGTGTGGCTTGTTGGTCAGCGTTTGATCCCTGAAGGATGTTATTTGAGTTTCAGGCGCATCTGAGGAGTGGTTATGTGTTATTATATATTATGTAGAAAACACTTGGTTCTACATTTTGTTGGTAGAAAATTTTGGGCCACGCCCATATTTGAAGGCAGAGTTAAAGAAAAACCTCTTATTTTCCAGAAAAACGTAATTTATATTGGCCTTGCGTCTTATTTGGGATAGAATAAAGAATCAAAAAATTGCATTTTTGTGTATATTTCAGCGTTACTTGGAGATATCTACGCTAATATTGATATTTTGTAATAGGGGTAGTTGGACACGCCGCTTTTAAAAAGTTTTCAGTAACTACAAATCGCCAAAGAAATACAGGGTGTTTCCAAATTCGATGCAAATATTTTGACACAAGATTCTTGGGTATATTTGAAGAAAAAAATTGTTCTACAGTATGGGCCTATCTCAAATTTTGATTACCACTTATTGGGAATTTAAGAAAACACCTACTTTGAGGTACCTTGACCCATACTAACACAAATATCTCCGCTAACACTTACAACAGGTACTTCATTTAGGACTTAAATTTTAGAAGAAATAGTACTCCTTTTAACTGTTTTAACTGCATTAAAATAAAATTGATGACCTTTTTAGCTTTCGAGATATTTGCTTTTAAGTCGGATCCTTTTTTCCTGCCCATGACATTTTTTTGACTTTCACGACACATTTCTGCGAAAAATGCGTTATAAACATATCGGTAATTTTTTCTTTCTAGTGCACCTAACAATACTTAATAAAAATTGCTAAGACAAGTTACCCGAAAAACCCACAGATTTTATGATACTTGGGAAATTCCATAGCAGGTAAAATTATGAAAAACTCTTTTCACGAAGCCGCGACAGGTATAAGGTGGAAATATGATTTGTTACCTACTTTTATAACCGCGATTGACAACAAGAACGATTTTTTGACTATGTATTAATAATTTACGTAGGTTTTAGAGCATGCATTTTTATTAGACTACCTGATAAAAAGGTAATTTCCCTATCATTTTTCTGTTAAATCCCAAAAAGGATTAAGTTTGAGGTTGGTCGCCTAGTTGGAAAATGTACCTAATGTAAATTGTATAAAACGTTAGAAAACAAAATTAAATCCATCAAAGTCATTTTTGAAGCCGAGGTGACACAACAGTTGTTAAGAAAGCCTACTTGAAATGGCATATTTTACAAACGAAGAACACGCCGATATTATCTACGTTTATGGGATGTGCAACGGAAGTTCTATTAGAGCACAACAAAGATACCATCAGCTTTATCCTAACCGAAGAGTACCTAATCCCCGCGTATTAACAAATTCGTTTCGAAGACTTCGGGAAACGGGATCTGTTTCAACAAGACGACCTAACGCAGGAGCTTCACCAGGAAGAATTGCAGTTGATGAAAGAATACTGGAAGCGGTTGCAAATGATCCATCAATCAGCATCAGGCGCTTATCCTTGCGATTTAATGTTTCAACACATAAAATTGTTCGTCTCCTGCATACGGAAAACTTGTATCCATTCCACCTGTGCCACCATATCCACACCTGTGCAGGAGCTGCTTCCGAGTGATTTGGAGCCGAGACTTGAGTTTTGCAACTGGTTGTTAGAGCGGAACTTGGATGACAACGGTTTTATAAGCAAAATCTTATGGACGGACGAATCTCAATTTACTTGAGATGGGATTACAAATTTTCACAATCTACCCACATGGGCTGCGGAAAACCCACACACAAGGAGAGAGTCATCATTTCACCACAGATTTAGCGTCAATTTGTGGGTTATTGGAAGCAACTTAATCCGTCCCTTCAAACTGCCTCCCACACTGAATTCTGCAAACTATCTGGAATTTTGGCGCAATGATTTAACGGATCTACTGGAGGATGTTCCGGTAACTCAACGAGCTTCGTCATATTTTCAACAGGATGGAGCCCCAGCCCACTTTGGCCGCGAGGTTAAGAATTGGCTGGATGAAAAGTACGCTGGTCGTTGGATAGGAAGAAATGGACCAGTTCACTGGCCTGCAAGATCTCCAGACCTTACAATTATGGATTTTTTTGTATGGGGGAGAATGAAAGAACTTATTTATTCTACAGAAATATCAACTGTAAATGATTTAGAAGATCGCATTCTCCAAGCCTCGTCACAAGTGAGGCAGGAGTTATCCTCAATAAACGTTGACAGCGCAATCCAAAAACGGGCTCTAGCATGCATACAAAATGGAGGAGGACACTTTGAACACCTTATTTGATTGTAAAGTTAACTTAATGAAATAAAAAAAAAACATAAACCAAACACAAGCATTTTTATTCAGAATAATAGGAATAGAACACTATGAATCGAGTTTTTCATAATTTTACCTGCTATGGAATTTCCCAAGTATCATAAAATCTTTGGGTTTTTCGGGTAACTTGTCCAAACAAATTTTATTAAGTATTATTAGGTGCACTAGAAAAAAAAATTACCGATATGTTTATTACGCATTTTTCGCAGAAATGTGTCTTGAAAGTCAAAAAAATGTCATGGGCAGGGAAAAAGGATCCGACTTAAAAGCAAATATCTCGAAAGTTAAAAAAGTCATCAATTTTATTTTAATGCAGTTAAAACAGTTAAAAGGAGTACTATTTCTTCTAAAATTTAAGTTCTTAATGAAGTACCTGTTGTAAGTGTTAGCGGAGATATTTGTGTTAGTATGGGTCAAGGTACCTCAAAGTAGGTGTTTTCTTAAATTCCCAATAAGTGGTATCAAGATTTGAGATAGGCCCATACTGTAGAACAATTTTTTTCTTCAAATATACCCAAGAATCTTGTGTCAAAATATTTGCATCGAATTTGGAAACACCCTGTATAAATAATAGCAGTATTTTCCAATGTGGTATAGGTTGGGCTACTACGGTCTGTTTAACAGACTGTAACTTCTGCGTACTCATTGGTTTAATATTTGCGGACGCTCCCGATAGGCGATAAGCTTTCCTTTGTCGTGCTGCATTTTTTTTTTTCTTTATATGCCAGCCAACGTTTACTTTCGCTCATCCTTATTTTTCTTTCCATAATAGATCTGGATTTACGTTTAGCCACTTAAGTTATTGGCCTTTTCGTTGATTACTTTTTCTGTATCTGGAATTGCTAGCAATGAATTCGAGATTTTACGGTCGGCTGGTATTTCGATTTCTTAAAATATTTTTTTTTCACTATGTTTTTCAAAAGTTTCTTAAATTGAAGATGCTCCCAACAAAATATCCGGATTGACTGATGCACGTTGCTAGTACAGGTCGTCCAAAACACTGTGGTTGAATATGTAGTATGCACATGTAGGTACAAATAGCCAGTTTTCTATAATATAGGTACTTACGACTGATGTTTTAGCTGTAATCGATTACGTCCAGTCTTGTTGTGCTGATTTTTGTTTTTGTACAATCTGTCTAGACATTTCGTCTTGTTTTTGATTTGTGTACACGTTTAGACATGTCCCTTTCATATGCATTTCTGAGCTCGAAAATTATTTTCTTAGTCTTCAAATACTGACTTTGCCCAACTTTTGGCAAGAACTTTCCTAGAACACTTATTAAAAGCTTTGTGGGTTATTGTTGCATCCGACCAGGCAATGAATAAAAAAGGAAATTATGTGTTCAATTATTAACTCGATGCCTGCCTACGACAGGTTACACACTATCTTGCCGTAAGATTCAAATAATATCTAGTGTTATGGTGCAACATTTGCAGACATTTGTCACTCGTATGCAAAACAGTTCTGCCGTTTGTAAAAGGCTCCGGCTTATCCTTATGTGATCCTTATGGTATGTGTACTCACGGTTTGCTTGCTTGGTACTATCGTTTTCTTTTTTCTCTTCTTCTAAAAAAATGTCTGTTTGGCGTTCCTACTTTCTTGACATAGAGCCTCACGTGAAAGGCACGCTGTAAACAAGATTTACGATACAATACTAAGGGCCGATTTTACAGTGTGAACTTAAGTAAAACTTAAGTAAAACTTAAGTTGAGAACGCTTTAATACTCAGCCTCCGTTCCAATTCCGCTGACGGTTTTGCATATTAGCCGTAAGCTCCTTGCTTTTCATCAAAATTAAAATAATTTGCATTGTTTTTTGTGAAAAACTTAAGTCGCCAATGTTGGTGACTTAAGTGTGTGATTGAAAAAAAGTCAATGTGAAAACGGAATTTCATCCTGAGTGAGTGAAGTGTCAGAACCTATACTTACGTTTCGACTGTGAAATCGGCCCTAAGGGAATAGCTATATCTTCACTTTACAGAATTACCACTTTCCTGATCTTCTGTTCGACTTCATGATAAGAATCGGAAGCTAACTGGAATCAAGAATCGCCGCCCCTAGCCCTCCGTCTCGTTTCAGTATCAAACAAAGATTGTATTAGTTGAGTATCTTCAATAAAATTGTTATTTTTCAAGAAGATTAAAAAGAAACGTATGTACATTAAATGAACATTAAACAAAATAGTTAACAGTTTGAGCAGCTAGGAGAATTTCCTCATCACACTCGAAACTAACAGAGGCTCCAGTCGCAGAATCCAACATGGTTATTTTTCCCATTTGAAAAATGTATACCTAAAATTATAGAATTGTGAACAAATTCAAAATAAAAGCAAAAAGAGCTTGTGTTTACGTTAACAGAAAAATTGGCTGAATATTCTGCCCTGACAAAATTCTCAGGGCACTTTAGTTCTGTAATCAACACCCTACTGTAATCGAATAAAGTGCAAAGTGGACTTGGTTGTTGTCTTAGCTTCATCGAGTTCAGAACTAAAAGTACGCTCTGTGGCGCCATATGGCGCACTAGCGCTTTCATCGAATAAACCTTTAGTCTTTTTTCATATCGAGCTTCCATATCCATCTGGAGCTGAATTTTGGTATCCGTTGCGCTTACCACAAAAAAAACGGTATATAAATTATAATCGTTACAAAATATTGTCGGGTATGTGATTTCAGATAACGACCTTTCAAGTTACTGCATTTTATATAACGCGTAGGTAAGGTACCTACATCTTTCTGAAATTGAAAGCTATCTTAATTTATTCCTGGTTATTTTTCGAGAATAGTGACTTATTAAAAGTATTTCATATATTCTATTTAGCTTATTGGAGAATCCCACACGAACGGGAATTTTTTGATTATTTTTGAAAGATTTATTGATTTATGTATAGCAAATTCAGGGCGCCTAAAAATCCACGCTGTTCCGTCAAGGCCGGCAAAGACCTCACCGACCACTTTAATGTCAAAAAAGGATTTAGACAAGGCGACGCGCTGTCATGCGACTTCTTTAACATTATGCTTGGCAAAATTGTGCAGAGCTCCCGCGCCAACACCAGAGGTACAATCTTACAAAAGTCCGTTCAACTACTCGCAGGCGACATTAACATAATCGGAACAACAATGCGTGATGTCAGTGAAGCCTTCGTGAGTATTGTCACGGAAGCGGCGAATATGGAACAAAACATCACCATCGACAGTTATGACTTTGAGGTAGTTAAGGACTTTGTCTACCTGGGTTCCGCTATCAACTCAGACAATGACACCAGCGCTGAAATTAAACGAAGGATAACTCTTGCCAATCGCTGTTTAAGATACATTACATGCTGGTCACCCCATAAAAATCCATTCACGGATTAATATTTTCGAATTGAGCATCCGTGCTTGGTATTCTTATAATTCACGCTGTGTTTTACAGCAAAGTTTGTAAGTTTATCGTCGACGTTAGTCGAAAAAATGTGTCTGGGTGGAAAAATATTGGCTCACCCACTGATGAGCAATCATAAGCCAATATTATTTTTCGCATCATTATTTTTATCCGTTCGCATAGACCAAAAAAAAAAATCGTCTTAATGAAGATGGTAGTTGTTTGGTCGTGGGCATGAACATGGCTTCTGCCGAGGTCATTGAATCTATTTACAACATGCGTCCCTATCTGCATTTTGGTAGGATTCACTTCCGTTTCAATGCCAAACAGCGCTAATAGTGTACGTAACCCTAAATCTACATCCATAATGTTTACTCAGATGAACCTACAGCACTGCAAGGCCTCTACTACTCTTCTAAGTAGCAGGCTAACGGCATGAAGTAAAAAAACATGCATAACATCCATCCAGGAACCATGGGTGTGGAAAGGTAACATCTGTGGTCTTGGTGGGTTGAGTGCTTCACACGAAATTCTTTACGATAAGAACTCCGAAAGATCTAGGACTTGTCTTATCGCATCCAAATCCTTAGAGGCCGTCACGATCGAAAGGTTTTGTGCCCAAGATCTGGTTGCTGCCTCTATTCCCTACCATGCTAACGGCAAACGGGAAACCTTTATCGTTGCCTCGGCCTACTTCCCCTATGCCTCTTTGACTCCTCCTCCACCAAAGGCAGTTGTTGAGCTTGTAGATTATTGTGAATCCAAAAGATTGGGTCTCGTCTTGTGCTGCGATGCTAATGCTCAGAATACTGTCTGGGGCAGCAGCAAATGTAACGCAAGAGGAGATCGTCTTTTGGAATTCATCTTATCGTCTGACATTACCATCAATAATTTGGGTCACAGACCCACTTTTGTTACCGCCAGGAGACAGCAGGTAATTGACTTACCCTGTCCAACAAGTTTTCAAGGACTATCGCAAAATGGAGGGTATCGCCAGATAGCACCCTGTCAGATCACAGATACATCGAATTTCAAATCAATTGCGAAGTTCTACCTTTGCAAGAGAGGAGAAATCCGAGAAAAACGAATTGGTCACAGTTAAGAGAGGAGCTTGGCCACTCTGTTCAAGTTCCACTCAAACTGAGTTCACGACAAGGGGTAGAGATGTCTGCTCAAAATCTGAACAGCATCCTTACCTGTTGTTTTGAACTCGCGTGCCCAGTTACGAAAAACCTCCGTAGAAAATCGGTACCTTGGTGGAATGCCAAACTGCAGCGTATTCGCAAAGAGACCAGGAAGCTCCTGAATCGGTCCTTAAAAACCAATTTAGTAGAAGACTGGAATCTACATCGATCAAGGCAAAACGATTTTAAGAGACTTATTCGCAAGTCGAAAAATGACTCTTATAAAAAATTTTGTGACGAGATCGAATCTCTAAGTGAAACTAGTAGGCTTGTGAAAGTTCTTCAGAGGAACAGACCAAGCAGACTCGCTTCAATACTCAAACCTGATGGCACCTACACTGAGACCAAGGCGGAGACCTACAGTCTTCTCCTTGAGACTCACTTCCCGGGAAATCAGGTCACCACGTGCTCTTCAGTGGTACCGGCAACGGTGGCCACTGCAGAACCAGCGAACACAACGCGGCTTAACTGGTACATTGCATCTAGAGAGGTGACTGATGACGCTATCAAATATGCTATTGCATCTTTTGAGAGCTTTAAGTCACCTGGTCCAGATGGAATCTACCCGGTTATGCTGAAGCAAGGTTTAGGTCAGCTTTTGCCCACGTTGAGAAGAATTTTCACTGCGAGCCTTGCCTTGGCTTACATACCCACCCTTTGGCGTATGGTTAAGGTCGTTTTCATACCAAAACATGGTAAGTCAAACTATAGCCTAGCCAAAAGCTTCAGACCCATAAGTCTGTCTTCCTTCCTGCTGAAAAGCTTAGAGAGACTGGTTGAGCTGCGCGTGCGCATTAGTTGCTCTTCGTTTGCACCCTCTTTCTGAGATGCAACACGCTTATCAGCGCGGAAAATCCTGCGAAACTGCGCTTCAAAACCTTGTTGGTAGGATTGAATGTGCTCTTGACCAGAAGAAGTACGTGCTGGGCGTTTTCGTCGATATTGAGGGTGCTTTTGATAACGCGACGTTTGAGAGCATGTGCAACTCAGCCAGACAACATGGTGTAGATGAAACATTAGTTCAATGGATTAGGGCAATGCTAATGAACAGGACGCTGATAACCCAAGCAGATTGTGGCAAGTGCGTCATAACTGGGGTAAACAAGGGCTGCCCGCAAGGTGGTGTTCTGTCTCCGCTTTTATGGTGCATGGTTGTAGACTCTCTACTATCGGCTCTCAACCTTCCTGGAACCTACACACAAGCCTACGCGGATGATGTCGCCGTTCTTTCTGTCGGCTCAAACCTAGGGACTGTGTGCTCTCAGGCGCAGAGATCCCTGGACTTGATCGATGATTGGTGCACTAGAAATGGGCTTTCAGTGAATCCTCTTAAAACTACGGTTGTTCTCTTTACGAGAAGGAGGAAGGTCACTAGTCTGACTCAACTAGTGCTTAAAGGTGTCACTATCCCGATGAAGTCAAATATCTGGGAGTAATCCTTGATAGAAAACTTCTATGGTCCAAGCATGTTGAATCCAAAACCGAAAAAGCATTGTCCACCTTCTGGCAGTGCAGAGGCGCTTTTGGCAAGACATGGGGCTTATCTCCGAAAAGGGTCCTCTGGATCTATACTGCCGTGGTTAGACCACTCCTCTCATACGCATCGGTTGTTTGGTGGAACAGGCTTTCGCGGAAACGTGTTACTGCTTCTTTTGCCAAACTCCAAAGAACGGCTTGTCTTGGCTGCACAGGGGCCTTCCCTAGCACGCCGGGCTCTGCTCTAGATGCTTTGATGAACCTCCCCCCCCCCTTGATATATTTATCATGGGGTGTACGCTGAAAACCATCTTTCGCTTAAAGAGAGGTGGTTTTTGGTACCACACGCATTGGAATTTTGAAGAACTTGTTCGAGAATTGTCCTTTGACCCCTGTCTTATGGACATGCCCTCTGACGCAATGACCCCAGAAATCCTTTTGCGACAAAATTACCAAGTCAACTTTCCTCAGGTAATGAAATGGCTTCGGCCAGACTCTGAGCCAGGGAAAGAATGCCATCGTATTTTCACGGATGGCTCCAAAACCGGACAGAGGTCTGGTGCTGGAGTCTTTGTGGAAAGCGAGAACATTAGACTCCACTACCCCTTAGGTAAATATGCGTCTGTCTTCCAAGCGGAGATTTTCGCTATCCTAATGGCTATGCGCTATATTGTGACTAACAGGTGGAGGGCAAGAAGCATATGCGTTTGCAGTGACAGCTAAGCCGCTCTAAATGCGTTGCTCAACCCTCTTACCTCGTCCAAGATAGTGCTCGAACTCAAGAATTCGTTGAACTTAGTCGGAAGGCTAAATGCAGTGAATCTTTTTTGGGTTCCAGGTCACACTGCTATCCAGGGAAATGAGATCTCTGATGAGCTTGCAAGACTTGGCTCAGAAGAGGTTTTCTCAGGACCCGAACCTGCTTTAGGCCTGCCTGTATCTGTTGTCACGTCTGCCATTGATACTTGGGTTTCTCGTGAGCACAGGGCTCATTGGCGTGACTGCGATGGGTGCAGACAGACTAAAGGGCTACGCCCGGACATCTGCGAGGGGTCAGCGTCTTTTCTTCTATCTCTTAGGAGAATCGATTGCAGACTTCTTGTAGGCGTCCTTACCGGCCACCAAGCTTTTGCTAGACACTTGAATGTGTTGGGCTTAAGCGAAACCACCACCTGTCTTGCCTGTGGAGAGGACGACGATACAGCGGAACACTTTCTCTGTAGTTGTCCTGCCTTTGCTCGCATCAGGTGGCGGATCTTTGGGGCTAACGTGGTGACCTAAGCTCACCTAAGCTCTTCATCACTGAAACTCCTTCTCATCTTTCTTCGAAAGAGGGGTAAACTAAATACATTAATGTAAGGTGTCTGCATGGTAGTACAATGGACCAGTATTTGTGTCTGAGTGCTCCATCTGATATAAGCAACCTCCAACAAAAACGTAAAAAAATTATCTGCGCAGATGGCAACCAGTTTTTTGTCAATATCAAATTTTTGTAAGAAATTGACGCTTGTTGTTTTCCCTGCTTCATCAATTGTTTTTTCCCGTAAGAATGATGTCAAATGTTTGCTTGATGCGATAGCAATGTCAGCGTTTTTGTGCTTCGACGTTTTTAAGTGTTGTTCCACATCGAGTTTACCATTGTAGATTATTGAAAATATAGCCAAGCCAAATATAGTACCTCGCCATTATTTGTTGTTTTTCTTTGGAATGGGTACTCCCTTTGCATCTCATCATTTAAGACGCATTTTTTTTCTGCGTGGCATTGCATAAAGGTCAACTGAAATACATTTATGTCATACCAGCATAATTGCACCCGCTTCGCCGGGTGAAAAGTAACTTATACAAAATATTTGATTTACAATGTATTGTATTTAGAGCTTTGTTTTAATTGTATTGTATCCACAACGCATGTATACCTTCAAATCAGTGGGAAAAGCCATTGCAAGATCTGGTATTCGTGACTGAATAAGTATAAGACTCTATCCAAATTCTAATTCTATCACACAACACTGCAAAAACATCGCAATGCCTGGAACACGAATGTGTGTCCAACCCTACCAGCGGCAACTACAGCGCACATCCTGGTTTACAAACCTTTAGTTAGTGCAACATTCTACACTCAATAACCAAATTGAAGCCAAGAGAGCCAATTGTTACCATACACATTCTCGAGACATAAGAGATTAAATTCGCCGCACCTCAAGGCACATACCACATATACAAAATAGTTGGAGAATGCTAATGTCTACAATTTTTGTCATATAATTTTAAGCCAAATTTCATATAATATTCATTGAAAAACAGTCATTTTAAGCTAAAAGCCCTTGAAAAGGCAGGCGTGGTCAATGAAAAGGCCAAACTTTTTAAGCTACTTCAAAGCCAATTAGAAGGCAATGTAGCATACCAAAAATGAATGCGCCAGCACCATTTTAACATAGCTTAAATTTGGAAAAGGTATTTTTTAAAATTAGAGATGGCGGATTCAGCTAATTTTCAAACTTGATCTGAGGGACTGAACTTCCACCTAACCCACAAAATTTCAGCTCTCTACCTTATATACCTTGTATTCTTTCATCTACAAGGGAATCTAAATTTTGTCGAACCTGAATGACCCTTTGAGAAATTTTCGGAGATAAATGTTACTCTTGCATGGTTTGCCAGATCTCACGTGTACTCATATGTAATCAAACATTTTGAACATATTTTTTTTTTAATATATATAACGCATGCCTTGCCTACTTTTCGATCATTATTAATTTTTATTTTTTATTTTCTTATATTTATAGGTAAGCTTGATTAACGACAAATGGCACAAATAATTCTCTTATTCACTTAGGACTCTGAGGTGAGTTTAGTATATGACTAAAAGTCTTGTTAAAAACATTCAAGGGGTCCAGTAGCAGTTGCTCTAAGTTCGGATAACTAAAGTACAACTAAAGTGTGTCTATGTATAAAAACTTCAGCGTGTCAGGGGCACAAAAGAGCAAATGTGCGGTTTAATATTGGTTTCGTTGAGGTTTTTAACTAAAAAGTAAAGTCTTATGGTTTAATGTCACAAATGGAGAAAATTGTGGTACTACTTTTTCGGTTTGAGGGTCTTTCGACGTAGAACAAATTATCAATTACAAAATGGGCCAGTACTTGTTTTTAGTGCAGTCGCATTGAATGGCACCTGCCCCAGTTTCAAGGCCTCCATCATCTTACAAATCTTTGAGTGTTAGCATGAAACCGATTTTTGAATCATTTGTCCTCGGTTAGTTTTGCAGTGTCATGTCATAGTCATATTCTTGTGGTTCAACATTGCTAAGGAGAAACGTGGTCTGTACCGATGCCGACCTACCCATGTGGTTTCAAAATAATCCAAAAAATTTTGATACTCTTAAGTTTGTTGATAAAAAAAACTGTCAGCAAGTTCTTCATAATATTTCTGTTGCGTGCGTACGTTAATGGCCTTTGCCATGCGTAGCCAAAACTTTACGATACCTTACGTCAAACTACGCACGCAGCAAATTTGCAAACTATACTCACCACGCAATGAATGAGCATGAGGTTGTTCAATGGACGCAAAAGTAGAAACCAGATCTTCTTTTGCGTTGTAAATGCGTCTACGATATTTACGGTCAAACGTGGGGTGAAGTTTTGAAGTAAAATTTCGTTTTGCCTGCTGTTGTTGCCCGTTGTTTCTACTCTGCTTGTCATCGAACACACGCAGCAACGCAACATTGCGGTTTGGACTTAACGCTGCAAATCATCAGCAGGCTCGCCGAACCGAAACGCGGAGAGCTATTAAGTTTTGACGTGGGCATATGATTGATAGGCACCATCGACATCATATCGAGGTTTTTGTCAAATTAATCAATTCTCCTGAATTTTTCTGCGAACTGCTTCAGCGGATAGGAAAAAGCGATGACCGTGTATTGCCGTATTGGGTCATTGTCAACGAATGCAGTTTTCCGCAGCCTTCTTAAAATCAATTATAACATCGTTTAGTGAATGGTTTTGACGCCAAGCGTTAAAAGAGCTATTATAAATAGCGCCCTTGCAGGAGTTTCAACTGAGGCTATCGTTGAAGCCTCTAAGAACTTGAGGTGTCTGGGAGAAATCTGTGTGCAGAGTTTGGAGGCAGTTATACTAGGCTCTTTCGATTCGAATAGTGCTTCCCGAGTCTATGTTAAGAACTCTGATGGCTTTGTCTCAAAGTTTTCTCTTAGCCAATACTTGATGCGGTTCTGATAATAGGAGGCCTGCGCCTTGCCCAATGCCAAACCTGGTTAGCGGATGGAACATTCAAGGGGTTCAGAAATATTCTACCAGCTTTGGGTAATTCATGGCATATTGTTTTTTTTTTTTTCTAACGAAACCCAAGAGACGTACAAGCTCTCGGGCTCAGACACGAATTTTAAGTTCGCCAGGGGCAACAAAAGTTTGAAATTAAATATTGTTGGCTTATGTACATTATTTATGCATAGAGAACATGTAAATAGGCAATTTGTACACCCGAGATGGAAGTGAGCTGTGGTGCAGATGGTAGCACCTATGGCTATGACAGAGGATTTGAAGGTCCTGGGTTCGATTCCAGGTCCAAGGAACCATCTTTTTCAAGCAGCAATGCGCAAAATTCACCACAATAAGGGGGAGACGATTAAAAATAGTAAATCCCAAAGCGGTTCCACCAGACAAATACAAGATTAATTTAACATAAGCATTCTATTTTTTTCTGTCATTTTAGCTCTCAAAAAAGGGTGGCAATGTCATTTTCCACGAGCGAAAAAAGATTTCCGTTGTAAGCATCCCAAAAGAAATCGTGTCCTTTTTCGATTCCATAACTTAAAGGTGGTTCGTGATAAGGGTGAATGATATTAATGAGGGGATATATCTTTAATCTCTTACCGAGAAGATTTAAATTTGTATGGTTAATCGCGTAATTTTTAGAGTATTCAATGCAGATTTATATTAATCGCGGATTGGTGCCCGGTGGAAATATGGTATTAGAGTGGTAAGGCACAGAGCAAATCATTTCGTGGAATGGGAAGATAAGAACTTTAAAAGGAGATTCAGGTTACAGGAGAAAAATGAGAGTTTGAAATTACCCCTCCCTACGAAATTTGGCCCAAGAAATTTCTTTGGGCAGAATTATGAAAAGTGTCAAAGCGGCGGCAATTGATTTGGACAACAGCAGATGACATTAAGGTGGACACTTAGGTGTTAGCTATAGCGACTCGTGAAATTTGTACTTTTGAACAACTTTAGCTGTTTCTATAATTTGAGTCCTTTTTATGTTAAGTTTCGAATTTTAAAGAATATAAAAAACTTAAAGTCAGTGAATATTCTGCTGCAGACAATAATCCAAATATTTAAAGTTCTGCTTAATGAATGCATGTTTTATCAATCGCTATAACTTTTCCTTAACATTGTCTTTGACGTTTAAAATGTGGGCAGTTTTTGGTGCACAAAGCGTTCCCTTACTTTTGGTCAGATTTTCTTCTTACTGAGAGATTTCTTACCCCCCCCCCCCACTGCTTCAAATAAGGAAATCTGACCAAAATGGTACAGAAAGTAAGGGAACACACCTATTTATTATATCAAATTGTCGATACCACCAAGCATTACATAAACGACCCTGTAAGCGATTTCATCAACTGTCATTTTAATTTTTTTAGAACTGTCTGCTTTTCTACAAATTTTACTTCTTTGTTAGCACTCATGTTTATCGACAATGGCGCAATTATTGATGACCTTAAGGTTCTATGCTCCTGGCAGCTTCTATATTACAATTGGAGATATTTCGGGCGTAGATGCATCCAGAATATGCTGAACGATTAAAAAGGTTATTTAATCAATTCCATCCTTAAAGGCTGAGTTTGTGAAGTTCCCAAGAAACATTCATTCAAGATGTATCGGAAAAAAAGCAAAACTTTTGCCATATAGCTCGTTTTCCCAATTGTTCAATTCTGCAATTGCTCCCATGTAAGGATAATCTCTTCAGGTTTAATTTTCTCATACTATAATTTCCTTCTCTCAAATAAATTAGCAATTAGCTAATTGAAACAGGTAGAGTTCAAGTATCTCGGGGTCTTTTTCACGAAAGATGGAAGGAGTGATACTGAGTTATCCTGTAGGATTGGCCAAGCTTTAGCAATAGTAAAGGAACTGCGCCAGCCGGTTACCAGCAAAGCTGAGCTTGGAGTGAATGTAAATATCTCAGATTTTAATTCCGTATCCGTTCCAACCCTCATCTATGCTCATGAAATTTGGGTAATGACCGAAAGAATTAGATCGCGGGTACAAGCTGCCGGGATAAGATTTCTGAGGTGCGTTGCTGGTGTTACTCTTAGGGATAGAGTGAGAAAGTTGTTGAGCAGCTACTTCTCCGAGTGGAACGATTCAATTGAAAGAATAAGTGGAATGATTCAATGAATTCATTCTTCTATGATTTGGACACTTTATTCGCATGCCTCTCGACAGATTTCCTAGAAATGTTATGTTAGCCGAGTGGCGAGCGCGCCTGGTAGGCCAAGAAACAGGTGATGGGATCAGGTTATAAACATCTGCAATGAATGTTTTGAAACCAGGTCCAAGACATTCACTACATTTTCCGGGTACCGGGTACTTATTCACTGAACTCAATTCTTAGAAAACAAAATGAATAAATAACCCGCTATTTGATCGTTGAATAAGTATTTAACCCAATGGCAACAAAACATTTAGTTCAGTGTACTCACATAGAATGGGTACACTACAATGAGTGCACCGAAATGAGTCCACTCATTTCAAATGAATCCACTCAGTACATTATTTACGTTTGCTGGGGAAAATGATGTGAGGTAATTTTGTAGGACGGTGGCATGGGAAATACAAAATAAGACGCAGTTTTAAATTTTATAATGTAGATATTTTATTAGATATTTTATAATTTTTTTTTTCCTTTTTCAAAAAATATTAAGATTTTTTTCTAATTCCTTATAATTTTCAGTTTTATTGATATTTGAATTCAAAAACAAAATTTCGTTGACAACAAGTGGGTCAGATTCAGAACCTATTAAACAACGTTTATTAGATAGGTATAAGTTGTCTGTCTGAGCAAAATATCCGTTTTGAAGCTGCACTACTTGCTGGAGTAGATAAAATTTTACAGCTTACCTTAAATAGAAGTGGAAATTCAGCTTGATGCAAGTGCCACAATTGCAAAACATTAAAGTCCTCATGAAAACAATATTTGTATTTTCATATGCACAAAGCTTTTAACTTTAACAAATGAATTTACCACTTCTACATGTTAAATAAAATCCTCAAACAAATTTTTATTGATAAAAGACTATTAACAGTTGTCCTGAGACTGAGACCTCGTTTTCACGTATTTCATTGGCATAACTTTGCATAATGTCTTTACACTCGTCTTTAATATTTTTTTTCGAGGTCGGTATCGACATTGAATCAGTTTATTTGCGGTAGGAAACAAAAAAAGTGATATTTTATGGGTTATTGTTAAATTTTGTAACATAATTGAATTCAAATAAGAATTTAGTGTTGCTTTGAAATTTTTAGTTAGTAGTAGTAGTAATAAGACCTTTATTTAACATGGTTTCCACAATTCACAATTTTGTTCTTAGTCTATAATGGTTTGGCTTAAAGCCGTCTACCAGACTGACATTTTGGTGTAGTTGAAAAAAATAATAATCTACAAAAACTGCACCCCGGAATTTTTAGAAGCACTTACCGTTCAAGCAGATCGAAACCGCGTACGTACCTGGATGTTTTCGCAAATCCATAATTTACCCATAACATAAGAAAGGAGACTATGAAGACCCAACTGACTACTAAGCTGTTTGCCTCGGTGCTTTTCGAGAGACTTACGTCGTGGGTAAAAAGCAAACGTATTCTTCATGAGTTCCAAGCAGGATTCAGAAAAAATTATTCAACGATAGACCAAATTTTTTCGCTGATAGATATCGCGGAAAGCTATAAGAGGTCAAATAGAAAGTTATACGCATTCTTCGTAGACTTTCGGGCAGCCTTCGACACCATACCTCGCGAATCGCTATTTTATAAGCTCCACGAATTTGGTTTTTCGACAAAAGTATTAAATATTCTAAGGGCGATGTACGAAAACAATACGGCTTGTGTATGGGATGGGGAGGAATTATCCGAAGACTTTCGAACGACAATGGGCGTTTAGCAGGAATGTATCCTGAGTACGTTACTGTTTATATTGTACGCTAATGACATAGTCAATGTCCTTAAAGGTGGAATAGAGATATACGGGAAAAAATCCCGGCTTTGTTGTTTGCAGATGATATGGCTCTCCTTTCAGCTAACGGTAAATCGTCTAGAGAGATACTGTAAAACGTGGAATCTATCTCTTAATCTAACTAAGTCGAATGTAATGATCTTCAGAGAAGGAGGAGGTAGATGCTGCCGCAAGGAACAATGGACTTTCCAAGGTGAACACATCGAAGTCGTTCGGGAATACAAGTACTTTAGTGTTCAGCTAAAGCAAAGCGCGCGTTAGGAGCAGTTTGGGGAAAGTGCCTCGACAACAAAAGCATAACCCATAGTGCGAAGCAAAAGATATTCCGTGCAACTTCATCTGCAATCCTTTTTTTACGGAGCACAAGTATGAGGTTTCCGTCCTTATGAAGAAGCTGAAAAATTCCTGTGTTTCTTTACAAAAAGAATGCTTAAGATGCCAGATAGCACGCCCACTTACATGCTCCATCTGGAGATGGTTATTGCTCCCCTCTATATGGACACCCTAAGGCTGCACTTCAATTATGTACTGCGAGTTATGGCAATGAACGAGGAAAGGCTCCCGAAAATAGTACTCTCACATGCAATTAAGGCAAGGGGAAACTGTGTTCAAGAGTGGATGAAGTTAGCTGCTGATTGTGAAATAAATTTTCCGGCCCACCCAAATGTAAATCTTCTTACACTTAAGGATACCTTCAGTACCTTGTTGGAAAAAACAGGCCAGAGATTACACATAGGCTTTATTACAGCAGAGTGAAACACTTCCTGTATGACAAAACATATCTCGTAGCCGATAAAACCATCGATATGTTGAGCACTATTTTTTAAATAAGAGAAGAACTCTTGCCCCTCAACTATATGCCACATCGTCCTGATCTTGCTATACTGTGTAGTTTGTGTAACAGGAGCGAACTAGCAGTATGCCCCATTCTTAATGAAATACGGCTTCAAGTCTTTGGTAGGCGTAGTCTAGGAGTGGAGGAAACCATACATTTTTAATTTCGTGTAAGTCTTCTAAGTCTTCTGTTGGCGGCTTTTTTCATTGTTTGTTTAGTTATTGTTCGTTAAGTGACGAGTTGCATAATTTTCGCCTTTTAATTTCTTTGACGTTTCTTCGAAAGGTCTTGAAACTTTTAAATTTGAGTTTATAGGTACCGGATTTCTTAAAGAATTTAACGAGCTTTGTGCAGATTTCTTTAATTGCTTTTTCCACGGTGTTATGTATAAGGTTTTTTTTGTATAAGGTATTTTTTTTTGTAGGGTGCCGTGGCGTAATGGTTAGTGTGTGTGCTTACTACGCCGGAGGTCTGGGTTCGAATCCTGCCATCGTCACCTGAAAAAAAAGACTTGTTCTTTTTCACGGCCCCCACCTCCGCGAGGGTCTGACAAGTCCTCCGAGAGTATCATTTGTCTTGAAAAACTTCTCAAAGTGCCGTTCGGATTCGGCAAAAAAGAAATTAACACACCAGCATACATTGTTGAGAAGTTGGCCCTGGTTCACCTTGAGCTGTTGCGCCACTCTAATTATTTATTTATTTTTATGTATAAGGTGGTTTATGCAGAATATGTGGTTGTGTGAACGAAAGGCAGCAACCATATTTGCCCCCCTGTCCGCCACTATAATTTTTATTCAGTACAAACCCAAATTCGCACAGAACATTACCGACCTTTGACTTAATATTTTGCGCTGGAGGAAATTGTTTGTAAGGAAAACAAAAATTTAACAGTTGCCCTAATGGTGGTATGACACGTAACTTTTTTTTCATTTTTTGTGCATTTAAAGGAGCAAAACAAATGCAACATAGAAAATTTTAATGAGTGTGAGTGCATACGCAAAAGTCGCATAAATTGGAAAAATTGTATTCACGTATTAAATTATAGTATTCATTTTTCTTTTTTTTTCAAGTAAAATTAAGTGTCATACCCACTTAAGGAAGAAACATATGCATAGTATGTTATGTATGCAACAAAATTTTGGCCAAATGGCCACCGCGACCTCGGCGGCACACCTCCATCCGATGGTCCAAATTTTCGATGAAGCTGAAGCATAATTGAGCTTCTATGCCGTTAATGTGCCGAATTATGTCATCCTTTAGCTCTTGAATTGTTGTTGGCTTATCGAAGTACACTTGATACTTGAAGTACTTGCTGTGTGGCAAGTGTCACCGTCTTGTTAAAAACACATATCTTCCACATTTAATATTCCAATTCGAGCCATAAAAAGTTCGTTATCATTTCACGATAGCGAACACCATTCACAGTAACTACCTGACCGGCCTCATTTTGGGGTGGACGGGGTCTTCAGCCACACTATCGTGAACAGCAGCAATATTTTCTGCAGTACGAGCTGTACGAGCATGCACTCGTGGTTTCACATCTCCTACAGACCCGGTTTGCTCGAGTTTTTGCACGATTTTTCCGATTGTACGCGCATTTGGACGATAAAATTGACCGAAAAAATCACGAAGTGCACGATATGCATTTTGATTTGAACGCCCATTTTTCATAATAAGCCTGAATAACATTAACGCGTTGCTCGAGTGTGTATCTTTCCATGGTTCAAATTGAGTTAGTCTGAAATTGAGAAATGATGAATTGCAGAAAAAAACTGACGTTTAGGTGTAGTTCACATCACATTCAACATCGGCCCTTAAAATTTAACCACTCTTTATAGGTAATGAATTGTCAATGAAATATATGAAGTCTTCAAATAGTTGCCCGTCCATACCTATGTCTGACGTCAGTCCGTATCCAATATTTTTTATTGGCTTTATTTTATCTTTAATAATTTTGAAATTTTATTGTTTAATTTTTCAACGTTTCGTGAAATTGTCGTCGGGTGTGGTAGCAGCTTATCAATATCAACATTTTGACCATATTTTACACATATTTTGCGTATTAAAAATTAAACTCGGACTCGGGCTTTTTGAAAATATTAAAAAGCCCAATTCTGAGTGGTCGACAATTTCCTATAGCCCACTGTGCTATAACGCGCTCACTACTTTTTTTCTCCTCAAGGTCCACACCTGTTAAGAAAAAGCAAATGAGTGCATTCATGCAGACCTTTATCAGGTAAAGAACATCTCCGAATCCGAGATCCGTGTGGGTATCTCGCCTGTGTCTCTTGTATTGGTGGCGGAGGTTCGGGAACGATGGAAGGACCATTTAGCCGCCCTCGCTCCACGATCTTTCTTAGGGTAAGTGGTCACCGTAAATGATGATGATTAATTAAGGGGGAAGCACCGCAGAAAACTTAAAAAACCGTGAGGGGTATTTTTCGATCAATGTACAAGCTATACTCAGATCTAAAATTTCAAGTAATTTTTGTTCTTGCTTGATGGCCAGGATCAACACACGACAGTATAATGTTCTCTTGCTCCGCGGTGAAATACCATTTTGATGCTGGTAAAATTGGAAACGGGTTAATACTCAGTGACAGTGGTTTTTTTTTTTTTTTTTTGTTGGAGGTTGCTACTATCCGATGGAGCACTCAGACACAACTACTGGTCCATTGTACTACCATGCAGACACCTTACATTAATGTATTTAGTTTACCCGTCTTTCGAAGAAAGATGAGAAGGAGTTTCAGTGATGAAGAGCTTAGGTGTTCGGCACTCACCACGTCAGCCCCAAAGATCCGCCACCTGATGCGAGCAAAGGCAGGACAACTACAGAGGGGGTGTTCCGCTGTATCGTCGTCCTCTCCACAGGCAAGACAGGTGGTGATTTCGCTTAAGCCTTACACATTCAAGTGTCTAGCAAAAGCTTGGTGGCCGGTAAGGACGCCTACAAGAAGTCTGCAATCGATTCTCCTAAGAGATAGAAGATACCAGTATGACATGGAACCCAAACAAGATTCACTGTATTTAGCCTTCCGACTAAGTTCAACGAATTCTTGAGTTCGAGCACTATCTTGGACGAGGTAAGAGCGTTGAGCAACGCATTTAGAGCGGCTTGGCTGTCACTGCAAACGCATATGCTTCTTGCCCTCCACCTGTTAGTCACAATATAGCGCATAGCCATTAGGATAGCGAAAATCTCCGCTTGGAAGACAGACGCATATTTACCTAAGGGGTAGTGGAGTCTAATGTTCTCGATTTCCACAAAGACTCCAGCACCAAACCCCTGTCCGGTTTTGGAGCCATCCGTGAAAATACGATGGCATTCTTTCCCTGGCTCAGAGTCTGGTCGAAGCCATTCCATTACCTGAGGAAAGTTGACTTGGTAATTTTGTCGCAAAAGGATTTCTGGGGTCATTGCGTCAGAGGGCATGTCCATAAGACAGGGGTCAAAGGACAATTCTCGAACAAGTTCTTCAAAATTCCAATGCGTGTGGTACCAAAAACCACCTCTCTTTAAGCGAAAGATGGTTTTCAGCGTACACCCCATGATAAATATATCAAGGGGGGGAGGTTCATCAAAGCATCTAGAGCAGAGCCCGGCGTGCTAGGGAAGGCCCCTGTGCAGCCAAGACAAGCCCTTCTTTGGAGTTTGGCAAAAGAGGCAGTAACACGTTTGCGCAAAAGCCTGTTCCACCAAACAACCGATGCGTATGAGAGGAGTGGTCTAACCATGGCAGTATAGATCCAGAGGACCCTTTTCGGAGATAAGCCCCATGTCTTGCCAAAAGCGCCTCTGCACTGCCAGAAGGTGGAAAATGCTTTTTCGGTTTTGGATTCAACATGCTTAGACCATAGAAGTTTTCTATCAAGGATTACTCCCAGATATTTGACTTCATCGGATATCGGGATAGTGACACCTTTAAGCACTTGTTGAGTCAGACCAGTGACCTTCCTCCTTCTCGTAAAGAGAACAACCGTAGTTTTAAGAGGATTCACTGAAAGCCCATTCCTAGTGCACCAATCATCGATCAAGTCCAGGGATGCGTCTCTCTGCGCCTGAGAGCACACAGTCCCTAGGTTTGAGCCGACAGAAAGAACGGCGACATCATCCGCGTAGACTTGTGTGTAGGTTCCAGGAAGGTTGAGAGCCGATAGTAGAGAGTCTACAACCATGCACCATAAAAGGGGAGACAGAACACCACCTTGCGGGCAGCCCTTGTTTACCCCAATTATGACGCACTTCCCACAATCTGCTTCAGCTATCCTGTTCATTAGCATTGCCCTAATCCATTGAACCAATGTTTCATCTACACCATGTTGTCTGGCTGAGTTGCACATGCTATCAAACGTCGCGTTATCAAAAGCACCCTCAATATCGACGAAAACGCCCAGCACGTACTTCTTCTGGTCAAGAGCACATTCAATCCTACCAACAAAGTTTTGAAGCGCAGTTTCGCAGGGTTTTCCGCGCTGATAAGCGTGTTGCATCTCAGAAAGAGGGTGCAAACGAAGAGCAACTTTGCGCACGCGCAGCTCACGGTGACAGTGGTTACTTTTTGAACAATTTTTTTGTAACTCCACTAAATGATCCGCAAACTCAAGGTCAAAGCTTGTTCAACGAAGCTGAATGCTCAAATAAGAACACGGAATGTGGTAGAGACGTGCTTTTGGTGTATGGAAAAGACGATTTCCTGTTTCCTGTTCGATTTCCTGCCTCCAAGTATCGGCTTTGGTACAAGATACCTTTGCAGCAACTGACATATTATAATAAAACGGCTGTTGCCCGAAACGAAAAATAGCCATCTGCAGATCCCGAAATCAGGATCCAAAACAGTCAGTAGACACACATTCTTCCGATACATTAAGGGATTCTTTTTTAATCATTTCGATTTCTTTTTCTTGTATCGAATCACAGGGAAGTGCTAGAAATGCATTAAAGAGGTATTTAGCATAGATAAGACAGTAAGAGTAAAAAAATTTTTCCGTGGCTTCAATCTTTTAATGTTGGAGCACTGGCGTAGCGAGGGGGGGGGGGGGCACAGGCTCCGGGCGGCACTTGCTAGGAGCGGCAAAATTGGAGCTATATTTTTTTTATAAATACCTATATATAATATTTACATAATATTTACAAAAGGGATTCCTTTTTTAGTCAAATTAATTTATTTACAAAGTTTAGCAGCATTGGCACTCCTTCACAGTAATAATCAGACATTCCTTGCGTTGCTTAAGAACTAAATCCAATGAAGCTGATCCTTAGTATGCAAATACACTACATTTCATCAGAAATGACAACCCCGGCGGCACACATAAATTCACAGTACACAAAATCTGCACTCGAAAATACACTTTATCTCTTTGCGCCATAAGTGTAACTGTAAGCTGAGTATTGTAAAGCCGGCTCCAGAGATTAAAACAAACCGAAAAATGTTCGTCGTAATCGAAAACCCGATTGAAAACACGAGTACGATCGGACAGAGTGTGTATACCCAAATAGCTCACGAACACTTTTGCACCGCAAGCGATCATAACGAGTTTTTCCATGGCAACAAACGGATCTTAATTTTTCCAGGGAAAAAAGAAAACGATCACTACGATCTTACAAATATGTTCGAACTTCGAACAAAAGTATGTACTTATTGAAAAAATCGATCTTTTTGACCGCTGTTCTTTTTGCAAACATTCGAATACTTTTGCGTGTGTGATTCGATCCTTTTTGGACGTGTACACAAGAGCGAGTTACTTCCGAGCTTACAAGGCATTGGCATGAAAGGCTTGCAAGCGGGTTCTACTTTTGCTCCACACACAAAGCGAAAATACAGAAAAATCTAACGAATACGAACAATCAAAAAAATTTTTGGGGTGTTCGGTCATTATCGATCAGGCTCGTTTTAATCTCTAATAATAAGTTAATTGTTGAATTGAATAAGTTATTTTGTTTAAGGGATACTTTCGTTGCACCCAAACGAAGAAAAGATTGTAAATCTAAACATAAACGTTCTAACTGGTAAGAGATTTTGCTCCGATGAGAGTAGGAAAATAAAATTTTAAAGAAAATTTTCTGCAAAATAATAAAAAAGTTTCTTGTAAAAAGCTAGTGGAAGGGTTACAATCCCCTTTGGCGAATCTTTGGATACTCCATCCCAATTGACCACCGCCAAGCTCCGCCAAGATTGCGTCATAAATCTTGGTTTTTAAATTTTAGTTTCTATTCACTTTAATTGAATTTAGAATTTATCAGTTAAGAGCATCCTTCCTTTAAAAAGGAGCTTAGCATCAACCCCTTTTCAATAACATAAATTTTTGTCTGTTCATATTTTTCATGAGATGTGTTATACCTGAACGAGTTGATTTTTATAAACAAAATTTGGTTTACACATAAAAACACCCCTAAAAGTGGGCGTGGCAAAATTTCTTAATTTCAGTTGATACGCATACGCACATTATCTAAACTTTTTATAGTGCAATTTTTTTTAGATTTAAAACAAATATATCGAATAAAAACCGTTTATTAAAATGCAAATTAAATTGGACGACGCCCCCATGGGAGCGGTTTTCGATTTTTTTTTAATTTCAATCACAATACACTTTAGCGAGGATTTCGCCTACAACAACTTTGATTTTTCATGCCATTAAGTAAAGTGGGCGTGTCATTCGTCTGTGAAATTAAAGTTACCTTCATAACTTTTTACTTTCGCAAATACAATTAAATTCAAAATTTTGAACTTGATCTTTAACTTTTAACTTGATTTATATAAGCTCATTTTAGGTCTTAAATAATTTATTTATTAACCTGTTTTTTTGAAGAATTTTCGTTTAGATAATTAAAGTTTAATGGGAATTAACTTTGTTTATTTATTATCCTGAGGTAAGAAATTTTTATCCGCTTAGGGATTGGGAAATCGGAAAGTAATTAATTAGGGAATGTTTTAAAATTGGGGCTTCATTTTTACTTCACTCGCTAGAAACTAGTACGAACAACAGTTGGCAACGTTTTTAAGAGAAATTTTACCAATTTTAGTGACAAACAAATGTGTACTATGGTTGAAATAACAAAGGTTTTTTTTAGTAAGTGAAAAACCTACTAGGGGCGGCATAAATTGGGTCTGCCCCGGGCGGCCCCAACCCACGCTACACTGTGTTGGAGCACATAGCTAGAACCTTCTCTACCGGTGAAAATATAATTTTTGGAGCCTCTCCACAACCAGTTCTGTACATTTCCTGACGATTCAGCGTTCAGTTTTTTTCTTTGTTGTTTTCTTGATGCCCTCATACCTAAGCTTGAAGGTATTTGCAGACCTCACAGAAACACCACTTAAAGCGTTAAATAGATTGCTAGATCTTTGCTTCTAATCGTATCAGTTTTTTTTTATTTTCGATTACATCTCGAGGTTTAAAAACAATCTCCATAAGCTTACATATCTCAGATAGTGTGAAGTTAAATGATTTCACCGTCTTTTTTGAAAATGTTTCCATTCTTATTCCCTGTTATGCAAGGCACTTTAAAATTTTCTCTCACTCTCATGAAGAAATAGTTTTCACTTAAAAAAATAATTTAGCTGACATAATTTTGATTGTGATACTTCACTTTGACAGTTAATTCAGCGAATAGGTATCAACATATAGCGTTTCGATTGAAAAATGAAATCTCTTTATTCAGCTGATATTCAGATAAGTTTTTTCATTGAATAGCTATCAAACAGTTTATACGATGTTTGAAAAATCGGCCCTTAAAATAATAAAATTCGTTTTTCCGAGTGTCTGAAAGAATTGGGTAGTAGATCTCTATTTCTTGGTTTCGACTTTATTAGTTTTAAGGACATAGTATCGTCCATACATATTTTATTCCCAAATTTTATCGGTTTCCTTTTTATTGCCTCTTTACATTTTTCAAGCGAAAAATACTTTACAGAGTTTCCAGAACTTCTTTTTATGAAAGTTGAATAAACTTACAACAAATTTTAGGCAAGAAAACTACCAACTCCTGAAATGGAGGCCTTTTTTAGGTAGCCTAACCAAAGCAGAAAAAACTAGGTAAGGTACCAGTTTCGGTAGGAAGTCTGGCAACCGTGCTTGTGGTTGTGGACGAACCTGCTCTTGCTCTAGCCAAATTTTAACTGAATTTTTGGAGCGAATCCAGGGAACATGCAAAGCAAACCACCTTTCTGATAAATTCAGGGGTTTTGCGTGCTTGTGCACGCTGCTGCGTAAATTATGTAAACAAGGCGAAGAAAAAATCTTTTGAACAAACTTTGATGAATTTAAAAAAAAATGTATATACCGGGGGCACTGAAATTTCACGGTGTCCTACCTCCGCGACGTTCTAAGAAACCCTCCGAGAACTTCTTTTGCCATGAGAGACCTCTCAATTTCGACGTTCGGAATAGGCAAAAAAATTGTAGGTCCAGGTCTCAACCATGTGTGTAAAAACACCTGTAGCACACACAGCACGCATGACTGTAAGAGAGGTCAGGCGATCACTCTTCAAGCTGCAAGTGCCAATAAGTTTTTTTTTTATTAAGAGACTACAATAAGGACGCTGCTTCCAGAAATGTATTTTAGTTATTTTTGCGACAAATTTAAACATAGACAAAACATTAGCTATGAAAATAAGTTTTGTGTTAAATCCGTAAACTCAATAGATGGATATCTGTTAACGAATAAAACTCATTTTTTGTACAACTACCTGCCTTTCGAAGTATTTGCATCCTTCAAATTTTAGAATCTATTTCCACCAGCGACAGAACTGTCACCGACCACCGCCCTCGATAATTGGCACAAGCTCGAATAATATTCGGTTTTAGGCTATGGTTAGGCTATGCTTCGGTTCTAGACATTTAAGGCACTTCACGCAACGGTTTGATTGAATATTTTAGTCCTATGCGCTTGTATGGGAATGAGTGCGTGCACATCGAACATTGAACAACCGATACGAAACTAGTTTGGAGCAACTTTTAAATCTGTCTTTTGTTACAGATTTTTTAGTTGCTTGTGCTCAGAAATTAGTTTTTTAGAGCAGGAAGCTCTATGTTTGAGCGCGGCGTGAAACTCTACAGTTTCTTTCAGGTCGCCGACATTTAAGAGAACAAAGGATAAAATATTTTATCTGTATTCGGTGTAGTTACCTTGAGAGATCTGGAAAAGTTGCTCGTGTGAGCGCTGCTTTCGTGGATCGTGAGTAAAATATTGATGCTTCAAAATGTATAGCGGCAGCGAGTAGCTGATGCAGCGGCAGATTGTCCAACTTTAAATTTTTTTAGTGCTACACGGTTGACAGCTCGCTTCAAGGAGAGTAAATTATGGAGGAAAAGGATATGGAAAAATTTATCGGAATTGTGAAAAATCGAGAAATTTTATAGAATTTGTACCACACGTTTTGAAAAACTAATAATAAAAAGAAAGCTCAGGAGTGAAAACTCTCAGCTAGCTAAGACGTCAGCTGCTTACGTACCACATCTAACACAAAAGGGTCTGTTTTCGAGATAGTTTTCGATATTCTATAGATGTCTTTGGCAAGGTTTGCTGAAGCTTATAACGGGTGATTTTTTAGCTGGTTTGGTTTTGGCAACAGTGGTTTTGACAGCTGACGTGTGTTTAGTACCTTGTGTCACTGTCAAACAGCTTCAGTTTGGTTTGCAATTTAACCATGGATCGTCTTACAAATGAACAACGCTTGCAAATTATTGAAATTTACTATCAAAATTCGTGCTCGGTTCGAAATGTTCATCGCGCGCTGCTTCCATTTTATGGTCGGCATTCTCGACCTTCTGAGCAGTCTCGTTTCGGGCCGGTCAATTGGCCGCCTAGATCGTGAGATTTGACACCATTAGATTATTTTTTGTGGGGGTATGTCAAGGCTAATGCCTATAGGGACAAGCCCGCTTCGATTGACGTACTGGAAGCCAACATCCATGCATTCATTCGTGAGATACCGGCCGATATGTGTGAAAGAGTATGCCAAAATTGGACTCAGCGGATGGGCTACCTGAGACGCAGCCGCGGTCAACATTTGCATGAAATTATCTTTAAACATTAAATTGCAAGGTTCAAACTATCGATTCAAATAAATATTTCATTAATTTTTTCGAATTTTTTGTGTTTTTTTTTTAAAAAAAGTTCTCAACCTCTTAAAAAATCACCCGTTAGTTGAAGCCTTATTGCCATACATTTTCGGAGGCTTGCGGTGGAAGGACAGTACTTAAACATCTCTTTTTTCCTTCTAACGGTTTTTAAATTTCATGCATCTGCAGACTTGATCTTTTATTCAGTGTTTACTTCTATTGATGATCCTGAATCAAGCGTCGATCTAAGACTTTCGTTATTATCGACAGGAGCGATATGAGCCTATAAGATTTTTTGTCACATGGAAATGGTCCCGGTTTTAAAACTATTATGAATTAAGCAAATTTCCATTGCGTTTGATTGTATAGAACTCTAAGAGAAACGTTTATTATATAGTAGTTTGACTTTTTCGGTGTCTTTTTCAACACTCCACCAGTGATCAGGTCGTATCCTGGGGCCTTATTGTCTGCCAAAGTTGAACTTTGAACTTATGAATTTTCAGTTCTTTCAGGTTCCGCGTTTTTCTTTTGAACGTGTCGGCCAACGGCGGACCGTGTCGTACAGCCCATAATGTTTCTTTCAAGAATTCGGCCACCAAAATCGCTTTCTCTTTCTCTTCTCTTGTCTATTCACTCCCGTTTGTTTTTATACCCCTTCCCATAGGATAGGATGTATCTTAAGTTTGTCACATAGTTTGTAACACGGTGAAAAAATAATGGTAGACCCCCAAGACCTTAACGGCATATGATCGAGACCGAATTCTGAATCGAATGAGCCATGTCCATCCGTCCGTCCGTCTGTATGTCACATTTCATTGTGATTCATTTCATTGTGTTTAACATTGGCATTCATTGTTAAACCAGGGGTTTCGTTGTGGTCACCATGTGAAACCCAGCACTTCAGAGGCGGCGTCTCTGATGGCATTTTGCCAATGTTGCCATTGGCTATCAATACTTGATGTTGGTTGCATAGGAGTTCGTAGAAGGTTTTGAGAGACTCGGTTGGAGAAGGACCTGGCGATCAAACTTCCTCACAGTATTTCCATTACTTGGCGCTGGTCGGGATATCCGCAGCCGTACCTTGGCTACAACAAGGTAGTGGTCCGAGTCAATGTTGGCTCCTCGGAAAGTTCGGACATCCATGAACTGGAGGAGTGCCTTGCGTCGATCGCAATATGGTCAATCTGGTTGACAGTTGATTGATCGGGAGATCTCCATGTCCCTTTGTGGATATTGACATGCGGGAACTGTGAACTAGCTACCGCAACGTGTCGCCCCGCAGCAAAGTCGATCAGCCTGAATCCGTTATCGGAGGTCGTGTCGTGCAGGCTATGCTTTCCGACAGTACGACCAAAGATGCCCTCCCTTCCTAGCTTGGCATTAAAATCGCCTAGGACACTGCTCATAAGTTTTGTCCAAAAGCTCGTAGAACATAACTTTGGTCTCGTCATCTTTCTCCTTTGTGGGGGCATGTGCGCATATCGGGCTTATGTTGGCGAATTTAGCCTTGATGCGGATCGTCGCGAGGCGCTCGCTTACAGGTTTGAAGGTCAAGACTTTTTGCCTAAGTCTGCCTCCAACAACGAAACCACATCCAAATAGGCGCTGTCTTTGATGCCAATAGCAGTCGCCGTAGTAGATGTCGCAGTTTTTCATCCTTCTTTTGCCCGGCCCGTCCCACCGCATTTCTTGGATGGCAGTAATGTCTGCCTTGCAGTCGTTAAGGGCCTCCGCTAGTTACTCGGCTGCACGTGGTCTGTTAAGGGACCTAACATTCCACATGCAGATCCGGAGCTCGTTGTCCTTTTCTCGTTTGCAATGGTCGTCAACAGTAAATCCGTCCGAATCCGAGGCTTGTTTCTGCTTCGTGACTGGTGTTTCTTTACGTGGCCGGGAAGTCACAACGACGAAACGACCCCCAACCTGGAGGACCAGATCCTTTGCTTAGCTCTAAGGACGGAGAGCCGGATAGCCCGCTCCTTATAGGCCTGAGCTCCGAATACGTCGTAGTAGCCCATATAAGGTGTTCACTAAGTAGTTCGGCCTGACTGGAACTATGGACGCCACCGTTGATTCCATCTGGGGAATTCCTCCGCTGCCGTCCGGATGCAAGGAGAAGTGCCTTAGTGGGAACACTCCTCCCCCCCTCTCTCGTCTGCTACCCCCAACAACCTTCCAAAGGGGTTGGAACCCAATCTCCAGTTGAGGTACTAGGCACCCGGTGTTCACCACGGGGAGGTGAGAGTAGAAGTTGATAGACAGAGGTGGGTTAAGAAAACCTGTGGATGCTTGTATCCTCTTGAGTGCACATGTCTATCCTTTGACCACCTGTTGACCACCTGTGACCATCTGTGGAAATATCTTATATTTAATAGTTTGTCATAAGGGGCGGTTGGACCACGCCCCTTTTCGAAGTTTGCATTACTTCTAAAATGTCAAAAAATAACTATGCCATCAGCATTTTACAGTGTGGGATAGGATGGGGTATTCAACGGTCCGTAACTTACGGTAAGTGCTACAGTGTGTACGCAGAAGTTACGGACTGTAACTTCTGCGTACACCCTGTAGCACTTACTCACTGGTTTTTATTGGAGGCGAGTGCATTATGGGTTTCTTGATGGGCTAAGGCTCCTATTTGTCGATAAGCCTTCAACGCATTCAGTGGTCTTTTTATAATATTGCACTTGTGTATTTAGTGCAATAACTTTCAAGTTATTATAGTCCATTTTCCTTTCAAAATAATTGGGTTAGTACTGAAAAATATTTTTGTTGAACTTAATAGCGGTGCCGTGACTAAGACCAAGCGACATAAGACCAAATCTCGAAATTTGGACTTAAGTCACTTTGTGAAAGTAAGACCAAATTTTATCATTCGGTATTATGACACTCTATAAAGCGACATGAGCCCAAATTACCAAAGTGTCATAAGGCCAAATGCTACGTATCAAAAGCAGACCCCCCTGTCTGCTTTTCCTTTACTTCCCCTTTGGTCCTAAAGTGCAATGTGTCTTTAAGCCAAATTGGGCTTGTCGCTTTACAAAAGTGTCACAATGCCAAACGGCTGTATTTGGCTTTATGTCACTTTAACAAAGTGACTTAAGGCCAAATTTCGAAATTTGATCTTACATATGTCGCTTGGTTTTATGTCATGTCACTCTTTAAAGCATAATTGCACAATACTTGCAAATAAATTGTTTATAGAAAAGTGAAAAATACAACAATTTAGAGAACTTCAACAATATAATAATGGCTAGTCCTATATGATCATTTCAAACGCTGCCAGGCGAGCACCGTCAGGAACCTTTATATTATAATGATGCTGACATTAACTGACAACTCTTCCTGCGGTTTCCCATAAGAAAACAAGTACCTATTTCAAAAACAAATAAAAGAAACTAACAGTATTAAAACACACAATTTTGGCTAGCAATACTGCGAACTACTGACTGCAAACTTAAGAAACAAGGAATACAATGACGAAAGCATTATATGAAAAATTATAATACCGCTGCAGTTTTTCGGTCTTTCATCCATTTCTCTCTCTTCGAAACTTAAGTCGGAGTATTTTTCAAATCGGTGAGAAAAAAGAGAATACCAAAGGATCCTTGTGGATATACTTGTGGGCTGGTCAGCTTCAGTTTATATCTTGCGCGCTATCGAACTCAGCTGAGTTCTTATAGATTTGAGAGCTAGAGATGCATTCATCCCTGACCCAGATCTAGCAAGCTGTCCGCTTCTTCATTTCCTGGGATATGGTTGTGAACTGGCTAAAAGTGTGTTGGATACGCAGAGTTTAAGCTGAGTGCTTAGTGATATCTCGCCTAGAACTTTCCTGCATAGTTTTACAGCCTCAGACTTAATCATATCTGACGCCATAGATTTAATGGCCGCTTAACAGTCCGTGCTTATTCGATTCGCGGCAGCATGGATTATAGCCAGCAGCTTTTTCTCAGAAATACTGCAGACGTCGTTGATCCGGTGTGGTTTCTTTTATCCCAGAGCTTCACAATAGATTTGTGTGCCAATTTCGGTTTCTATACCTTAGATCCATCAGACAGCGTGAGATCACGTAGGCGCATTCTGGTGGCAAATTTCATGTTGAAAACAAATGTCATAGGAAGGTAGTCTGAGCCTGAGGCTTGTGTGTCTATGGAAGAGCATCACTGACTTTCTACAGAGGCGTGTTGAAAAGGTTTAGAGGACCACAGTCCGGATTCTAGATAATTTTGAAACTGCTTATTAAATCCCTTATTAAACTTCGTCCTTTTTAGCTTAGGTTAATTTACTTATCATATGCACTATGTTATAAGAAACTGCCTTACTGCCTTAATGTGTAAGCTCTGATCCTGTAAATAAAATTGAAATTGAAAAGTAAAGCTCACAGATGGAAAAGTTTGCTTTTTAGGTTTGTTCAACTACATCTAAAAAAAAGTTTAAGCTTTGAATTAGAATAAAAATCTTAAAACTTCCTAAGTTATACCACAAATTACTGAACAACTAGATATTCAACTTGCGTCCCTCTTACCCTCCAAAACCCATTTGTTTACGTTTTTATAAAGCCTTAAACGATAAAGCCTTAGCCGGTTAATACGTGTAAGAAGATACAACAACAATTAACCTTACGCGATCAGCTGATGTAAAAGCTGCAAAACGAAATTGCATGGAAATGACGAATTCATGAATTTACTCACATTTGCAAACAAATGTCGGAGAATAAGTAAATTCGTCAATTTCAGCTTGTGGGCAAAGCTTTTACGTGCCCGAAGTTGAATATCTAGTTATTTAGTAATTTATGGTTATACATACCGAGCTTAGGAATAACCATGTAATAAACTTTCATGCGAACTCATATTTTTGAACAGAGACAAAGGATGTTTCTCCTTTTCTTTCGCGACACCGGCTCTGAAACACTTTCAATGGGTGAAGAATATGGCGCTTTTATGTATGCGCTAATGTTGTAGTTTTTTTTTGACTTCGGGATCTTGTTAAAATCTCCTTTCGTATTGAGCCACGAATCGTATTTTTGCTGTCATCGACATAACTCAATGAAAAACCGGATTCATTTTCAACTTGTGTTATTTTTAACATTTTAAGTTTCGGTACATTATTATATTCAAAACACGTTTTTAAAACTTTTGCAAAGTCCTTAAAATAAGTAGGTTATATGTTCATTACCATATCACCAATGAAATGGGTTCCATACGTTCAAGGTTGTAAGGAATCGGAATCGGATGAGTCCCGTCGGTAAAAAGTACTAATTAGCAGACAAATGTTTCTCGCTCTGGTTGTGAGCTATGTCAAACTTCTGTAAAACTGTAATTCCGAGTGACCTGTTAAGGAGTATTTCAAAGTTATTTTTTGATAGCAGGTCGACCTTTTAGAAAATTCTAGACAGCGAATGTGGAATGTAATAGTGTGGAACACAAGAGTGAGACCATATTATTAAAGAAATAGCATTTTCCTCGAAGACCCTCTCTTAAATTTCTGTAAAGACAAAGTCATTACCACTGTCTAAACAGTGAGCTTTTGCAAATGTTTTAATTTTGTTTAATAAAACATAGGACCGATTTCAGCTCTTTACAGAAGTTACTTATGACAAGACAAAAGTTGAAATAGGAATGCCCGATTCTTGTGCTCTCATCATCTTCTTTAAGTTTGCGTGAACCTCATGTTTCTTTCAAAATTTTTCACTTAACTCATCTTCTCTTCTTGCTGCATTTAAGGCTTCACAGTGACCACATTTTTTCGACTTGGGATGATAAAAATAGAGGGTTAAGTTCGTATATTGAAAACATGCTTGTACAAGCTCTCTCTTAAGCCGCGTTGTCACAAGCCACGTAAAACAGGAACAGAAACAGAGTCCCATACATTAGAAACTGAAACCTAAATTCGCTGAATGCGAATTTTTGCGTTGCTAATGTATGAAATTCTGTTTCTGTTCCTGTTTCTGTTCCTTGTGATTACGTGGCTTTACACGCTCAGAAACAGTATCTTTATACAATTCATAAATTTTTTTTTATATATTTAAAATCAAAATAAATTTTTTTTGTTTTGGCTCTACAGTAATGTGACTCTTTTGATGGAAAAGATCAAATAATGCTCTTCCGTAACCCCGTTTCCACTAATTCGATTTAGAGACTCAACTTCTCGTTTGTCCTTTTTGGTAGCTCCAATTGTTTTTATTCAATAAACAACGTGTCCAAACCGTTGAAGAATCGATCGCTCCATTCGGAGAAGTAGCTGCTCAACATTAAGATTCCAATGAACACTGACGTTTCTCACTCTATCCCTTACACCAGCAACGCACCTCAGGGATCTCATTTCGGCAGCTTGTACACGCGATCTAATTCTTTCGGTCATTACCCAAATTTCATGACCATAGATAAGGGTCGGAGTGGGGTGCCGTAGTGGTTAGTGTGTGTGCTTACTACGCCAGAGGTCGGGTTCGAATCCTACCATCGTCACCTGAAAAAAAAAAGACTTGTTCTTTTTCACGGTCCCCAACTCCGCGAGGGTCTGACAAGCCCTCCGAGAGTATCATTTGTCTTGAAAAACTTCTCAAAGTGCCGTTCGGATTCGGCAAAAAATTGTAGGTCCCCTTGTATGTAAAAGAAATGAACACACCAGCATACATTGTTGAGAAGTTGGCCCTGGTTCACCTCGAGCTGTTGCGCGACTCTATTTTTTTTTTGTTTTTTAGATAAGGGTCGGAACGAACACTGAATTAAAAACTGAGATCTTTGCTTTCACTCGAATCTCAGCTTGATGACCGGCCGACGCAGTTCCTTTACTATTGCTCCAGCTTGGCCAATTTTACAGGACAATTCAGTATCACTCCTCCCATCTTTCGTGAAAAAGACTCCGAGATACTTAAACTTCTCCACCTGTTTTAATGGAACTCCATTTATGTGCAGGGTACACTGCACAGGAATTCGGGAAACAACCATCACTTCCGATTTGTTCACGTTTACTTTAATCCCAGCATCACCCCAGACGGCTGAAAACCTATCCAGTGCTCGTTGAAGTTCCTCTTTGGATGATGCAAGGATGGCCAAATCATCATGCGAAAAGCAGATGGCTCATCCTGATGCCAGCCAATTCGAAACATTGCTCGCCAAGACAGCGCTTCACCATCCAGTCCATATATGCTATGAAAATGAGCGGCGACAGAGCACTGCCCTGGCGAAATCCAATGCGCACATCAAAAGGACGGGATTTGACGCCATTTATCCGTACACAGTTTCTGCAGTTTCCATACAAAGACTGGATAGCTCTCAGAAGAGGCCCACTCAGCGCATAGTCCTGCAAAACTCTCCACAGTGTATCCTGAGGGAATTTCTTGCACTTTTGAATTAAAATACCAGCATGATATTTTTTCCTTGTTTTTATTTCCAATTGTTTTTTCAAAAATAGACTCTTCACAGGAATTTTTTAATTTGAAAACATCCGCCCAAAATTTTTGTATATTATCTTTATTCAACTGCATAATTGCTAAGTAGGAAATTCTTAGGAGCTTATATTCAGACAAAATATCTTCTTTTTTATCAGCTTCATAAAAATTAGAAAATCATTCTATAGGAAAATTCAAGTCCATAAATGAATTTTGTTTACAAATTTCTTTTGGGCTTATTACTCGTAGCCTTTAAATTTCTTCATTTTCAAGTCCAAACGTTTCCGTCTAAGAACAATTTTGATCTTTTCGTTTCCTTATCCGTTCAACAAGATCTTAAATCCGTATTTGCTCAATATCTATAGATTTTTTTTCTAAAAATTCCTAAGATATAATTAGGAACTATAACTAATAACTCCAATAAATATTTGACCTAAAGATCTAACAAGCCGGGCACAATGGTGCCTGTGTCTGTCGCTGTGTCTCGCCTCATTTTTCACCTAAAATCAGAGATACGCATTGTGTCGCTATATACGTGTTA
Source organism: Neoascia interrupta (assembly GCA_947623515.1). NCBI lineage: Eukaryota > Metazoa > Arthropoda > Insecta > Diptera > Syrphidae > Neoascia > Neoascia interrupta. Next base: position 95,032,417 of record OX392464.1, on the reverse strand, counting down.
CCGTAAGCTGAACTGCGAGACACGGACACAGACACAGACACAGATACTCATTGTGTCCCAGCTATAAAGTTTAAGCTGTTTGAGAAGTTTTTTTCTGACACTTGCAAATCAAATGGAACATTCATGAATATAATGAAAAAATGCGTAAATTTTTTCAATGGAATTCGAGGTTCAAACCAGGTTTTATTTATTTTCATTTCGAAAATACGAGCCAAGATTTAAAAATATGAGTAGGTACATGAGTCCACCTGAAAAAAGATGAGTCCAAGTGGCAACTGTGTGTCTATGCCATCAAACACAGTTTTATTTGGATAGACTTATCCAGTATTTCCGCGAATTCTTCTTGATATTTTTTATTTTAAATAAAAGAAAGACTCACCTTATAGGGGTTCCATAGATTTTTCGAAGAATTTTGTAATGCAACTTAATTTTAAATTGCCCTCAATAATATTGTAATGTTTTTCCTGGGGCTCGTCGAATAAAACTCAATTTCACTTTTATAATTTATACACAATGAAACACTTTATTTATCAAACAAAACTTATTTAAAGAAGCGAAGTTGTGTGATATATCAAATCACACAACTTCGCTTCTTAGACTTCAACACTTTACTTCAATTCAATCAGTTTTTACTTAACTATCGATTTTCACAAGTCAACGTTTAAAATATAACTGTCCCGTATGAGCCTGTCACCCATGTATTTATACAGAATATTTTTTTCAAAATACTGAAAAGTTTTTGAAAAATGAAGAGTTGGCCGAGAAGTGTGTTCGCAGAAGTTAGAGTCCGTAAAACGGACCGTTGATTACCCCATCCTATCCCACATTTTAAAATGCTGATGTTGTTGTTGTTTTTTGACATTTTCTAAGAAGACCAAACTTCAGAAAGGGGCGTGGTCCTAGCGCCCCTTATTACAAACTATCAATTACAACACATATATTTGCAAGTTGCCTTTAATGTACGTAAAAATGCAACATTTTTGTTCAAATTCAATATTTTTGAAAAACTGACCCCTAAAATATTGAATGAAATACATTTGAAAAACTACCATTTAAATCGATGCCACGACCACTAGGGGAGGTAAAGCGATTAAATTTTTATTTTGTGTATCTTACAATAACAACATTGCCAAAATGCCATCAGAGACGCCGCCTCTGAAGTGCTGGGTTTCACACGGCCACCACAACGAAACCCCTGGTTTGACGATGAATGCCGGCAAGCACATGCAGCTAAACAGGAAGCATACAAAGCGGCGCTGCACAGAAGGACTAGAGCTGCTCGCGAGCTCTACGAGCAGGGGAGGAGAGAGGAACACCGGCTTCTCCGAAGGAAAAAGAGAGAGCACGAGAAGCGCGCGGTTGAAGAGATAGAGAGATGTTACAACAGGAATGAGGTTAAAAAGTTTTACCAAAGGATCAAAAGGTCCTGCCAAGGGTATAAACTTCGAACTGAAGCCTGTAAGGACCATCAAGGGAACATTGTTGTAGAATCGCAGTCGGTGCTGAGGATTTGGAAAGACCACTTCTGCAGACTGTATAACGGTGAGGACGAACCAAATACCGCTGTCAGGCAGAACGAACCATTCAACCCGGGCGAAGACGTTACCGACGAAGCATACGAACGATACCGCCCGAGTTGTGCCAACTACAGAGGCATAAGTCTTCTTAACATCGCATACAAGATCTTTTCTGCTGTACTGTGTGAACGCCTGAAGCCGTTTGTCAACAATCTGATAGGCACATATCAGTGTGGCTTTAGGCAAGGAAAGTCCACCATCGATCAAATATTCACACTGCGGCAGATCTTGGAGAAAACCCAGGAATTCCAAATCGATACACACCACCTCTTCATCGATTTCAAGGCCGCGTATGACAGCATCTATAGAGACGAGCTATATAGCGCAATGTCTAGTTTTGGCATCCCTGCCAAACTCGTCAGTCTGTGCATGACGATGGAAAACTCACGCTGTTCCGTCAAGGTCGGCAAAGACCTCACCGACCCCTTTGATCGGTTCCGCTATCAATTCAGACAATGACACCAGCGCTGAAATGAAACGAAGGATAACTCTTGCCAATCGCTGTTTCTTTGGGCTAAGAAGGCAATTGAGTAGCAAAGCCCTCTCTCGAGCAACTAAAGTGTCCATGTATAAGACCCTCATCATCCCAGTCCTGCTTTACGGTGCAGAAGCATGGACTCTGTCAAAGGCGGATGAAAATACTTTAGGTTGCTTCGAGAGGAAAATTCTTCGGACGATTTTCGGTCCCGTCTGCATAGACGGAGAGTGGAGGAGGAGATATAACATCGAACTGTACGGGCTGTACAGCGATACCGACCTAGCCAAAAGAGTCAAAACACAACGTCTACGATGGCTGGGTCATCTAGAGCGGATGGACACCAACGCCCCGGCCCGGAAAATCTTCGAATCCACACCCCAGGGACGGTGCGGTAGAGGAGCACCGAGACTCAGGTGGCGCACGCAAGTGGAAGGGGACCTCAGCCAACTTCGCGTGCGAAACTGGAGACGGCTAGCTAGAGACAGAGCTGGCTGGCGAAGCTTGTTGGCTGAGGCTCAGGTCCACCCCGGACTGTAGCGCCACCTTAAGTAAGTATCTTACAATAAACAGGAGATAATTAAATAAAGTCTTACAGCTTTGAAAGATCAGGAGCTAGTTGCACAAGTGCACCGATTGTGGGCGTGTCTGTGGGCGGATTTCAAAATTTTTTATACTAGTACTGCTTCGGATATCATAGGGCCTAAAAACGTATGACATACATACAGACGGACGGATGGACATGGCTTATTAGTTTCAAAATTCGGTCTGGATCATATGCCCTTAAGGTCTTTCTTTGGGGTCTACCATTATTACTTCACCGTGTTAAAAACTATGTGACAAACTTAATATACCTCCTATCCTATGGGATGGGGTATAAAAATACCGCTGTGTGTATATGACTTCATACTTAACGGCTTTTTTTCATTTAAAATACATAAAACATCTGTTCGGAACATTTTGTAGAATACCGTTATCCTTTTTTTTACTGTCATATACTTTGCGCTGGCATAGATTTTTTAGCTATCGGCTATAAAAGCGAGTTTTTTAATTTGGTTTTTAAACCGTTTCAGAAAATGTTATGTTATTGGGGGGGGGGGGGGGGAGGGTTGATTGATCGTTGAAACGTTTTTGTACTGACCACTTTGTTTGCCCCATATACACAGCATCATAGTCCGATTTATCTAGGCTATATTTTTTGTCCGCGCAATTCACTGAATTAATTTTTGTTTTTGTAAGCTTACGACATATTATATTCGTTGAAAACCGATTTTGATTTGTTCGTGATTTACGAAACGTACGACACAGTATCCAAGCAAGAGGTTAACGTTGTTAAGTTATATTTTTTAGTTTTTTTTTGACGTGTTTTTTAATAACGTTGTCAACCAATGACGTTAGATAACCAATAATATCGGCGACGGATTTCATATACCTACACAGGCCATTGAATAAAAAGCAGATTACTTGTACTGAAAAAGGCAGTAAGAATCACTGGTTATCATTATCGTTCGCATTGTGCTTGTCAGCTTATGGTACACGGAGAAGGTTAAAGATTGATCAATTTTTTTTTAATTACTTGGATATCAAGAAAAGCTAACCTTTTAGTAACTTCAACTTCGCAGGTGAAATTGATCGAAGGCAATTGTGAATTAAGAATATTCAAAATTTAGTTTTGCTTGTCACGATCAATCACTGCCGAAATTCCATGTATCTGTGCCGAACACTAAGTATTAGTTCGTTGTCTACCTATTTTATTCCACTGCGCCATGAAACATTCACTTATTAGCGGAGATTACGGCTTCCCCATGTTTGTGCCGTTCTCAACGCGAAAGAATATTCCACGGAATTTTCAAGAAACAAAAAATGTTTTGTTTTGACAAAAAAAAAGTCACGCACAAAGATGCCACAATACTGTTAGTTTTTTGTCATCAGGGACATCTAAATTCTTGAGACATTTTTACCATATAAAAGGTGCTATACAAACAAATGCTTGTAGATTGTAGATTGTACGGGGGAGGTTGTACAGTAAATCCCAGATCACTGCGGCCACCAGTGGGTGGGCGGCCACCTATTTGTTTGCTCGCAGTTTGTTATAAAGGCGGCTCGCTCTTTGGGTGTGCTGGCAGCTATGACCGCTGCTTCGAGGTAGAACTTACCTAGAAAACGTTGACGTGTTTTAATTAAGCAGGGTTGAAATCGGCTAAGGTGATCTGTGATTTTCACATTTTGTGACAGTCAATGTGATCAAACAAAATAATCAGTCTGCGTATGGTGATCACAAAAGTATTGTTCCGAATCGTTGCCTTATTTAGGCTTTGGATGTAAGAACACTGATTTTTATTCGTACATGCACAAAGTCAGCCTAAGAGTAGGCAAAAACACCAACTTACCAGAAAGTTTGAGAACTGGTGACCAGCTGATTTTGACGATAATTGATCGGGAGCTGTCACATGAAAATTTTGATGATCACAGTTTACGCAGACGAATTTTTGCGATTTGTGACATCACTTATCATAGATCACCTTAGCCGGTTCCACCCCAGTTACAGTCACATAATATGTGTTCTGCTGTTTCTGTGCCCTCGTTGCATAGTCTGTGTTGTCTTGCCCTATCCCCATGGTCATCAGGTGTCTTCTAACTCGACAGTGCCCTGTGAGGTAACCTGTGACCAATCGAATCTGATTTCTTCTTAATTGCAGTTGCTGTTTCGTTCTTTGGTAGGAGCTGTTTGGCATGAAAGCTTTGGCTTGCCTGTTTCCTTCGGTAACCCTCCAGAAATGAAGCATCTTTTTGATCAGCCAGGTTTTCACACAACTCTTATGGTGTTAATTGGGATCCCGCAGAATGGTCTTGACATCATGAATTGGGATGCGGATCCTTTTCTAGCTAGTTCGTCTGCTTTTTCGTTGCCTTCAAATCCGTTGTGCCCTTGCACCCAGATCAGGTGAACCTTGTTCGTGCTGACCAGTATTTGTGGGATTTGAAGATAGTCTCAGACCAGTTTTGATGTTACCTCAAAGGCGTTAATTGCGAGTAGAGCTACCCTGCTATCAGAGAGAATGTAAATGTTCTTATTTGGTATAGCTTTGTCTAGATTCTCTCGAATGCTAAGTTCAATTGCTTGTATTTGAGCCTGAAATAAGTAGCCGCTTATATCCATGCCAGCGAATAGTAATGTTTTAGTGCACGGACCGTATACTCCGACTCCTTCATTTGCTTTGGATCCATCTGTATACCATACAACTGAGTCGTTGGTAAATGTAGGTTTGTTCTGTTCCCAGTTTAGACGGTCTGGGAATGTGACCTTAAAGTTGCGTCGGAAGTTATAGCGTGGTAAGTATTTATCTGTTAAGTGTGTTCCAAGTAATTCATTATGCCTGAGTTCTTGTAGAATATCAGTGTAAACTATTTTGCAATTTGATTCATCTTCTGTGATAAGCATAACCATTGCATTATAACGATTTCTTCTTTCATGAGTTCTAGATGAATTGGTGGGATGTTTAGGATAACCTCAAGTGCAGCTTTTGGTGCTGTTTTCATTGCTCCAGATGCACAGACACAAGCTAGTCTTTGTTTTTAGTTGAGTTTAGCCTGTGCCGACCTCTGCGTTGCTTTATACCACCAAACGGCGGCTGTATACGTGATGATAGGTGTAGTTATTACCGTATACATCCACAGTCTCATTTTGGGGTTGAGTCCCCAGCTTTTAACAAGCAAACTTTTGCAGGTCCATAAGGACAACCTGACCCTGTCAATTGCTTTGGTGAGGTGAGAGTTCCATGTAAGTTTTTCGCCAAGGGTGATTCCTAGATATTTGACTCTCGTTGAGAACTCTATAGTTTCGCCGAAGAGTGTAGCTATTCTATGCCTTTCTCGCTTTCTTCTCTTGGTGAAGGCGACTATGGTGCTCTTTTTGGGATTGACTTTAGGGCCAACTTTTGTGCACCATTCAGCAACAAGGTTTAGAGCCCTCTGTAGGCAATTCGAGATTGTGTCTTCGAATTTACCTTTGATGAGGGTAGCTATGTCGTCTGCATATCCTTGGACAGAGAAACCGTCATTACTGAGGATTGTCAGTAGTTCATTCACTACGATGGACCACAGTAGAGGTGAGAGTACTCCTCCCTGGGGGCATCTTTTGGTAGCTGTCATACTGGGTTTGGTGCTGCCTAATGAGGTTTTTATTATTTTGTCCTCTAGCATGCATTTTATCCATTTACATGTAGTGTCGTCGATCCCCATGTTTGGGATACATACCTCTATATATTTGTGAGAATTCTGTAATTTCGAATGCCCCTTCTATATCGAGGAAGCAACGACCGTTACCTCCTTGTCCCTGAGAGATTTTTCAATTCTCGGGTTAAGGTTTTGTAAGGCGTGTGTGGTCGATTTCCCGGGTTGGTAGGCATGTTGATGTTCATGATTTGTGGAGACGGGGTTGGTTTGAAGTGCCCCGTCTCTGATATGTCTGTCCAGGATTTTTTCCATAGTTTGGAAAATTAGAAGAGTGTTTGTAGAATTAGGTACTCGTTCATAACAACGTTTATGAAAATCATACTTGGGGACACGTGGTCTTTATTTTTCGTGTGCAAGCAAAAAGCTTGATATATTTCCCACTATCATCCCGGAGAACGCTCGAAAGTGTCAGTTCGAAAAATTCCTCACTCTGACCCAGGAAATCAGTCTTTACTCCGCGTCGTTCACAAAATTGAGATCTGGTTCAATTTATGCATGCTAAAAATATTATAATAATAAAAAATAAGAAAATATTTCAATAATTATAATTTATAAATAAAGAGAATGGTATGCTACTTCTTGCCATTTTGCAGCCATAATGGCTTCCTACATTGAGGGCACATTCAAAATAAGATTTTTATGCTGCTTTTCTGATGAATGGCACCTTGCATGTAGCGACACAACATTTCCTAAACAAGCGATCGTATGTCCTTGTCAGAACTACATTACTTCATCCTTTATTACCACGTTTATCCGACACTTTAAATCGCTTCGAATGATATAGAATTGACGAAAACCGATAGCATATACACTTTTTGAAACCTATTTAAGTATTCGAATCGATTTACACAAAACTGATTTTCAAATCGGTATTATCAAACTCAAACCGGCTCCAAAATGGGCATCGGTTAAATCGGTTTGAATCCATTGACTTTTGAATTTTTGTCACAAACTGTTCGGGCTTGACATTAAAGTAAAACTAAATTTCAAACCGGTTTGTTTGAAACTACTTGAGTTTGCGCATAAACATGGCAGTGGGATCGGTGTGAGTCAAAACGGTTACAATTCAATTCGATCTATTTTGTCGGATTAACAAGGTGTATATCACCAAAATGAAGACCCTGGTGGAAGACACTAACACATGCACGCCTGTTGACTTCGATCCGACAGCTCGTGTGTTAAGAAAGGTGTCGAAAGTTATCAACGAGCACAAAGCAATCTTACCAACAAAACGCCTAATACCATCGTGCACTCAACCACCGAAATTGTATGGACTACCTAAAATCCATAAAGATGGAAATCCTATGCGACCCATTCTGATTCAAATCAATGCACTGTGCTACCTTCTTTCTAAGCATTTGGTGGAGGTCACAAGACTGTTGGTTGGGAAAACAGACCACTATATAAAAGATTTGTCGCATTTCGTGTCGATTTTGAATATACGAAAATTATTTCGCCCTCTTAGAATTTGGCCTTTCCTCGGGCTACTTCTCATTCAACAACCAGTTGTATCTACAAAAAGATGGTGTAATGATGGGGTCACCCTTAGTTACTGATTTGTGGATGGAAAACTTTGAGAAAAAAGCCCTGAACAGCTGCATCGTAAAGCCAAAGGTCTGGTTGAGATATGTCGACGACACCTTCTACATCTTAAAAATTTCTGTACTGCGTGACGAGTTTTCTAGAACATCTAAGTGCACCCCAAAACTAAGTTCACAATGGAACAGGAACGGGATGGCTCCATTGCTTTCTTGGACGGGGTTATGCGGAAACAGGACGGTACACTAGGACACACCGTATACAGAAAAAGCACACACACAAGCAGATACCTATACGCTAACTCCCACCACCATCCTGCAAATTTAGTATCCGTCGTGTCCACGTTAATACAGCGCGCTCATAGAATATGTGATACCGAACATCTTGCCGCTGAATTAACCTTTGTCAATAACATCTTCAAATCGAATGGATATTCGAAAAAACAAAGGACGTGGAAGCCAAATTTGCCCCGGGAAAAGGACGACAATGATATGGACAAAAAAGCATTTTAGCCATTTTTCAAAGGTGTTACCGACAGAGTAGGCAAAGTTTTGAAGCGATGCGGGGTAAAATCGTCATTTTTACCTCCAAAAAAGGTGATAAACCACCTCCAGTCACCTTAAGATCGCTTCCCACTTCAAACACCCGGCGTGTATTCGGTTCCCTGTAGCTGTAGGGCGTCATATGTTGGGCAGACAAGAAAAAGCATCGCCACCCGCTTGAAGGAACACATTAGTGCCGTCAGCAAACGTCAACGGGAAAAATCAGCAATATGCGAACACATCCTTGACAATCCAAACGAACACCATTGGATACGTTTTGATGAGGCTACAGTTCTGGCCCGCGAGGCGCATTATATCCCTCGCTTAGTTCGGGAGGCTATTGAAATAAAACGACATAAAAAATTTCAATAGGGACGACAGTTTTAAACTCTTGAAAACTTGGGATCCCATAATAAACACCACACGGTCGATCTCAAATAGGCTTGCGACACCAAGGGATATTGTGAGCACGGCTTTCTCCCAACAAAATCTACCACATAAGCGAGAGAACAATTCACCGCCCACGCACCGCCCACGCACCGCTACAACCTGCGTAGCGTAAATAGCCAATAGCAGCTTCAGGCAGTTTGCTGGTGAACCCTAAAAACACCCCTTAAAAGTCGGCGGAGATCAAAATTTAATATGGAGCAAACTTAGCAAATAGTAATATCTTTAATATTTGTCACATAATTTTTTTCGATTCGGAGTCAGCTTTCCGAGAAATTGGGTTTTTAAAGATCTTACATGTTAAAAGTGGGCATGGTTGTTATTGTGGGCGGTCCAATTTTTGCCTTGTTAAAGATCTTAAGCCAACATTGCTCAGTACCAATATTAAAGTTCCTGTGCCTTGTCTTACTTGACCAAAAGGCATTTTGAAAAAAAAGTGTAATAGAGGTTGTCTCACTTTGAAGCCAGTAGTGTGCGTGGCCGTTGACGGATTAAGCCAAGTTTCACACCTTGTCTGAAGAACCAAGCTGTGTACCAAGTTTCAGCTCTCTATGTTGATTTACACATACTGACGGACGAACGGACATGGCATAATCGATTCACATGCCGGTCTCGATCATATCTCTAAAAGGTCTTAAGTGTCTACGACGGTGATTATTTCACGGTGTTACAAACTATGCATTAAAATTAATATACCTTCGGTCGGGTGTAAAAAACAAAGCTTTGTCTCCTAAAGAAGCATTAAAAAGAGTTCGCGAGAGTAAATCTATCAGAGTAAGAACTGATAAAATTGTTGTTGACAGAACCACCTTTGTTTTGAACAGAACATCCTTACCTTGACAAAGAGTCAACATAAGGGTGTAATACCAATATAAAAATATTATTCCATGAAAAACCAAACTGTTTCAGTTACTTTTTTCATTGTTTTGATAGTCGAATTCTTAGTGTTAAAGTCACCCCAAGAGTGTGTTCAAATCTCCCCACAGCACGGGAGACTTGAGCCAAAAATCTTATTTCAAAAACGTTGCTCTACCTAAATAAATTCATTTGAGTAGAAAACCCTTAAATTTTTTTAAAATATGAAAGGTCAATCTGAAAGAAGATGAATGTAGCTCTATAACGATGCACGTGTCATGCAGGTGACATTAACAGAAAAGATTTTATACAAGATTTAACAAAAATTGGCTCAAGTGTCCCGATTTTCCCCTAAATATTCCCAATTATTGTAATTATTACAAGTACTAATGTTGAAGTTTTTTGACTGAAATTATCATTACTGGCACATTTAAAATACTTGCACCTCTTCGCTTAAAATTCGTATCTGAAAAAAAAACGAGCTTTTTTCTGATTATATCAGCAAACTTCAGGACTACTTATTCACCCAAACCCATGAGTGGCCTATGGCTTGAAGAGCGGCCTGGATAAATCTCAAATTGAGGACAATATCGTAGGCCCTAGGGGATGAGCAGCAACCCAAGCCTTTGTATGCAAATCTCACAAGGTTGGTGCAGATAAGCTGTTTGCACGAATTCCTCCCAAAAGATATCATAGCTTCGTTTACCAAATCATTTGGTCTGATGTGTGCAATGTTTCAACTAGGAAATGAGTACAGTGTATCAAAACAAAACTCGTACAGTTGTTATTTTTTCATAAAAACCAATGAAATGTGAGAAGGCCTTATATTTAAACTCTTTAATTGGTATGTAATAGTTCAGGAAATTTCCTACACCTGATTCGAAAATTCGAATCTCGGGAAAAAAAACCATAACAACATAACAACAAAACCAAAACAACATACTAATGTATGTTTTTTCAAATAATGAAAAAACACTTAAAAAATAAAATTCGTGCACTTTGTGCACTTTGCAAAAATAGTATGTCATATTCAATAATTGCAAAAAAAAATTATTTGTGTTCAATTTTCAAAGCTGTAAACAGTGTAACCTAAGTGGTTCTCTTTTCTGTACAAAATGGGTAGAGAAAACGGTCAGAAATCGGCTCTTTAGTTTTTCAGGTTTTACCTTGAAGATGTAAGCTTCGTTTGACGTAAACGATAGTGGCTTGAGCTAACATTTACTATGAAATTCTAATATTTTAAGCCGCCTTACCTAATAACCGGCTAGTTGTTAGTTTTGAATTTGCGTACAAATCGTTTACTCTTAAAACTTTAGGTAAACCTAAGTTTTTGGTAGTTTTTACACATCTAAGAACGTGAAAACTTTAATAAATGATTTTTAAAGTCATGCTTGATTTTGGCTTTTTTGTTGGAAGTTGCACACAAATCGACGAGAAATATAAATTCGAATTTTACATAAAGGTTTTATTAAGTTCTACTAAAGACAGCAACGGTTTTAAACCTTTGGCTTATGCATGCGAGTGAGTTTACCCAAACCCAAGTAAAATTTGGGCTGATTGAATAAAGTTGATTTATTTAGAAATGAAAAAAGTTATGTTTTTAGTTTCAGAAATATTTGAATTTTAAACTGAAGATTTGAATAAGAAAAAGGAGAATTGACAGTTAAGTAAAAAAGGAGTCCTCTTTAAGAAATAAAAACTGAGAGAAGAAAGGCCTGTCCTCTCAAGACGAGAACGGATGGTCACAATAAATATAGCTGGGTTATGTCATTTGTCAGGCAAAGTTTCAAAATTGATAAAATCCACCAACAGTCACGCCCACGATTGACTTGAATGTCAGACAGCGTAAAATTCACATTTGATTTCAAAAGGCCTTTTGGTTGAGAATGACAGAACCAAGGGACTCGCATTTTGATGTAGTAATTGTTGGACCACCCACATCGTTGGTGGTCCCAATACCCCATCCTAATTCACCACTGTCAACGTCACGCTCCAAAATGTGTCAAAAATCTTGGTTGGTAAATTTCAGTTTCTATTAACTTTAATTGTGTTGAGACTTTGTCAGTTAAGAATCTTCTTTCCTAAAAAGGGGCGTGGCATCAACCACTTTTCAATAACATAATTTTTTTATCAGATGCGGTAGGTATACACGTGTTGATCGCAGTTTTTTATTAAAAAATTGTTTTTTTACTTAAAAACGCCCCGACAGACGGACGGACATGGCTCATTCGACTTACATTTTGGTCTCGATCATATGCCCTTAAGGTCTTTGGGGTCTACGATGATTATTTCTCTATGTTACAAACTATGAATTAAACTTAATATACCTCCTATCCTATGGGATGTGGTATAAAAATAATGTCAATTATTTGCCGGGCTCAGTTATAGCTAAACGAAAAAACCATACGGAAAAATTTTCTTTCTCATTTTAATAATTGTACTTTCACTTATGCTATTATGCCAAATTTGGATATAAAATGTTGCCACTAATTTACTTAACCAATTCACATGAAAATATGTATAGATTGAAGATAAATTTTCCCAGGAAAAGTAGTTTTATAATTTTTCGTATCAGAATCACTTTTCCTGAGCGGCTAATGGAAAATGAAACCCATTCATGCCACTGAATTGTTCCATTTGTTTTTTTACTGTTCCGTCTGTCAGAAAATGCTTTTCTCGGTTCAACTCCAACCTATCTATTTGGTTTTGTCGGTTTGTTTGCGTTCTGATACCGTCGCGAAAAATATTCGAACTACAAAACATTAAAAATAATACAAATAACAATGGCGAAGGCAAAGGTGACAAATGACAAAGCGAAGATACGGAAGTTCGAACTCAAATTAATTATGGAGGTAAAAAATCATGTATGCCTATATGCAAAGAATGACATGACCTACAGCAACAAATTCGTGAGGACGGATGCTTGGGAAGAAGTTGCCCTGATTTTAGGCAAAACGAGTTAGTTCTTTGTATCCACAAACAATCTTTGCACTCACATCTTTCTTCCTCATAGTTGAACAATGTCAAAAAAAATGGACATTCCTCCGGGACAGTTTTCGGCAGCAGTGACGCACGACGTGGATTCACTTCCACCTTAAAGTTGACTTCACACTAAGTCAAATTTAAGGTGGTTACACCCTCGATAATAAAGGTACCGTTCTTAAGTTAACACTATTTGCTAAGTTGCCAGACTTTGCAATTTGACATCTTGTGAAAAAGATCTTTCCAATGATATGCAACTTGCTTGGTAATATAACCACTCCCAAAATACGCTGTGGGCTCTCAGTCTAAATGATTTACCTGTAATTGAACACTCATTGTTTTATAGTTAATACGGATCCCGGATGTGGTGTCAGCATGTTGTATTTTAAGCCAAATGCTTCATCGCTTACAAGCACGTACGGATCTGGGTACGTTGTTGCTGGCAGAGGTTCATCGGCGGGTACCTTTAGCGTTTCGGGACAGTTCATCCAGGCTTTTCCAAAGCAAGATGCGGAAAATATTGTCGGATCAGCATTAGATCCGTGAGATCCTATGCTTACCGTTTTGAATTTGTAATCCGCATCAACTACTGCCATAAGAATATTTGAAAAACATTTCTTTTAATTGTAGTTGAAGCTACCAGATTTCCGTGTAGCAAACATACGACCATGTTTTCCATCGCCTGCTCCACGGCAATTTGGAAAATTCCAGTTTTTTAAAAAGCCTTCGGAAATGTTTCTCCATTCGCTTGGGTGTTTCATTACTGGCATCACTAGTTTCTTCAAGTGCTTATTTATGGCATTTATTGTATTAATAATGCACTTCCGCACAGTGGTTTTTCCCATCAGGAATCTAAATGACATTTCCGCAAAACTCGCTCCAGTGGCAAGAAAGCTGAAACTGTATTTTTTGTAGCATTGTTTTTGTTTGGAAAAAAAATTACTTACCCCAGCGTAAAAACTAGATTTTACTTGGAGAAATAATGGTATCCTTCTATAAAGACCGCATTTTGGCCATATACCGTCATGAGTTTTTGATAAAATAAAATAAAGTTGTCTTCGGCTCATTCTCGAAAGTACTCGAAAAACTTAATGGGATAAAACTCCAGTCGGCGGATTAGAGTAAAATAATCCCCGTGTATACTTCGCGCTCGATAAAGAGGGTGAATTTGGTACCTGCGATTTCGATAAAACGTTTTTCTTTTCCTTTCTACTATATACAGCACCGTGAGAAGATAGAGCAACTTTTTCTTCGTATTTTTTGAGCCCATTTTACACAAATCAATGAAATAACTTAACAAATCACGAAATAATTTCAGCCTCTTCGAAAAAAAATTATTGAATTATTGTGGATTAAATATAAACAGAATGTGTCGCTGTGTCAGTGTCTCATTGTTCAGCCATAAATTACTAAATAACTAGATATTCAACTTCGGTCATCTAAAAGCTTTGCCCACAAGCTGAAATTGATGAATTTACCCATCCTCTGACATTTGTTTACAAATGTGAGTAAATTCATCGATTCGGCATTTCCATGCAATTTCGTTTTGTAGCTTTTCCATCAGCTGATCGTGTAAGGTAAATTGTTGATGTATCTTGTTACACGTGTTCACCGACATGGAAATTTAAAGCTTTAAAGGCTTTATAAAAAACGTAAACAAATGGGTGTTGGAAGGCAAGAGGGACACAAGTTGAATATCTAATTATTCAGTAATTTATGGTTCAGCATACGGTAAGACATATATGGCAACACAATGTACATCTGTTCCTGTAGTGTGTCTGATTTGAAGTCTAAAGTCCAAAACGCAATGTTGCGTTGCTGCGCGCGTTCGATGACAAGCAGAGTAGAAACAACGGGCGCATATGGTGCAAAACAAATGTTACTTCAAAACTTCACCCCACATTTGACCGTAAATATCGTAGACGCATCTACAACGCAAAAGTAGATCTACTTTCTACTATTGCGTCCGTTGAACAACCTCATGCTCATTCATTGTGTGGTGAGTGAGTATAATTCTCTTGTCGTCAGTAGGTTGTGGGGCCGAAAAAGGGTTGTTTCTGGTTCTTGTCAAAATAAAAAAAAAACAGCTTTAGTAGAGAGGTTTGAAAAGAGAATGTGATGTTTTTCGGTATTATTTCAGTTTGTCGAGATAACTCGCAAGTTGTTGGTTTTTAGCATACACAAAGACACGAGTGCACCACCTTGGATATATTTGTGATGGAATAAACAGAAAAAAATTTATTTCCATTGCTGGGCAACTTGGTTCGTTTTTAAAAAGCATCTTTTCTGTTAGTTCTTTTGCAAATATCTTTCAACAGAAATTGAATGTGTTTGAGGTGATACTTAACAATTTCCTACCCCAAAACGCAAAGCGGCATTTCGTTTTGCAAAGTCGCTGCGTGCGTAGTTTGACGTAAAGTATCGTAAAGTTTTGGCAACGCATGGTAAAGGCCATTAACGTACGCACGCAGCAACGCAACATTGCGATTCCAGCATAAGAAGTGAGTCACAAACACAGATGCTCATTGTGGCATATCCATACAAACTAATAGCGTTTTTCATTGAAGAAAAGATTTGCTCTTTCTGTTTAAAGATTTGATCTTTTTTGATTTTGGATGTTTCATTGAAGATAAAAGAGCAATTCTAGATCAATTCTCAACACGAAAGATGCGATCTCCCGATCTTGGGAGATTTGATGGGAAATCACCTACACATGGAAATGATTCTACTGTCAAACGCCAAATCGAAGAAATTTTATTTGTTACGAATTAATGTGCGGACCTGTTTGTTGGTTGCCAGCCCGTGTGTGTGATTTATTTTGCCACCAAACAAGGAAGCATGTTTTATTGAAACGAGCAGTTCTCGATTTTGAGAGCACTTCTTTCAAGTTTCATTGAAAAACGCTATAACTGAAAACACTTTCCTAATGGCTATGATTCCATAGCAGAAAAATACTCCAGATTTAACTTGTTTCATGTTTACGTATCGTTTTCCTGTTTAGCTATAAACGAGCCCTAAAAATAATGAGTTTTTCCCTCGAGATCGAGAAAACAAAATAAAGCAGATAACAAAGAGAAAATAAAAAATCTGGAAAACCGTTGGTTTTATAAAAAAGCCATGGATGCAGGTCCTCAAATAAACAAAAAATTAAAAAGAAAATAAAGATAATGTCACTTAACACCTTCTTCCTCTTGTTGAAAAAAAAACTTTATTTTGTTTTTTTTTGCATCAAAGTGTTTTGGTAAAAACAACCTGTTTACTTAATTCTTTTAAATAAAATTATGTTCACTAAAACAGTGTTTTAATTTCTGCTTATATATTGATCTACCAAATCCTTACTACGTCTCTTATATTTCTTATAGGTAAAGTTAATGGTAAAAAAAACTCTTAACGGTGTGGATTCGAAGATTTTCCGGGCCGGGGCGTTGGTGTCCATCCGCTCTAGATTACCCAGCCATCGTAGACGTTGTGTTTTGACTCTTTTGGCTAGGTCGCTATCGCTGAACAGCCCGTACAGTTCGATGTTATATCTCCTCCTCCACTCTCCGTCTATGCAGACGGGACCTTAAATCGTCCGAAGAATTTTCCTCTCGAAGCAGCCTAAAGTGTTTTCATCCGCCTTTGACAAGGTCCATGCTTCTGCACCGTAAAGCAGGACTGGGATGATGAGGGTCTTATACATGGACACTTTAGTTGCTCGAGAGAGGGCTTTGCTACTCAATTGCCTTCTTAGCCCAAAGAAACAGCGATTGGCAAGAGTTATCCTTCGTTTGATTTCAGCGCTGGTGTCATTGTCTGAATTGATAGCGGAAGACAAAGTTCCTAACTACCTCAAAGTTATAGCTGTCGATGGTGATGTTTTGTCCAAGACGTCGGTGTTATGTGTCTTTTCTTGATGACAGCATATACTTGGTTTTGCATCATTGACTGCTAAACCCATATTCGCCGCTTCCGTCCCAATACTCACGAAGGCTTCACTGACATCACGCTTTGTTCTACCGATTATGTCCGCTTCAATTGTTAACTTTGGAAATATTTCTAATCTGAAATGGAAATCAGGTCTATTGGTCCTTATTGCATTCAACTTAATTATACAGTTTATTGTATTACTTTTACATAATTTACTTACGTAATCGTATTTTTGTTTTTGTTTTAGGTTCTTTCAGTTTGCAGTCCTTACTTTCAAGAAATATTCTTGGAAAATCCATCAAATCATCCAATTCTTCTTATGGCTGATGTGGAGGCGAATCATATGGCCGGGCTTTTGAACTTTATGTACAGTGGACAGGTGAGTGAAATAAGCGAAAAAGGAATGGTCTGTGCTTAAATGGTAGAATTAAATTAAAGAAAAATATAATGTTGTGGACTAAACAAATAAAACGTTGAAAATTATCTTATAGGCAAACTATTTCTTGTTTTTATGCAAGGAATTTTAGCAAGTCTGAAAATGTCTGAATTTCGTTTTCGATACCTATCTGATAAGTGGCATTATCGAATTACTATGGGTACAGAATGCGAGTTTTTTTGGCTTATTCGATTATTTTTAATGACCTACTAGGAATACTAAGCTGTCAAAATTTTACCGCTTTCTAGGAAAAGTTTAGAAGTTATCTGTTTTTAAGTGTTTAAAACAATTTATTCACCTGCCCTAAAATAGAAGTTTTTTTTACACACAAACGTGCATACCTATCGGTAAACTGGGTGCCGTGAAATAACGCCAAGTGAAATAAGACCAAATTAAAAAATTTTGACTTATTTCGCTTTGTGAAAGTGAAATATGGCCGAATTTTCGCATTTGGCTTTATTTCACTTTTACAAAGCGAAATAAGGCCAATTTGCCATTATTTCACTTGCTATTTTATAGAATTTCGCTCACCCGATGTCAATCAATTATCATTTTTAGAAATTTGAAATGAATAAAATGAACACATTTGGTTGAACTCAATGGTTGTGAAACTTTTATTTTGAATACCTATATAGTTTTTAGGTAGCATATTATATGTATACACGGAATTCATATTATGTACCAATTTAAACATTTAAGAAAAAATTCTTGTGTTTTTTTCAACAATTTGCCTGCAAAGTGGACAAAGAATCGGGTTATTACTTTTCATGTACTTCTTCGACAACTGTGTATAACATAACACGGTTACGGGAGTATAGTTCGAGCATTCTCGCAACAAATCACGCAAAGAATTTAGCGCTAGCGCCTCTCTTTCCTGTCCAACTTCTTCATCTTCGTCAAGGCAGAGTGTTAACCTTGCAGCATCTTCGTTAAGTACATTGTTGTTGTGATTCTTCATTTGATTTAGGAAATCAATGATAGAAATGATTTTCCTATCTAATTTTCGTAGAGCCGCTTCTATATGTGCCTGCTTGTCTCTTATACGTTTTTTTGGAGGTTCAGAAATATCGAATGTCCCATCTATGGACATGATTATCTCCCTGGATTTGATTCTGTCCTCGTCGAGCAAGCAGTCTAAAATTTAAAAAAAAATCCGTGCTTGGTTAGCTTCCGGCTCAACCGACTATTGTATCCTTCCAGGGCACGTGTTGCTTTCATGGGAGCATTGAAAACAGAGACTACCAATGGGGTTTCCTGTATATGAATGCACATAATGTATTCTTATTAATTTTTGCTTTCAGATACAAAATATATTTTCAACTAATTTAAAAAAGAATACCTTTTCCATCCATTGTCTTTTAAGGTATGATAAAAAGTCTGAAAATATACTTTCGTGTTTTTTTTTTAAATGTGTCCCATTTGCCTCTATCTCAAGCAATTCGAAGAAGCAAGAACTTGCGGAACAATCGGTTCGCTTCCTTGTTTTTTTTAAGTGATCCCACAAATGCTGGTATTTTCGAAGCCTTTTTTCTTACGGCTTGACAAAAGTGGAACCAACATGTAGTGCACTTAACATTGGGATAAATGTTTTAAAGACTGTTCCTTAAAGAGGAATCCGTAATAAGAAATCAATTATTGAGGTCCTCCGTTAATAAGTAGTGCTTCTCAAGATATTACAGCCTCTGTTTCCAACTTACCTTCCAATTCTTTACAATCTGTGCCTAAGCCTAAAATAATCTTTGTTTCTAGGCTTAAACCGGAAACTACTGCTGATGAAGTTGTTCCTCATCTAATTTCACAAAAAATCAAAAATTCTCAAAGACTGATTCTATTGTCAAATGCACGAAACTCAGTAAGCCAAACAGCTTTGTGTCGTCGTTTAAATTGGTATCTCCAACCGCTCTTTTCGACTCTATTTGTAACAGCACAATCTGGCCAACTAACACTCTGGTCAAGGAATTTACATATCGATCCACAAAGGCTAAGCCACAAAGTAAACAAAACATCTTTTCAAAAAACTAAGCAGCAGGCTAAGCTGCTTCTATCAGAATGTTCGATCGATCCGCAGCAAACACAAATCGGAAGATGTATTTAAAAATTCAATGGTTTTTCCTCATGACGTCATTGTTTTGACTGAAACTTGGCTCAATGCATTGGGTGGAGGAGTTCTCACCGCTGTTCGGAAAAAAACATTACTTCGTCGAAAGTTCCCTACCCCTTTTCTGTCAATATGGAAATTGTATGTGTTGTAAACACATACATATATCCCTCCCGATAGGTCTGCTGAAATATACTCGGAGCTAGCAAAAGCCTTTGCTTATATTTTTAGCCTTTCATGTTGCAATAGTACTGTTCTCCTAATTGGTGACTTTAATCTTAGCCCTCTAAAATGGGTACCTTCAGACGATAGTACGTATTTTATTCCATGTGTTTCCTCTGCTCAAACGGCACTTAATAAATTCGACAATATTTTTTCTCTGACTTACAGCAAATAAGCTGTATCAAAAATATTAATAATCGAATTCTCGATTTAATCTTTTCATCAGACGCTGTTAGTACTGTTGCCTGTTAGTCCACATGCAACATTACTAAAATAGATACTCACCATCCACCACTGGATGTATTTCTTGACTTAAACGGTCTCATTCATGAGAATAATTAATAATTCATACGATCGTTCATACATGTTTGATTTCAAACAGGCTAACTCTCACGCTCTCTCAGAAGAGTTAACCAGGTTAGGTATTTCTAACGTTGCGAACTCTTCTGATGTAGACTACTGCGTGGATAATTTTTACTCTATTTTGAATACCTCCATAGGTAATGTTATTCCTAGAAAATTAAAGAAAAACGAAATTTTGTGACCCTCCCTGGTATACTAGTGAACTTAGATCCTTGCGTTACAAACGAAACAAGGCTTGGAAATTATATATAAAAAGTTTAAATCATACAGACCTCGAAAGATTTATAGTAATTTTTGAGGAATTTAAAGCTCTTTCGGACTATCTATATAACAGTTATATCTCTCAAATAGGATCATTTAAATCTAATCCATATAAATTTTGGAAATTCGTCAATTCGAAAAGAGAGACTCATTACTCATCTAATGACCCTGTCGTGATTTGTAATTTCTCCGCTTACAACTTTTCTAAATCTTTCAGAGATGGCCCGTTTCCTGTCGACACGGAAAACTTTGAATATCTTAAGCATTCAGCACAAGTCAGCTTTAATAGAATACCAGTTGCTTTTGAGTCTATTAAAGAGTTTATGTCTAGTTTTAAAGAGGATTGTTCTGCAGGACCACACTGGATTCCACCTATTTTGTTAAAAAAATGTAAGGATATACTTGCCTTTCCCCTCCAACATCTATTTAAGCTGTCGCTTTCTTCTGGAATTTTTCCAAACGCTTGGAAGCTATCGTATATAACCCCTGTTTTAAAAAAGGGAGATAAGTGTGATGTGTCAAATTACAGACCAATTGCAAAGCTATCATCCATACCTAAACTTTTCGAGCAAGTTGTTTGTGATAGTCTTGTCTTTTTCTGTCGCAGTATCATTTGTAGAGAACAACATGGCTTTGTAAGAAACAGATCCACTGTCACTAACCTCGTGTCCTTTCACAGCAAGTGCACCAAAGCTCTGGAGAGTCAATTTGAAGTTGACTGTATTTACACAGACTTTTCAAAAGCTTTTGATCTAATTTCACATGAAATTATTGTTTTTAAACTTACATCGCTAGGTTTCCCACCTAATTTCACATCTTGGATTATATCTTATCTTCACTTGAGAACTTATCAAGTAAATTTCAGAGGGACTGAATCAAATATCTTTTCCGCGGTATCAGGTGTTCCCCAAGAGAGCCATCTTGGTCCTCTTCTCTTTATACTCTCAATTAATGATTTTCCGTCAAGTGTGAAACATAGTGATATTCTTGCATATGCCGATGATATGAAAATATCAAAAACAATAAAGTGTCGGACCATAGTTTTTTGCAGTCAGACATCGACAGTTTCACCATCTGGTGTGATAAAAATGGACTCACACTTAACCCAAATAAGTGTCAGGTTATGACGTTCTAAAAAAAAAACGTAAGCCGACGGAGTTCTTCATATACAATAAACAACCACATCCTTGGTCGTGTCTTTCGATTTGCCTTTCGACACCAAGATCACTTGGTGTTTTCTTTAGCTCCGATCTTACTTTTTCAGAACACATTAATAAGTCTAACTGTATGCTGGGGTTTATTAAAAGATGGGCTAAGGAATTTAGTAATCCTTATGCAAATCTTTCGCTGTACAATAGTTTCGTTAGGCCACACCTCGAATATGCTTCACAGGTTCGGACACCATCCCAAATTTGTTATGCTAACAGGATTGAGGCTATTCAGAGGAGATTTATCCGCTTTGCTCTAGGAGGCCTTCCTTGGGATGATCCATTTCACCTTCCACCTTATTCCCAGAGGCTAAAATTACTTAATCTTCAGAGCCTGTCTCAAAGACGTATTAACACCGATATCGTTTTTATTCAACAAATATTGTTAGGTCACATTGACGCACCTGACCTCTTGTGCTCTTTCAAATTTAAATTTCGTGGTGGCTCTTGAACGTTCTGAACGTTCCGAATCATAGATCGAATTACGGCATGCATGAGCCTATTACATGCATGAGTACCCTGTAAAATCTATATAGCAGTGTTCTAGATTTCAATATTGACAAAGCGACACTGAAAAAGCTGCTTAAGCAATTGTAATTTTCTTTCTTTATGTGTATCTATTTTATTAATTTTTTCCTATTTTGTTAATTGTTGTGTATGTGTTAAGTGATCGTTACATTAACCACTAACACCTGCACTAGTTGATGAGCCTATGTAAGCAATATTTTGCTTGGCAATTTTCTGCTTGTAGTTGCTGCTTGCTTTAAGCACCCTACATCACAGATCTGATAGTGCAATAAAAAAAAAAACAAAGCTTTCTCAAAATCTAACACAAATGAGTTCGGTTTCAATTATTGAAACAAATTTGCTTCAATGTATTTAAATACATGAAGATACGCTTGCTCTGTCTTGTTGGTCATGAGAACGTAAATGAATGGGAAAACCTGAAATGATCATTCGAGCAATATTGAAGCTAATATTTTTTTAAAGAAACCTTATATATATGTAGTTAGTTTTTAGAAAAGTAAGGGCAAGGCACACTCAGACATACAGTTGTTCTTCTTAGAACAAAATAATAAGAATAATACCATATAACATAAATATTAAACTCAACTGAAAAAAAAACCGCTTCAATTTATTTTTGTTTTAGCCGATTTTCAATAAATTTATTTCGTCGTACATATACACTGAAATATATTTCATAGATATACAGTGAAAAAATAGTAAAAATTCGCGCGAATCGGTTAAGACATAGATATATAATCTTCACTTACGTGGTTGTCATGGGTAAAGTGAACAATTAAAAGCTGCTTATAACCGCAAGATGGAACAACACTGAAGGTGCCATCCAAAAGATAGTATCGGGTGGTTGCGTCATGTAATTTTTGGATTGCAGTTGCAATTGTCGGAGACAAAAAAAAAATTGAATAAGAAAAAGTT
Organism: Neoascia interrupta; assembly: GCA_947623515.1. Classification (NCBI taxonomy): domain Eukaryota; kingdom Metazoa; phylum Arthropoda; class Insecta; order Diptera; family Syrphidae; genus Neoascia; species Neoascia interrupta. Next base: position 95,009,827 of record OX392464.1, on the reverse strand, counting down.
TCCTCAACGACTGTGCCCCGATAAAACGGTTCCTTATTCTGGTATCGGAACATTCCAAAACTGCGCATAACGCTTTCGCTTTAGGTTCGCGAATAGGTTCGACACCTCCTTTTGGAAACGGTTTGTTCGGCTGGCGCTTTTGGAAACTATTTGTTCCTAATGTTAATCAGTTGTCTGCGTACTTTTCCGAATTGAACCTGAAATGGATGTTGGTGCACAGATTTGCAAAAAACGAGAAACGAGGAGACGATGAAAGTAAGCGTTGCAAGGATACAAGAAACGATTTTGATAAACACAGTAGATACACGTTGCAACACAACACAATAATGAAAAATTCATACAAGGAGTTACTAAGTAAGTAAGTAAGTAAGTAAGTAAGTAAGTAATTTATTTAGTTCAAATATACAAATATACATATTTTAAATATTAATAAATTAAATGTGGCCTTGGTTTATAACCGTCTGCCAGATGCCAACTTTCTAATGTTCTTTTATTATAATATATTCAATAGTGATTGATATTTTAATGTTTACAAAACTTAAAGTATACAATGGAAATTTACTTTGGTGAGTAGAGATTGTAGTTAAAAAAAAAAAAAGAAAAAACATTTTAACAATAGTACAATTATTTTTAATTATTCTTACAATGATTAAAGATTTATTTGCTTCGACAAATGTGGAGTTTTATTCGGTAAAACGTAGTGTAGCTATAAGCTTTTTGGGTATAATCCGCTAATATTCAATGTAATCCTTTCTATATTTTTGAGCTTCAATGCAGTATTTGGCAAGAAGCTTCCATTTTTTCCATTTAAAACATTTATAGAGTCTTCTTCGCTTAATTTTGTCTTTTGGAAGTACACGTATCTTAATTCCTGTAGAATCGGACACACAGAAAGGAAGTGATAAGAGGTTTCCTGTTCTTGCATGTTGCATAATGAGCATATAGTATTTCGGTCCCTTAAATATGGCCTATAGTTCAGCTCAAGGAGCTCACCCCTTATTCTAAAAATTTGCGAGATTTCATACCAGCTCCGGCCATCAGAAAAATAATTCAGGTCACACAGATTATGTTCCAGTTTCGGGTACATAGATCTACGTGACGAGCCTCTAGCTTCCTCTATTAGGTCTGATCTTATTTTCTCGTCCAGCAATCTAAGAACGGTTGACAGACTTTCACTTAGAAACTCAATTCGCCAGTCTAAAGTTTGAATCTTGCAACCAATTAACGTAAATATGTCTTCCCATTTCTTAAACCAGCTTACATTTTTTTCTATACTGTGCCTGGCAAGCAGTTTGGGAAGGCGATTTTCGCCGTATGAGAGTATTCTGATGACGTACTCGAAGTGCATTTTCAGAGTGAATAAGTATATAGGCGGAAGACCCGTTTCCAAGAGGAGCATGTAATTGGGGGTCGAATTTGGTAGCCTGAAAGTTTTTTTGAGAAAGACACGTTGCAGTTTCTCAACCTCATCGTGCTCTTGATACCCCCATACTTGCGAGCCATATGACATGATTGATCTTAAGGCGGCTTCAAAAACTTTAAATTTGACGCTATGTGCAACGTTTCTGTTTCTGAACAATCTGATCCATGTTGAGTTAATTGCTGACATTGATCGCTTAAATTTATTTTGGAAATGTTTGGTTCTATTTAGTTGTGGTGTCAGCAACATCCCCAGGTAATTATATTCCTCAACCACTTCAATGTTTTCTCCATTTAGAAACCATCTCTCATTTCTGCAATACCTGCCTCTTCCTGTTCTAAAAACCATAACCTTCGACTTTGATGTATTGATCAACAAGTTCCACCGTTTGCAATATATATTTAATTTGTTTAACATAAGTTGAAGGCTTTCAGAGGATTCAGCAAGGAGAACCAAATCGTCGGCATATAGAAGACATTTGATAGTCAGCCCTGCAATTCTGATTCCGTTTGGCAAGGCATCAACGATATCATTTATAAAAAGCGCGAACAGTAGGGGCGACAACAAACATCCCTGGCGCACTCCAGTCAGAGTTCTAAACCAGTCAGACAATTTCTCACCGTCCCATACTGCCGATAAAGTATTTTTATAAAGATTTTTAAGCACGTTCAAGATTTTTGAAGATAGCCCTAGACCATTTAATTTGTAGAACAAGGAGTCTCGGTCTATGCTGTCAAAAGCCGCTTTAAAATCAACAAACATTGCAAACAGTTTTTTTCCGTTTTCGAGGTAGAAATCAACAATATTTTGTAATGCGAAAAGGTGATCGTTCGTTGAGTAGCCCGCACGGAAACCTGCTTGAAACTCATTTAGTAACTGGTTTTCCCCGACCCACACTTCTAGCCTTTTCAGAATTACGCCTGTGAAAATCTTGGCAATGATGTTAATAAACGATATACCCCTGTAGTTTTCGACATTATTTGTATTTCCTTTTTTGTGTATAGGAAAAATTATTGAATCCTTAAAGCATTGTGGTATATCGGCTGTGTGTAGTATATTGGAGTAAACTTTAGCTAGATGACTTATGAATGTTTGGGGTGCATTTTTGAAAAATTCATAAGAAACTCCATCGTACCCTGGAGCCTTATGATTTTTGGCCTTGTTTAAAATGCCAAGTATCTCTTCGGTGGTGATGTCCTGCTCTAAAGACTCTACAACTACTAGATTTTCGGCAAACTGTACTGGTTCTGATATTGATACTGGGTTTAAAAGAGTTTCAAAATAATCGGCCAGAATGTTAGCGTCTAAATTTTTGCCTATCTTAAGTTTATCGCCATTCAGTTCCCTAACTAGCTTCCAGAACTCGGATGAATCTTTAACGCAGTTAAGATTATTTGCTAATGCCGAATAGTATTCGCTTTTCTTTAATTTGCAGAGTTCTTTGTATTGCGTATTAGCCTGGATATAAGCTTTTCGAAAGAAGTCGCTATTTAAGGTTCTTGCTAGTTTAAGAAGTTTGAAGGACTTAGCTCTAGCTTTAACACAGTCTCTACCAAACCACTTTTGCTTCGCACGTGCCACGAATCCTCTTTCAGTGAAGGAGGCCGAGTTTTTAATCGCTTCGATGCAAGTGTCAATAGAGTAACTTGTGCTAACTTGGCTTTGGTCGAATTGCTCTGTTAAAAGACTAAGTCTTACCCTATAGCTTTCTCTTTCTTGTTCCCTCCAAAAGAGTCTTGGCAGAAGATTTATTTCTTTTTCATGCTTAGCATTCCCTATCACAGCGGCTACGGATATGGGCATATGGTCGGAGAATATTTGTGTACCTACTTTAAAATCGTGTACTTTTTCACACCATTCGCCCCTTACACCACAGTAATCCGCAACTGATGCCCCTGGACCTCCAACAAACGTTAATTCTCCTAAAAGGTCTCCGTTTGTTGAACCGTTAACAACAAAAATATCAAAATTTTGAAATAGCTCCAAAAGCCTTTTCCCGTTTCCGTTAATCATTTTATCTTTGGAGTTTCGAACTAGTCTAACATGATCACCAAGAAACATCGTATCACTTACTATCTGCCGGTCTGAGATTCGCGCATTGAAGTCGTCAATAAGCATTAAATTATTTGCATCGAAGGAATTAAGAAAGTGCTCTAAGTTATAAAAATCATGATCCCAGTTACAAGGAGTTACTATCTACTGCAGCCCGAAGAGCGCTTTGACAACTTACCTGCATAGCACTTTCATTGTCCTTTGCACAGACTTCGTCATATACTTCCCGAATTCCACTACTTTTTAAAGAAACATCGGCACACTCTTCTTTAATCTCACTAATTACTTTCATTTTTTCCCTTAGGTCTTCGTTAGTGGAATGATTATGCGCGGCACTGGTTTTCGGGATTCGTATAAAATTCTCATTTCCTAAGCCAATAATTGCCCTTGCTCTGCATTCTTTATTGTAGCACAGGTATCGCTTGCACATGTCTGAGTTTTATTTGAATCTATACAAATGTCTTATTTCTGGTAGGTATATAAAACACTTTACTTCCTCTTCTTAATCCTTCACACAATTCATACGCGTAAATGAAATCGTCAGAATTTTCCATCTTGGCACGTTGTGTTTGAAGCTAATTATGCGAATGAAAGGAACGCAAGCTTGTTGCATGTCATTGAGCAAACATATTTTCGACAAACAACACTTTTGAAAAACAATTTTTTTCTTTTACCCTTGGTTGGGTATAAAAAGTACGGTTGGTTCTTTCGCCGATTATACTGTTAATAAGTTGATTTAGTCTTATTTCACTTAATCAAGATGAAATAAGGTGACGTGAAATACCGCCAAACGAAATAACACCAAATCTCAAATTTGGTCTTATTTCGTTTTCAAAAACGAAATAACGCCAATTTGGTATTATTTCGTAAGCCAAAGCGAAATAAAGCCAAAAGGAAAATAGAAAGAAGACAACATTTTTTATATACGCCCTTACAACGAAAAGTGAAGACAGTTAAAGAAAAAAAAGAGGCAGGGGGGTTGCAGGGGGGCGGCACGCCCTCCCATACATATTTTACTGTTTAAGCGGAAAACGAAATAAAGCCAAATTGGTCTTATTTCGTTTTCTAAAGCGAAATAAAGCCAAATCGGAAATTTGGCGTTATTTCCATTTTCAAAACGAATTAAGGCCAAAATTTTAATTTTTGGCTTTATTTCGTTCGGCGTTATTTCACGTCACCGTGAAATAAGACCAAATCTCAGTATTTGGTTTTAATTCAATTTGGGCTAGTGATATCGCTTGGCCTTATTTCGCTTTGTGAAAGTGAAATAAAGCCAAATGCGAAAATTCAGCCTTATTTCGCTTACACAAAGCACAATAAGGCCAAATTTTTGAATTTGGTCTTATTTCAATTGGCGTTATTTCACGGCATCGTTACAAACTGCCCCACAGTGAATCAAGTCCCACAGTGCACGATTTCAATTTTTGTACCCGCTCGTTACAAGAAAACTACAAAAAAATTAAAAAGACGATTATAAAACCCTTATTCATGTAAACATTGACGAGGGATTGTGAATTTTTCGGTAGAATTAAGCCAATTCTTACTTTTGGGTAAAAGAAAAGCTAAGCATTCCTTTTGTCCCTGTTGGTAATGTGGTTATTGCAATTTATTGTTGTTACAGGAACTGTGGTGTGGTTAGTAAAAGTGTTCCTAAGTAGTAAATAATTCGAGTTGGAGTACCATTCTACAGGAATGGAGTACCTATATTAAGTTTGATATAGGCGAACATGTAACATAGAAAAATAATAACAATAAAATGAGACCGAATTCTGAGTTGAATGGCCATGTCCGTCCGTATGTCACCAATTTTTAGGCCTTACTTTTTGAGCTAAAAGGCTGTAATTTTGTACGTAAGCTCTCTGTTATCCGAAGCAATACGAGTGCTAATATTTTTCAAATCCGCTCACAGGCACGCCTGCGATCGGTCTAAATGTGCAACAACCTACAGTGCTTTCAAAACTGTAAGACGTCGTGAAATGCAGAAGTTTAAAATTAAGCATCTCCTAATGATTATAAGACATAAAATAAAGTCAGCAGACCTCCTCTTATGGGCGTGGCATCGATTTAAATAGTAATCTTTCAAATGCAATTTATTCAATATTTTTGTTCAAAATCGAAAAAAATTTTTCCTACTCTAAGGAAAATTTCAAACTGATTCAGATTTAAATCAAACTCAAACATACGCGTTTTGGCTTCGATTTGATTTCTGCTTAAATTTAATAGAAAATTGTTGACTTATCTTTATTTCGTACCCTCAATGCAAAAGAGCGTCAACTCAAAAAATGCCATTTCGAGAAAACGCTTGCGCAAAATACAGACTCTAAACATTTCCCAATAATTTACCATACAAAAGCAAAATCCATAATGTCTAAACTGCATTACAAGTACAAATATACATATATTTTGTGTTTTTTATAAACTTATTTATTAAATATGTTGAAATAATATAAATAAAAATGCTTTTTTAGATAATTCACAACAGCCAAACAAAATTTCAGTGCAAAAGAGCGCTAAGTCAGAATGAATCTTAGCGGTTTTAAAATGTTTTTCCGTGCAATACAGCTATAATACAAAATAAATCTTAGGAAATTATAAAGTGTTAAGTTAACTTAAAATGTTTATGTAGTCAAAATTTCATTAACTTAAATGAAGTAAAAAAGTTTGTATTAAGTAATTAAAGTTATAAAATTTTTTTAGAAATTAAAAAAAAAAACTAAAAACTTTTACGCTCCAGTTCTTCTTCTTTTTATAGCAGCTGGCTTGGTTACTATCGTTTCTTCACTTTCAAGATTATTGAAAAATGGATGATGGCATTCTGTGATTGAGCTTTGTTTGCACAGCTCCATCAAGTCCTTTTTCTTTGCAGCTGGTATCTATTAGGATAAGCAGATTTTAACTCAATCAGCTTGGGCTCGTTAGATATCTTAAACGATTTGTAGCTGATATCCGCAAATGATGTTTTACATTTGACAATATTTGGACATTCTTTCTCGACCTTGAGTTCTTTTATGTCAGTCCAAATAACTTTTTCGCCATCGTCGTTTTTTTGAAAATTTTTTTCCCGTTTTGGTGCATAAGTCTTTGAGGTCGTATACTTCGTTGGTCTGAAGCTGATGGACCCTGTAAAGAGTTTTCGACTTTTTTGCCAGCTGAATAATGGGCACCAGCTTGTTGCGAGTATAAATCGGCCTGATTTTAGGCGCCTTGCCTTGCTTTTTTCAATGAGCGAGTGCATGTTGTCGCCTTCGTTCTTTGTTTGCCCAACTATTAGAAATTTTTGTGTTATTGATTTTACACTGTAAATTTGCAGAAGTTACATAAGAAGCGACAACATGTATTTGCTTTTATTTTGCCCAAAGCAATTGTCGGACCAGATAACAAGGTGCTCTACATCTTCTGACAATTTAATCAAATAAATTAGGTAGGCTTGCTCCTATCTCATCAGATCCTCTGTGAGCTATACCCTCATGCCAGAGGTAGAAAAATCCTTCATTCGAAACCAACTCGAAAATTGTGAAGTTGAACACAGCATTCTTCTTTCCCACATGGTACTGGGATTACGGCTTGCAAGTCCATACAAACCAGTTTTGTATTTTTGTTTGTTTCAGAGATTCTTTTATCATCTTCTTTTTGAATCCTGGACAATTCTTTTTCCGAAACATGTTTGGAATTTACGTCTTGCTGAGCCGCTTTTTGTTCCTCAGTTGAATTTTCAAACTGGAAACACTGTATGCATTGGTCTTTCTTTGGCTTGAAAAAAACATTGTTAAAATTGTAATTAAACGTTTGTTTTGCATATTTTACCCCAACGCTTATGCACTTCTCCTTGTACATTCTGTACATTGAACTGATGTTCAGACTTCCATCAATGCATTCTCTTTTAGTTTGCTGTCTCAGATAGTGAGATTCTATCCTCTCGAAACTGTTTATGTGTCGTCTTATCCCTTCCTGAAGCTCTAGCGAAAGCGTTGGCTGGTACCCATACTTGCCTCTAAGGTCGGGCTGAGTAAAATTGTCTATGAATTGACGTCGAGCAGTTTCTATAACCTTAGCGCTTATATCCAACGTGTTAGAGAGGAAAGTCTTACACACTCGGGTAAGGACACCTTCTTGAAAAAAATGAAACGAGAGGTTGTTTCTTCGCTCCGAGTCTTCCCTTGTGTACCGATATTTTGGTTTTACTTCATTCACGTTGTGATTTATGAATTCTCTTTGCCTTGAAACATCCCCTAAGTTCCAGTATTTTTTTTTTAAATTTCTTCACGTTGTATAGTGGTGAAGTTAATCGTACACTTATGAGTGCAATAAATATTGCATTCCGATTTTACGGGTCGAGCTGGGAAAACTCGTCCTGTAGCTTTATTTTGTAGCACTCACCCAAATTTCGTTTTATTTTGCTGATATTTCTTGGCCAATTCTCGGTGTTCCGGGCACGCTTTCTTGTAAGACTGCTTGTATTTGCCTAACGAATGGAATATTAAAAAGACTTGTTAAGATAAAAAGCAACTCACTTCCACATCTTCAATTATTTCTGCATCGGAGATGTCAGCCTCAATACCAATCGCACCTTCGATCCTAGCGCCAGCGTTCAACACAGTCTCAATCTCAGAGGTCATCTCCCCAGCCACCCTAATTTCACCCTCAACTCCAGCGCTCATTGCAGCCTCAATTTGAGCATTCATCTCAGCCACCATCTCAGCCTCTATGTCAACTTCCTCAACTCCAGCGTCATACACATTCTAAGTAGATTTCATTTATTCAATATGGCAAAAAGGACATTGCATGCATTCTTTTCTACCTCGATAATTGACCGGTCTAGACTGCACTTTGTCGCACACTTTATTGAAATAAATAATTCTTTCATAATTTTCACATTCCCTTGTTCACTTAATAAATATTCTCTTACCCTTTTTAAAATATTTAAACTTCGTTCATCCATTTTTGTTCAGCAAACCTACTTTTGGAACTCCTTACAACCACAACCACAATTATTCACAAAGTGACAGCTTTCCCGCCAAATTTTGAGTTACCGCCCTTTTGCATAAGAAAAAAAATTTGTTTTTGCCACTTATCGCTCTTTTGCATGGATAAATTCAAAGAGAAAAAGAGAAATATTTTTGTTTATCGCTGTATTGCACTAAGAATAACGAATTATTTTTGTTTTGTATCTGTTTTGCATTGGAACCAAGAATTGTTTGAAGCGACATTTTTTGGAATGTCTCTGTCTTGCATAGATTTTTTTGTCAAAATGAAAAAATCAGCGCAGTTTATGGAACTATTTTCAATTATCTCCTTCTTACATTGAAATTACCTCAGCCGTCAAGTTGAAATAAGGTGGACATTTTATGTTAGCTCTGTTATACACTAGAAATTAGGAAAGAGTTTGACATGTCATAAAGTAGAAATTTGTTAGAAACTGCCATAAACTCTTATAATTTTTTGTTCATGTAAACGACAAGCCCCTCAAGCTGAAGATTATTTCAAAAGCTACATTTTCTCATCACTAACCCAAAAGTGTCAATCTTTGACTTAGCGCTCTTTTGCACTGAGAGTGCGTTTGAACATGAATCTATTTAAATTAACTCTGTTTTCTATTTGGCATCAAGATATTTATGTTTGATTAAATTAAACTTTTTCAATTTTCTTTCAAATAGAATCCTGTTAATTTTTTTTTAAATACTTCCTTGTTTGACTTAAAGATGTTTTTTGTTCAAAACAAACTAATTTATGACAGTTTTTTCCAATAAAATCTGTCTTCTATTCACATTCTATCTTTGAACTGATAGAATTTTAAGCAATCTCGTTATATGGGAAAGGGATTTATTTATAATATAACGGGTGATTTTTTAAGAGGTTGAGAACTTTTTAAAAAAAAAAAACACAAAAAATTCGAAAAAATTATTGAAATATTTATTTGAATCGATAGTTTGAACCTTGCAATTTAATTTTTAAAGATAATTTCATGCAAATGTTGACCGCGGCTGCGTCTCAGGTAGCCCATCCGCTGAGTCCAATTTCGGCATACTCTTTCACACATATCGGCCGGTATCTCACGAATGAATGCATGGATGTTGGCTTCCAGTGCGTCAATCGAAGCGGGCTTGTCCCCATAGACATTGTCGCCTTGACATACCCCCACAAAAAATAATCTAATGGTGTCAAATCGCACGATCTAGGCGGCCAATTGACCGGCCCGAAACGTGAAATTAACTGTTCACCAAACTCGCCTCGCAATTGCGCCATTGTTTCGCGTGCTGTGTGGCAGGTGGCACCGTCTTGTTGAAACCACATATCATGCAAGTCAAGAACTTCCATTTCGGGCAAAAAAAAGTTTGTTATCATCGCTCGGTAGCGTTCACCATTGACAGTAACGCTGCGATTCGCATCATCTTTGAAGAAATATGGCCCAATTATGCCGCCGGCCCATAAACCGCACCAAACAGTGGCTTTTTCGGGATGCATTGGTAGCTGTTGCAATGCTTCTGGCTGATCTTCACTCCAAATGCAGAAATTTTGCTTATTTACGTACCCATTCAACCAAAAATGAGCCTCATCGCTGAACACAATTTTTCGATAAAAAAGCGGATCCTCGGCCAGGTTTCCAAGAGCCCATTCACCAAAAATTCGGCGTTGTGGTAGGTCGGCTGGCTTTAGTTCTTGCACCAGCTGTATCTTAAAAGGCTTTACGCCCAAATCCTTCCGCAAAATTTTCCACGTAGTGCTGTAACAAAGGCCTAACTGCTGGGAACGGTGCCGAATCGACATTTCGCGGTCTTCTGTCACACTAGCTGATACGGCCGCAATATTTTCTTCACTACGCACAGTACGTAAACGTGTTGGTGGTTTAATGTCCAACAAAGTAAATTTGGTGCGAAATTTGGTCACAATCTTCCGAATAGACTGCTCAGAAGGTCGAGAATGCCGACCATAAAATAGAAGCAGCGCGCGATGAACATTTCGAACCGAGCACGAATTTTGATAGTAAAATTCAATAATTTGCAAGCGTTGTTCATTTGTAAGACGATCCATGGTTAAATTGCAAACCAAATTGAAGCTGTTTGACAGTGACACAAGGTACTAAACACACGTCAGCTGTCAAAACCAGTGTTGTCAAAACCAAACCAGCTAAAAAATCACCCTTATAAAATCGTTTAAAGGGATTCTCCACCGAACTTGTCAATGATATGAGGAATATTTATCATGCGGCGCAAGGCATTTTTTAAGTCCTCATTGAAAGGTGGAAAATAGTTTTTATTTGAACTCACACAATTTTTTGACCATAGATAGATTCGTAGAGGTAGCCCACATTGAAACTGAAATGAACTTAACTGCTCAGAGTAATTTTTTGACACTTTTGAATGTGATTTACATATTATGTAGAGAAGAAAAAGCAGTAAAATATCGTTTTAAAATAAATTTATAATTTATATTGTTTACAATAAAATTAACTAATATATTATATAAAAATTATAAATTAAATAAATTTATTGTTTACAAATTACTAATTATTAAACAAAAATTTTCCATTATTCATGGTATGAATATACAAAGGAGGGCTAGTATAAAAGAAAATATTTCTTAATGCACAAAAATTTGTTCAGCCTTTTACCAATTTTGTAAGACCGAAAATGTGCGTTGAATTTTTTTAATTCAATCGGATACAGAAAAACTAATTATGTCTTTAGTTAAAAAAAAGTAATTTTGTACAGATGAATGATAGCTTGTGAGTATGAGGATAGGGAAATAAAAGCTTTTTTATAAAGCTTTCCCCTGTATTCAATTTCGTTTACAGACTTGTAAGTTGTTTCGTTTAAGTCAGATTCAACAATAAGTTCTGATTGCGGAAGTGAGATTTGCGAAACTATTTTTACATCAGTGTAGATTATATCTTTAAAATCTATTCCATGATTATATTTAACTAAAAATTCTGAAAACTTTAAACAAGCTTTTTTTGCTTAAAGTCAAAGAAGGATTAACTCTTGATGTTATACTTTTTGTGTAAGTTTTTGATGGTTTATGCTTGGCCTCAAATCTCAAACGCCAGATAAACCGCAAAGACCGCATATTTAATCGCTGAACGATAATGTGTCATGAAGTATCCCCAAATAATGTTACATTTTTATTAGCTTTTCTTCTTCTCTTTGATTTAGGTGCGAGGTCATGATCTGAAGTGATGGATCACAGCCCTCCCACTCTACTGCATTGCTAATGGTCCGCTTGTGGAGTACGCCGATTTTACTTCAGAATATACCGGCAGGCCACCCGGTGTTGCATCTCTTCGTCACTGAGGCCAAATAAATGCTGTTGTCGTTGCATTTTATGATCCATGAATATTTAGGCCTTCCTCTCCTTCGCGATTCCGCTGGAATGTTGATTGACATTGCCTGTTTGGCGGAGTTCGTAGGACATTTGAAATGTTTTCCTTCAAGCAGATAATCAAGGACTACAATGAAAAGCAAAGGATAAATTAAAAAGCTAACCGAACGTATCGTTACTTATATTGGGGAGTGGCCCCTATGGCAAAGCCATAAAAAATAGATTTAATATTAAAAGTGAAAAATTACAACAACTTACCATTCTACAAACATCATAATAATGGCTGGTCCTACGATATGATCATTTCAAACGTTGGCAGGCGAACATCGTCAATCTTTATATTATAATGATGCTGACATTTCACCGAAAAGCAAAGGACTTAGGACGCTTCCCTGATGCGCACCGACTTTAATTGGGAACTCATCAGTGACTCCGGAAGGACATCTTACTCTTGTCTTTTCTCCATAATACATGTTCATGATCATCCGTACGTAAGCTTCTGGAACTCATCGTTGTCTAATCGCAACCCATATCGAATATCGTGGGGAGGTAGTCTATTGATAGCTTTTTCAAATACAACCACCATCATATGTAGATCTTTAAGGGCATCACGATATTTTGCCATTATGATCCTTATGCTTTGGATTGCATCAGTCGTTGATTTACCCGTGACAAGCCCAAACTGGTCCTCAGATAGCCTTATTATTTTCGCAGTCGACTTCTGGTACTCGCTCGACGATCTTCATTGTGTGTGACATCATCTCTGTAAAACGATAATTGTCTCGTGTATCCCCTTCTTTTCCTTTGTATAAGTAAATAACTTTTCCTTCACCAATGAGGCCTGGGATCACCTATTATTAGTTTGGAGATGAAGGTCGTCACCATAAGCCAACTAGACTCGCTGTCCCCCTTGTGTTTCAAATCTCTGAGGGTCTTTGATCCGGCCAAACCAGTTTTCACTTTTTGAAGTTTCTTCATAACCGCCTTCCCACCTCTTCGACTGTGATGTCTGGTACTTTTTCCATTAGGATTAGTTTCTTCTGGAAAGTGTTGCCTCGGATACTGTTCATTCAAAAGTCCCTCACAATACTGCCGCCACCTGTGAAGAATTTTGTCGTCATCCACAAGGAGCTGTCCCTGAGTATTGTTGATGAACTTTGGCGAACGAATCTCCTGGGCGTTATTCCTCCTCTGAGCGGCAATTTACAAAGTTTTACCCCTCTGATCAAGGTGCTTTGTCGAAGATCCTTTGTGTCTTGGTGTGTATTAGCAGTGAAAGAAGAAACTTTTTCCAATTCCTGATGCAGGCCCTCTTTGCTTGAACCTGGGCGGACTTCTTCCTAGCGAGGCCTCTGAGGTGTCTATATTTCAATTTCAGGCGAAGCATTTATCTCTGTTGTTCGAGGAGCACTTCTTCCATGCCTTGAATGTTGAATTCTGCTTTCTTTTCACTAACGGTATGACTTTTGAGCAATGACTTTCGTAAGAAAAGCCGAGTGCAAGAAAGAGGGTAAGAATTACATGTATACGTATTTTAAATTTTTTCTGAAATTTTTTGTTTATATTTGTATTATCGACATTGTTTCAAAACATTTAAAACAAAGAAGAACGTCACATTTACAACACTCAGTACGTGACACATAAACATAAGCGAACAAGATGATTATTTCCATCGGAGCGTAGAGTTTCTTTAATTATTGATTTGTCGAAGATTCGAGGGCCAACTGCTTTTCGGTTTTCCCCAAAATGTTTGCAATAAAATATAGCAAGCAATTTGCCGCCTGAACTCTAGTTGGGGCATATCGGGATAAGCTGAACGATGTACCTAACTGCCATGGGTTTCGAACCGACAACTCAACCAACTTCGTAAAAATACTGCTCTAGCACTTCTTACAGTGGTCCAATCCTGTAAAAATTATATTGATATTTGATCCATCCGGTCTACATGACACATAAAACTGTTGGTCGTTGAACTCCTTACCGGCTCCTGGTTGATCAACATTTTTTTTTCTTTTCCTCTATGGAATATCGTTGAACTTTGGATACAGGCCTACCACCATATGCACTTGATGCAATATTTACGATAGCGTTGTGTCGTTCCATTTAAGAACTAGGATTGGAGTAAAGCCTGTGCCTGCTTCTTTTATTTTGATCGGTGCCATGCTGCCTTTAGCTGCCCGCTTTAATTTTTGATTAAGAGGCGCAGTGCACTGACCAAATAGCGAGGGTTTTTGCCTTGGTAAATTTCAGTGACCATATCTAGAAACTGAAGCGCAATGGCTTGCCTTTGATGAAATGTTTGCAGCCATGACACCCAAAGTAGGAAATGCTCTCGTCATATGCCAAATGTTGCGCCGCGCCGGGTGAAATTTTTGTTATCATGTTGCTCTTTAGGTGATCTGTTTAAGGGCGCAGCTTCCACATTTGGCCACGATCTTCAACTTACAACTGTTTTCAAATGGGAGAAATTGCGATATCGTTTGAAATCTGTTCCTCCGCATTCCCGAATATACATACCATTTCGTTTCTCAAGGCATCTAGCCATTTCAAATTGATCTGAAACTTGTGCGACTCTCATATCCACTGACAATCAAAATTGAAATATACGTTTTTAATTCTGCAATCGTTATCTGTATTTGGATGAGGCTTCCAAGATAGATTGCGTATTAATAAGATTCGTTTAAAATAGGTATGATCCTATGATGTAATATTTCCTCATCGAAAAACTTTTCGAATTGATTGTGAGGTTTTAAGTTCCTGCAGTCCTGAAAATTTGGTGGTGGAAAGATCGGTATCTTTCCACCACGGCTTTAGTTGGCCCACGCAGATGTCCACCAGAAAACAAACATCGTCCTCTTTAGCATGATTCTCACCGCTAAATTCTCCACTCTCAACTTCAGGTAGGACTATGGTCGCTTTTTAGTCAATTCTTCCAAAAAATCGATGTCTTCTTGTGTCCTTAACGGTCCAAAATTAATGAGAATGTGGAAAACTAATAAAATGAAATTATTGGTATTTTTGTTGAGTATGGCCCCGTGTGTGTGACCATGGTCACGCCAGCTAAAACAGAAAAAAAAAAACACTTAAGTCGTTAGAAATCCAAACTTTCACAATTAAAGTATTAAACTTCTACTACTTGTTAAAATCCTTAAGCAACATTTCACACTTTTAAACAACACCTTACTTTTTGAAGAACCATTCATTCACGTTTTCTGCCATGCTTTTTTTTAATATTTCACATCCACTCACTTCAATAAACACACTCGTAATGGGTCGCAAAAAACTAGTTTGCCACATTACTCGCTCTTTTTAAGCCAAGGACACATGGCGACAGAAAAACGCGCGATTAATTGCAGTCCGACTAGAAGCACAAGCGTTTAAGGCCAGAGACACGGCGACAAAAAAAAAACACGCGACTAATTACCGTCCGATGAGAAGCACACGCGTTTATATACAAGACAACACACGATTGCTGCTACGACAATTGGTAGTGAGACGCTTTGCGACAAACTTTAGAATTGCGATTCTTTCAAGCCGCACGAAAAAAAATACAATTTTATTTTATTTAACGATGAAAAATGTTTTCACCACGATTCACCGAAATCGCCCCGAAAATGAGTGTTTGTGTGCTGAGTTTTTTTAGAAAAGCTTGCAAACTCTTCTTTCATCGATTAAAATTATCAAAACTGTCAGGACCGCAAGGAAAATTATTGTTCGTGTTGCTGCAGAAAATCGCGCTGTTTTTGTCGCGCGTTTTTCTGTCGCCGTGTATCCCAAGCCTAAATAGTAGACAACACACGGCTATTCAATCGTGAAAAAATATGTCTATGATTAATATGTCTAACATTAAATCATATTAATGTTAGACATCCCACGAGGGGAATGGAATATAAAAAGAGAAGATTTGCGACAAATTTCCGAATTGCGATTCTTTCGGCCGTACGACCGAAAACTAATTTTTTTATGTAGCGATAAAAACCGACAGTTTTCACCACAAATCGCTGGAATTGCCGCTAAAATGAGTGTTTGTGTACTGAGCTTACCTCAAAAAGCTTGTTAACTCTTATTTAACGATGAAAATTACATTTTTCTTCAAAAATGGCAGGAACCGCAGGGAAAATTATTGTTCGTATGGTATGGTTGCTTCAGGAAATCGCTCTGTTATTTCGTGCGTTTTGGTTAGGCTAGAGACACACGGCGACAAAGAAACGCGCTACAAAAAACAGCGCAATTTTCTGCAGCAAGCATACTCAACACACGAATAATAATTTTCCGTGCGGCTCCTGTCAGTTTTGATGAATATTTAATTTTCATAGTTCAAAAAAAAGAGTTTGAAAGCCTTTTGTGGTAAACAAAGTACACAAACAATTATTTTCTGTGCGGTTCTTGTGAATTGTGGTGAAAATTGTAATTTTTATCGTTGAAAAAAATAAAAATTAAATTTTTTGTCGTGCGGTTTGAAAGGGTAGCAAAGCGGAATATTGTTGCAAATCGAGTCTCGCGACTAATTGCCGCAGCCGCAGTCGTTTGTTTTCTACAATATAAATGCTTAAGCTTCTAGCCGGACTGTAATTAGTCGCGCGTTTTGCTAATGTATGGAAACAGAAACAGAATTTCATACATTAGCAACGCAAAAAGCATTCAGCGAATTTAGGTTTCAGTTGCTATGGGATTCTGTTTCTGTTCCTGTTTTACGTTGCTTGTGACACGCGGATTTTAGATGTTTAGTTTAAAATCAGTTGTGCAGTAAATATCTTAATTCGAATTGTGTCTCATTTTAGTAGTAAAGTAATTTGTAAAATTGAAGGGTCGTATCTGAGTTAAGTTTTAAAATGTTTGCTGTCTTTTCTGCGGAAAAATATTTGTTTCAGTTTGAGTTTGAGTGGTGTTCCAGCTGGTTGAGGAAATTATAAACCCAGTACCTAACAATGAAAATTATAGCCCTTAAACCCTTTTAAGCCTTTTTACTAGGCTTACAGAGAGCGCTGCCCTTTTGCTACAAAAGCAGGGTTGGAATGGGCTAAGCTGATCTGTGATAAATGATGTCACACATAACAAAAATTCGTCTACGTAAACTATGATCATCACAATTTTCTTGTGACAGCTCACGATCAATCACCGTCCAAATCAACTGGTCGTCAATTTTCTAACCTTCTGGGTAGATGTCTATTTTGCCTACACCTTAGCAGACTGCCTACAACGATAAAATAAAAGTGGCTCTTAGTAACATCACAAGTCTAAAAAAACAACGATTTGGAACAGTATTTTTGTGATCACGATTATTTTATTTGATCACATTGACTGTCACAAAATGTAAAAATCACAGATCACCTTAGCCGATTCTACCCCAGTATTTTCGCTGCTTTTTAGCTCTTTGTACTGCTGTACTGCACACCTGTTCAATTAACATCTTTTTGGAAAGACTGTGTTTCTTGGTCTAAAAATGTATTTATTTGTTATCCACCGATTTAAATATGAAGACCATTGAAATAAAAATTCGCCTAAGGGCCGGTTTTTCAGTGCGAGATCTTCCAACTTTTCGAGTTAAACTGAGATCAACCCCAGAAATGAGTTCTAGAACTAAGATCTAGGGTTAATCTCGGCTTAACTCACCAAATTTGGTGAGTTAATCTCGGATCATCTCTGGAGAACAGTATGAACTTCTTTGAATGTTTTTTCTGCGTGGAATGTCAGTTGATTTGCGCGTTGCAGTGAAAAATGACATTTGAGAATAACTCGAACATCTTGTCCTGTGTTTTTCTATGTGAAGTGAGAGCTGGGAGAGTCAATAATTTCGAGAGTCGAAGATTTTGACAACTTTGTTGACGGAGTTAACTCTACGCTGAAAAACAGCTCGCTGAGTTAACTCTAGACTCGTTTTGTTACGGGATTAACAGTTTTTGGTTTAAACTGGGCTTAACTCAGCACTGAAAAACCGGCCCTAAGTGAATCATAACCCATCCACTGGCTAAAACTCGATTAGATTCGAAATACTTATAATTTTAGATAAATAAAACCTGTAGCTGGTTATGACTGTGACTTTACACTTGAATGCAAAACGCAGCATTTTCTCATACTTTTTAGAGTTATAACACTTTACTTTAGTTTTAGATGAATAAATTAGAATAGTTAAAAATTTAATTAAAAATAAAATATAAAAAAATACCTTTAGAAAATGTTATTTATTCTTCGGTTTTAGTTTTGTTAAGTAGTGCTTTTTTTGATAGGTATTTTATAATTAATTCAAAAAGTGGCTCAATACCAATGCCGCAATTAGCTATACAAAAAAACAACTTCAAGTTGGAAATTGTTTGAGTTTGACTTTTTCTGATACGATTCAAAACGAGCCAACTCAATAATTAACTTAGAAGACCTCTGAAGCTGTTCTCAGCTTCTCAACACCCCTTAATTGCACTCCTAAAAAATGTTGAAGCATAAATCCTACATAACAATTGCCAATAAAATTTTTAGAAAGATAAACTTTTGAAACTCATATGCATACCGATGACCAAGTGAACGAGGGCGCAGGGACAAAGCCCCATTTTTTTTTTATGTCCCACCGATATGAGACAGAACCCCCAAATTTCGAAGAGTTCAAAACTGTAATTTTCGTTTTAATTAGGAATCAAAATTCCTTTCCACCACCAGGGCTGTCGCTTCCTCGTTGAGCTTCGAAAAGCAGCTACTACATTTCTTGCAATGGTTGCGGGGTTGAAAAATAATGTTTTGAGGATTCTCGAAGCAAATGCTGCAAGTTATTGTGTAGTTGCTATTGCTTTCCCCAGAGATTGTTGTAGCTTTGCCCAGACAATTTCACCCACGAAATTGTCTTTATCGTCATTTGAATCATCAGAGAATTCAAAATTTCTTTCTATTGAACTATCAAAACTATATAATTTGGACGCCATTATTGATTGAAAAAAGTCCATAACTGTTACTCCATGTTTGTCTAGTTTTTTAGTCAAAGTGTCAATGAAGTAATTTCTTTTATTAATTTATTTTTTGGGCGCTCAAACATATTTGATTTTTCCCATATCCATAGACTTGGCAAAATCAACTGACGATTTGAATTCCTCGTCCTATAAGAAGTCACAAAATTTAAAAAAGTTTCCGTGTTTTGGTAGTAATTGGGCCCCAAATTTTTGATTATACGCCTCAAGCATGCTTGTAGTTCGCATTCCCTTTTTATAGACTGAAAACTGATTGGATTAGTTCTAAAAAAAAACAGTTATACACAAGCTTTATACATTAAATTTCGTGCAAATTCCATTGCCTTTTAAAATATTTGATGAATTCCCCATAGTAAAGAAATTTCAAAGCAAACGAAGCGATTTCCAGCAAACTAATACTCTCAACCGGCAACAAAATGAGGATTAAAAGGAGATTTAAAATAAATCTCAAAGTGGCTCCACCGATTTACAACTCTTTTTCTGCCATTTCGACTCTCGAAAGAGAGTGGCGATGTCATTTCCTAGAAGCGAAAAAAGATTTCCGTAGCGAAAATTTCAATGGAAAACGTATTTGTGACAGATTTATCGCGCAGGGACAAGTGCAGTTTCCTTTTCTGATTCTCAAACTGTTACAAAGGTGCATGAAAAAAAAAATTCGTAATTAGGGGAATGGGATCTTATGAGGGGATTCAATATTTAAATTGGATTTAAATTTGTATGGTAAATCGCGTGATTTGTAGAGGATTAAATGAAGATTTATATTAATCGTGGATTAGTGCCTGGTGGAGACATGGTATAAATGTCTCCCGAATCATAGTTGGTTCAAGCAACGGAAGGACAAACAATTTATTAAAAAGTTTAAGACTTTCCTTTTCCTTGCATATGCTTGTCAAGAAGTTCTTGGTCCTTGAAGCCTTCCTTTTTATCGCTCCTATGAAGTGGAGCGATTTATTTTCAAGGTTTTGGAAATAGGACAATTGGAAATATCGCATAAGGCACTGCTTAACTGGTTAAAAGAATTCTAGAACCTACCAGCACAGATCTTCCTGGAATTTAATTTCCTTATGACGTTTAACCCTGGGTTTGGAAATACTTTTCGAAAATAATGGCCCCAGAATATAATAAGGCGCAGTCATTCTGAGACGGAAGACCAATCTGGAACGGTATTAAAAGGTTCGGTAACTTTTGTAAGTTATCTCGGAAGGCTCAGCATGGTGGGAGAAACACAGTGCCACTTTCTTTTCACTTGATTAACTGATTTCTATTTATTTTGCTTGAGGTCGAAAAGGAGGTGGGGGGTCAGTGAGGAATAGTTCCTATATGAGAGGAAGCCTGGCAGGCCAACCGATTTCGGTATAAGTCCGAACCTGTTGCATCATTATCTCATCTATATTAGGGGTGTTGTTCAGCAAAAATTTAAAATGGGACTTACATACCAAGCACATAGTTGCCCAACTTAAATTCAGGAATAATATTCTACATATGGTATGCTCTAGGAAAAAAAGTACTTTGTGTGTGTTTCCACCGCACATATTACAGAGATTCATGTAGGAAGATTAAAAGCTAAAGAAGATTAAAAGTCCACCGGAGATTAACTTGACTTATTCTTTCGTTTTTGACATCTTTCAATGACATCACGTCATCTGCGCATCTCCTTGTAAACCTGATTTTTTTATCTTTCGGGCAAGTCGGACTCAGACATAATTAAATTAATTTTTAATTGCCGCCGATTTTTTAATTTACGCAACGAAATAATTAAAAAAAAAAGAAAAACAAAACGTCAAATCAACAGATGCTTTTCGGCAAATCTGTTAATTGGGATTTCGGTCCATAAAGTTGATAGTAGACCAACTTGATCAACATCAACCAACAGTATCAACATAAACACCCAGCATTATTTTGCAATGTGCACACCTTACTGCATTTAACTTTTTTGACAGAAACAACCATGTCCACATCAACGGCAACATCAGCCGTTCTGCGCATTCCTTTACACCACGCAAGAAACACAGCTGAATTGAATTGAATTCCTTGTTGAGTCTTATGAAGCTGACAATCGTTTACAATAAATTGGTTACTGTTTTATCTTTGTTAATTGACAACTGTAATGTATGGTGGTCTCTCTGTGTTTTGTTTTGTATGAAAGGTGCCCAAGTGGCCAAAGTAACTTGTTTAAAAATAAAATCGCTCTTGCTCATGGAGCTATACAATGTCGCTTTTGACTTTTGTCACTTAACCTATAGTGTGTTGTCTATACAAAGGTATATACAATTAAATTTTGTATGCTGAGCGCATGACGTCTATTTGTGTACGAACACAAGATTTTTGTGTGACCAATTGCTTTGCTGAAGGCATATTGATTTATAAAAAAACGAAAACGCAACTAAGTTGCGCTTTTCTTAGTGTTTTAAAGAAGATTACTTTTGTCTCAGTGAAAACAGAGATATGTATATACATTTAACGTAACATTTAAATTTAAGTACATTACTGGCATGTGTCATTGTTTTGAGCTAAAGGCTTTACTATTATAAGAGCGTAATTACATACTTATTTGATTGTAAAATTAATACTACACGAGAAAGCAGTACCATATGTTTATGTATAATTGGCAAGCGATGTAACAATTATAAAAGTTTTAGTTGGTGAGTACCGAAGGCACTCAGTGATTTTAGTATGGTTGGGGCATGGTGTTTACACAGTAAAGAGTAAGTATTGCCCTCCCAGGCACTTTATAGGATTTTGTTTTTATTGTAAAATTTTAAGTTAAGACTTAGGATCGTCAAAAATAATTTAGGAGCTATCGCTAATAAATAGGGTACTTAATTTAGGTTGTTATTCGAGATGTCAAGACCCGTGAAAATAGGTTTACCAGTTAAAGACTCGGTGTGTACAACCACAACCATGCACTAGGCTTAGATGTGGTCGAGCCCACCGAGTTAGCGAGATTGGGGGAATCGTCCCCAAGGATCAGTGGGGGTATAGAAAGATTTCGCAGGCGTTAGCCACGGTGATGACCCAGCACAGCATGCTGGTAGAAAGCTACGGGATTCCCCTCCGTAGTGTAATCTATGGATTCCAAGGCTATTCCAATAGGTGACGGGTAGATGATATCTCTCCAAGCAATTCCATTTTGTGCGGAAACAATACCTAAGATTAAATCGTCGCTTGTAGCCATTTTAGCTACGGTTCGACTCATAAGACTCAGTGCATATTTTACCAGAGGTGTTATTTGGGCTTCATTATATCATGTATATAATTTGTTGGAGAACCTTTTAGTTCTGGATTTATAGTTCTGATTTATGCAAAAACGCAGTACTTTTCTCTCAGCAACTTCCAGTGACTTGGCTATGGTCGGCGAAATTGCAAATCAGACAGGAAACGCATAGATCATAATAGGCCTTATTAGGGCTTTGTAGAAAAAAAGTTTGGTTTTTTACTTAACATGCTGTGTCTTATAATTGGCATGAGCATGTGAGTGATTTTTCTCACCTTGTCTTTTACGACCGCCGCGTGCTTGTTGAACTTAAGAAGTTTATTGAAATGTACCCCGAGATATTTTATGTTGTCTTTTAATTGTATATTGGTGCCTTCAATATCGAGGGTCAGGAGTCTGCTCTCCGTGACTGAGCCAGCCCTGCCTTTCCCACTTGAGTTTCTAAAACATATAAATTGTGACTTTTCCTTGTTGATACTTATATTCCATTTTTTGTAAAATTTGTTGATAATGAGTCAGTGAGTATTCTGCCCCAGCATATGCGAAGGTGTCGTCTGCATATAAAATCGCTTGGGATGCAAGTACCCCTCTTATATAGAGTTCATGGGGGAAGTCATACATGAAAACATTATAGAGTGATGGTCCTAGTATGGATCCTTGGGGGACCCCACTGAAGGACTGATAAGGAGTCGAGACAGCACCATTTACCGCAATAATAAACTGTCTATTTGAGAGGTAACTAATTATGATATTTATTATATATATTGGAGATCTTTCCCAGACTCGAAAATAGTGAAATCGGCCTATAACCATCCGGCTGAAAGTTGTTTTGCCCCTAGTAAATGGGGAGAATTTTAGCCATTTTCCACTCATTTGGAAAGTAACTGTTGTTCAGGCAGTTGTTAAGCACAATTGTGAGACATCTTGAAGCGAGAATGGAGATTTTGTTCAGAATAAAGCTAGAAATACAATCAATCCCTGTGGACTTTTTGCTTTTGAAATTATTTATTGTGTCAACAACCTCGCTGACTGAAGTAAAGATGTGATTTGCAGCCACTGCCGTATCTCTGGAGTTAAAGAGAAAGATATGGCGTGGAATGTTTTGCATTAGGCTGCCTACTGTACTCTGGAGTTACGTCAGCATAGATTTCAGAGAAATACCTTCCTAGGACTGCCACTTTTTCGGAGTCATCTGTAATAGTTCTATCCCCATGAATAACTTTATTACAGTTGAATTTCTTCCTCTTTCCAGTGAATCTGAGCGCTTCCTTAAAAGCATTAGGCCCTGGTTTTATTTTAGATAGTCGATCACCGAGTTTCTTATTCAACCAGATTCTGACTTTGTCCTGAATGATTTTGTTCAGAAGGAAGATAAGTCACAATTATAATGGTTCGACCTATTATAATTGTGACTTAAGCCACCTTTGCCATTGATGCTTGACACTAAAAAGAGAAAGAATATCTGCTGGAATATTCTTGTATTTCCTGTTATCCACAGGGACTCTAGCAGAGTGAGCCATCGTGACGCCTCTCACTATGTTTGCGAAGTTCGAGATGGAATCATCGATCTGGGAATTGGTAAGTGAGACGTCCGCTGGTGGAAAATTTTCGCTGATTCTCCGATCCAGATCGCGCCTAAAGTTGTCCCAAATTGTATTTTTGTAGGACAAAGTATTAGGAGGTGGGGTTAGATGAAAAATTGGTTCAGCCATATTAAGTTCCAGAAGCAGTGGGAAATGGTCGGAAAAAGTTTGGAGCGTATTGACAGTATAATTGTTGTTGAGAAGATCTAACAAATGGGCAGAGACCACAAAATGATCCAGAAAAAAGGCACCATTTGGGAAGGTGGGTGTAGGTGAGGTGATATTAGCAAGTGAAGAGTGGTTGTCCGACAGCCAGTTCCTCAGCGTCTTGCCATTTTGGTTCATCACAGCGTCTCCCCAACTGGGATGTTTCGCATTAAGGTCTCCGCCAATAATACGTCCGTCAAGTGAAGCAGCCTTTTCCTCAATGTACGATAACTCATCTGCAATCACAGTGGGGCTGGTGTTGGAAGGAAAGTAGACTGAACTTATAAGAATTGTCTTGGTTGCGTAGCCAATTCTTATTTCAATTGTTATGTACTTAGAAGGGAGCCCGCTTCTGGAAGGAGAGACCTTTCCATACTTAATATCATTTCTAATGGCAATTGCTACCCCCTGATCTTTGTCGTTTCGAAAAAGGCGGTATGAGTCCAGACATACCCCTTTTACTCCATAAAGGTGAGTTTCTTGAATAAATGCAATAGGGCAGTTATTATCAACAAGTAGCTTTGCAGATTCGATCCTCCTACTGTGCGATATTAAGGAGGAGACATTGAAGCTACTAAGCTTGATCGGCATTTATTTTTGGGTGAGAAGTATTTGACTCAGGATGGAAAGATATTCCGTCCTTTTTTCCTATAGGGAGCTTGTTGATGACTTAAAGTTTCTGACAAATGTTTCAATCTTAGTTAGGAGTTCCGAGACCCCAACCCCGAACAGGTCCTGGGAAAGTTCTAGAAATTGCTGGATGCAGTCATAACTACCACCGAATTGGGTAGCTGGGTTGGCAACCAGAGGGCTTGGCTTGTTTGGTCCACTACTACCGTGGAAAAGGCTGGCGTATGAAACTTTCGGAGTTGCAAGTCCCATAGGAGTAAAGCCCAGCGGGGTACGATGCCGGTTTTTATGCGTAGCTTTAAGAATAGTAGCCTTTCTTTTGGCTAGGTAGTCTTTATATTCCCTACAGCCACCATAATTCGCGTCTTGCCTTGCCCTCTGGCTGCAAAGCCAGCTGACATTCTCCAGGTTCGTGAGTATCATTGCACTTAACGCATCTGTAATTATTGGTACAATTAGATGCCAGGGCACTTTAATAAAAAAAAAGTGTTTTACGTTAGTGAGGTGGGAAGCCGGAACACCCGAACGAAGTCTTACTCTGAAAAGGTGGTCAGGTAACCCATCTTTTTTGGATCGGAGGGTTTCGAGCTTGAACACCTCATCCACTGTATCGGGGACAATTCCCTCAATCTCAGCTTTAATGCTGGCAACATTAAAGTCCCAAGAGAGACCTCTAAGAATAACGTTAACTTTTGATCGTGAATGAGTGGGCCTTGACCTCACGATTTTCTCGGAGTTTACCAAGTAGTTCTTGGAGAACGCGTGAGTCACTAACAAAAATTATTGCTCGAAAATTATTGTTGACGATTCTAAATCTAAAATTATGCAAAGTTGCTTTGCTTTGCAGTTCTTCTGCCATTTGTTTCAAGTTTGAGTTATAACAAAAAATGGGAGGACAATACTTACTTAGAACTATGGGTCCCGGTTCTCTCGCTCCATCAGTGCCGCTGGTGTCCTTGCTGCTGCTTCTCACTCCTGCAGTCCTGTTGTAACTGGCGTCAGTTGGTTGTGTAGGTATTTTAGGGTTGCTGCTGCTCGCTACTGCAAATTCTCCCAAGATCGCAAATCTGTTAGCGCTTCCTGAACCTGTTGATTCGATTGCAACATCCATGTCATCGGCCACGGTGACTTTGAGTTTTTTGGGGTTATGTTGCGAGTGGCTGGACGCACTACTGATCACACTCGATGACGATGAACTTGTTGTACTTGCTTCACATGATTAGATTAGAGCGAGATTAATTACGCGATTAATTTTTAATCTCGTCGTGAAGAGATTAACATTCGTATGGTAAATCTCGTTATTTAGAGGGGATTTAAGAATGATTTTTTCGCCTGGTGGAAACACTGTATTTGAGTGGAATCAGGCTACTCAACGGTTGAAGATCTCATCTAGGGATAAAAAGAGGAATAGGTACATTTGGTTACCCAGGCCCTGAAATTAAATGATGAAATAAAAGATAAAAATAGATTTGAAGACATTAAAATTAAAGGAAAAACAAGTATCTCTGCACTCAACAATATTATATGATTCTTCTAACGAAATTTTAAAAGCTCTTTTTTATGCCAAAGTACATAGTCTGGACGGACTTTTAATTATCACAGATATTTTGGGTATTCTATCTGGACTCAAGAATGGAAACAATACATTCTGCTCTTTGGAAATTATAAGGAGCATTCTAACTCTGTACATACAGGACTTACCAAGAAAAAAAAAGAAGAAAGTATTGAGGCATTTGAAAGTCTTTAAATTGAAGAAGAATCGCTGTAATCCAAATTATCGGCGGCAGGCTTAAGGCTATGTCACAAAGCTGCGTTGTCGCTTGTTTTGTCCCGTTACGTTCCCGTTGCTTTAGAACCGCGTTAAAAGATACTCTTCGAAAAAACGATTAAAAAAATGGAAAACGCCAACAAATCAAGTAAAACACAAACCACCGCGAAAGCCAATAATTCCAGGTTTCCAGAAACGTCATTTCATTATCGTGTTGAATTTTTCTGCATTCTCCAAACTTTCTTACGTAAGAAAACGTAGGTACGAACGGATGGTTGAAGCAACGTTTTGGTAGGTCCCATTGAATTTAATGTGTTCGAATTGAAGTTGTCAAATCAACGTTAGCGCAACGCAGATTTGTAACATAGCCTTTAGAAAACTGCTCCAGACATGGTTGTTTCGCTGTTTGCTTAAGTTAGCTTTTAAGTTCTTTGTAGCAGTTGACGGCAAAGTAAACTTCTTTGGAAACTTTATCGCCACGTCCGCATCAGGATCATTTTGGGCTAAAATTTCCAGTACATCTTCAAAATGTTGCAAAGCTTTAGACAAATTTCTTTTGTCTTTTTCGAAGACTCATGCTTTTGATCTGATTCTTGATCTGATAACAACTGCATCAACTCTTCATTTGTAGTTGCGACTCTGTCAGCGTTCAGAAGACTGGGGACATCGTACTTCTCCAGGTCCTCAAATCCTATTTCCTTTGCCAGACTAAAGATGTTTCGCTTAATTTCAGATACAGAAGGATCAACAACGAATTGATCGTTGGTTGTGCTTTCTGGCCATATTTCCTTCCAAACATAATTCATTGTTGACTGTTTTATTTGGTTCCAAGGCTCGCACCTATATTCGAAACGGCATTTTGGTGTGGGGTGCCGTGGCGTAGTGGTTAGTGTGTGTGCTTACTACGCCGGAGGTCTGGGTTCGAATCCTGCCATCGTCACCTGAAAAAAAAAGACTTGTTCTTTTTCACGGTCCCCACCTTCGCGAGGGTTTGACAAGCCCTCCGAGAGTATTAATTGTCTTGAAAAACTTCTCAAAGTGCCGTTCGGATTCGGCAAAAAATTGTAGGTGCCCTTGTATGTAAAGAAATCAACACACCAGCATACATTGTTGAGAAGTTTATTTATTTATTTTGGTGTTAAATTTCTTCCAACACCAGGCTTTAAAAAGTTTGTCGGAAATAATATGCCTTGAACGTGGCTATTGCACCCTGGCCCATAGGTTGAATCAATATTTATAAACTAATAAATAAATAATACACAATTTGCCCCAAAATGCAGAACACACAGATATTCTGCGTCATATCCGTGCATGACAAACACACTCAAACAAATACAGCCAATGGCAGACTGACTGACTTCGTGTGTGCGATCGAAATCAACCCCCATTTGCTTCACACGAGGCAAAAGTTCAGCACATCTGAACTCGTGCTGGGCTTCTGAGCCTCATTACGTAACATTACGTTTTCTCTTTGCAAACAACATTTTTAAGCCGAGCATTGTGTTAGGATACACTGAAATCGTATGGCTGATTTTGTAAACGTGAAACCGATGCCAAGCCCAGGCTGCTTTGTGGTTCCCGCATGAATGTTCCATATATATAATTGTGTACACAGCACTAGCTACCAGGGCTTTCGGATGTGTGGTGTGTGCGTATTTTTTAATTTATCGTGACATGCTTGGAGAACGTAGTGACTGCATAATAAAAGCTCTCTCTCCATGAGCGAAATGTCATTGCAAAGCCGGTTGAAAGCCCATGTGTCGTAACGTGGCAAAGCCGAAGCCTAAGGCCCATTTCACACATACCCGGCAGCCGGCTAACCGGCACCGGCTACCCGGTCGCTGTGCGCTTCTTAGGTGCGCGTTCACACCTGCAAACCCGGTTGCCCATACAAACACCCGGGTAGCCGGTGCCGGTTAGCCGGCAGTTTCCCGTATGTTCAAGTCTCCGGCTTTCCCCTTACATGGGAATATTTTAAATTTGGTTTAGGATCCTCATAATACTCAGTGTTCAAATTGGGAAAATCTTTTAAAATATGGAAGAAGTACCCAAAAACATAAGGATAAACGGTTAAATTTAGAGGATTATAAAAAAGTTGGCAGC
The DNA here is from genome assembly GCA_947623515.1 of Neoascia interrupta. Lineage (NCBI taxonomy): Eukaryota > Metazoa > Arthropoda > Insecta > Diptera > Syrphidae > Neoascia > Neoascia interrupta. The sequence continues at coordinate 94,981,584 of OX392464.1, read as the reverse complement.
GAAGAAAGATTTCAGAGCTGCATAGAAGATGGATTTTTCTTTCTTAAGGCACAAATATGTAGGTGGGAGCCTATCTAAGAATTGGAACATTTTGCGTTACCCTGCAACAGTATAATAAATATCGTAAGGGTGATAAACTCTTTTGATAGATAACTCGTTAGATAGATACATTCTTTATTAAATTCATAGTTTGTTTGTACAATTTCATAAAGTAAAGAATACGAGCTTGGCAATTTGCCTTCTGCCGGCATTTTAAACTCTTTTGTAGGGATTGCCGAACAGATGGCGTGAATACGAAACATTCGGGTATTTTAAAACAAAACTGTACAATTGTTTTTCATGCCAAAAGGAAGGTGTATAGGTGTATGTAATGTTAAACGTCCGTCTAATCCATAAAGTTATACGAGAAAACGTTGCACAATGATTTAATTAAAATTAAAAACCATTCCAAAACAAGTGTCACTCCGATAGGCATACACAATATATTTTTCTCAATGAAATTTCTTATCAAAAACCGGCTGCTCCGTGGACAGAACTGAGACCCGGGAAAGAGCGTCATCCCTCATATGCATGTCAATGTCAATGCTCGGTGACTTTTTTGTCCGTCGTCGAGCAGGGCTGTGGAAGGTCTACCATAAGACACTGTGTGCCCTGAAAGGTCAGGGAGTCGCTTGGAAGACAGAAACGTCGCTCGTGGGAGGTATCCCCTATAAGCCTGGCCTTACACGGCGACGAAATAGTTTTTGGATACATTGAGTCTTATGAGAGGCCTTACACGAGGGAGAGCTGTCACTTTTATAAGACCCAATTTTATCTCAACTGTCGACGGCGACTGTTTCGTCGCTAGTAGGTATAAGGAGGCTCTAAATATACAGCCTTGAAGACAGTTTTGTCGCTCTATTGTTCGACGCAAGTGCAAAGTTACCCTGCAAAGAAAAAACTTAATTATACTCGTACCCATGGTACAGCGAATGCAAGGAATTCAATTCATTCCTTGCATTCCTTGTACCATGACTCTTACCAGCCGGGGTCAATCGATAGGTACAAGTTAGGTTTGTTGACGTTTATGGTATGCGTGGGGGATTTCTTCATTGAGGGTAGGAAAAAGGACGTGGAAAATGTACACAAGAAGATAATTTTATGTGAGTTGTAGCAGTAGATACATAGGTAAACTGGGCTCTAGGTACATAAGTAAACTCTTTTTCGCCGGTATGGTGTTGAGTCCCGGGCCCGTTGAGTCCCCTCCTAAGAGGGTCGTGCCTCCAGCCCGGTTGTCCAGGCGGTGGCATTTTCGAGAGCCGTCTTCTTCCTGACCGGCTAGCAGGGGATTGAGAAGTTCGGGAAGGGCCCGGCTTTTCCACCCTCTGCTCATCACCCACCTTCCCGATAGCGTCGGCTGTAGTTTGGCTCCCACCAACCGCCGCCGGTTGCTTGCCTTGTAGGGCACTCTGACCTAATTTCATCTGGTTGCATCATTCATTTGGTTGCATCTGCCTAGGACCACGCCCCTCACTGGTCGAGAGCCTTGAGCTTCAAGATCATCAGCAAAAAGATCCTGCTCCATTCGATCAAGAAGCTCTTGTGTGGTACAGTCCCGCATATTATTTTGCATTTTAAATTTTTTCTTACTTGTATCCATTCCCACGAGTAGCGCAGGAAAGACAGTCCGCCACGCCAGAGCCTCGCAGTAACATGGTAAGGCCAAAGATACTCTCCAACGCGGCCCGGTATCAGAGAGGCTCCGTTTAAATACAGCCGGTAGACCCCCTGGCTGCAAACCATCCAATGGGCACGGTTCGCATTTCACCCGGGATTAGGGGGGATTTTAGTCGACTTTTACGGCAGGCATACCCTACCTCAAGGCTCTTCTTACCCCTTCCTTGCAGGGGGCTAGAACTGAAGTCAGTGGTGAACCCAACTTCAGCCGCCCGCCGTAACCCAGGCTTTGGCCCCTTACACGGTACCATCGCCCGGGGAAGGTGAACCAAGGTTTACTTACGGACTTACTGACGGAGCGGCAGGATTATTGACGGGGTGTTATTCCCCCCCCCCCCTCTCATCATGAAAATTTGGCAACTTAAAAAATCTGAAAAATTATTTTTGTGCTTGATTTTCATGTTCGCAGCTGCAATTGATGATGCTATTGGACTTAATACAGGTCTTTCATAAACAGTGCGTAAGTGGTGATGGTGATATTCATTCAAATATGAGTTTTCGGAGAGAAAAAAAGTTAATACACATTCTATTAAAAGTAAATAATTAAAATATAAATTGAATTTAAAAGTAATCATAAGTTGGTTACAAAATAAATAGGTAGGTTCTACTAAAACTTTATAGCTAGCGAATACTTTCGGGCGAAATTATTCAATGGTTCTCCTCAAATATTTATGTTCGGACATCAACAATTTTGGGCGATGAATTGGTTTGAATAAAACATGGTTCAATAATGTTAAAATTAGATTTTTACAAAAAAAAAATCCAGCCAAAAACTGTTTTTTATTAAAAAAAATTCCTGCCGTTTTTTTTTGTGGATTTAATAAAAAAGGTTGTTGGTACTAATAAAGCGTTCACTAAGCTCAATAATTTGCTGGAGATGTTTGAGGCAATTAAAAATGTTTCAGTCATTTTTTCGTCAAAAGCACGAAAAGCAGAAACATTTTTTGTTAGATTTTGCCGTTTTTGTTATCCTTATATATAGACCCTCCTTAGGTAAAAAAAAATTACCGTCGCATGAGTTAATGATTGGGTTTGCCATTTTTAAAGTCTGATTTGGACGGGACTACCACTACAAAGAAATAGCGACTGACAAGGGTTATGCTGAAATCGCAATGTTGCGTTGCTGCGTGTGTACGTTTATGGCCTTTGCCATGCGTTGCCAAAACTTTACGATACTTTACGTCAAACTACGTACGCAGCAAATTTGCAAAACGAAATGCCGCTTTGCGTTTTGGGGTAGGAAATTGTAAGGTATCACCTCAAACACATTCAAGATATTTTTAAAAGAACGAGCAGAAAAGATGCTTTTTAAAAACAAACCAAGTTGCCCAGCAATGAAAATAAAATTATTTCTGTTTATTCCATCACAAATATTGTGCATGCTAAAAACCAACAACTTGCGAGCTATCACGACAAGCTAAAATAATACCGAAAAACATCACATTCTCTACTCTACGCAAACCTGTTTTTTTTAATTCTGAAAAGAAACAGAAACAACCCTTTTTCGTCCCCACAACCTACTGACGACAAATGAACTATACTCACTCACCACACAATGAATGAGCATAAGGTTGTTCAACGGACGCAAAAGTAGAAAGTAGATCTACTTTTGCGTTGCAGATGCGTCTACGATATTTACGGTCAAACGTGGAGTGAAGTTTTGAAGTAACATTTCGTTTTGCCCCGTATGCGCCCGTTGTTTCTACTCTGCTTGTCATTGAACGCACGCAGCAACGCAACATTGCGATTCCAGCATAATGCTGGAACAGAAAAAATCTCTCAGTGAGAGGACAAACTGACCAAAAGTAAGGGAACGCTTTGTGCACCAAAAACTGCCCACACTTTAAACGTCAAAGCCAATGTTAAGGAAAAGTTCTAGCGATTGATAAAACATGCATTCATTAAGCAGTACTTGAAATATTTGGATTATTGTCTGCAGCATAATATTCACTGACTTTAGATTTTTTATGTTTAAAGTTGATAAAAACATTCTTTAACATTCGAAACTTCACATAAAAAGGACTTAAGGTATAGAAACAGCAAAAGTTGTTCAAAAGTACAAATTTCACGAGTCGCTATAGCTAACACCTAAGTGTCCACCTAAATGTAATTTGCTGTTGTTCAACTCAATTGCCGCCGCTATGACACTTTCCATAATTCTGCCCGAAGAAATTTCCGGGCTAAATTTCGTAGGGAGGGAAAATTTCAAACTCTCATGTTTGCTCTCTCTCCTGTCCAAAGCTACACAAAAACCGTGTACGGGAACAGTATTTGGCTATTTTTCGCAGATTTGGGTCGTTTTGTGTAGTTTAGGACATGTACGGGAACACACACAGTTTGTGTAAAATGGGCAGTCGTTGCGAATCGTGAACAAACTTTGACAGTTCGCGACGGGCGTCAGCCTTTTTGTTCGCGTCAAAAAGTTTGAAATGCACTGTTTTGCCTTTTAAATACATTTTCACGGAATTTGAATAGAACGCTGGTAGACTAATCACCTGCCACTTTCATACAAAAATTTTCAATTTTGTGCTGTTAGTTTATCCATGGCGCTGGCTACGTCAAAGTTTTAACTGTCTATAGTGACATTTTGCTTAGGGAAGGAGGAGTGTTTTGTGTCTTTTCTTCATAACAACATAAGCTTTGTTTTGCTTTCTCTGCCTGTTCAAACTTTATATTCGCCGCGTCCATTATAATTTAAATACTAACTGACAACAGGCTGTCATCTCAGTAAAGACTTTATAATCATCGCAAAGTTACATATATTTCGATGTCTTTTAGGTATGTAAGAACGGCTTTTTGAAAGATCTTGCTTTGGTGTTGGTGCGGAAGTTTTGGGAATGTTTCTCAAGTATGATGTTAAGCATATCGTTTTGTCGCTTTGACTTCAAAGGGGACGATGAAATCTCTACCGACCTTAACGACAGCGTAAGTATTTCATCGCCATCACGCACAATCCTGCACGAGTTTAGCAAACTAGTTTATGCCCTTTTAAGCTCGTCTTGGTTTTTTCCTAGATCAGTCACAGTGTGAATATTTGATTAATGGTGGTCTTTCCTGGTCTAGTGCCACACTGGTATGGAACTGTTTACAAACGACATTAGGCGTCCACATTTAGGCGACTGAGGCCTTTTGAGTTGGCGTAATTCAAAGGAACTCCTTGCAAACAATGTTGATGCGTTATCCATCTCCAACCTTGCCGTACACGCTAATGAATTGTCCCTTGAGCGTTGAGCCTGTCTTAAGACATCGTGCATTGCCCTGGAATTCTTCTTTAGCAGAATAACAAAGATGTGGAATGGGCTTCTACGCCTTCTATAATTCTAAGCAATTCAAAACCAAAGCGCGCCAGTACCTCTCTGCTCATTCTTATAAGGTATTATGTCCTTACTTACTTATTGGGCACCCGACGCATGGAGGGTCTCTATATGGTTCATAGTAGCCGTCCATCCTCTACGGTCCTGGGCACCCTACTGCCAATTGTCCGCTCTGGCATCCACAATGGCTTGGTCCTGAAAAAGGAGGTTCAGTCTTCCTGATCGGGTCGAACTTGCGAGTTTAAATTCAAAAACTCTTTTGGCTGGAGTGTTGTTGTCCATCCGCTCGATGTGACCGAGCCAATGTAGTCTTCGTGTTTTGGCTTTTAGAACAACATCCACATCTTGGTACAGCTTATAAAGTTCGCGATTGTATCTTTTCCTCCATTCGCCCTCCTCGCACACAGGAACATAAATTCGCCGGAGAATTTTTCTCTCAAAACAGCCCAGTATAATTTCTTATTCTCTGCTTATCGTCCAGCACTCGGCGCCACAAAGCAGAACTGGCAGAATAAAGGTTTTATAGAGCTTAAGCTTTGTCCTTCGTGAGAGGAGTTTTGAACCCATTTGTTTGGCCAAAGAACCACGGTGGATCTCGAACTGATTTTAACGCTAGGGTAGATGTACACTTTAACTACCTCGGAGTTGCTGCGTCCAACAGTGACGTTTTGACCTAAGCGGCGCGTTGGACGGATGTTTCATTGTTGGTTGATAACATGTGCCTAGTCTTGTCCTCGTTTACTTCAAGATCAACCAACTTCGTCTTTTCTTCAATCGCCGTGAAAGCTTCTATCACTGCAAGGTTGGAGCGAGCGACGATATCGATATCGTCCACGTAACCCAATATTTGCAGGATTCTGTTGAAGATAGTGCCTTCCGTATAGACCTTTGCCCTGCGTACTTCTATCTCGAACTAGATTGAAGAAGGCTCATCCGGCAAATCCGGTGCATGTTTGGAAAAGTTCTGAGGAACTGTTTCCAAATTGCACATTGCACCGCGTATTCTTTAAGATAACACGACACAGTTTGATCGGTTTTGCCGGATCTTGAATTCGGCCATCGTCAAGTAGAGCTGCTGACGATGAATGCTGTCATATGCGGCTTTAAAATCGATAAAAAAAAGTTGTGTCTCGACTTGAAATTCATTGGTCTTTTCCAGGATTTGCCTTTATGTGAAGATCTCGCCTATTGTCGATCTGCCGGGCCGGACGCCACACTGGCACGTGCCGATTAGTGTGTTGCAGAATGGCTTTAGACGCTCACACAGCATGTTTGATAGGATCTTTTATGCGACATTAAATAGGGATATGTCTCGATAGTTCTTACTAGGCATAAGTCTGCCTTACTTAAAGATGGGGCATGTGGGGCTGAGTCAGTCATGGGGCATGCTTTCTATCACCCACACTTGATTAATGATTTGGTGCATGCACCCCACCAAAACATCACCTCCGTACTTAAAGAGCTCCGCAGGTAAGCCATCAAAGCCAGAGCCCTTGTTGTTCTTAAGCCTCTTTATGGCTATGCTAGCTTCTTCGTTACTGGGTGGAGGGACTTCCCCTTGGCCGACTGGATTTTCATTATCTTCGTACACAATTTCTTTATTATTGCACGTCTTCCTCTCTCACGACCTGATGCCCATTAAGCAGCTCCTGGAAATGCTGGAAATGCTGGTTCTAAAGCCTGCAGCTAGTTGCTTGGTCGTTTTATAGAACATTTTGGTCTTGTTTCGATCGCTTTGAGCTAGGAGATTGCATAGGCCCTCTTATTTCCACACCAGTAACCTTTTCTCCTCCTTTATCTTGGCTCGATACTTTTCATACGCTGCCCTTGTTTAGATATGATATGTATGGATATGCTTCTTCTGTCACTTTTTTCCTGTTGGCGCAATCATCATCATACTAAGGGCTTATTTTTAAGGGTGGATGAAAACCTTAAGTTGATTCAGCCACGCTTTTGATGGTGACGCGATACTGGCTCCACCTATTAGGCACGCTCATTGTAAAGTTAGCCACAAACCCTTGAGCCAGCGTTAATTAAAAAAAAAACAATGCAGAGTAAGAAAACTGAAAACTCAAACAATATAAAAACTAAAAAAAGATATCATCATAATTTTAAACCAGAAAATCTTAATTTTTTTTACACCCATTAGTTTTAAAGATATTTTTCCCTTTACCAAAAACAGCTCATGAAACGTTTTATATGGAAAACCCATTAGGAATTATTGCAAATTTACACAGATTTCATATTTTAATTAATAATGATTTTATCAAATAATACTTTAGTTTATTTTTTTACATAGCTTTAGTTATTTGTACTATAAAAAAAATGTTTTACTTAATATTTCAGGTGAATGTAAAATATGAAGATCTTCCTGTATTTTTAAAGGTAGCAGAAGCTATGAAAATTAAAGGGCTACACACCGAGGTTTGTTTTACGAAAACACAAGAAAGAACTCGAGTACCGTTTGTAATATTCTTTCCATTATGAACTCTTTTCCAGAAACCTGAAGGCCAAAATCTACAAGAGATCCAATTTTCACGTGACGAATGTGCAACAGACTTTGGATGTTCGAATTTACCACCCAATCCTTCACCAATCAACATTTGCGGAAAATCTTTGCCATCAGCTGTAACAAAGGGAGAAAATGCACGACGCCAATCACCCTTCCCCATGCCTAATTCCCCCCAGAGCCTAGAACCATTGATTCCGAACATGAACATTGTCAATTATGAAAAAGGTGTGGCAAATGCTGCGATACTAAAAACGAATGCCAGCAAACAGATCTTGGACCACATAAGATACCATAAAATCCCGACAAAAAGAAAAACATTTGTTCATTCTGTCGATGAGAAAATGAAGAAAGAAAAGCAAAATGTACAAGAATACTGCGAAAACAGTGAAAAGAACAATGCTTTCGCAAACAACTTTTATAGATCACACATGAAAGCGCTAAGCGGTAGTAAAATCAACAAGGATGTGCTCAATCTAACCTCGAACGGATGTCCGATTCCTTCACAAAAATGCTTACCCAGAAACGAAGAGGACTTTAAAAATACTTGTCATTACAACCAGACAGTTTTCACTGAAATCAAAAAAGACAAAACTGCATCAACTTCCTCCATAAATGACGACGTGCACTCCTTCGGATCTAAGCCCTACGAGGATGGTAACAACAACATCTGTAGGGAAGGTTCCATGTGTGAGAAACAGTATATGCCCATGCATAAAGATGATGGCTATAACAATGACGCACACAAAACACTCGACACAAATTCAGGCTTTAATAAGGACAATAAAACTAAAGTCGACTCTGGACACGACGCAATTCAAGACCTTTGTGAACGGAAACCAAGCAGCAACAATGATGACAACAACAATGAACCCACAACCAAGACAAATAACGAAAACGTAACCAAGTTAGTTATAAAATATGCAGACAACAATAACAACATCTTCGTTACTTCAAACTGCAATTCGAATTTGAAGGAGAGCGAGATCAATAATTTAGAAGACGAAGCTAGAACTAAGGCCTTACAGCAATGAAGAATGTACCTACACAAAAATGTGGAAAGGTCTATGCGTTATTACGATTTTTATAAAATGACTTAACTATTATTGCATCAACATCCAACTTTTCAACCCATAAAAATAGTTGTTTTTTTAAGTATTTAATTTATTGTATTTTTATTATTGGATGATTTTAATAAGTGCATATTACTTTACATGTCTAATAGATAACCCACTTACATTTAAATTATAAAACATATTTTAAGCATCGTCACGAAAACATTATGAAACAAATAAAAAATAAATGGAGGAAAACTTTTTAAGGACAAGTGTAATTCGCAAGTAAGTAAATATTGAGTATTTAAAACATAAACTTAGAAATTAAGCTTGAAAGTATCATCATCTAGAACTGCTTGTCCAATTATAAGGGTCGCGGAGCGAGGGCGACTAAGTGGCTCTTTCCATCTTGCAATATCCTTCGCCGCTAATTCAAGAAATCCAGGGCCGATCCCAAGGTCCGTCCAGAAGAGATCTTTCACCCTATTCCTACCAATAACACCGGAAATGCTTATCAGAATTCTCACTCTGGCACTTGAACGCGTTATCTAATTCCTTGAGTCATTACCGAATTCTCATGAGATAACTATAGATGTGAGGGTTAAAACCAAAGTTGGAGATACCTCTACTTGGAATTAAAAACTGGGAAATTTGCTTTAACTCCAAGAAATTCAGCTTTCCTACTGACCAGCCGACGCAGTTCTTTTATTGCTGCAGAATGCCCAACCTTGAATATACATATAAGTCAGAATAACTCTTCTCATGTGATTCAGAGATGTTCATGCTCTGATTCGAGATAGCAACCAAATTCATAAATTCATTCATTTTCTGTGAGCGCTTATCCTTAGATAGGTCGCGGAGCGAGGGCGTTTTAAATGGTCCTTCCATAGTTCCCCATATTCCGCCACCAACTCAAGAGACACAGGATCCCTAGAAGGGTCTCGGAGATGTTATTTACCTGATCCCATCGAAGAATTGATAGTTCCACTCGGCGATCAATAAAAGATTCCTACGACCACTGACGTTTCTCACTCTATCCCTATGAGTAACAACAGCAACGCACCTCAGAAATCTCATTTCGGCAGCTTGTACCCGCGATCTAGTTCTTTCGGTCATTACCCAAATTTCGAACCTAACATTCCTGATGACCGGCCGCCGAAGTTCCTTTACTATTGCTCCAGCTTGGACTATCCTAGAGGATGACTCAGTATCACTCCTTCCATTTTTTGTGAAAAAGACCCCAAGATACTTAAACTTCTCTACCTGCTTTAATCGGACTCCATTTATGTGCAGGTCACAATGCAAAGGAGTTCGAGAAACAGCTATCACTTCGGATTTCCTCACGTTTACCTTCATCCCAGCTTCACCACAAATGGCTGCAAACCCTTCCAGTGCTCGCTGAAGTTCCTCGTCGGACGAAGTCAGGCTAACTAAATCATCTGCGAAAAGCAGATGGCTTATCCTGACGCCAGCCATTTTGAAAGATTCCTCACCAAGTCTAGAAACTGCGCTTTGCCATCCAGTCCATCCATACAATGCTATGAGAAGGAGAGGCGATAGAACACAGCCCTGACGAAGTCCAACGCACACATCCAAAGGATGGGATTAGATGCTATTTATCTCAACACAGCTTCTGCAGTTTAATTTTCACCTTCTTTCCCTTGTCTTCCCCTGAGTAGACTACTTTCTATTGCCCAGAGCAAGTGGTCTAGGATCCGCAAATGCTTGATAATTGGAAAATAGGTTTCGTCCTCCTGGTCGTGTCAAAACTGGGAAAGAATTAACCATATCCATAAGCTAAGAATACGATTCGATTGAAAGTTGAGGATAACTTGTCAGTTGCCAGATTGGAATCTTGTCAGATCGAATTAGTCAAGTTCAAAATGGTGCAGCTAATGAATGAAGTACCTAATGGCGTATTCTTTTCAAGACCGAATTGTGAAAGTGGTCTTGTGAAAAAATTGTGAAAAAATTGTTTTTTTCTCGTACACCTGAACGGAATCGTGCTCATATAAATGTTCTTTTGAAGTTCGAATTAGTTCGGTGTCGACACCGAACTCGAAATTTCGCCAACGTCGGTCGTATTTGACGGTGGAGGCTGGGTGTAATTTTATTGTGTTTGTGAAGTTACGTTTCGACTTAATTTTTATTCGTGATTATTTAAAACACGACTGAAATTGTATAAAATCGATAAAAACTCAAATTTAAAATCTCAAAACTCATTTGAAGTGAAAAGCACAAAAAACCGACGCCAACAAATTCACGCCATGAAATAAAAAAAAAAAGGAAACAAAATGAAGTCAAAGAAATCCGACACTTAAAGTTATGATTGCACTGGTGCACTGTGCAGTATTTGTCGTTCTGTGCACGAAAACAAACCGAGTGTACACCACGCTGGAATTGTCGCGACACCGAGTATTATTTGAAAGCTCGGTGTGTCAGTTCGATGTTCAAAAGAATACGCCATAACTTTTTTTTGGTTCTTATAACCTATTAAGGATGTTGAAAATTGTATGTTTGGGGTATTTGCTGTGTAAAAAGGTTATTGAATTCAAAATGGGGTAGAGACTGGAAGAATGGGTAAAACAGCAAGCTGTACCTGTAAGTGCTGCACAGCGACACTAACCTATAGCCTGATGATTGAGAGTTTAGCGGGTGAGTCATCTAGAGTGGGTGCACATGCTAATAATATAATGGCAGAGACCTCAGCCAACCTCACGGGCAAAACTGAAGGCGACTAGCTAGAAATTGAGCTGGATGCCGTAGCTTGTTGGTTGAAGGTTCATCCAAAAATTACAATCTTTTGTCAGAAAGAGCAAATCTTTCTTTCAATGAAAAACGCTATAAGAAGGATCAGGCGATGGCTCTTCCGAGCTTCAAGTGCCAATTGGTTTTTTTAGCTTAAGAGATTTCCGTTAACAGTTTTGTGTAGTTATGGTTAGGTTGATGGATGCTCTTATGACAATAGTCACGGCTCCCTTAGGGTCTAATCATAGCTATCATCCGATTGCATAATTAAAAAATTTGTTTTCATGCTTTTAGACGTTTGAGCAAATAATGTTGGCTGTTTTTGGTATCAAAATGATGCTAATGAGTTGTAGAATTTTTTCCGTAATAAAAATACATAAATTGCGTTCAAACTTTTATGTAAACTCGCTTTTACAATTTCACTGACAGAAATCGATTTTGAACACAGCTGATTTTGATTTGTGTTTTTGCGACGAATTCGTTCCACTGAAAAGCATTCCATTCTCTTTCTATTCTCAAATATCAGTTTTCCTTTCTCTGATCAACTCCAACTTCAAATGCCTGTAGCTGTTTGTTGGCACTGACAGAAATTTTCAATGATTGCTATGAATAACTTGTCAGGAAACCGAAGACATTGTTCCACTGATTTGTTCCAGTGATGCTATCCGATGATAGCTGTGATAAGACCCTTAGACTAGCACAGTAAGTGTTTACGGGGTTCGTAATACGGATTTCCGAACTTTTGAAGGTGACTGTAGCCATATAGTTAAATCTACCGATGTCCTTATCGTCAGGGAGGCGGCCGCAAAAGTACTTACTTCATCGGGTAAATGTTAAAAAAAAATTATTTTCTGAGTTTAATGACGCAAAATAATAACAAATATTGCGGTTTTCTAAGTGAATAAAAAATATCAGTATGTACCAACATTTAATTTTGTTGTCAATACGACATAGATACTATGTTCAGGATTTCTCAAAGTTCTTCCAGAAGATGTTATTGTTTCCTACGTCAACAAAAGGTTAATCTGAAAGCGAAGTCAAACATTTGATGGACAGTTTTGACAGTGATGTCAGTTTTGAATAATTTTAATCGATAAATTTTTTTTTTTTTTTTTTGAATACTAGGATGGACGGAGACTAAAACTCCAAAATCTTTCAAAGATACCAATACGCCCACTATAGCAGGTACATAATACCGAAGTAGCCGATATTGGTTATGCCCGATTTCCACGTGCTAAAAAACCACCCATTTATGAGAGACACTATGAAACTGCCAGAACGCACTTCATAGTAGTAAATTTTCGCTCTCTCATAATACTTCTTGACTACAACTAAGTTTACTTAACAAGTAGCTTACGCTTCCATAGTGTTGATCGCATTGGATAGGTTGCTTTCCAGTGAATGCACCTACTAAGCCGTTCATTCATGCGGCTTCACCCTACGTCGCTAGATCGAAGGGTCTTGTTCTTTGTAGTCGTATTTCGTTGTTAACATCGTTAAGAGTCTCGTTTAGAGTACGAATCATTTCATTGTTGCAATGAACATGAAGGCGAGCATTTAGCTTTCGAGCGAAGTTTGTTACTTCTTCGCCCACGGTAGCTATTCCTAAATCTCTGTGAATATCGCTATTCCTAATATGGAGCATGGAGCATTCACAATTGCTCTTAGTGTTTTGTTTTGGAAAGTCTGCAACATGGACATGTTGCTCGGCTTGGTACAACCCCAAAGTTGTATACCGTATGTCCAGGACGGCTTTAACACCTGCCTGTACAAGAGCAGTTTCTTATATATGCTTACTTTCGAAAATCTTCCGATAAGCCAATACATTTCCCTGAGCCTAATCTCGAGCTCGTCACGCTTCTTCTTTACGTGTGGTTTCCACCTTAGTTTAGTGTCCAGTGTCATCCCTAGATACTTCGCTTCATTTGCATAAGGTATTTGTACAGAATTTATGAACAGAGGCAAATTGTTAACTCTTCTGTAAGTGAAATTCACATGCGTAGACTTGTTCTCGTTAAGAGCGATTCGCCAAGTCTTCGTCCAGACACAAATTCTGTCCAATGCTCGTTGGAGGTTTCTCGTTGATGACTCCACTGATTCACCTGTTGCCAGGATGGCCGTATCGGCCGCAAACGTGGCCACGACTGTCTCGTCATCTAGAGGTATGTCTCTTGTGTAGAGCAGGAACAGGGTCGGACCGAGGACGCTTCCCTGGGGTACGCCAGCCCGAATTTGCTTGAAACTCGAGTATTCACTACTACACCTAACACGAAAGAGTCTGCTTTCAAGATAATTTTCCAATATTTTAAACATGTCTTCCGGCAAGTTTTGCCGTAGCTTATATTTCAAGCCCTCGTGCCATACCTTGTCGAAGGCTTCCGATACGTCGAGGAAAGCACTTGCGCATATTTTTTTCCCTTCTAAGGCTTTTTCGATTTCATGCGTTATTCTGTAGACTTGATCTATTGTGGAATGGTTAGGTCTGAAACCGAATTGATGATCCGGGATCAAGAGTCTTTCTGCAATTATTGGTTGTAATCGCTTCAGCAGAAGTTTCTCGAATACTTTCGATATTATCGGCAGAAGCGATATGGGCCTATAAGATTTTTTATCATTTGCGCATTTCCCCGGTTTAGGAACCATAATGACTTCAGCAACTTTCCATTGTCTTGGAACGTATAGAAGTCTAAGAGAAGCGTTTATCATATAAAGTAGATTGACTAATGCCTTTTTTCGTAGCTCTTTTAATATTTCGCCAGTGATCAGGTCGTAACCCGGGGCCTTATTATTTTTAAGTTTGCTAATTGTCTGTCGGAGTTCAACTAACGAAACTTTTTTCATTCTAAAGCTACCAGGTTCACCGTTGTTGTTTAGAACGTCAGCCAACGGCGGACCGTCGAAAGGCTTGAATGTTTCTTCTAAATGTTCAGCAAACAAATTCGCTTTCTCTTTGTCTTCTCTTGCCCATTCGCCGTTAGCTTTTTTTATTGGTGCCGAGTGGATTATAGGTTTCTTGATATACTTAACTGCTTTCCACAGCGAGTAATTTGAGCTCCTATCCGCCGACAAGCCTTCAAGGTATTCAGTGGTCTCACGATTTTTGTTAGAGAGGTGGTTCAATAGGGTTTTGTCTGGGGGGGCCCTCGTGCCTTGCCATCTCCTACGCGCTCTTCTCTTTTCACGAATCAATTCTTCGATTTCGAGCGGATATGTTTTACGTACATGCCCGTCGGTGCTAACTGCGTTCTTTTGGGACGAATTGTTGTTCCAAGCAGCGCTCTGAATTGCTTCAATGAATTTGTCAACTGCGGTTTCTAACTCGAAAGGAGTTTTCAATGGCACATTCAAGCCAACACCCTCCTTACAGTCCGTTCTGAAAGCGTCCCAGTTCATGTTTTTGCTAGCTAATCTAGGAGCTCTTTCTATTTTCGCCAGTCTTCCACCCATCTTCAAGATAACTCCTGAGTGGTCTGAGCAAAGATCATAACACTCTTCAATTCGCGTAAGGTATATGAGGTACCCTTTAGCGATGAAAAAATCGACAAGGTCAGGCTTTTTATTCCTATCGGTTGGCCAATATGTTGGCTTACCCGTGGAGAAAAAGTCCACCCCACGCTTCATACTATTTTTGTACAGTAATCTGCCTCTTGTTGAATTGCATCGTGAGCCCCAAAAAGTATGCTTCGCGTTAAAGTCACCCCCAATGATAAAATTGGACCCAATGAAGTCATACATACGATCAAGATCGTCTTCCACCAGTCTATATCCTGGCGGGAAATAACAAGATGCAATGTTATAATCTAAGCAGTCAATTTTTACAGAAACTGAACTGATCTGCATAGAGTCTAGCTCAACTTCTGTGTTCTTGAAGTGCTTTATGCAGTTCTTAATGTAGAGGGAGGATCCTCCTCTCGAATTTTGCGAAGGGTGATGTGCGTGATAGTCATTGTAACCTTTAAGTTTGGGTGTAGACCCGTTTTTAAGGTGAGTTTCCGTAATCATGCAAATATCAATATTGTTTTTCCGTAGAAATACTTCTAGTTCGTCTATTTTATTCAGAAGGCCGTTTGCATTCCATGTTAGTATTTTAAGTAACTGTTTCATATTCATGTTCTCTTGTAATTTTTTCGAGGCTTAAACTCGAGCTTGCTCAGTTTGTCAAATATAACTTTGTTGATTTTAGTCTGATCCTCAAGTTTCTCCAAGATTACAGCGAGGATCTGAGACACTGCATCTGTTGTGGGCGATCTTGCCTTGCTTTCGTTTGCCGCAACCTGTGCGTATGATTTCGGTGCGACGAATCGATAAATTTGATAAAAAATTTCGATTTCTGTTTGGTTTTGAATTTAAACATTCTATCGTTTTTACTTTTTTCGTAGTTTGACGTCTACGCAGTTCTAATATTGGATGATTTTTGAGTTTTGTTACACTAAAAAAGGATGGCAAAAAATGTTTCTTTGCATTTTATTCTATTCATTTCTCTAAAAATTTGTTATGAGTTTATTGTTTTTTTTAAGATTTATGTGTTAGCTAAACGTTCATATGGTAGTGCTTGCGTCAAATTTGATTGATGTTGCTTCATTTTAGTCAGTGAAGTATATAGTGTTTTCAAGCAAATCTTGAAAACCATTTCAAAACTGATAAAGCTTTTATTTTGAATTTTAAAAGATGGATTACTCCCGTTTTTTATGTCAATTTGTTAACTTTTATCGTTTCGGAGCTAGACGGGGACAGAAACTTTTTCTTGTCCTTTTTTAAAAATTTCAAAATTTCGAATCCATAAAATAACGATTTCGAACATTTTGTTATCTACCGTTAGACTTTTTTTTCAATAAAACAACCACCTGCGCTCGCGTTGGCTATACTTCTCTTCAATTCGAGGAACATGGATTTATGAGAAAACGGTAAAACAATATGTTTTTTATTTCGTTTGTTTAAATGTCCTCAAAAAATTTGGGTTGGAATTGGCAATTTTGAGCGCTACATACTTTAAACAAATTTAAACAATATCGTTATAGTTGTTAAGATGATAGAAACTTTTGAAAATGATTTTCGAAAATGCTTTTAGGAAAAGCATCTGCCCACCGTCCGCATGTGTGACGGTCCTGAAAATAGTAGTACAAAAGCTGACACTATTGTCGCCAGCCAGTCGTGATGGAAAATTCGCCTCTTTTCAGTCACCCCAATTACGCAAGTCGTATACAAAAAGTCACCTCGACTGGTACTCGTATCGTATCGTTTTTGCTTTGCGATTATGCAAGTCGTATGCGTTGAATACGACTCCATCACAGATGCAGTCGGGCAGCAACGCGTTTCATCGCACTTCAAATGGACAAATAGTGTCAAAATTTGAAAGATTCGGAGGTTTATGTAAGAAATCAAATTGAAAAACGAAAAAGGCGAATCAATTCAATCGATAAATTTTTTGAAGACCGCGTTGATGTGGAGGAACCAACACACCGGTTGGCAAATATCCGCAGAGCCATGAAAGATAGTTTATTCCAATGAATTTGCCGAATGCATGGTGTGTTTTTAAAGTTAAAATTTCAAACCAATTTCCAACTCAAGAAATTAATCGCAGTTTTATTAATTATTTTCGAAAATACAATAACACAACTTTTGGAAGAAGTAAGACCATTGTGAAAAGAGTACACACAACGTCAGGGGCACCAATTTTGAAGTTGCTGGGCTGTGGTCCATTTCTTTGCTAAAGGAGCATATCGAACAAGCGCTGAAAACTATTTTACTTTAGCAATACCACCATTGGCGCCCGCAGAATTTTTTCCAGGGGGGGGGGGGGCAAACCAGGGACTCAGACGAAAAAATTCAACTAAACACCCGTATTTCTTGAAACTTCCTCGTAAAATAATATAGGTTTGGTGTTTGATGACGAATCGCACCGAGCCAGGGGGGGCAAGTGCCCCCTCTTGCCATCCCCCCTCCGGGCGCCTATGAATACCACAGCCAATGTTTTCAAATTTTTAAAGGAACAGTAACATATCGGCATAAAAACATTAAAAAAAAATCTCTTGGTTTTCATGTTTCTGACAAAGTTCACTTGAAGCCACTTTTAAAATGTCAAGTGAAGAAAACACGACTAGATCCGTTGAAAAATCGACTAAATACGACTTGCAAAATTACAGATGTGAACTGGATACCGCACGCGATGGTATGCGTTTTTCTTTTTGACATGAAACTCATTAGCGTTTGAGTATGTTCGTAGTGACTCTCAGTTTCATAATAACGAAATACGAGCAAGCTCGTATGTGACTCTCGAATACAACTCTTTCACTTCACTGAGTCGACACGAAAGATTGCTTGAAAGATTGCCAAAAAACGAGAGAGTCAACCCAAATTGGATGTATGCCCAACTCATGCACAAATGGTATCAGTCGTTCAAGCTATCCCTTTTTTGCATGCCAGTCGATCAAGTATACGAGTGCAAAAATGAGGCAAAAAAAAAACTAGAAACCGAAACACAAAAATACACACATCTACTCCAAATACAACCTATCCATCTTCATCGATCCTATCCAACTATCAGGTAGTGGACTGGAGGCCAAAACAAAACCGAAACTCAGATCACAAAAATACCCACAACCATTACAATTCCATCCATCCAAACAGGTAGAGAGAGAGGCAAGCAATGTTGATCGCCTCCCGATCTCGACTAATCCCGTGACGGCATGTCACCGTGTTGCGCTTGCGATGCATACAGTCAGTGGTGTCGATGTGGCGTGTATCGACTCTTGTGTGAATCGACTTTTGGGTGTATCAAAATCCTATGGTATAGAATCACCTCACTGAGTTGATACGACTCATTGAGGTGTTTCGAATCTTTTGAACTCAGGCGAATCCATCGTTTCAGCAGATGGACTGGCACATTTTAACCGACTCACTCAGGTGTCTCCCATTTCTACCACCCAGGGTATTTTAAGATTATTATAAAGTTATTAAGCCAATAAAATAATCACCCTAAGACATATTACAATACAGTTTTATATTTTAACCTAACCAACGACATTTTACAGATTTAATCGAAAATTAACTAAGTTTCTTCACTTTGAATTTTTTAAAGTTAATTTATTGATTGGTGAAAACGTTATGTGCGATTTAAACAAAGTGGTCATAATTTACAAGACGAGAGTTTTTTTTGAGGTTATTTATTATTTTTAATCAGCGCCATTTCCTACATTCAATTCGGGTCGGAAATAGCGCTGCCTCTTTGCTACGCTAATCCGATCCGGATTGACCGGATGAACGGTGATTAACTTTGGATCGATGACTGAAAAAAGAACGAAATCGGTAAGAACGATGATGGTTGAAAAAGACGCGAGTGAATGATTGACTGAAAAAATTTTAAAAAATCGGGTCCTTTTCAAATCAATTCTTGATCGATTCTATCCGGGAAAATGAACGATTGATACAGGTCTACTCAGAATGCAGCGTGACACCGAAATAATAGAGAACGTCGAACCCAGTGAAACTTCAGTTAGATTGAATACAATCTTTGTTCTATTATTATCTTTTAAGATTAACCTCAGAAACACAGTGATTTGGCTGTAGTCGTAGTAGTATTGGAAGTAAGAGCAGACTTCTGCAAGATGTGCATGGATGAGAAAGAAGAAGAGACCACTCACCACATGTCCCGATATCTTTATGTAGGAACCGAAATCTTCATCTGGGAGCTTTCTTCTATAACAATCTTAGCGATCTAAACATTACCGACCCAGAACGTTTCTCACGCTTCATTAATAGCCCAAAACGGTACAACGAGATCCACGTCGTATCACAATGGACCTAAAGGTCTTAGTGTGTCGGTTTCTTTAGACCCGACTGCCATTTCAACCTAAGCTAATCTAGGCGGGACGAAGTCCGTCGGGTCAGCTAGCGCTATTATGTTTTCGAGTTAAACTAAAGTTTTTGAAACTTCAATAGTTGCTATAAATTTTCTTAAAATTTTGGATAATTTCTGATACGCGTGATCTTTTTTATATCCATATTATTTTTCCAAATAGCACCGGCGATAAGGGGGGGAATGTTTTTTGGTGGATTTTTGAGATTCTTTTTTCGAAAATGCGTCAAAAAGGCGGTATTAAAACTCTTTTGGAAAAATATGATTTAAGCATTTGGTTAATTTTGAGTTGTTTTAAGCGCGTGTTCAAATAGCGGCTTTGTGCAAGTTATTCAAAAGTTATGGCCTCAAACACTTTGAAAAACGTCACCCATTTTCAACTCTTCATTTCTCAAAAACTTATTTATATTTAAGTTAATTTAAGTTCAATACTTACTTGACTTAAGCTAAAAAAAGATGAGCAGCGAGTCTGCACGTATCACTGCTAGCACTGTATCACGCAACACTGCCTCTAAAACAGATGTGCACCCTTTTTTGACATTAACTATGTCAAATTCTATACAAGTTTGTCATCCCGTTTTGATGTATTTGTCAACTGGATGAAAAAGTAAACAAAAGCCGACCAATAAAATTAAGGCGGGAAAATGCACTTGCTCCGTATTGAATTTTTGTCAGTCAACAAACAGTCAAAACTTTCATATTTGACGGTATCAGTGATGCCAGATATCTTATATTTAATTTTTTTTTGTTTTCATTATGGCTGCAATGAAACTAGGCACCAAATTTAAAAATAGAGACATCGTGCAGTCACTGCAACCCCTGCAGTAGTTCGTTTCGCTTGCCCCATAAGAGCCTGTATAATTTATTTTTGCTGCACAAAAATTTCTGCACATCTGTTTTGAGCTTTAAGTTTCTATTTTCTAATTCTTGCCTGCTTAGCTTCTCAAAATTAGTGCCTAAAAACTAAAGTCCAAACTAAAGTCCATTTTCGAATGAAATTTTAAACTGCATTTCAACCGTTATGCGTGCATGAAAAAGTCTTCTAGCATGCGTACTCTGACTTTTCCCGGAGTTTATTAGCACACCAAATTTCGTCAACGTAGCGATATCATAAGAGGCACTTTTTCCACATTTGGACAGACCACTTAAAACGAAAAGCGATACAGAATGTGAGCTGTGGCTATCGCACAATTTCTTTTGCTTTTGAAAAACGAACGATCGCTCTCGTTTCGCTTTTTACAGAATCTTCCCCCAGCTTCTGCAGTTCCCATGCAAAGCATGAATGGCTCTCAGACTCAGAGGAGGCCCACTCAGTGCATAGTCCTGCAAAACTCTCCAGAGTTTATTCCTTGATTAACGATTTAACGTTTGGATCGCATAATTGTACTTACTTCAGGTGGCACTACAGATCTTTGAATGGACCTAGACCTTAACCAACAAGCTTCGCCAGCCAAGTCTGTTTCCAGTTTTGCACGCGAAGTTGGCTGGGATCCCCTTCAAATTGAGCCACCTTAGTTTCAGTGTTACTCTTCTGCGCCGACCCTGCGGGGTCGCTTCCAAGATTTTCCGGCTGGCCGATTTAAAATAGAATATCGCTTTAATGAATTTCTGTTTTCATGTTTACACCTCTTAAGCAATCTACTCCAATTCAAGTTTGAACTAAATTAATTGAGAGTAACCATAAGCCTTTGCAGTATATAGTGCAAACTAAGCCAATTATTCCAACAATAACTTCAAAGAGGCACATTGAAAGCTACAGACCATCTGAAAGAATTAGGATCGTGTTTAGAAAACATAAAGTACCAATTTCTAAACATTTTATTTTAATACGTTTATTTGTGGCAAATATTTACACGAAATTAAAGCTAATCTATAACTGCAGATTTATATTTTATCATAATTCTATAAATTCAACGCATAATCAATTGTAGAGATAAAATCAATCAAAAGAAATAATAAATTCAAAAAAATAAACGAAAATATAAATACTTTCATTGTATACATTTAAATGCTAAGATTAATTTCTAAAAAAATAATTCGGAATAGCTCATTAATGTTTATGATAACAAGCAAAATCACAAGTGTGAGAAATAAGAAAAAGCAAAGAGTATGTTTTGCAGCCCCATCAAAGTAAGGTTTTAACTAAATACTGTTGAAATTTTTTATATAAAAAAAAAAGTTTACACTTATATTAAAACTAAAAAAATACTGAGGCATAACAATAATAATATATATATGTAAAAAAAAGAGATTTGTCGTGATGTCAAATGGTTTAATACTTCTAGTAAATACACACAGTGTTAAATGGTATATATGAAATAAAATTGCAATATTAGTTAACGCTAATACGATAAAAGAAATATTTATTGAATGGTGGGCTTCCATTAGTTTCTACAATTAAAACGAAAAAAGAGAATACTTAATCTAATACCCATTGTTTGATACTACATGGTTAATAATTCTGAAATCAATTTTTAGTCAGTCTGAAAGATATAGCGCACTTCCTATTATAAATTGTTAGTGGTTATTTATTACTCAGTTTAAGTACCTTCGATTAATAAATGGTAATAATGGTAGTTTTGGTAGGAAAAGGTTGTACACAATTTCTGGCTACACTCCTCTCTCTTTGAATTCTTACTTTATATATATATTTATATGTGTATGTAAGTATGTATGCTGTATTACTCTATAATGCTTACAGTTTGGGTGTTTTTTTTTTATAGCTCGTAGTGAAATCAATCGCAATCACAATCGGTGGTTTTGAAATGTTTTTCTTTTAGTTATAATTTTTCTTACATCTGATTTTTCTTTTTTTATTATTCATATTTAGGTTTGAACTTAGTTTCTTATACTTAATTTAAAATGAGTGAACGATTATTTTTGTATTAAATAAATTATTCTTTTATATCTAAGTTTGTTAAAAATACTCGGGTCATAATTTGCGTAAGGAAGTCCTAAAATGGTAAACAATTTTATTTCGTTATATGTCCCATAAAGAAATGTTCAAAATTAATACTACATTTGGGTTTTTTGTTTTTCTTTTTTTAAACGGCATCACTTAACAGCTTTGCACTTAAACGTACATCCCCATACCATACATTGATCCCCAGTCGACACCTTGGAAGCTTGACATATCGACATTTGCTAACGTGTAAGTTTGATATGGATTACCAGCAGCGGCTGCTGCTGCTGCAGCAGCTGCATTCATTGGATTCGATGCTACTAGAGCAGCCTGTTGTGCAGCTGCGACATGAGCTGCTGAGTTATTGGCATGTGCAGCAGAGTTAGCCGCCATGGCGGCATGATTTGATGCCTGATTTGCTGCTGAGTGATTTGCAGCGTTTTGCTGTTGCTGATGATGGTGTTGCTGTTGTTGAGCAGCTGCAACTGCTGCCGCAGCGCTGGCTTGCATTGGATATGGTGCATATCTAAGAGAAAAAGGATAGAATATTTTAGTTTTATATCTTTATTTATTTTTGGAAAATTTTAATTATTATGAATTCGATCAAGTTAAAACAAGATCCCGAGAAGACTCCTTAAATACCTGACGAATGCTCCATAAAAAGATTGTAAATTTTGGAACTTTTATGTATTCTTCCCTGACTTATTTGAGACTTAGATTAAAATCAGGCCTCTGAGAAGGAAAAGATAACTTTTACATTTCTGAAATGGGTATGCTATTGGCTGCTAGATACAAGACCAGCTGTTAAGTATCAGAATAAGGAACGCTTAATATGTCCCTACCGAGAACGTTGGAGACCCGGTCAAAAATTATGAGCAAATGAACAGAGAATACTTACCATGAGCACTCTAAGTTGTTGATTAGACGCATATTAAGATCAATTACAATTTACAAGGACTATCGGCTAGATCTATTCTAAGTTTTATTTGGATACTCTAGTAAAAGTTCAATCAGAGGCGTCAACAAAATAGTAGCATAAAAGAGTTACCAAATAATAGACTATGCAGGAGCTAGTAATAAAGTGACAAACATAAGAAGCAACACTAAGTTTTTGAGGCTAAAAATTCACACATATATCATAGCAACCTAACCGTAAGAAAGTCAAACAGTAATGTCACCCATGTGTCAATCGAGGCGAGGAAAATTTAAATGTCTTAGAGCAGCAGTTTCAAATCTTTTCCGGTCGCGGAGTACTTTTAAAAGGAGATCTCAACGGCCGGCGGCGGAGCACCAAAATGTTTTTTATAAGATATAAATACAAAAAACCAGTGAGTAAGTGCCACAGTGTGTACGCAGAAGTTACGTCAGTAAAACGGACCGTTGAATACCCCATTAGTAAAATGCTAATGTTGTTGTTATTTTTTGACATTTTATAAGAAGACTAAACTTCGAAAAGGGGCGTGGTCCAACCGCCCTTAATTACAAACTATCAATTATAACACAGATATTTCCAAGTTACGCTTAAAATTCAATATATTTGAAAAATCAACCCTTAAAAGGGGGCGTGGCTAAAAACTTTATATGAACAAAATCTGGAATAAAATCTCGTTTATCTAACCTGCTAATTTTTGTTTCTTATTCTTTCCTAAATTAGGCTTAAGGGCAGTCGAAATTACGTTTTACTGGATAATTTTAGGTTTTTCCTCAATTCTGCCTCCAAATATAGGCGTGGCCCAAAGTCTTGTATTAACAAAAAGTAGAACTAAGGTTTTCTACATAATATAATATGAAAAAAAAATTCTATTTCTAATATTGAATAAAATGCAATTGCAAAAGTACCCTTTAAATCGATGCCACGCCCACTAGAGGAGGTTGATGAGGATGATTTTTATTTTGTGTATATTAAAATAAACAGGAGATAATCAAACCCAAATTTAAGGATTTTTAGATGTCTTACAGCTTTGAAAGAACAGGAGGAAGTTCACCAATTGCACCGATTGCGGGCGTGTCTGTAGGCAGATTTGTAAATTTTTTACACTTGTAATGCTTCAGATAACAATGAACTTATGCACCAAGTTTCAGCTTCCTTAATTTCAAAATTTAAGGCCTAAAAGTGTGTTATACAGACAGGCGGACGGACATAGCTTATTCGATTCCGAATTCGGTCTCGATCATATGCCCTTAAGGTCTTCTGCATCTACCATTATTATTTCACCGTGTTACAAACTATGTGACAAGCTTAATATACCTCTATCCTATTGGATGGGGTATTAAAAAAATTACAACGCATTGTTTTATGTAAGGCAACTTTTTTCAGAAGGTATGCAACTTTGGCCCTGGCTCACATCGAGCTGTTGCGCCACTCTGTTTTTTCCATTTTACATATTTAATTGGCACAATGCGTCTCTCTGCTGTTAACTTTTACATTGAAACATCTTCTACCGAAACTATGTGGTTCTTTTCCTGCATCGCATAGTGACAGACGGAATCTATGTATATTTAAATTTTGTGGAAATTTATACAAAAGAGCGTTAAGCCTTCAACCCAACCGACAACTAAGTTAAATACAGACGTTCTTATGGGAACCGGCACGCACGAATTTCAAAGATAAATCAACAGATGCTGTGTATGGTTCCAGTCAATAACTGCCATTTTCTGAAATCAAATTTTGATATTTGTTTCAAATGTCTACCTACAGTTTCTCAAACTTTTATTTATGGCGTTTTCAACTGTTAATACTATGTAAAAGGCCAATAAACTCCAATTCGCGGGAGACGATTAAAGAAAAATCCCGTAGTGTTTCCACTGGACAAAGTGATTAATATAACACAAGCACTCTTTTGTTGTCATTTTGCCTGTCAAAAGACAGTGACAATGACATTTCCCAGGAGCAAAAAACTTATTTCGTTGTTTACCTTCCCATGCAATTTTATTTGTATTTGTGACAGATCTATCACACGTGGACAGTTTCTGTTTAATTTTTCTAGTCCTCTAGTGCGTTTACATCGAGCCTAATTTCAGCATTTAAGCTAAATTCAATATTTCACCCTGTATGTTCAGCGTATCGTCATACATTTTTCAGGATTTATAAATGTTGGATTTCGCCTGGGCAACCAAGATTTGTAAATGTTGAACAAACCTCTCAAGCTTCCGATTCTCTTTTTATTAAGAGAGTTCAGGGCAGTTGACAGAAAAACTCAAACAAAACATTCGACATATATCGATAAAATTGCTCTGCGACGTATTTAAAAAAAAAAGTAATAACGACAATTTTTGCTGTATGGATGGTATGGAGCACTCGATATTTTAGATTTTGACCCTGATTGTCATTTGAAAAGCTGAACCTCCAGTATAAACAACAAAATTGGATTTTGAATTTTTTTCACTAAATTTTGAATTAAGGTACTGGTGTAAATTGTAACTGTTCTAAAAGTGTGCGAAATAAGTTTAAAGTGTCAAGGGTAAACAGAGGAGATTAACGAGGAAAATTAGTTTAAATTACTTGCCAAAAGAGTTGAAGTTTGTATGGTAAATCTCTAGATTTGTTGGAGATAAGTTGAAGATGCGTATAAATAACGGATTTTAGTCCAGTGGAAACTTACTACTGTATTACTGTTTCGTAATCTTACTACGAAAATGGGCAATCAGTCGAAGTAAAATTTGTTATCGAATTCGATCTTTTATGACAAAGTAAAATTTTAAAAAGGTTTTATGTACCTAATTAATAAAGAAGGTGGCTGTTTTTTAGGCCTAGTAAACTAATACGAGATTTACCAATGAATGAGACGCACAAAGCCGTATAATGTTCCGAAACGATTTTTTTTCTCTGAAAATTTTTTTTACGTAGATGCTTTCTCGGATCTTCGTATTTCTCCTGCTGTCATGCAAAGCATTTTCATCTCAGCTACCGTTAATTTGCTCTCATACGCTGTCTAACATTGTGAACCCTACGTGAGTGTCAGGACGCACAACTGCGGTGTAGAGCATTCCGTTCAGCTTAGGGGGCATTTTTCGGTCACAGAAGATAGCGGAGTTTTCTCGCTGTCTTCTGTGACCAAAAGACCAGACGATAGCGAGAAAACTTCGATATCTTGTTTCTATTTCATCCATCCCAACGCTTACGCGATGTTGGACGTCGTCATAACAGTTTTCGTCGCTATTGATCATACCCCAGGTATTTGAACTTTTCACACTTGGGAAGCACCTTTCCATTCAATTTAATGTCTGGAATTGGTTCGGGTGGATCATAGAATGGGTAGCACATGTACTCTTTCTTATTTTGGCTAATATGATACCCATTCCCCTCTAAAACATCCACGCATATATCAAGTGCTCGATGCAGGGATGTATGATCTTCACTTATGTTGGTCCCATCCTGGGGTTCTCTAATGATGGCCCCTTTTGGGATTGCTAGTCTCCGATTGGGGGACTCTCCAGGTGGCGGATAGGAGAACGCTCACCAGATTGCCGGAAACCGGTATGGAAAATATCCGGGGCGGACCAAAACCAGCAACAAACGAAAAATCCAGAAGCGTCTGTCTCAAAATGAGCGGCTTCCTGGTCGGCGTCTGTTACTCAGGTTAGGGTCGGCCGAATACGAAACACCTTTTCTCTTCCAATATGCAAATAGAATGGACAACAATTAGATGCGTGTCAGATGTTTCTATGAAATATTCTGCTGGTCATACTTTTGCTTTTCACCGTAAAGGCATAACACTTGCGGGGGTAAGCTTTGATGTTTCTGTGCAAAGGTTTCATGTTTGGCTTATCAGTGTTTGTGTTGGATCCAGAATTACTTTTTTCTTCTATCTTTTCTATCCCCAAATTCTTTGCGTTGTGGCACGCATTTTAAGGGTTGTCATTTCCTTTAAGCAGACAATCAAGAACTACATTCAAAAGCAAAGGACTAGGAAGCTTTCTTGGTGTACACCGATTTTAATTAGGAACTCATCAGTGACACCGGAAAGACATCTTACTCTTGTCTTTGCTGCATCATACATGTCCATGGTCATCCGCACGTATGCTTCTGGAACTCCTCGTTTTCTTAGGGCTATCCATATTAGATCTTGTGTTAGTCTATCGAAAGCTTTTTCAAAATCAACCAGCACCATAAGCAGATCTTTAAGGGCAACACGATGTTTTTCCATTATGATCCTTAGACCTTGGATTACATCGGTGATTGATTTACGGGCGACAAACCTGCACTGGTCCTCGACTATCTAGTATCAGGACAGTTTTCCTGATAAATCCCACAAAGGATTAAATTTGGGTTTGGACATCTGCTGGAAATTTATCTTAAGAAAAATCCATAAAACTGTTGAAAACATAATTAAATCCATCAGATTCATTTTTGAAGCCGAGGTTACACACCAGTTGTTTTGGATCTTCCGCTAACTCAACGAGCTTAGTCATATTCTCACCAGAATGCAACCCCAGCCCACTTTGGTCGTGAGGTTAACAATTGGCTGGACGAAAAGTACGGTGGTCATTGGATAGGAAGAAATGGACCATTTCACTGGCCTACAAGATCTCCGGACCTTACTACACGTTGTTTTTTTTTTTTTGTATGGGGGAGAATGGAAGAACATATCGAAATATGAACTTAAAATAATTTAGAAGATCTTATTCTCCAAGCCTCGTCAGAAGTGAGGCAGCAGTTAGCCTCAATAAACGCTGGCAGCGCAATCCAAAAACGGGCTCTAGCATACATACAAAATGGAGGACACTCTGAGCACCTTATTTGATTGTTTATTTAGCTTAATAACATAAACAAATTATGAGCCAAACACAAGAATTTTTATTCAGAAAACTATGAAAGACTCGATCTTTCTTAATCTTAGCTGCTACGGCTCTTCCCAAGTACCTAGCGTAAATCTGTGGGTTTTTCAGGTGATTTGTTACAGCAATTTTCAAAAAGTATTGCAAAGGTCACTAAAAAAAAATTGCGATATGTTTATAACGCATTTTTTGCAAAAAAGTGACTTGAAAATTAAAAAAAATGTCATGGGCAGGGAAAAAGGATTTGACTTAAAAGCAAATATGTCGAAAGTTAAATAAGCCATTAATTATTTTAACGCAGTTAAAAGAATCACTTTTTCCTCTAAAATAAGTCCTAAATTAAGTGTTTGTTACAAGTATTTGCGGAGATATTTTTGTGTTAGTGTAGGTCAGGGTACCCCAAAGTAGGTGTTTTCTTAAATTCCCAATAAATGATATCAAAATTAAAGAAGGCAAATGTTGTAGAACGATTTAAAAAAATTTTAATTTAAGCAGTGGGACTTCATATGAACTTAGTCCCAATGAACTAACTCCCTCTTTTATGAACTAACTTCAACCACATAATTCAGTGGAAGTTAGTTCATTTTAAGTCAATTGGGAATAAGTAAGGCGGTTTTTTTTTCAATTATACTAGAATCATATCCCAAAGTATTTGCATCGAATTAGAAGGCTTCCTGTAGATGAGCTTAACCTTCAACAAAAGGCAACGGACCGCTCCGTGTATGTGTTCATACTTGACGGTCTTTTTTCTTTTCTCTCGGGTTAATCTTGACATCTTAGAAACTTAGAAATAATTCGTAAAGGTTTTACGACTCAATCGAAATTAAAACTTTAAAAAGGTAACAAGAAACTTAATATGGTCTGAATTTTTCTATTTAAAACATATTAAGTCAATAATATTAAAAGGCTCAATGTTTTTTGTTACTCCTCTTAATTGATGGTATAATTCTAAATAAAACTTTGTCAAAAAGGGATCGAATAAAAAGTTAAGTATTAGTGTACATAACTAAAAAAATTCATTGAAAGCATCTTCCTAAATTAAAAATGATTAAAATTGTATAAATATTAAACAAGGTCTAAGTATGTACGTTCTTATATAAAATATAAAAAGTCTCATGCAAAGGATATGTATATGCCTTGATTGGATGCACAAACTAGACTTTTAAAAACCTTTAAGAAGCAATTAAACCTTTCTCTAAAATACAGTTGACCGCAGAGTTTTTCTAGTAGGTTATAAAACAAGACAAGTTTTTCTGCAACAGACTAAAAATGTGTAAAATAAGTGCCACACAGGCTTAAAGACAAACTGCCCTCACTAGATACGGTTAACTAAAAAATAAAATAAATGCATTTTTCCAACTTACCTCACACTATGAAGTGCTGCCTGAGGATATGCTGTTAGTAGCTTTCCATATCCGGGCGAAGCAGCTGCTGCCGCGGCGTTTTGTACTGAAAACGGTGAATGCAATATAGCTTGAGCAGCATGAGCGTGCGCCGCCTGTTGAGATTGCAACAAAGCTAGTGGATTGACTGCAGTTACGGCTGAAGCACCGCCTGGTCCCGCCATCAGTTGTCCTGGCGCAGTTGGCAGTCGTACACCTAACGTACCAAACATCAGACGTTTCTGTAATAACTGTGCTGCCGGTGTAACTGCCTCCTTTGGCTGAGCCTTCTTGCATTCTACCTTTTTGTTTTTAATTGTATGAAAGTGAATTTCACATACTCGATCCACAACATCTTCGTTTTCGAACGTAACAAAGCCGAAGCCTCTGTGACGTTTTGTTTGTTGGTCCATAAGCATAACTGTCTCTTCAACTGTTCCGAATTGGCCAAAGTAGGCCTTAACCTCTTCGGCTGAGGTTTCTTGTGACACTCCGCCAACAAAAATCTTTTTTGTTTTGTTCGCTTGGCGTGGTCGATTTTTAGGCGTTGCGTGTTTTGGATCTATTTTTTTGCCATCAAGTGTGTGGATAGGCACCTTTAATACTTTGTCAACACTGTTGGGCTCTTGGAACGTTATAAAACCGAAACCGCGGCTTCTCTAAAAATTCAAAACATGTGATGTTAGCAAGTGTTTACATAATATTTTAATAAATAGTTGATGTATTTTTAAAACAACTGGATAACGGGCCCGAAAACTCTCTAATATGTATAAGTTTCACTAAGAAAAAACACACTCTAAGCTAGCGTTAACAGTATACTGATAAAATTTATAAAATTTCTCTTTGAGGAATATTTTCTATATATATTCTCTATTTAATCTACTGTTATTCTTCAGTGTACGTTTATTCTATGATCTCACCAAAGCTAAATCTGAAATCAAATCAAGTCTACCGTTCAAATTTTTAAATCTATTGGGTTCCAGTACAATATTATTATTATTTAGATACGTGAAACCAAGTTTTTTTTTTTAAATATATCACAAAATAAATCTACTTGCGACCGTACGTCATTAAATCAAACGTACCTGTTTTCCAGTCTATACGTGAGCCTAGTGGGAAAAAGTTTTAGCTTTTATGTGATTTCGATTTCATAAAAATAACAACAAAATTAGAGAACTTTACTTGGAGAATGGACTGCAGCGTCCAACTGAAACATAACTGCTGATTTATTTTTCGAGTTATGAGACTAGATTTTGTAAACTTAGGAGCGAGATCTTGGGTTCGTTTTTAATGCTCAGAATCATAATAAAACTGATTTTTTTTACGAAGTCAAAAAAAGGAAATTCTATCAATTCTATCCTTATTAAGACAACTTTGTCGTAGTCTAACCGGAAAATGGGAGGATTTATATTGAGTGAGAATTCCACACTGCAATGAGCACGGGCGGCCGATCCCATAGATCTTTTAGCACAGCTGTCGAAATCTGACGTCTTTCACATTTTTCGAATTCGGGATGCCAAGCAACTCGCGTTTTTACATGAAAAAAAAAAAAATCAATAGTTTCTGTAGGAATGCAAATTATTAACATTGTTATTATTAATAACGGACGTTACATTATTAACGGACGATACACACAAATTGCATGGCGGAGGGACAAAAGCCCTAGGGACATAATACCCAAATTTATTTTTTGGGGCTTTTGTCTCACCGATGTGAGACATAAATTACAAATCTCATTCGGGGCATAATTCTCACGGGTGGGACACAAAACCCACATTTTTTCGTTAAAAATGTGGGTTTTGTGTTCCACCCGTGAGACTACAGTGCCTTACAATCCGATGCAAGCCTGCTTCCATGGCGTGATTGCTATCAAGCCTCGAGCGTGAATCACAAAGTGGATCATATTCAATCCTTAGTACTCGAACTTTTCAGTAGGCATGTTCCTCTTGAGACAGTTGAAATCCGTAATAGTACATGTCCCTGGTTTACTCGTGAGGTTCGAAATGCCATAAAGATTCGTAACAAGTTGTATTTAAGGTGGAAGCAAAGGCCAACAAATCTTAATTGGGAATTTTTTCATCGCGCCCGTAACTACTCTACCTTTATTACTCAGAGGTCTAAAAAGAGATACTTTTTCTCCAAACTGAGCACTGACCGTCCATCGAAAAAGCTATGGAGCAACTTGCGCTCTATCGTGATAGGCAAAAAGGCAGCTGTTGACACAATTCCTGATGTTTCCGAACTATGCGATGCGTTCTTTTCTAGCGCTAACATAAACAGCTCTCGGTTCGTTCTCCAAGATCAACTGCTTTTTATGTCAAATTTTGACTTTGAAGTCGTTTCGGAAGTTGAAGTTGTTAGTGTTATTCGTTCGCTTAAATCGCATGCTGTGGGTTTGGATGGTGTGCCTCTTCGGTTCGTATAGATGATTTTAATCAATATAATTAGCTGTCTCACCCACGTGGTAAACTTTTGTATAACGCCATCTACTTTTCCCGATAATTGGAAGTTAGGTAAAGTAATTCCGGTACCAAAAAAATCTCAACCATCAATGGCAACTGATTTTCGTCCAATCACTATTTTACCGTGTCTATCAAAAGTCTTTGAGAAGATCCTGGCTAACCAAATGTCAAGTTATTTGGATCAACATTGTTTGCTGTCTACTGTCCAGTCTGGATTTCGATCACGTCATAGTTGTTCCTCGGCTGTGACGAAAATTCTCGATGATATTAGAATAAAATATGATATGGATCAACTTACAGTACTTTGTTTGCTTGATTTCTCCAAGGCTTTTGATAGAGTGAACCATGAGGTACTGTGTCAGAAGCTCAGGTTTTATTTTGGTTTCAGTAAAAGATCGGTGCGCCTTATATGTGATTACTTGGGTAATCGTTTCCAAAGAGTTGTACTTAATGGACGATCCTCCGAATTTAGAGCCTTAGTAACGGGAGTACCCCAAGGATCGATATTGGAGCCATTGCTATTCTGCATATATATAAATGATCTGCCTAACGTTTGCTGAAATGTATCCTTTCACCTATATGCTGACGATGCCCAGGTATACATGTCACGCCCAATCGGACTGGTTGAAGATCTACTTGCGAGGATAAATGAGGATCTTTCGGAAATCCATAACTGGTCGCTCTCTAATGGCTTAGAAATCAATCCATGAAAGTCCCAGTTGATCTTAATATCTAGGAAAAAGTACGATACAAGTGAACTCCCACCGGTGTTTCTACACAATAATCAAATTAAGTTTGTTGATATTGCAACCAATCTTGGTTTTAAGATAAATCGCTCGCTCTCTGCCGTTGACCATATTAATCACGTAATTGGACGTATTTATGCAGGCTTGCGCAAACTTCGGTTGTCTTCCGGCTTTACCCCAGTTGAAACAAAATTAAGGCTTGTCAAAACTTTATTTGTTCCGATTTTTGATTATTCTGCTATGGTATACTGCAAACTTGACTCCCACTCGCAACACAAGCTACTTGTCGCGTTCAATGATGCTATTAGTTACATTTATGGACTGCGTCGATACGACCACATATCTCATTTGCACAAATATGTACTTGGTTGTACGTTCCAACAATTTTTAAAAGTTAGGGTTTGCCAGTTGATGCACAATCTTATTCAAAATAGATCGCCTGCATACCTTTTTGAAAAACTTCAATTCTCCCAATCTGCCAGGAAACTAAATCTTATAATGCCCTATTTTAATTATTTGAACTCTTCTCGGCTCTTCTTCATACATAAAAATAAATAAAATAAATAGAGTGGCGCAACAGCTCGAGGTGAACCAGGGCCAACTTCTCAACAATGTATGCTGGTGTGTTAATTTCTTTACATACAAGGGGACCTACAATTTTTTGCCGAATCCGAACGGCACATTGAGAAGTTTTTCAAGACAATTAATACTCTCGGAGGGCTTGTCAAACCCTCGCGGAGGTGGGGACCGTGAAAAGAACAAGTCTTTTTTTTTTCAGGTGACGATGGCAGGATACCTTCTTCATACATGCTACCAGACTATGGAACTCTCTTCCCGCTGCGACAAAACAAATAATTGGAGATAGTAAATTTAAAAATGCCAGTCTTGAATATTTATAACGACGCAACAACTCTTTTCTTCTATGACTAGCTTTTCCTCTTTTCTATCATTTCATTCCGCTATCATTTCTTTTCTATCTACTTCTTTTATTTTCATTTATTTTATTTATCTTGCTTAAATTTCTATTCTAAAAATAATTGTTAATTTGATATAAGTTATAAATTTAATTGTAATTTACCATATGTAATGTACTGTTAAAAGACTACGTCTTATTTGTACATACCTTTGTAAATAAAATTGAATTGAAAAAATGGGACATCAGTCCCGAATTTTCGAAGAGTTCAAAACTGTATTGTCCGATTTAATAGGGAATCGAAATTTCTTTGCACCAAATGGTGAATGGTGAACCAAATGGCCGAATGGTCTTCCAGTTTTTGAGAAAATTAAAAATTACCAAAACTCTTTTTTTTATTAAATTACAATTTTTGTTTAGTCGTACTTCTCCAATAGAATGAAAAATTATGTGCCGAAGACGACGTTGCAGTCTTTTTTTTTAACTATTTTTGCCTATCAATTTTGCTGTATGCAAAAAAAGGTTTTGGATATAACAGTGTTTAGGTGGCCTAAAGGATATAACCTTCCTTTTTTCCAGGGTATAGCCGCTTACGCGACTTCGTCGCTCCCCTAAGGGTAGGTGTTAGTTATCTGGCAGGCGCATGTGGGCGAGTCGGGTATGTTAAAATTGCAGTCTTTTTAGCTTTTTTGCTAGTAAGTTTTACAATAATTGAGTCCGACATATTTCCGAAAAATATTCGAAATCAGGATGCTCAATTTTGACATTTAGTGAAACAGCACGTAATAAATATTGGCATGTTATCGGCTGTCATATTATATCTTATCATTTACGAAGTTGGAAGAGATGCGAAAAGGTCCCGCATATTTTGGTCATTTCTAAGAAATTGTGTTAAATGGGACATAAGCCCCAAATTTTTTTTTGGGGTTTGTGTCGCCCCTAGCTGGGACATAAGTCCCAAAGTCTTTGGGGGTTATGTCTCACATTTTTTGGGACAAAAGCCCCAAAAAATAAATTCGGGGCTTATGTCTCTACGCCAAGTTTCATACGATTTCCAAATCGTTTACTTAAGTTTTATGGGCACCGTAAGCATTTGGCAGAACTTGAGTGGGACTCACTTTGACACTTATTTTGACTTATTTTGACATTAGGTTGATTCCACTTAGGTCTATTATGCTAAGTTTCCACTTGTCGATTTATTGACAAACTTTGACAGTTTTTTTCTTTGTCAATTAAAGACAAAATGTTCAAAGCATAAGCCAATTTATATGTCAATTCAAAGACACCCAATTTCTCAATATAACCTAAAAATACGTCGTTTGTCAATTACAAATCGACAAGTGGAGATTAAGCATTATGGTTGGGGCTTAAGAATAGCTAATTAAGGAACTTTAACCCTTAAAATTTTTATCGCATTCTTAATGGTCCGATAGTAAAACCGCCGGATGTATCCTCAGACAGCTCATTTCAATGAAATTATGCTTTTGTTGCATTTGTGTGTATTTCGGGATTTAATATTTGGTCCATTTCAACAAATTATTAACACAGGAAATAAATTCAACCAACTAGTTTAAGTCTCTGTTATGTCTGAACACTACCTTTGATATGATGTATTTTGAACACTATGGGTGCAGCGAGTGGCTAATAAGCGGCTAAGAATATCATCACCAATATCCGGCATATATAAGCATCGTGGGTGGCTTTGATTCCCTCTTCTTGGCCGCGCTCTCAAACTGACAGCAACGTTAAATCTCAATCTTTCTTATAGTTATTAACTATCAACTTACTATCTTTAAACTTGAATTATATACCTATGACGTAACTAATAAAATATCTTGTTAATTTGAACTAAAAAACTTGATATCCCTCAATCACCAAGATGGAGTGGCCTGTTAAAAAGTTTTTTTTTTGTGCAATTGTGTTTCTCAAACTTGATCCCCAAGAGCGGAGAGATCCTCGCGCCAACTACAAAGGCGTGAGTCTCCTTAACATCGGATACAAAATTTTTCTGCTGTACTGTGTAATAGCTTAAAAACGTTTGTCAACAATTTAATATGTCAATATCAGTGTGGCTTTAGAACATGAAAGTCCACCATCGAGCAAATATTGACACTGCGGCAGATCTTGGAAAAGAAAAAACAATCCATAGTGCTTTTTTAAATTAAGAACGTTAAACATTTCGGTCAAAGCGATCCAGTTTTCAAGTTATTTTTGGGAAATATACAAAAATCCTTGAACACACGACTCGAACCAAGTTTAGGCAGGAATTAAAAGTACTTCAAAACAGGCCAGAACCAGTTTGCACTTAGAAACCTGATAGTTAGAGTCTGGTGAATAAGGTGTCAATATAATAAATCTTGTAAATAAAAATTTAAATGTACGTTTGTTCCTTACCGCTAATCTCGGAAAGTCCTATACCGATTGCTTTGAAATTTTGACACAACATAGCATTCGACCACGGACGTGCTTATATATACTATATATAAGCACGACACAAAAACAACACCTGCTTTATTGAGATTTTACTCACATAATAAGGAAAAAAGGATTTTTTTTTATTAAAAACAAAAGATTAATTCAGCTTTGTTGTCAAATAATTATAATAATAATACAGTTGTGTCTGCTTATAACGAACTCGAGGGGACCGACCAAATTGGCTTGCTTTAACCAAAGATCGTTATGACTGACACGTTAGAAAAAATCATCAATTCCTCAAGGTCTTTCCAGTAGGAAACAGATTTGTGCTTCATTTGTTTATGATCATGACGCAACTCGGAAAAGTACCGAAAAATTAATGTCGAAGGGCTACATTTTGACGTTTGACCATTTAATAATCAACGCACCTATTCAGATCTTGAAAAAATTCCGTAAATTTAGGAATCTGTTTGACAGAAAAAGTGAGGCAAAGAAAAATTAAAATTTAAATACAAATTTTTGGCGTTTAAAAATTTTGGTACAACGCAGCTGTGCAGTACTTGAGGAAATCTGGAAATATTTGAATATAAATGTAAAAAGAATGACTTTTAGCTCGGATGTTTTGCTATAGGCGATAGTTCGGTTCAATCAGTTAAGCTTAGATTAGCAATTGAACAGAAAATTTAGTTAAAAAAAATTATTTTGCTCCCGTACTGCCGTGTACTGCAATTTTTTTCTTGTAGCACTGCCTTTTCAAAAAAAATGAAACTACAGCTCTGGCCTATAACTTTAAGGTAGTTATGGGTTTGGCCTACCTGAATTCCGCTATAAATTCAGACAACGAACGACACCAGCGTTAAAACGAAGTCAAACGAAGGTTTAATCTGGGCAATTGTTTATTGAGCTAAGAGGGGAATTGGAGGGGAATTGGATTCTGGAGCAGGAGCAACTTAAGTGTCTAGAGTTTCTCTCAAGAGCGAACACAATTCGATGAGTGCTCTACCTAGTGCGTCTATGGCACCACAGTGCGCACCATTTTCGCCGTTCTATGTTCAATGAAGCGCAGACAACAACACAGTATGCTTTGCACCCTATTCTGTTACAGCAATGTGGCGCACTATTGCAGCGCTAAAGTTCCTCACAAATGAAAAAAAAAACATGGCTCATTCAAAAATCAGGCTCTTCATCGGATTCGAAGCAAAACAGATTGCTGATCTATGATTGGCCAGCACAGGTTGTTGTGTAAACAAACGGGCGTGTTTCCACGAAAACAAAATGACAGTTTCATCCGATGACGTCAGATTTACAATTAGGTCTGTCCAACAAATGTCATATATAACAAACGAGTGGCGTAATCTTTATATTCTTTCATTCATGAAAGTGCCCCCAGGATTTTGTCGGGCAGAAAGTTCAGTACATCCCCTCCCTATTGGACTTCGACATATCGTAAGATGTTATCTATCCAGTGAGGGAAGACTGGGCAAATAATGCAATTATTAGGCCTAACGAAATTGCAATATTCACAGATGGATCAAAAACAGGGGAAGGAACATGCTCCCGCATCTTCTCAAAAGACTCGGAACTTAAGGTATCCTTAAAACTACCGGATACAAGCACTGTCTTTCAATCAGAGGTTCTGGCTGTACTTAGGGCGGCTGAGCTTTTGCAGATGAGATCGATATCCGGAAGTGATATCGCCATTTACATCGATAGCCAAGCTACGCTCAAGGCGATGGAATCGGTCATCATCAAATCTGATTTAGTCAGGGGCTGTCGCACAAAGCATTGTGCAGTCAGAACCGAGTGAGACTGTGCTGGGTGCCAGGACACTGCGGTATAGAGGGAAATGAACAAGCTGACGAGCTTCCAAGAAAAGGAAGGCTTCTCGAAAATAGTGTAGTTTTTAACATCAAACCACCCCTGCGTAGTAAGAGGCACTATTGAGGAGAAAATTATTATGACTCCTAACCAAAGGTGGTCCAATAAGAAAGGACATAGGGTATCTAATAGGGCTCTCTGATCACGTTTTAAGCGGAAAGGATCAAAGGGACTCTTAAAAATGAGCAGGGTCAAGCTTAGGGCTATAGTGGAAATTCTGACAGGTCACTGTCTCCTGCGGAAACACGCGAAGAGGCTCAGGCATTCTGACACGGATATTTGTCGCTTCTGCTGCGATATGCAAGTGGTTGCGGATATGACACACGTACTGTGTGAGTGCGAGGCAATTTCACGTAAACGTAGAAAATTTCTAGGGAAATATTTCTTTAGGAAATAGACCGCACAAACCTTAGGGGCCTTTTGGGCTATTACAGGGAAATTGGATGTTTCATCAGGGAGAATGTTTAGGTTGTTTTGCCTTTTGAATTATTGTTTAATTCAACTGGTTCCCCAGGGATCGCGATGGGCCCTCTTTGGTGCCTAGTGTTTGTGTGGCCTTTTTTACCACACCCCTGTTTAGCCTAACCTAACCTAAGTGCAGTACATTGAAAAATTTAACGTTTACATTTTTTGTCAGCTGTGTAGTAGGAATTGGCAGTTTCACAGCTCGGTGCGCAATTTCGCGTTCGATGAAATGTAAGTTTCAGGGTTGCGCCGACTTTTTAACAATCAGCTGATCGCACTGAAAAGTGACGAGTATTTTTTCAGGGTACACTGGGGCTTGTTTAATCGAATGAACCTAATAAGTAGCTGCAGCTGAAATCTCTGAACCTCACGCATGATGTTTTTGGGGGGATGGCTCATTTTGTGCAAAAATAATAACTCCGCTCTGATATATCATAACAGCTTCTAAATAGAAGAAGAGATTTCAAAGAACAAGCCCATATTTTTTACAATCTTTTAGCTACTGCTTTGTACTTAAAATCTTTATCCTTTTGTACTTTAAACAACTTAAACAGTTAAGCTTTTGTACTGCAAGTTATTAAAATGGTTCTAGTTGGCCCTTTTTAATTTCTTTCAATTTATAACACCTATTATATTCGATCTGGTTTTTGCACAGTAATTAACGTTTAACATATTTTAAAATAATTACACTAATCAGCGTCATACCACATGAACTCTGACGTGATTACGAAAACGCATTGGTTTTGTTTCAATCAGCAATTTTCTAGTAATGAGGTTTTCGGTATTATAGCGAAAAAGGCATAAAAACGGTTGTAAGTTCGTTTTTGCTTTTACTAAATTCTTTTTTTGTTTAAATTACTTTCTGGGCTTGTGCAAAATCACATGAAAGTGTAAACAGAATCAGAATCAGAAATCAAAGGAGATATTTTTATGGTTCTTATTGTGAGTTGTTATCGCAATCGCGAGTATTGAGATTTAGCGGGGTTATTCAAGCCCCACGTCTTTGTTTTATAACATTTGAAAAAAAAAAATCATTTTCTGATTGAATTACGTTCAGCAATTAAAACATTTCCTCATAACTATAATTTAGCCGTTCAAGTTCAATCGACATCGTTTAAGGTTGACAATTCACAACCCACCAGCTTTGAGTCAAATAAATACTGACGAAGATGATTCCAAGTTTAGATTAATTTAATATTAGCCCCATACAATATCTCAAGGAGACTAAGGCTCTAAGAAGGTCTAGGTAGTCTAGGAGCGAATCTTTTTTTGTAATGCACTCGCGAACAAGGGATTGGGCTACCCTTTAAATGTGACACATTTCACGAGCGGCAAGTATTTGAAAGAGAGGAAAAGGAAGAGAGGTACCGCCGCACTCTAGTTTTGAATAGCTGCATTTTGTAATGGGTAGAAAAGACTGATTGTGGTAGGACATTCCACATTCGTGTTGTACGGCTTATAAAAGAACCTCTGAACTTCACCGTACATTCGGAAGAGGGCTCGACGATGAACTGATGCGCATTCGATCTTTGACGAGTATCACGGTTGAAAATCTTGCGAGGCGGTATGCAATTGGCTATTTCGCTGGAACACTGCTTGTAGAAAAAGCGATAAAACAATGGCAGGCAAGCGATATTGCGTTGGTATTCACTTGAGTCAATTGACTTCGCGATATTGCTGTCACCAAATAGTTTTAACACCCGCTTTTGAATTCTCTCCAGTAGGTACAGTGCAGTTTTTGGGGCACCTGCCCAAACATACGAGCTATATTCCAGCTCAGGGCGAATGTTTGCCTAGCATAAAATAGCCAGATCAGAAGGGGTAACATATTTATTGCATCTTTTGAGGAAGGCATATCTAGGCATTTCACAGCGTTCTTGGTAGTCTCAAATATGTGGTCATTCCAACTTGAGTTTTTATTGAAACACATACTGAGGATGGAAAACTTCCTGGTTTCATTGATTCAGTGCCATCCATGGATAACGGTTGGGTGTGACAGTTTTGCGTTGAGTTTTAGAAGCATTTAACTCCACTCTGTTTAGAGATCCCCATGACACAATGCTGTTACGGTCGGAATTTAATGAGTTTGACATACGCTGCTGTTCCAGTTCTACTGGAAAACCATTAAAAAAGTAATTTCTCTGGCATAATTTCGGTTTAAGTTAGTTAGTTAGTTATGACTTTTTATTTTCTTAATTAAACTTACAATATTAAAATAATTTTTAGCCTATTATGGTTTGGCAGAGGGTCGTCTACCAGATTGACATTATTATTATGCTGGCACAAATAAAAGAACTCAAATGAAGAACATGAGCGAAAAATAAAGAAAATAAAATGACAGTGAATCTGAAGTTTTCTAAAAAGCTTCGTCGATAATTTGAGCTCTGTAAAGCAGGGCTGTTTTGGTAAATTGGTATAGCAAGCTGAATCCTTGGCGTCCATTTAGGATTCCCAGAGACTGCTCTACCTCCATTGTATACGTTCCGAAATGGCTGTATCGAATTCCTTTTAGAATGGGACGTCCCACTAGAAAGTGGAACACATCCTCTCGTTCAGTCAAGTTGCGAATTTCGGTTTAACATTTTGGTGACTTTTTCTTTTTTACTATTTGGCGGACTTTCTTTTGGTTTCAGGGAGCCCATAGTTTGGTGTTAAATAAAATTCGCTTTATTTCGATCCTGTGTTTTCTTTAGATAAAGTAGATAAAGTAGAAAGAACAGCTTCTTCTACAAGTGAGAAGCCAAACTATTGAAAATTTATTTGAGAAGAAGAGATTGCATTAATGTAGTTGGGTTTAATTAACGTAAAACGATATGCATAATGCATAGATGTGTAAAATAAACAAGGAAATCGCTGCGGCGATTATTTTTAATTATTAAAAGTGGGACTTATTTTGTTTTTAGCACTTATAATTCTTCATTATTATCTTATAAAAAATTTTCCAGCAGCCTTAAAACAATTTAGTAATAATTTGTTGTGTCCAACTATAGCAGCGGAAGAAAGGCCGAGCACAAAGTGGCCTTTGCGAAAATCTTGATTATTAGTAAGAAATTTCTTTAAAGGACATTTGCAAGACTTCAACCAAGTGTTTCGGACTTATATATGTTTATGAAAATTAGGGTGGTTTTACATTATTCTGGCGGAAGTCCTTATGAAACCCTATCAGCTTGTGTGAGAGCGTTAAACAAAATTACCTTACTGTAGGTACTTGAGGCAATTTCGAAATCGATGTCTAGGAAATATCGTTATTTCGTACCGTTTGCGGAACGTTCTACAAAACTAATACATACAGTGATGGTGAAATAAGTTCTTTACCTTGCGATAATCTGCTACGTTATAGAGGGGGAAATGACTTGTTTTTTTTTTTTCAATACCATAAAAGCTAATTTGTCACAGATTTTGTCTGCTTCCGCTTGTAACCAATCAAATTATATGCGAGTAGCCCCCTGTATAAAAATTTGATGAAACTCACTTAGTTTCGTTAAGACCTTAAGAAAACCCCGCATACATAAGATACGACAAAAATTTTAGTACGAATGGTATTATGTTACCACGTGGAGGAAAAAAAGGACGCATTAAACAACTAAAAGTCCTAGGGCCTACTTTCTCGATCACCAGTGTATATAATACGGACATCGCATGCTGGTATATCTACATTACGGTTTGTTGTACCTTTAGGTAGGTTTTTCTCCCCTGTACACTGTTCGCCGATAGTGCATGCACACAACCTTAACGCACACACTGTGGCGAGGATGAAAAGAAATCCTTTCGACCTGTATATACCTACGAGGATGTAATTCTTACAATACGTGAATCTGAATAAATAATTTTCGTATGTATAGATGCAAAAAGAAAAAAAAATAAAAACTATTATTACCTGTGTAACAGGATCCTTCATAATTAAAACATCTGTGACTGTTCCAAACATATTGAAGTATTCCTTTAACTTTTCGGAAGATGTTTGCCAGCTGAGACCACCAACAAAAAGTTTTCCTGGTGCCGGATCTGTGCCATTGTTGTTGGGAGTTGATCTACCCGAAGAGGTAGACTTTGTAGAGCTGCAGATATTAATTATTGGATTATGCTGTTGCGGTTGTATTTGAGAGTGAGCTAAGACACTGATGCTTTTTGTTTGTAACGCCGAATTTGAGACAGCTGCCGGCGGAAGTGACGCACTTACTGCAACATTATTGTTTATTGTAGCCACCAGTGCACTGTGCAAATCACGACTGTGTTGATCAATAAGCCCAGCGTTGTCAAGTGGGTTACTGTGGGGATAAAAAAAGGTATCGTCCTTTATATGATGCTGCAACATTTTTGTTTTTTTTTTAAGGTAGAGTTGGCTTTTTTGGTTCAAATAAATTTTTTCACAAACAATGAAAGGTAAACGAAATTATGAGCACTGAAGGAAAAAGTTAAACCCGATTTAGAATCGATTCGTAATTGAGAAACAAGGAAAAACAAAAGGACGTTGCCTTAGCAAACAGTAGGCTAGATACATAAAGAAGAGTTTATTGATAAAGCGGTTTTTTTTTTTTGGTTCAACGACAACTGAGGAAAGACGCGTAATTTAACGATCACAACAGAAACAAAAACAATTCTCATTTGCATGTATGTATAAATTTATGCGGTTTTAACTACGGTTGACAGGCAGTTGTTATTGACTAAGGACTATGAAATCTTTGGCTTTGTTATTTGTAATTTCGCTCCTTAATTTCTTAATTTAATTTCGCTCCGAAGCGCACCAATTCAGAAAGGACAATGTTATGCACTGAAGGGAACAAGAACTATACGAGCGCGGCAAGGTGATGGAATTTTTTTGAAAAAAAAAAAAATCGGGACAGGAATGATGGAAAGGGAACAGGAGGCTCAGGCACACAGCGCAAAGAAGACAATAAACACACAGGTATTAAGCCGGTGTTGCCATTGAGCCGATTCAGTAGCTGGGTATTGCTTTTTCTGATAATCGAATTGTAATTTCATACGAAAGTATAAAAATTGCTCAGTTCCGATCACAGGCTTACGATAAATTTCCATGTCAAAATAAGATATTAATCTAGAGGGGGATCATGCCGTTTGTTATAACGACAAAAATCTAAATCTAGACAAAGTTTTCGAAAAAAATATAGGACACATAGTTTTTTCTTTGAAACAGTTTTCTATACTTAAACCCGCATAGCCAAAATCATAAAGTGTGTCCAAGCAGAGGGGTTGCAGGACAACATATTAAACTAAGCAAAAAAGAACTTTTTCACATAACCAGGATTAAGAGCCATTTAAGATTTTTCTTCTTGAATGTGGTTTTCCGCGATTTTTGTTTTCAATTTAATCTGTCAGGAATAGTTTCTTAGAGTGTCATTAGGTTTCGGTATAAAATTGTAGGTCTCTATGTATGAAAAATTAAAACAAACACACACTGAGACAATGACAGGTGGGCCCCGATTCATAACGAGCTGTTGTGTCTTTGGCTTTTGTTCTTCAATACCTTTATGGTTCATATTTACAGTGCAGAGTTATACCATGTATCCACCGAGCTATTGCTTTTAATATAAATCTTCATTAAACCCTCTACAAATTACGCGATTAAACATAAAAAAAACATCCACTCCTAAATCTCATTCACTCTTTTCACGAACCACTTTCTAAGCGTTTTCGAACACCTTTT
The DNA here is from genome assembly GCA_947623515.1 of Neoascia interrupta. Classification (NCBI taxonomy): domain Eukaryota; kingdom Metazoa; phylum Arthropoda; class Insecta; order Diptera; family Syrphidae; genus Neoascia; species Neoascia interrupta. The sequence goes on along the minus strand of OX392464.1, from coordinate 94,937,781 downwards.
TTACAGTTTGAGAATCAAAAAAGGACATTGAAACTGTCCACGTATGACAGATCTGTCAGAATTACGATTTCTATTGGAATGCTCACAACGGAAATCTTTTCTAGCTCCTGAAAAATTACATCGTCACTCTCTTTTGAGAGCCAAATGTACGGAAAAAGAGCCTCATGTTAAATTAATCCTATATTTGTCTGGTGGGATCACTTTGGGATTTACATTAATCTTCTCCGGCTAATCCTTGTATTATTGCCGGTGGAAACATAGCATTAAATGTTCTCGGCAAGCGATTTAAAATAAATTCACTCATAGATCTCATTCACCCTTTTCACGAACCCCTTTCAACCCTTTTCGAGCACCTTTTTTACAGTTTGAGAATCGGAACACTGAAACTGTCGCTTTCGCTCCTTTTTCGCTCCTGGAAAATGACATCGCCACTCTCTTTTGAGAGCCAAAATGACAGGAAAAGAGGGCTCATCTCAAAATAGTGGAACCACTTTGATTTATTATTTAAAGTGGATTTATTAATAATCGTCTACCGCTAACCCTCGTATTATTGCCGGTGGAAACATAGTATTAACCTAGGCTTAAAGCTATATTAGGCGATCCGGGATTCAAACGAATCTGGGGCTTATTTGTACCAGGGAGAATGTTTAAATTGTTGGCGTTTTATATGTAAGATTAATAAAATTTCCAGGGATCACGATGGACCCGTGTTAGAGCGTAGTGTTTAAGTGGCCTTTCAACTAAGGCACTTCATCTTGCACCCAGATGAAATCAACGGTGGCGTCCACAAGCTTGGTGGTTGTGTCATCGGCGTCGGGGTGACTGACTTCCCGGCCACGAAAAGCCATCTCTAGTTTCGAAGCAAAACAAGCCTCGGGTTCCAAGAATTTACTGTTGACGACCAATGCAAACGAAGCAAGGACTTCGAGTTGTGGATCTGCACATGGAATGTTAGGTCCCTTAACACACCGCCTGCGGGCGAGTAATTAGCGGAGGCCCTTAACAACTGCAAGGCAGATATCACTGTCATCGAAGAAATACGATGGGATGGGCCAGGCAAGAGGAAGATGAAAAACTGCTACTTCCACTGCGCAACTACTACAGACATCAAAATCAGCGCTTTTTATACCCCATCCCATAGGATAGGAGGTATATTAAGTATTTATAGTTTATAACATAGAGAAATAATCACCGTAGACCCCCAAGACCTTAAGGGCATATGATCGAGACCGAATTGTTAGTCGAATGAGCCATGTCCGTCCGTCCGTCCGTGTGTGGGTAGTTTTTAGGCCCAAAATTTTGAGCTAAGAGCTTAAAAATTAATATCTGTTCTTTCTAGGTCCCGAAGCAGTACGAGTGTAAACATTTTTTAAATCCGCCCACTGACACGCCCACTTTACTTATTAGCACGAAAATTCAAAGTTGTCACAGGAAGCTTAAATTAGGTACGCGTTATCCTCGCTTAAGTGTATTGCGATTGATATTTCAAAAAAAGGCAAAACCTGCCCCTTTTGAGCGTGGTCATATTTCATTTGCATTTTAAAAAACGTTTTTATTCGATATATTTTCTTTGAATCCAAAAAACTTGCGCTATAAAATGTTCAGATATGTGTGAAAGCTATCAACAGGAATGTATAAATTTTTGCCACGTCCACTTTTGGGGGCGTTTTTAAGTATAAACCAAATTTTCAATGTAAAAATGCAATCAACATGTGTATACCACTTCTGATAAAAAATATAAACAAAAAACGATGTTATTGAAAAGGGGTGGATGCCACGACCCTTTTTAAGGGAGAAGATTCTTTAACAGTGAAATTTTAAATACAGTTGAAGTTAATAGAAACTGAAATTTAACAACCAAGATTTATGACACAATTCGGAGCTTGAAACTGGTCAATTGGGATGGGGTATCGATTCGCCTAAGCGGATTGTAATCCTCCCACTGGATGAGGACTGAGGCAAAGAGTCACAAGAGGAAAGCACAGCCTGCACCACACGACCTCCGATAACGGATTCAGGCTGATCGACTTTGCTGCGGACGACACGTTATGGTAATTAGTACACCTTTGTAGAGATTGAGGTGCGGGAACTCAATATCCACAAAGGCACATGGAGATCTCCCGATCAATCAACCGTCAATCAGATTGACCACTCTGCGATCGACGCACGCAAGGCACACTTCCAGTAGCATGGATGTCCGAACTTTCCGAGGGGCCAACATCGACGCGGATCAATACCTCGTGGTAGTCAAGGTCACGGATATTCCGATCAACGCCAAGAAGTGGAAATACTGGACTCGCCAGGTCCTTTTCCAACCGAGTCTCTCAAAACCTTCTACGAAGTCCTATGCAGCCAGCATCAAGCGTTGATAGCCACTGGCAGCATTCCAAAATGATTTGACGATATGTGCCGGCAAGCACATGAAGCTAAACAGGAACCATATAAAGCGGCTCTGCACTGAAGGCCTAGAGCTGCTCGCGTGCTCTTCGATCAGAGAGAGGAACACCGGCTTCTCCGAAGGAAAAAGAGAGAGCACGAAAAGCGCGCGGTTGAAGAGATAAGAGAGATGTTACAACAGGAATGAAGTTCGATAGTTTTACCGAAGGATCGAAAGGAAAGGTGTCCTGCCAAGGGTATAAAGTTCAAACTGAAGCCTGTAAGGACCATCAAGAGCTGTCGGCCTAGCTGCTTAACTTTTTAAGTCCGCTGACGATGAGCTGGTTAGGAGAAACCACCAGCTCCTCTGCAAGTTATGGTCGAAAGAAAGTATGCCTGACGAATAGAACGTCAGCATTGTTTGTCCGAGATCCTCTGAACTGTGCCAGCTACAGAGGCATCAGTCTTCTTAACATCGCATACAAAAAATTCTTGCTGTACTGTTAGACCGCCTAAAGCCGTTTGTTAACAATCAAACAACAAAAAAGCCAGGAAAAGCCACCATCGATCAAATATTCACACTGCGACAAATCTTGGAGAAAACCCAGGAATTCCAAATCGATACCTACCCACTTTTCATTGATTTTAAGGCCGCGTCGATCAGCCGCATCTTAAGAGATGAGCTATATAGCGCAATGCCTAGTTTCGGCATTCCTGACAAACTCGTCAGTCTGTGCAGAATGAAGAGGGAATACTCACGCTGTTCCGTCGAGGGCGGTAAAGCCCTCATCGACCCCATTTTGAAAGAATGATTTTCAGGAGCACGATCTTTCAAAAATCCGTTCAATAACTCAAATACGCAGACAACATTGACATAATTGGAACAACAAAGCGTGATGTCAGTGAAGCCCTCGTGAGTTTTGGGAATGAAGCGGCGAATATGGGCAGTCCACGTGGGCAAAACCAAGTATAGGGTGTCATCAAGAAGCTCTCTCTTGCCAAATTCTGTTTCAAATGAGTAGCAAAGCACTCTCTTGAGCAACTTAAGTGTCTATTAATAAGACCTCAATCATCCCAGTCTTGCTTTTCGGCGCAGGAGCATGGACCCTGTTCATGTCTCCTCCTCCCTGTGGATATAACACCGAACTGTACTGCCCAGAAGAATAAGAACACAACGGCTGCGATGGCTGGGTCTTCTACAGCGGATGGACACCAACGTCCCGGCCCGGTGAATCTTCGCTAGCTTAAAACAGAGCTGGCTGGCGAAGCTTGTTGGTAGGCCAACCCAGACTATTAACGCAAGTAAGGAAGTTTCAATTTAAAAAAACCCTTATCATCTCGATGCAGAAGCATAAAACTTGGTTTAGGTGAATGAGGACGCTTAAGTCCGCTTCAAGAAGACAATCCTTCGGGTAAACGAAGAATGGACGAGGACATATGTATAACACAGAACTATACACTGGCCTTCCCATTGATGAGGCATATAGAGTGGACGGAACCAATGCTCCGGGCCGGAAAATCTTTGAAACCACCCAGCAGGGACGGCAAAGTAAAGGATAAGTTTAGCTCAGGTGGCTCGCGCAAGTGGGAAGAGACCTCGGTCAACTTCACAAAACCGGTGACAGCTAGCAAAGCTTGTTCGTTGAGATCTAACTCCACTCCGGACTTTATTTCGATCTCAGCTCGTTTTTACTGGCAGTTGCAGATGCACGGGACGATGCTACGATACGAGGCCAGTTGAGTTTGATTATAATCGAATTGGTACTAGATGGTAATAATAATAATAATACAGTTGTGGCACAACATTCTCAACCATGTACGCTGTGTGTTGCATATTTTACATACATGGAGACCTACAATACTTTTCCGAGTTCGAACGACACTTTGAGAATTTTTTCGAGAAAAATTTTACTTCTGGGGGGCTTATCATACCCTCGCAGTGGTGGGGATCGTCAAAAATAACGAGCCTTTTTTACTGATGTCAAGAGGTAGGATTCGCAACACAACTCCCGCGTAGAGCAAGCACACACACTGACAACTACGCCACGGCTGCCCCCCGGGATACCCAGTACTAGACAGTATAGTAGGTTATAAGGGTGCCTGCCAATTCGACAAACTCGTCTAAGGACAAACCCTTGTCCAATAGAAAAATCCTATATATAAGTTCCACAAGTCCAAAAGTCGTCAAAAAACAATCCGAGTAACTTTCAAAAAAATTAATAAAGAACTACTTTCGAGTATTAATAGCTATATGACTTACCGTTACGATTTACAACAGGTCGAAAGGACGGTTAATCAAGACAAACAAAATCTCTTGCCCTGGGTTAGACGGACCGCTAAAAATAAACACCAAAACACATAAAGGAATAGAATTTAAGAAACATGGTCTGGGCAGTTGTTGTTGTAGTACCTCTTGAATGCCCAAAATTTCCTTTTAGTCTTAGAACTTTTAAAAAGGAAGCTTATTTTCCATGCAGGAAAGCACTACGTTTGTGCAGCTAATCTAATGTTTTTTTTTAAGTTAAAAGAATTGTTCGTATTCAAAAAATTGCTCAGTTGCAAAGGCAAATTGTGTAAAAAAAATATAGGCTTAAAAAGGATTTTCCGTAAAAAAGAGTGATCTATACGCTAAGCAAAAAGGTGCGAAACCTGTAGATATAGAGGTCTACTTGTGCCAATAATAATTTAATCTAATGTACGCATTCCAACACCTAATCTACCTAACCTAATGGAGAATATCGCACTAATTCCACACTTATTACTTGTGAGTAACATTTCTAATTTCCGAAACTGGAGTGGTTCAGATTGCAGCAATACATTTTATGAATAATGCCGGTTTCAAAGAGATGCCAGACTATTTTTAGAATGACTTCACCTTAAAGCTGACATTAAACTATTTAATTGAGCATCGATCATGCCAAAGTCGCTACCGCCAGCCGCCATACGGCGAGATCCCAAAGAGGGTCCCACAGATGTTCTTTCCTGATTCCACCACCTGTTTCTTGGCCTACCAGGTGGGCGACGCGCTCGCATCTCGGCTAACATTACCTGTCTGGGAAGTCTGTCGGGGAGCATGCGAACAACGTGTCCAAACCACCGAAGAATTGGTCGTTTCCCTCAAAAAAGTAGCTGCTCAACACTTAGATTCCTACGAATACTGATGTTTCTCACTCTATCCCTAAGAGTAAAATACGCACCTCAGAAACAAGAGTAAGTTAAAAGCAGAGTATCACACCTTTCAAGTTCAACAATGATCCTCTGACATTCTCTGTTTTAGCCTCGACAAATACGTTAAACTTTTCAAATGGCAAAAACTGCGAATTGCCTTCACTCTACATTATACGCGCATCATCATCCTTCCCAAGAGGATTCACAAGTGTGGGTTTGAAGATTTTCCGGGCCGGGGCGTTGGTGTCCATCCGCTCTAGATGACCCAGCCATCGTAGACGTTGTGTTTTGACTCTTTTGGCTAGGTCGGTATCGTTGTACAGCCCGTACAGTTCGATGTTATATCTCCTCCTCCACTCTCCGTCTATGCAGACGGGATGATGATGGAACATACAATTCTATATACCTCGAGCAGCACCAATCCGGGCTATCACGGGTACTCAACGGGCTAAACAAATATAAGCTATCTACCCACAATACTTCACGAGCTCAACAACTGTCGTTGGGGGAAGGAGGTGATACAGTGTCATAAAGAAGTAAGCGTGGCAAGGGTAAATGTTTCGTCAATGTCGGAAAAGACCTTACGACTTTTTTCATGTCAAAAAAGAATTTAGGCAAGGCGACGCGCTGTCATGTGACAGGGTTTAGCAGTCAGCGAGGGCATAAACCAAGTTTATGCTGTCATCAAGAAGAGACACCAAACACGGACGTCTTGGACAGAACATCAACATAGACGCCGACCAGCAAACCGAACTCATTTCGAAACAGACGCTTCTGGATTTTTTTTCGTCGCTGGTTTTGGTCCCCTCAGGACTATTTTCGTACCGGTGCCCACCAAATCTGGTGTGCGTTTACCTACTCGCCACCTGAGGAGCCCCAATCGGGTACGAAGCATTATTTTTGCTCAAAAATGCATAACAGAGCGAAATGAAGGACGGAGGTTTGGTGCGTTCTATGCAAGATTTTAATGTTTTGACCTTGACACGCAGTGTTTATGTGGTAGGTATGGTTTCGCTGTTTAAGGGTAGTCGCAAGCTCTTAAAAAAAATAGTATACGAATCGATTAAAAACTTAAAATCTGGTGCAGGAGGGTTTGAGCCAAGAACAAAATTCTTAGAATCGATAGGCATATATAACAACATCTTCCAGACGGACATATACGCTATAAACAGATGTGTTCAATTCAGCCTTGACCGAAACTTCATGAATTGCGAAACAGCCACAATGTCAGACTACCAGGCAACTGTTATAGCGCTTAATGCTCCCGTATTCGGACTCAAACTTGGTTCCCTATTGAGTTCTTGCCTTCTCGTAACAGAGGGTAAAGAGGGTGCAGACTTCTTGCCAGGACAAGGACCAGCAGTATAGCATTGAACTGTACGGGTTGTACCTACAGCGACACCAACCTAGCCAGAAGAGTCAAAGTAAATATTACATTTTATTAATTACTACAAATTTACAACAGCACCAACAGCTGTGTCATTTAGCGCATGGACACCTACGCCCCGGCCCGAAAAAACTTCGATCCCACCCCGCAGGGACGGCGCAGTAGAGGAGCACCGAGACTCAGGTGGCGCCCGCAAGAAGTGAACCTGAGGGGAAGGGGTCCTCAGCCAACTTCGCGTGCGAAACTGGAGACGGCTAGCTGGAGACAGAGCTGGCTGGCGAAGCTTGTTGGCTGAGGTGTGCATCGGTCTTATCAATAAAAAACAACAACGTATCCTTACAGGACTCCTATGGGGTATTGTTGTAACTTAGGGAGTACTCAAGTAAAATTGGATGAGCTTAATGAGGCTCCGGAACAGATTCGTAATCATGTTGGGCTCTGCAGCCATATAAAAGCATGAAATCCACACCAAGCAATGATCCACCTCTCATTCTAAAATACCTACGTGAAAGGTGAAACTGGGATAGAGAAACTACTCGATAAACCGTCTCAGCCAAGACCAAAAATGGGCACACGCCCTCAAATTAGGTAATTTATTATAAAGCGAGGGGAGCTTTGTTAAGGGAATATCGCACCAAGGCTTTGTAGGTGCCAATACACAACAACATTAGTGGCATGAGAGCTGGCCACTGAACACATCATGGATGTTTGCTGGGTAAGCCATTAAGCGTAAGCCATTTTCTAAATACTCCATTGTAAAGTTGAAGTATTCCCAATAATCGCAACAAGTACTAAAGTAAAAGTTTTTTTTTTAATAGAATATGCCTAGGATGACAGCGCTGTTTCGAAGTCTGTCACAACTTTATCATCAGTTGTCAACGGCATATTTTCCATTAATTAAAGTTTAATGCTGCTCTTTTCAAATCAGGTAAAACTGAATAATGAAGCCAAGTAAAATAGATTTAGCGAATATTAATTGTAGGACAATTTTATTTGTTACTGGTCCATAAAACCGGTGTAAAGAAGAGAACTAGGACATGGAATAAAATAAGGATAAAAGATGGAACTTTGAAAATGTTCGTTTTATTTGTGTAGCCCCAGTGAAAATCGATTAGAAATTGGTTTCGTCGTGTGTTCAGCTCCCTTAAATACTGGAAGCATATGAAAGCATTCCTGAGTACATGCGCAGAACAACTTAACGAAAAATCATGTTGCACATTGTGCTACAAGGATAGCTTCATACCACCACAATCATCAGATTTTTTTTAATGAAAACAAGCTTTTCCGAATATCCTTAACAAGCCTTAGGCTATTTTCGTTTCCTGAACTCTTTAGCATTATCATATTTGTACACTAAATTTAATAAAGGAAGCATTTATATGGGAATAAGTTATTTTTAAAGTTTGTTGCATGCAGAAGCAACATTGGGAAAAGGATGCTGCTTGTGCACAGTTACAAATGTATAGCGTTTAGGCTTAGTCGTTTTTAGGTTTTTTTTTCGAAAATAAGGCTACGATTTTTTCTTGTACAAAAAAATACATGTTTTTCCTTTTTGTCCTGATGACTCTTCTTTGGCTTCTCACAATTAATTAGTATCAAAGAGTTTGATTTTGGTAAAAAGCTTTTCAAAGCTTTGACTTGTCCCTTGAGGAGGTTACTTAGGTAGAGAGTAAGTTTAGATTAAGAAGGGAAGGTTTTTTGGGCACTTAAAACCATTAAAAACAAAGAGCTTCGCTTTTCATCAGACGATATTGTCTTCAGAATGGAAAGTGCTTTTCATAATTCAGGCCAGCGCAGACCCTGCATAAGGGTAGTTTGACCTCTCTATGATAATATCTAAGGGTTCAACATTTTCGCACAGTTTTTATTTTATTTTTAAAGCAAAATAGATGCTGCGTTTAAATTATGTACTCTGCGGCTTTGCTAAAGCAATTTCTTACTAAATTACAAAAAATATGCGAATAAATTTTAAAGTTTTCAGGTTTTTTACAAAATGTTTCTTGGGAGTATTGAGAAAATCGGTTTGAGAAACTGCCACTTCTATAAGCGAAAGAGCGATGCATGCAATAAGCTCATTTCTCGTTGCCCGAATCGCTCTGTGAAATAATTATTTAATACGGTCTTTTGGTGAGAAACACCGATCTGTACAATGAGTAAATGTTTAGTAAGCCACTTCCTAATAAATCTTTACTCATTCTTCAGTAGGCTCAAGAAATGAATGAATAATTTAATAATTTAAAAGAGCTGATATGGTTATATACGTCAGCGCTTTTAAATTTTGGTTTAAACAACAAATAAGGTCCTGGTAAACAGAGTTTATTGATGAACCTTTATGCTTTAACTGTCTTCTGTCCTCCAAGTAAAACAGAAACCTTTAGCTATTGTTCATCAATGATACTGACTTTTAGGAAACCAAAAAGCTTACCATTTTCGGTATGTGTATGTAAATAGCAACCTACTTTGCAATGAACACATTGACGTTGCCAAAAATGCTGCGAATTGCTTAGGCAAATAGATACATTGTTTTAAGATATTTTCTTTCACAGAGCTGTGCCACATTTTATAATACACAGATTTTCTACTGAAGAAATATTTCTTGTGGTGCTGAATATTTTAGAATCAATTAGCATAAAATAAAGGACATTTGCACGAAAACCTTTAAATATGAACGAGGCTCTCGACCCGTGAACATAGACCTGGAGACATTGATCAGACAGAAGATAGACTCTTGTGTCTCAGCAGGTGCACCTACCCGATAGTTTGAAGGCAAAATCCGGAATTTTCGCAACTTAGAGATATGGAGAAAAAACTTATTTTGAAAAAAGCGGGTGAAGTAGACAATGGACACACACAGGATAAAACCGATTAGTTGTGCCCCAAAAACAGGGCCTCAACATCGGCCGAAGTCAAAAGCCATCTTCTGGACATGCGGCATCTTCGCGTTTCTTGCAATAGGTACTGTATAAGAAGACTCATGGATTCTGTACGAAGACCATAGAGGAAAGCAGACCCTTCTTGTCACCAGGCGCCATGGAGTCGCGCATTGGCATCGCCAGAGATTTTCAAAACTGGTCTATTTTTCTGTGATGAGTCCAGATTTTACCCGAAGGTCGCCGACAGACAAAAAAGTGTACTTACAAACTTATGAGCGCTATGCACAATGCAACTTTGTTTAGGCGTGGATTAATGAGATTATTTTATAACGCGAGGATGTCCTCATCCTCATCCGAGGATGTCCTCAACCGGGTCAATAGCTGTGACGGCGCGCGGCCTTGGACTTGTGGAGGCTCATTTTACACATGCCCGGCGACTCTAGGCTTACATTCAGCGAACATCTGGAGTATGTTAGCAAAAAAGTTTCTTGTGCGAGCGCCGCCGACATTTCACGTACAATACCAAACATAGGAGGACCGAGATACAGCCGGAATTCTCCTTGCTAAGGTAGTCACATCAGTAGTCCTTAAGGGATCAACAGTTTGGGCCGGAGCTATGAAAGTGGCTTCATACAAAAGTAAAATCGTTGCGGTACATCGTTTGAGTGCTTTACAAGTAAGCAGCGCTTTCGCACATTCTCAGACGACGCTGTCTTGGTCATTGCAGAAATAATGATACCAATTGACATAATGGCAGAAGAATTACAAAGAAAATTCCTTAAGCTCAGACAACCGGGGCACTTGTCCTATAATGAAGCCGAAACAACAGAATGGATCGAAAGTCGATAGACAAGTCATTTGGTTACGACTTCCAGGATCTTCCTCTGGCCTTGCAGACCAGCACCCAGACTCCTTGAGTCTTAATGCTCTGCATAGTATCCGGCACAGGAATGGCATCCGGTTGGTTAAACCGGATGTTCTTTATAGTGCTTTAAAGTTCTTGAGCTCATATACGTCACTCAGCATCGGTTAGTATCTGACTTACTACAGGTAGTCCCCACATCTTTTTTTCGGAGATTATTAAATTAATATTGGTGTGTGGTGAGGGTTGTACTTGGCGAGACCTTTCGAACTCCGTGCATGCTTTGACAGTTCTAAAATTCCATTTTTGGCCGATTCCATCCATCCCACATCTGACCGTCTTACAAAAGGAAGGGTTGGAGTGCGATAGAGGCGAGAAGTGAAGTTTGAAATGAAAGAGGACAATATGAATTGTCCCTGCTATCAACCAAAAACGTCCATTCTTAAGGACGAAACGGCGCAGTACAATAACTCCGGAAAAAAGCCCCGTGATGCAAATTTTGCACTTTTTAAATATGTGAATAGCCCGTACCAAGCTTAGTATACCCTACCCAGGGTATATTTAGTTTGTTGTATAGTTTATAACGCAGTCAAATTTTTACCGTAGACCTCTAAGACCTTTTAGAGATATGAATGGTACCGGCAGGAGAATCGATTAAGCCGTGTCCGTCCGTCCGTCCCTATGTGAACAACTTTTAGGCCTCAAATTTTAAGCTAGAGAGCTGAAATTTTTCCTTTTCTGCCTTTCCTTATCCGTCACAGACGGACTGAAGTTTTTACATACGCACTATTGCACTTTCCTACTTGTTTTCTTTTCGAAATGACTGCAAGGCGCACTGTAATGACTTTTTTAATGTGGGTTTTATTGACAATTGCACACATGCTTTGCATCTAAAACACCCAACCGTGCACATAGCCCGAATAAGATAGTCAGCTCAAGCAGGAGCGTTGCGCTTCATACATGTTCAGTGTGGCGAAGAACTAATCTGATGATTTTAAAATGGTAAAAAATAACCCACGATCCTGGTTACTTCACCTATTATAGCGAGTATTACTTTAACCGATGAAGCTATTTGTGACCGGTCTACTTTCGGTCTCAATTCGACCACCTCACTATTTTTTCCTTACGTATGTTGAGTGTTTGTTGCTGTTTTTAAGTGGATTCCAGAGGGCTGAAACTAACAGAGTTGGGGAACTTGGCGGATTTCCTAGATGATCTACAAAACTGAGTGGTTTAAGGAAGACGAGGGTAAAGGGGCTCAGTATAAACCTATGCCTACGAGGTGTGTGCTTCGCCATTCAGGCGTTGAACTTATTTGACAGGGAGTAAATATTCTTTGTATTCTTTAGTTCAAGTCTGGGAAGATTTCCGAAGAAATATTCACCTAGTGTTTGCCTTTTTAAGGCCGGCAGGCAGGTTCTACAGTTCTACAGAAGATGAACCATGGTTTCATTCTCGTCTATGCAACTGCTGCAGAGATCGTTGGCGGGGGCATCAAGTTTTAATGCATGTCTCCCAACCATACCGTCAGTGGCCCGTGAGGTGCAACTTCAAAGATAACATTGGTTAACAATCCAGTTCTGGCCAGGTGTGTTTATAAGAGTGACACATGCTGATGTTGTTGCACCAACTATTTGCCATTGTGTTGGCTTCAGTGTCCATGCGCAATTTTATCAATTTTATGAGTCCTGACGGTACCGCTTCATTGACAGGAAGTTTTTTTGAAGCACCTTTTCTAGCTAGCTCGCCCACTTTTCAGTTGCCTGATAAATATCGCGCCTGACAGCAATCTCGTTAAGAGATCCGCGGCATTGCTTTACAAGCTTGGATCATATTGTAGGCGATTTCAAAGCTCATAGCTTGGCTGTATATAGAAAACAACAGCACTGCAGTCTATAAAGTTAATTGAAAGCCAGGCCGCAACTGCTGAATTGCTGAATCTGTTTGAAACACACTCGAAGGCCAAGTGCACTAGAAAAGACTTGTGCTTCTATTTCAAATGCTGTTTTGTATTGCATATTTGTTTATGACTCGCCCGACTTATAGGCGTTCCTGCTTGGAATCTTAGCCTTTTATTTTTGTCTGGGTGGGGAAAAACGTAGTCCGAATTACTACGAAAAATAACAACTTGTGCCACAAGCCAGTAGCAGATATTCCAAAAGCCTTAGTGCTTTTTAGTGCTTTACCGCAGCTGCTCTGCAAAGGTATCAACTAGAAGGAGGTGGCGCTTTGTTTTTATAGTAACTATAGAAGTTATTCTTAGGGTCATTAAAATCTTAAGATTATAATGTAAAGATAATGATCTTTAAACTTTCGCAGTTTAACCAGCATTGCTTCTCTTGTTTAGTGCCCTCCAACAGACAAAACTCATTTAAGCATGAGTCTTATGTTTGCCGAACATATTAAATGCCGGGGTTGGAATCTCGAATTGGGGTCCTTGCAAATTTTAGTGCAACGTCCTGCAGTTATAGATGGAGTTGTAGATGGTGAACGGTACTAGTTCAGTCAGGCGCACTGGCTCGAAAGAGCAAATTGCATCAGATCTCTAAAATTGAAAAGAAACTTGCCTGGTACTGCTATCGGAATGTCGTCGAGGTATGTTGTGCATGTATGTGATGATGTATGTATGTGACTTTCATTCGGACATTCCCCGAAGCACGAGTAATTCGTTTACTACCAGAAGCGTGGATCCAGGCGAGCCAAAAACCCCGATGACCGGGTTTAAAGTATTTGCTCGATCAATCACCAAAGACAATTGTGAACTACCAGATTTCGGGGGGAAGCCGTTATAGCCTCCATTCTGCCGAATCATTATTCCCAAAGGATTTGCCAGCGATGCTCACCGAGCAGATCCGTCTCTATCAATTTACCCTTGCTTGCGGTACTCATGTTGGGATACCGATGTAAGACTGATTTTCATGTTGGTTCTGAATTTTGAAGTGAGCGTCGATCTGCTTGTTCGGGATCTTTCATAAGAAAGAAGACAGGCTGATGGGGCAGAAGTCTTAAGGTCCAAAGACTTCTTCCCAAAGTTAAGGCGAAGCGTGAGAAGTCTTCTTAGCTCTCCGCATAAAGACTACTTAGGCCTTCCTTCTAGGACTTAGGGAAGAAGCCAAAGTTTAAGTAACGCTTAGAGACAACGTAGAATCATGGATTCAGTTCGTCAAGACCTTGCTAAAGTTCCGTCGGTAAAATGACATCGAGTCAAGGTGATTTGTACAGCAGAAAACTGAGCATCCCCTACAATACCTTCTTGGTAGTCACAACATCTTCGGGCACAGTCAATAAGACTCGTCTATCGTCTTCTTTATAGTGTGTTGTCTCTGTCTACTGGAAAAATGGGTGTCCACCAGAAGATCTAAAGTCTCTTTGCTTAATATTGTCCAGAACCTATCTGAATCCTTTTTGAGGTAAGTATATGGAGATTTGGATAGGGTCTTTCGGAACCGGCATGAATAACTAATCTTTTCTATGCATTCACATAAAAGATGCCATGAGTCACGTTACGATTTCCGTACTACTAGCTTAAATTTTCTGGTACTGCTCCCATAAAGGTCTCAATAAACAGGGCGTTTTTAATCTCAATCCGTCGAGCAGTCTTGTCGAAGCCTACTAATTTTACAGTTCCTCAACTGCGGCTTACCGCCATTTTTTCTGCTGACTGGGCAGTATTAACAAAGAGCTAGGTTCATTGCCTCCGTGAGCCTATTTACAATTTAATCAAACTTCGATGGAGTCAAAGCAGCGAAGGAATTCTGAGTCCTATGACTGCAAAAACATACAAATCAGAGTAAGTAATAAATGATTGAAACCGGGAAGCTCCCCGGTATTATATTAAGGTCAAACCGGTATATCCTAAAACGAACCTCTCTGGTCGCAGTCAATTAAGGATACGTCGATTATCATTAAAACATCGCTTTCAGCGAAAGAAAACGATTAATGGAGGGAGTATACCTAAGTTTGCTACTTAGAAAAACGCATCAAAAAAAAAAAAAACAAAAGCCGAGAAGATGCAGTCGATGTTTTTAGGTCGTTGGGTTTTAAGTATGTAAGTACGGTGAAAATGGTTTTCTCAATAAAAATGACGCACATATATCTCAAAATCTCATTGTGATTTTTTAGTACATCAGTAGAAAGCTCACATCTCATCCAATTCAACCCTTGTTTTCCTTAATCACACCGAAGAACCAAAACCGCTCCCTGTTCTTAATACAAGCAAAAGGATGTGTGCATGATGTTCATATAACTATTGTTTTACTTTGAGCATACACTCTCAACGAGTTCCACCCTGCTGGTCTCTCATTTTATAATACACAACAGAACAGCCTTAGATGGACATGCGCACCAAGGCAATCGTCTACATGTAAAAAGCTCTTTAAGAGACCGGGAGTGCAGAAATCTAAATTTTGTTCAGAATAGTGTTTTACCCCTCGCAACACAAATACTTGCGTACGCCGAAATCAGGACCATATACGAATACCTTTGCCGAAACAAAAAACACCCTCGTCTTCAGGCTGTTCAGTGTTGTACCTATTACAAATGTGCAAGAGTGTGCATGCAGCATTTGAGTTGAGTTTTAACGAAAGGACGGAAAAGGAAAAATCTTGCTTTGGTTTTCAGTGAAAAAGTTCTACCCTCATATCACTACAGAGATGTGGCCTTTCAGTCAGCTTTTGATATTCGTATGTAAGAGGTTTCCCAGATTTCGAAAATTTTCTACTAAAGCGGTATACATACTGGATACACTCGGATACGGATTAAATAGTCTTATTAAAGCCAAATCAAAAGTTAAGCAGCAAAAAAAAAAATAAAATATTGAGAAAACAAATTTATAATATTGTTTAACCAACGAAATATTTGTGAACTCTAAGAACAAATCTATATGTACAGCTTTATGTATATATGTTTATTTATTTATATGATTACGTATTCGATTGATTTGCTTAATTAGAGAGCCAGTGATATTGTCCTGTCACAGCAGTATTTATAGTTAAATTTACTGCTGTACCGGGACATTAACATTGTTTTTCTGATCCCTCATCGTTGACTGGATTGAGTGAAATATACAAAGATGAAAGTCCCTTCTCAGGATAATATTGATTTGCTGATTGAAAAAATACGGGGGGTGTTTTTTTTTCTGTAACAAACGCGCAAATCTAACAATGTTTGATCGAAGAAGGGAATCGAGAAAAAAATGTATTTAAATGTTTGTGAATAAACCTTTAAATATCATAAAACACAAGTGGAAATGACCCAAAAAAAAGTGACTTGCCTTAAAAATTGGAAAATCGATTTTTTTTTTCTTTCGGGGAGGAATCCGTACTAGACAAAATCAATACGAGAAAGTAACCGAACATTTTCCCAAGTTTTGCTCTTAAGATTTTTATTTATTTTTTATTCAATAGACAATTTCTCTTTGTTTTTTTTTTTAAAGATTTTGTATTATTTATTGTTTGGCTAATTGTTCAAAATGAATGGAAAAAGATTTTCTTCAAAATAAAAGCAGTTTATTGTGATTTGTGAAATTTAATTATCGAAAGCGCATACGTTCCAAATGTAGGTACATACATTGACTGTTTTAAGGGATGAGCCTTAGTAAAGAGAAGCCAACAGAGAAAATTGTCCGTAGAATTTTAAAACACGGTGACGCTGACAATGCCACTCCCTTCGACCAAATGTTTTTCTTGCAATTTTCGGCTAATAATTTTTAACAGCTTTGCGCTGAAAGAAGCATCAACGTTTTGTATATAAAGGAAGAAAAAACGATGAAGGCAGAGCAACGGCGTAAAGGACACGACTTTTGTGATTTTAAGAAATAAGTTTGAATTATTTTCGTTAGTACGAAGAAAAGATTATGTCGTTTTTCTAATTAAATTTAATCCACATTGTGATAAATACTACATTAAAAACCATGGATGAAGCCCATAGTTTTCAAAAATTATTGTTATTTTCCATTCTTATTTGACAAGAATTTTCGCCTTGAAAATTGATCTAACCAGCAAAAAAGAAAAAAAAAAGAAAATAGCATATATAAAGCAACAATGCAATGCAAAGTAGCTTTTAGATCATTTAAAAATTTTGAAACAAAGAACTCCTCTTCCCAATAAATTGAATCGATAAAATAGATGTTTTTTTAAGATACACCCTGCATTGATGCACTCGGATACAGCTGCGCAAAACAAGGGCCGCGAAAAAATAAAGGAAAAAGAAATCCTCAAGAAAACGTTTGTTTTTTTTTTCAACAAGAAAATATTGAACCTGTTTCGAGTATGAAAATTTTAAACGAATGTTTGAATCGCGTCGTGTAATTATTAGACCTCGGAGAAATATGCTAAAGCATGAACAAATTGCAGATTTTAGCAATTCAGAAGCGCATGCATATTTAGTCGTTTTGGAGATATCAAGCACATTTAACCGATTTTCAAAAATTTTTAATCATTAAAAATTATTCTTAACATAAAACAGAGAGCAAACGTATTGCAAAAACGACAGCACTTGTTTTTACTAGGTTAGGTTGTCCCCGCTCGACTCGACAGGGACACACTTAGAGCAAACGCCCGTGGCCCTAAATGATGACTACCCGATTTGGGTCAGGCAAACCGGACGTCGTGGGGGTATTCTAATGGGGATGAGTCCAGGAAGCGCACCAACTGTTAGTGCTGCCCGTGTACTGGTGATGGATGGTGGTGATGTGACCTTGACAGGCACTTTACTTAACTTACTTAACAGCCAAAATGCCTCGCCAGCCAGCTCTGTTTCCAGATTAGCACGCGAGTTTGGTTGAGGTCCCCTTCCACTGTCGTGCGCCACCTGAGACTCGGTGCTCCTCTACAGCGCCGCCCCTGCGGGGTGGATTTCAATATTTTCCGACAGTCCATCCGCTCTAGATTACCCTTCCCAGCCATCGTAGCCGTTGTATTTTGACTCTTCTGGCAAGGTCGGTGTCGCTGTACAGCCCGTATAGTTCGATGCTATATCTTCTCCTCCACTCTCTGTCTATGCAGACGGGGCCATAAATCGTTCTAAGAATTGTCCTCTCGAAGCAGCCTACAGCGTTTTCATCCGCCTTTGACAAGGTCTATGATTTTGCACCGTAAAGTTGGACTGGGATGATGAGGGTCTTATAAATGGACACTTTAGTTGTTCGACAGGAGCTTTGGTACTCAATTGCCTTCATAGCCCAAAGAACCTATCGCCACTCCTTCGGAATCTAGCGGTGAACGAACTGCTGGTTATCCTGGAAGCAGAGGGGTACAGAGTTGTCGCCTATGCGCATGACGTTGTCATTGCCGTTTCCGGGAAGGACCTAAGAACTTTTAAAAAAAAACTCCTACAAAATGCTCTAAACAAGCTAAAACGATGGGCAGACTGCTGTAGTCTAGGTGTCGACCCCCACAAAACTAAATTCGTTATCTTCACCAGCAAATACCAAATCAGGAAATACATATCGACCCCCTGTCAATTAAGGGCACTAGCTTAATCTTCTCTGATGAAGCTAAATATCTGGGTCTCATCTTAGACAGAAAGCTTAGCTGGAAATCTAATATACAGGAAAGGGTTCGGAAAGCTACGATGGTACTCTTTTCATGCGAAAAAGCCAAAAGAAAATGCAAAAAGAAAGACTTCTTTCCTGCAAAAGAAATTAATGGGGACTTCAACCCAGATTCACCCACTGGCTATATACACCTCGATCGTTAGAACGATTGACGTGTGGAATGGTTGTCTAGTGAACCACCTTGGGTAAAGCGATAAATCGTGACAAGGTGAGTAAAGTCCAAAGATCAGCCTGCTTATGTATGAGCGAACCACTTCGCAAAACTGCCTCAGCAGCACTGGACATCCTGTTCCATCTAATTCATCTTGACATCTTCAGCATACAAACAACTGCCATAACTTGCCTCAAAGCAACCTCTGCAGTGGACCGTTAGCGAGATAGGACACACAGCTCTTCTGAACGCTTCTAGAAACCTAGACTTCACCATACCTGAACTACAGTTTGATGACAAGAACTTCTAGACAACCATCCCCCCAAGGTCCTAGTGGGATGAGGGTGCTCCTCTGGTGTGTGAATCGATCCACTCTACACCGATGGATCAAAGACAAATGATGGGGTAGATGGGGGTGGTAAGTTCTCAGCAAGACTAAATCTTAGTCTCTCTTTCCGACTTCCGGATTATTATAGTGTTTTTCCAGCTGAAATTATGTCGACGAAGGAAGACTTGTCCTGGTGTAGGAATAACGTTATATCTTTCAAGCATATACGAATCTTTTCTGACGGTCAGGCGGCCATCAAGTGGCCTGAAGGCAGTCTCTGCAAACTCTAAAGTAGCCCTAGACTGCCGACCATCTCTAAAGAAGGTGTCGGAGCAGTTCAACATTCACCTGTGCTGGGTGCCTGGACATAGCGGCGTTTCGGGTAACTGCAAGATTCGAACCAACTCGCCAAGCTTTGTACTACTCTCTCAATCTTGCCTGAAAAAGACTTCTTAGGCATTCAAATTTGCACATGCAAACTTTTGCTTAAACTGTATGCAATAGAAATAACAAATCTCAGATGGACAAACCAGATATGGCCAAAACTAGATCTTAAACGCTCCGAAAGCTTGATCGTTCTTAATAGATTGCACATGAACGCTGCAATCGGTGTCTTTACATAACACTGTCAAGTAGGTAGACATGCAACAAGGCTTAGTGTCTATTCCAACGACTTCTGCAGGAGCTGCATGGATGAGAAGAAAGAAGAGATCACTTTCCACCTTCTCTGTACATTCCCCGCTCCCTCTAAAAACCAAAATCTATACCTGGGAGCTTTCTCCTAAAGTGATCTTTAACAATCTTAAGAATCTAAGTACTATTGACCCAAAACATCTTTCACGTTTCGTCAATACCTCAAAATGGTTCAATGAGCAGAAGGACTCTCTAGATCCATGTGGTATCACAATGGACCTACATAGGTCTAAGTGTGTCGGTTTTCTTTGGACCCGACTGGCACTTCTCCTTAACCTAACCTAACACTGGAGTTGCCAGCCCGAGGACCTAAATGATGACTACCCAATTCGGGTGAGAAAGTTCGAGGCAACCAGTGTCGGAACAAGCCTGTTCCAAAGGTCACAAATCGATGGTTGATTGGTTAGGGACTAAGCCGAAAAGGGCAATGAAGGCTGATGGTAACCGTTTCGGTGCGAACCACTGTCATCACAGTTGAGGAGAATTGTGCGGGATTTTCCTAAAGAAGGGTGCCGTGACTGTTGGACCCCAACTAGGAATATGGTTTAAAGATGGAAGGGCGGGGTTGGTATTAATTGGAGGGAATAACTTAGGTTCAAGAGAAACCGTTGTGCGAATGATGGGGGATTTGGCGTTTATCGTAGGTGCTCTATGATTGAGTTGCTAGATCGTTAAGTTGTTCGAGGAAGTACTCACCTAGAGTTTTCCTTCTCAAGGTCGATAGGGCGGGACCTCCTCCTCATCGCTGCAACTTTGAGGAGAATCATCGCTTCAAAAAGAAGCGGTCTGATCGCGGTCTTTTGTGGTGATGCTAGGATGAAGTGATAGATGTTTCCCGAACTCCTGTGCAGTGTACCCTCCACGTAAATAGGGTCCCATCGAAACATGTGTAGAAGTTTAAGTACCCCAGGGCCTTTTTAACGAAAGATGGAAAGAATGAAACTGAGCAATCCTGTAAGATTGGCCAGGCTGGAACAATAGTAAAGGAACTGCGTCCGCCACTCATATGAAGAAAGCTGAGCTTAGATTGAAAGAAATGATTTCAGTTTTCGCTGCAACCCTCACCCGTGGTCATGAAATTTGAGTAATGACCGAAAGATTTAGATCGCGGGTACATGCTGCCGAAATGAGATTTCTGAGTTGCGTTGCTGTACAACCCAACTCCAATTCCAACATGTATTCGTGGGAATCTTAGTGCTGAGTGGACGATCAATTCTTCGATGGTTAGGACTCGTTGTTCATGCTAACCGAGAGCTGAGATCGTCGCCACCCTGGTAGTTAGGCCAGGAAACAGGTGGTAGGATCAGGTAGAAAACATCTCCGAGTCCCGCCTGGGGATCGCCAATGTGTTTCTTGAGTTGGTGGTGGGGGATGGGAAACGATCGAAGGACCATTCAGCCGTTCCCGCTTTGCAATCCCTTCAAAGGATAAGCGGTAAAAGAAAATGATGATCAGCAGTGAAAGTTTCAAGTTTGGCTCGGCTTTTGCTGAAAAAGCGTCTGTATAGGAAGGCAATCTTGGTTTGATTGTTGATCAGCCAAGATTGTCGATCGAAAGAGACCTGGTTACCTAACTAGGGTAAAGACTAATTTTTGATCTTTTTTGATTGAAAATGATGATCGATGGCGTGTTGAGTATTGCAGAAGCCACTAAAAAAGATGTAGGCATTACCAAACATATGCCAAATACAAACTTGGAACAATTGTGATGATACAAATTAACTATTAGACTATCCAAACCAGCTTAATTTAGATGAGAGATTCATGGCTCATTAGTGTCATTTCATTTGGTGACATGACAGTCTTGAGAAGTAATTGAATATTTAACACTTTATTAAAGTATATCGCGCAAGGCTATGGGATTTTAAAGGAAGGAACCCTAAGTGGCCAACTAGTGTCAGACCTATGTTTGCTGGCATTAAAGTCGATTTTAGAAAAGACGCGGAAGACGTATTCTTGTTGTGCTGTTAACTACTCGTATAACTATGCGTACACAGAAACCATGCAAACTCCCAAATCGTTAAATCGGCTCATTGGCATATTTAAACGAAAAAGGAACTTTCTAGAGACTGTCTAAGACAACTATCAGATTGAACAAACATAAGCCTTTAAATACGTTTACATAAAAATGTAAAGGGAGTAGATTTTCTACACGTTCTTCCTTGACAAAAAAAGATCTATCATAAATAAGGGGAAATATGGAAAAGAAGGCAAAACTTTGCTTACCAATCCAATGAATACGCCAAAGCGTCCATGTTTTTTAGCGCTGGCAGTGGTACGTACCTGAAACAGAAATTGTAAAGTTAATTTAAAAATAACAAAAAAAAAATAACGTTGATTTTGCTAATATTGAATACAAATATCTTAAATATCCCATTGCTCACTTAGTAGAGCAGAGACTAATAAAACAAATCAATAAATTTTGAAAATAAATTAATACCCATGCAAAAATAAGAAGAACATCTAAAAAGACAAGGTCTTAAAAAGGCTACACAGCGGTATCTAACATGACTAAGGCGTTAACACGCACGGAATCGAAGTCAAAAAGTTTTTGAGTGTCTTTTGTCATGGAAAATCCTCAATGGTCGACACAAGCCCGAAGACGCTGAAGACCTTAAGATAATGCGCTTGAAGAGCTTAATAATGACACAAGCGCAATCAAAAAAAGGATAGCTCTTGCCAATCACTGTTTCATTGGACTTAGAACAAGAAGGCAACTGAGCAGCTAAACTTCTTAACAAGACCGTCCTCCCAACCCAAAGACTTCATCGAAAATGTTTGAAGTCCCAAAGACTTCAACTTAATGCGCGTGACTTTAAATGAATGGTAAAGACTTCAAAGGGACTTCAAGGAATGGAGTGTAATTCTAAAGAATGCAATCTAAAGAATGCTTCAAAGGATTGGTCCAATCAAAGACTTCAAAAAGAATTGTGATTCTAATATTGAAGTCTTAATTCCAAAGCGAATTCAGGAATTGAAAAGTCCGAGATGAGAAGTCAATTGATTTTTCAATTCAAAAGATCGCAGTCTTTTACAACTCTGCTGTACGGGGTGTACAGCGACACCGACCAAGCCAGAAGTCAAAATGCAACGGCTGGGTCATCAAGAGCGGATGGACAACAACGACCCGGCACGGAAAATCTGCGAATCTGCACCGAGACTAGGATGGCGCATGCAAGTAGAAGAGGACCTCAGCCAACTTTGCGTACAAAACTGGAGACGGCTAGCCGGAAGCAGAGCTGGCTGATAAAGCTTGTTGGCTGAGGCCCGGACTGTAGCGCCACCTGCAGTAGACACTATCTGCTTTGGATTCAGGGCCCTCATTGCGTAAATTTTCCGACGGTTGTCGAAAATACGATTGCCTTAAAAGATGTCGTCAGAAGATAACTACTGTTCGACAGTGATGTGAAGCAAAGCTATCGAAAACGATATCGTCACTCTTACGCGATGAGGCTTCAGTCTCGCCAGACATTAACAATCAGTGGAGCCAGTATCGGGACACCATTAAATCCCCGGTATTGAGACGAAAAAATGACAAAAGACGTGAATGCAAAAACGTTGCAGTATGATAAGGGCAGCGAACGAAGGTGGAATACCAACCTAAAGAGAAAGGGAGGAAAAAATCGACTGCAGAGAAATGGAACACTCTAGCGATCGAAACAAGACCAGAAACTTCTATAAAACTAGCTACTGGATTTAGAACCGAAACTCAGAATTTTCGAAATAACGACAGAAATCTGGTGGCCGAAGCAAGGAAATAGTTGAAGTGTATCACCAGCACTCCCAGCTACTTCCTTCAGCAGCACTTCCTCTACCTTAAACAGGTAGATGACATGGAAGAAGTATAAGATAAGAGAAGAAACTGTATAAAGAGGACAAAACTCCGGTCAACCAAGAGGGAGTCGCATCACCTAGTATTGAAGAAGCTAGCTTAGCTTAAACAAGTGAGTAAGTGCAAGAGTTCGTCTGTGACAAACTTCTATATACCCGAACCTATATACCGTGTAACACCAAATCATAAAGTTTTTAGGCCCGAATTCATATGTTATGTTTATAAGCCACGCCCACAAAAGTGGGTATGGGCTAAAAATTAAAATCAATTAATTGTAATTTCGTTAGACTCATGAGAAAATACGGTAAAAGCGAAAATTATTTCAGAAAAAAAAACCTTTTTTCATAAAAACGCCCCTTAAAAATGGGCAGAGTTCAAAACTTTGTATGGAAGAAACTTAGCAAATAGTAATATCTATAATATAAGTCATATAATATTTTTTCGATTTCGAGTGAACTTTCCGAGAAATCGGGTTTTTAAAGATTGTTGTTAAAAGTGGAAAAGATATTGTGGGTGGTACCAAATTGTGAGCTCCTACGCCATGTCTAACTTGACCAAAAGGTATTTTGAAAGAAAAGGTAAAATAGAGGTTATCTCACATAGAAGCCAGTAGTGGGCATGGCCGTTGACCGACTGAGCCAATTTTCACGCGGAAGAACCAAGCAGCGTACCAAGTTTCAGCTTTCTAGCTTGATTTTAAAAACCTAAAACCTTAACACATACAGACGGACGGACATGGCTTAAACGATTCACCTGTCGGTCTCGATCATTTTTCTAAAAGGTCTTAGGGGTCTAACCCTCGATCGGGTATAAAAAGGCTTAAGAACAACAAGGCCTTCGAATCTGATGGCTCATCTGCCGAGCTGTTAAAATATGAAGGTGATCATTTGGTAGGGTGCATGCACCAAATCATTAACCAAGTATGGATGACAGAAAGTATGCCCGATGACCAGACCATATGCTGATGACTAGATCAGGCCAGATATATACCCCATTTTCAAGAAAGGCGATCCAATGTCTTGTAAAGATTATCGATATATCCCTGCCAAATGTCGCATATAAGATCCTTTTGAACGAACTATGTGAGCGTGTTAACAGCTCGGCGGTACACTTATCGGCACGTACCAGTTTGAAAAATCCGAGATAAGAAGTATCTGCACGTACCGGCAGATCGACCATGAGGCAGATCTTTCCACAAAGAGAAATCCTGGAAAAGACTAATTCAAGTTTATTGACTTGAAGTTCAAGAAACACCATCTTTTCATTGATTTTAAAGCTGCATATGTCAGCATTTATTATCAGAAGATCTACTTGACGAAACTGATCGAAATGTGCCGTGTAACATCAGAAACTGCGCTCCGAATTTACACAAGAAAAAGTATTGTCAAGTGGACAATGGCTCCCAAACTGACAGCGGTTATGATTCTTTCACCCAATGGTTTTAAATCGTCTTTACGATTGTGGGCGCCGTGGTACAGTGGAAAGTTTCACGGTCCACCTCCGCGAGGGTCTGACAAATATTTTACGGTCTGAGAGCATAAAAATGAAACAATTATTTAAAATACTAACATGGAAAGCAAACGGCCTTCTGAGTAAAATGGAAGAACTAGAAGTATTTGAACGAAAAAATAATATTGATAATTGCTTGATTGACAGATCGTGTCTCATAATAAAATGTTACAATGACTATCACGCACATCACCACTCGTAAAATTCGAGAGGAGGCTTCCGCCTCTTCATCAAAAACTGCATTAAGCCCTTCAAGAACACAGAAGTTGAGCCAGACTCTAAGCAGATAAGTTCAGTTTCTGAAAAAATTAGCTATTTAGATAACAACATTGCACATTGTTATTTCACGCTGGCATCTAGACTGGTGGAAGACGAACTTGATCGCGCATGTATGACTTAATTGGGTCGAATTTTATCATTGGAGGCGACTTTCACGCAAAGCGAACTTTTAGGAGTTCAAGGTGCAATTTTACAAGCGGCAAATTACTGTTAAAAAATAGACTTTTTCTCTACGGGACAGCCAACATTTTGGCCTACTGACAGAAATAAAAAACTTGACCTTGTCGATTTCTTCATTGCTAGAGGGTACTCCAAACATCTTGTGCGAGTCGAAGAATATTTATGACCTTTGTTCAGACCACTCAGGAGTATTCTTGAAGATGGGCGGAAGACTATCGAAAATAGAAAGAGCTCCAAGAGTAGCTGGCAAAAACATGAACTGGGACGCCTTTAGAAAGGACTGTAAGGAGGTTGTTAGCTTGAGTTTGCCATTGAGAACTCTTTTCGAGTTAGAAACCGCAGGTGACAAATTTATTAAAACTTCTTTCCAAAAGACAGAAGTAATATGCGTACAGTGCTTACTAATACGCATCCGCTCTAAATCAAAGAATTGATTCGTGGAAAGAGAAGACCGCGTAGAAGATGGCAAGGCACGAGGACACACTCAGACAAAACCCTCGTCAACCACCTCTCTAACAAGCTGAAAGAAATGCTCCAAGATTATAAAAATCGTGAGACCACTGAATATCTTGAAGGCTTGTCGGCGGATAGGAAATCAAACTACTCGCTGTGAAAAGCTGTTAAGTCCAGCATGAAACATATAATCCACTCGGTAAAAAGCTAACTTGAACTTTGACACCCCATAAGCAAACTTAAAAATAATAAGGCCCCGGGTTACGACCTGAATACTGGCGAAATCGTGAAAGAACTACCGAACAAGGCGTTAGTCAAGCTTCTTTATATGATAAACGCTCCCCTTAGATTTCTATGCGTTTTAAAGCATGGAAAGTTGCTGCTTCTTTTTCTGCTTTTTTTTTTGTTTGGGCGCGAAGTTATGATCTGAAGTGATGAATCATAACCCTCACACTCTTCGCTTTCTAATGGTCAGCTTATAAGGTGCCCCGATTTGACCTCAGAATAGACCGGCAGGTCACCCGGCTTTGGATCTCTTCGTCACTGAGGCAAAATAAATGCTGTTGTCGTTGCATTTGTGTGATCCATGAATGTTTAGGCCTTCCTTTCTTTCGCGATTGCGCTGGAATGTTGATTGCCATTGACTTTTTGACAGGGTTCATAGGATCTCTTCTTTGCACAAGGCATTACCAACTGAGCCGGTCGTGCTCCATTTTCCCGGTGATAGGTTATTTTACACGGACCTTGCTTTGTTACTCCTGCTGCCATGCGAAGCATCTTCATCTCAGCTGCTGTTAATTTGCTCTCACAGAGGTGCAGAGGGGTGTGTAGAGCCTTCTTTTTAGCTTAGGAGACATTTTTTGGTCACAGAAGATGCCGAGTTTTATCGCCACTTCATGCACACAACGCTTGCGCGATGATTGATGTCGGCATCGCAGTTTGCTTTCCTATTGATCATAGATCCCAGGCACTTAAGCTTTTCACACTTGGAAAGTACATTTCCATTCAATTTAATGTCTGGATTGGCTTGGGTGGGTCAGAGAATAGGAAGCACAGGTACTCTGTAAAGTTGCTGAAGTCATAATTATTCCAAAAGCGGGAAAAGGTTCAAACGACAAAAATAAAAACTTATAGGCCCATATCGCTTCTGCTGATAATATCGAAGGTCTTTGAGAAACATCTTCTAAAGTTATTTCAGCCAATAATTACAGAAAAGCGCTTAATCCCAGATCATCGATTCGGTGTCAGACCTATCCATTCTACAATAGATCAACTCTACAAAATAACGCAAGAAATTGAAAAGGCCTTAGAAGGGAAAAAGATATGTTTAAGTGCTTTCCTCAACGTACCGCAAGACTTCGACAAGGTATGGCACGAAGGCTTGAAATAAAGGCAACGGCAACTCTTGCCGGAAGACATGTTTAGAATATTACCTATTGAAGCCTCCGTCTTCCCCAGTATTAAAAGAAAAACGTTCTTTTCGAAATCTTCTCTAACACCTGACACTCATTGAAGTTGAAAGCATCATTTTTCCAATGTGGTTGATCACAGAGGATTTAACAATAGGTAATCTGGCGCCAGTCACCGAATGTTACGCCGAGCGACTTTTTTGACGGGGTTAGCTTAAATTGAGAGTTAAGTACAACCACCGACGAACAGTTGAGTTTGTAGCAGAAAATATCCGCCTTGAAGTCGATGCCTTTGAAGTGGCGCTTTCTTCCCTTGTTTAAAAGATTAACAGTCACAGGCGTCGCAATACCAACGTAATAAATTTTTGTTTAAAAATTAATTTATGTCAAAAAAGTTAAGCTATAAAGATTTTCAACAAAATCGAAATATATATACAAAATCGAATAGCAAAAACTCCTAAATCGCAGAAATACAACAAATTCAGTTTTTAGTTTGCTGCAAAGAATGTAGTTTACATCACGGGCTTCACGTCTACAATCACTTTCCACTAAGTTAACGCGTTAGAAAAACGAGTTGCCATAAATATGATTTGAAAACTGGGCCTTTACGTGTAAGAACAGTCGGCACTTAAGACTTTCCATTTATATTTGAAGGCCAACACAACAACCCTAACCTAATAACATCCTAACTATTGGGGTTAAACATGATTTAATTGTTAACTTTTAGTTAAAAAAAAAATTATTCGAATTACTTTTCCTTCGATGCATTTTAGATAACCGTTGAAAGGCGCTCACGGAAGTCTTAACATTACATAGTGATGATGTTAGCCAAACAATTTATTTCTAAACAATGATACTTGCCGAATAAAATACACTTATTTCATAAACATTCTAATTTGTAGGTCTTCTACAAAAAAAATTTCAAAGAAAAGTAAGCGATAGAAATATAGCAGCAAACATCCTCACGTACTGTATTAGATCACTTGTAGGTTTTCACTTGTTTCACACTATGCACAATTTATAGAACGAACCCTTTTCTTATGTCGAACTTTGAGCGACTACTTGCAATTTACTCTGAAAAATACTGCTGCCACATTTTGATATTTAAAAAAAAAAAAAACACGTTCACAAAGAAAGTGAACAAATTAAGTGAAAAGAGAACTGAAATACACACCAATGTTTAGAGCTCACTCCAAGCATTATTTGAGCACTGCACACAGTTCAATGAGTAGTGTTATCATATTATATGCGCTTTGTTTTAACAAAAGTATTAGTCGATTTCAACCCGGTTTCTCAAACTATAGTGAGAGTAAAAGCAAATGAATTCAACCCCTGTCATTGCTTTTAATATTTCTTTCTTTTTAAAATCGATCACAGCTTTAGCCTAGTACACACGTCGGCCGTCAGCCGCTGTTACCAATAGGCTATTCGATTGAAAACTTCCAAGTAAATTTGAAAACAAGTAAATTCTGGGGACCTCATAGCTGGAAACGTTGTTTAACTATTCGCTGCATGGACTTTTCAAATGCTAAAATGTAATTTTTAATAAGAAGTTCACTGTTGAAGTTCAATTCAACTAAGGGGTTGAAGGCAACTGTCAAGACTAATTGAAGCCGATGCGAAGCCTGTAAGTACGACCAAGAAACATCGTAATCGAACCGCTGTCGATACTGAGGAATTAGACTCCATTTCCTAAAGTATTCTGGGCTGAGAAGACACCGACTCACGAAGAGTTCCAACGCACCATCCAACCAACCTTAACCTATTAACCTTAATTGTAATAAAGATGCCAGAGCTGACAGCCTAACTGCCGGACTTTTTAAATCCGCTGGCGATGAGCTGGTTAGTAGCATGCGTCAACTGCTCTGCATGATATGGTCGGAGGAAAGCATGCCCGATGAATGGAACCTCAGCATTGTTTGCCCGATCCTCAAGAAAGGAGACCCTCTGAACTGTGCCGAATACAGAGGAATCAGTCTCCTTATCAACGCATAAAAAAATTTTTCTGCTGTACCGTGTGAACGCCTGAAGCCGTTTTATTTGGACAAAACATCACCATCGACAGCTATAACTTTGAGGTGGTAAGGGATATTTTCTACCTGAGTTCCGCTATAAATTCAGACAATGACACCAGCACTGAAATTAAACGAAGAATAACTCTTGCCAATGGCTATTTCTTTGGGCTAAGAAGGCAATTGAGTAGATAAGCCCTCTTTCGAGCAACTGAAGTGTCCATGTATAAGACACTCATCATCCCAGTCATGCTTTACGGTGTAGAAGCATGGACCCTGTCAAAGGCGGATGCAAACACTTAAGGCTGCTTCGATAGGAAGGAGATATAACATCGAACTGTACGGGCTGTACAGTGACAACCACCTACCCAGAAGAGTCAAAACACAAAGGCTATGTTGGTTGGATCATCTAGAGAGGATGGAGACAAACGCCTCAGCCCGACCCAGAAATCCTCCAACCCAGCCTGCATGAACGGCGCAGTAGAGGACCATCGAGACTCAGGTGGCGCACGCAAGTCTCAGCCAACTTCGGGTATGAAACTGGAGATGGCTAGCTGGAAACAGAGCTGGCTAGCGAAGATTGTTGGATAAGGCCCAGGTCCACCCCGGACTGTAGCGCCACCTTATGCAAGTAAGTAAAAATTGACTTTTCAATCAAACTGACTAATTTGTGCAGCGGTGTTACGGCGGCCTTACCTTTAGTTTAGGCATGTTGAGCTGTCAATATCAATTTAGGGTCATTTCGATTGCGAATGTGCATATTCATTATTTTTTCTATAGTTTTTACCATAAAGGACGATAGGCCGATGAGTCGTACGTCCTTGGCAGTCGTGTGGCTTGATTTCTCTGCTTTCAAAACAAAGATTACGCTAACCTGCCACCATATTTCGGGCCATAATTTACTTGTATACAGGGGCTAAATAGTTTTTTAAGACGGCTTTAAGCCATTCCTTTTATGGCGTATTCTTTTGAATACCGAACTACCACACCGAGCTGTCAAATAATACTCGGTGTTCGCGAAAATTCCAGCGTGTTGTACACTCGGTTTCATTGTATACAGAACGACAAATACTGCACCGCACCGGTGCAATCATCACGCTAAGTGTCGAATTGCTTTGGCTTCATTTTTTTTTACTTTTTTTCATTTCTTAGCGTGATTTTGTTGGCGTCGGTTTTTATACTTTTTGCTTAAAATGAATTTCGATATATTGAACGATTTCACGATAATCACGAATGAAAATTGAGTCGAAACGTCTCTTCACATACACAATCAAAGCTACACCCAGCCTCCACCATCAAATGCGACTGTAGCAAAATTTCGAGTTCGGCGTCGACACCGAACTAATTCGGAGTTCAAAAGAACATTAACATGAGCACATTTCGGTTCAGGTGTACGAGAAAAGAAAAATGTTTCCCTTATTCCACACCAATTTCACGATTCGGTGTTGAAAAGGACACGCCATTAGATTAATACGGTGTTTCCACTGCACATAAGACAGAGATTAACGTAGGATGATTAAAAGTTTATCCCGAAGTGTTTCCACCAGAAACGAGGAGATTAACTTGACGTATGCTGGAATTTTTGACATTTTGCAATGACGTCCTGTTGTGTGCAATGGCAATGTTTTTTTTGGTTCACGGGCAACATAATTAATCAAATTCATATACATATCATTGCTACCGATTTTTTTTTTAATCTACGAAACAAAATAACCCAAAAATAGAAAAACATACGTCAAATATGTTGATATGATTTTGATTCATTTGATTTTGGTCAACAAATTCGATAGTTGACCAAATTGATCAACATCAACCAGCAATACCAGCAGTAACATTCATCATTCTGTTGCAGTGGGCACTCCCTAGTGCATTTAACCGTTTTGACAGGTCCAACCACATCCACATCAAAAGCAACATCAACCAATCTGCGTACTCCTTTACACAACACAGCAAACAAAGCTGAGGAGGGATTGTTAAATTTAATTAATTAATAAAGGATTGTTTGATTTTTTTTCGTCAGGTAACGCATTGAAAACGTAGAATTCTGTACAGTTTGAATCGACAATTTATGCATGGAAGAGATTAATTACGCGATTAATTTTTAATCTCTTCGTGAAGAGATTAAAATTCGTATGGTAAATCGCATTATTAGTGTCCGGTGGAAACACCCTATAAACTAAGAAAATTGTTTAACTCATTAACTCATCTTGTTTGTTAAACTCATTGGAAAATAAACAAAAAACCAAAATAACAAACGTACTAACTATTTTTAAAGTACAAGCATGCTTATTGGCTTCCGTTTGGCAAGGATAATAAGATGCAGTGGGGTGCCGTGGCGTAGTTCTGGGAGTTCTGGGTTCAAATTCTACCATCGTCACCTAAAGAAAATAATCGTTCTTTTTCATGGTCCCCACCTCTGCGAGGGTCGGACAAGCCCTCCTAGAGCTTCATTTGTCTTGAAAAACTTCTCAAAGTGCCGTTCGGGTTCGCAAAAATTGTAGGTTCACTTGTATGTGAAGAGATCAACACACACAGCATACATTGTTGAGAAGATGGCCCTGGTTCACCTCGAGCTGTTGCGCCACTCTATTTATTTCTATTTTAACAGGATGCAGCCCATCACAGCCGGGTGACTTAAATAGGTGGAAACAGTAGATTGCCAGCTTATACATAGTTTCCG
The DNA here is from genome assembly GCA_947623515.1 of Neoascia interrupta. Lineage (NCBI taxonomy): Eukaryota > Metazoa > Arthropoda > Insecta > Diptera > Syrphidae > Neoascia > Neoascia interrupta. The sequence continues at coordinate 94,906,035 of OX392464.1, read as the reverse complement.
TTTTTATATTTTCTAGAATTGCAATTCACCGTTGGTTTTTACCGGGCTGTTGCCTTCGAAGGTTTGTCAGCCTGGGAAGTGTGTTTTCTTAAGAAGCTCTATCGTTTCCGTACAGGATTGCGTCCACCAGCCATTAAAGGTTTGTAGGTAGCTTGGAACCGCTGCTTCTTTAGATAGGATGTTCTTCAGGCGGGCTGACTCTGTTTTATTTTTAATGCCTTCGTAAAAGTGCACCTGGACATACGTTTAGCAGCTGTTGCCGGTACTTCTAAAACCTCGTTAGCTTGATTTGCCAACTCCCAGTCCTCTAGAATTTTACTTGCATTTGCCCGATTGAAATGTGCCCTAGCCCACGCTCGCCTAAAATAAAACGTAAAATTTTACGAACAGATTTTCTGTATTTCATTCACTAACCATGCACCTGTGGCGCCACACACGAAATTGTGTTTGAAATGGAACAAACTTGCACAAATTATCACTCTCTGCGAATTCATTTGCCTTTCGGCAATCAGCGGTTCTTTTTTAAGGTGTGACATTTTTGTTTAATACAGCCATCATAGCAGCACACTGTCTGGCAGTACAGATTTCTGGCATGAAGGAGATGTCTAGTGTCAAAAAAAGTATGACTCAAAAAGAAATGGGCCACTCTATAGAATAAAATAAAAAATAAAACTGCACTTCTTAAGCGGATACTTAAAGATCGTCTATTTAGGGAGGAAAAACTAAAAACAAATTTATTAATAGCGATTTTTAACTTATTCACTTATTCGTTTTCTGTGAATAAAAAATATTCGTCGTTTATTAATAGTGCTGTAAGTTTTTTGCTATTTGCATCTAAATACATTAATGCATGAAATTAATATGAAAAATATCTACATGAATGAAATGTGTTAAATAAAAAAAAAACAAGCAAAGCAAAACTTAAAGAACATGGGAGCATATTTTTATTCATATGAATATTATGTCAGCTGTGCTTCTTCAGGTGAAACACCTTCAACTACATAATTTGCAAAGGCTTTGAGGATACGCTGTACATAGAGGTTTAAACTTGAGTATCATTAAGCACAAAAAAGTCCCTCTTTGATCGGTCAACTCTACGAACGTCTCCCGGAACGATTCACTGCACGTTTAAATTTTGATTGTCTCGTGGTGACTTCTCAAATCCAAAAAATATCTATGGACAGCTTAAAAAGATTCAATTTCCTTGACACATTCAGGCACATCGTGTAATCGATTTCAAAGACAACAATGAGCTTACCTTGTTGCTGTAAGGCAGGCAAACGCTTTTATTGGTGTCTGAAACCTGGAAAACAAATCAGAAAAATATGTTTTGGTTTTGTCCACTGAGTAATTCAGCTTATGGAAAAAATGAAGTTAATTTTTCAAACATAAAATACTAAATAAATTATCAGGTCTATTGAAACTAAAAATTTATAAACTTAGTTTTACACAACAATCACGTAAAAAAATTCAAGGTGATAAAAGTTTTTAGCAAATTCTTTTAGTAATTTTATCAGTAAATTCAATTAAACGCACCTTATAACTTGATATAATAATTTACAACAGTTTTTCCAATGCCAAGCCCGAGCTTAAGCTGCGTTGTGGTACCTATTTACGTTTTTTTTTTCCTCATATCATGCTAGTACAAAAACTCGAAAAATGAATGCACGTTATTGAAACCCTAAACCTATTGTGGTTGTACTTGTAATAAAACGACATACATGCAGAAACCAGAAATCGATTAACCCACTCGATCCACCAAACAAGCACAACTCATTCCAGTCAGCTGACAGCAAACTGGTATTCGAAGTTCGAAATATCGAAAATTTCCCTCCATGGAATTCAGCAGAATGGTAACGATGGAAAATAACCCAAGGGGAAATACAGAAAGTACTAGAATGTGTTTACTTTGTACAAAATACACGGGTGACCGGCTTGTACGGGACAGTTATATTTTAAAGTAAAAAGTAATCGAATTGAGATTAAGTGTTGAATTCTTGGTAGCGAAGCTGAATTGAGTGTGATTTGAATTTCAATAAGTTTTGTTTGATAAATAAAGTGTTCCATTGTGTAATTATAAAAGTCAAAAATGAGTTTTATTCGACGATCCATTATTCGCCAGAATATTAAGCCAGAAATTACAAGCCAGAATAATACAATTTTAGTTACAATATCTTTGCCTTGTATAAAGTGGTAACTGATACTCAGAGTTCCATTTCGAGCTCACGATAAATCAACCATCAACCAGATGATATTGCGATCGACGCAAAACACTCATCTAGTATTGTGGACGTTCACACCAACCTAGGGCCCAACATTGACTCGCATCACCACCTCGTTATAAACAATGTACGACCGGTGATACCCCAACCAACGCCAAGCTATGGAAATACTGTAAGAAAGACTAAGTCCCGCAAGAATTGGCAGGTTCTTACCAAATTGAGTCTCTGGATGCCTTCTACGGTGTCCTATGGCGCTAGCATCAAGTGTTAATAGCCTGTGGCAACATTGCCAACATGCCATTCGAAATGCAAATGCATTACAAGGCCACCAAAGCGTAACGCCTGGTTTGACGACGAATGTGGACAAGCACATGCAACTAAACAGAAAGCATCAAAAGCGACTTTGCAAAGATGAACTAAACCTGCCCAGGAGCTTTACGATTAGAAGAAAGGAGGTATGAGCACCGGCTTTACAGAAGGACAACTAGAGCACGTGAAGCGGGATATAAACTAGTGGGAGAGTTTATAATCCGCCGGGGAATCGTTGGATACCCCATCCCAAATTTCCCGAAGCTCCAAATTGCGTCATAAATCTTGGTTGTTAAATTTCAGTTTTTATTAATTGATTAATTTATTAATTATCTACTAATAAACTTTAATTGTATTTCGAATTTGTCAGTTAAGAATCTTTTTTCTTAGAAGAGGGGCGTGGCAATCAATTTTTTTTACAATAACATCATTTTTTTTCATACTTTTTATGAGATAAAAATTTTTTCATTTGAGTTGATAGTTTACGCACATATCCGAACAATTCAAAGGGCAAATTTTTTGGATTTCAAACAAATATATCGAATCAACCCGCTTATTAAAATGCAAAATAACATAATATGACCACGCCCACATGGGGGCGTATTTCGCTTTTTTTTGAAAAATGCCAAACAAAAATACACTTAAGCGAGGATATCGCACACCATACTTCAGCTTCATACGATAGCTTTGATTTTTCATGCTATTAAGTAAAGTGAGCGTGTCAGTGGGCGGTTTTCAAAAATGTGTACCCTTGTACTGCTTCGGGACCTAGAAAGAACAGATATCAAGTTTCAAGTTCCTAGCTAAATTTTAGGCCTAAAAACTACCGACACACGGACGAACGGACGCTCGGACGTGTTTCATTAGACTTACAATCATATGCCCTTAAGATCTTGCGGGTCTACGGTGATTATTTCTCTATGTTACAAACTATGAATCAAACTTAATATGCCTCCTATCCCATGGGATGGGGTTTTAAAATTTTGAAAAGTCTAAAAGCTAAAAAAGCTCAAAACTTTGTATAAACGAAATACATATGGAATGAAGTCTCGTTTACCTAACATGTTATTTTTTTTTTTTGTTTCATGCTTTCCGAAATTAGGCTTCAGTCCAGTCGAAATCAAGTTTTTCTGGAAAATTTTAGGTTTTTCTTCGCCTGGTTTTGGCGTGTTTTTCTACGCCTACAAATGTGGGTGTGGCCAAAAGTCTTGTATGAAAAAAATTAAAAACTAAGTGCTTTCTACATAAAAATTTTATGTTTGAAACAAATATTTTCAATTTGGAGCAAAAGTATTGAATAAAATGCATTTGAAAACTTACCCTTAAAATAGATGCCACGCCTACTGGAGGAGGATTACCAATAAAATTTTTCTTTTTTATGTCTTGTTCATTAGGAGATGCTAAATGTCATATTTCAGCCTTTTAAGGCGTCGGTCGTACAGTTTTGAAAGCTCTGGAGGTAGTTGCTTATTAAGACCGATTGTGGGCGGATTTGAAAATTTTTTAAACACTTGTACTACTTCGTATGACGTGGAACATACGTACGAAATTTCTGCTCCCTAGCTCAAAATTTAAGGCCTAAGCACATGCGACATACAGACAGACGGACGAACATTGCTTATTCAATCCAGAATTCGGTCTCGATCATATGCCCTTAAGATCTTGGGGTCTACAATTATTATTTCACCACGGTATTCAAAGCTTGCTTTAGCGTTACATGAAATCTCAGAAGATGGACTATTCCCGGTATTTATTATAAAGCCATACTTAATACCGTTTGGGAGCTAGTGGACGAGCGATACCTTCTTGACCTTTTTTATAATTTTTCAAGTTTAAAAACCATAAAACAACTCTTGAATTTTTTTTTCAGTTTCCGCTAGAATTTTTTCCAATAACGCAACTACCTAGGCTAGCATTGGATGGATGTTTTTCTTAAATTCTATGGCGTACGGGTTTTGCGAAAACGGGGGGGGGGGAGGGATTTAGGTGGTGGACACACACGTTTTTTTCATAAATTTTTGCGGTTTTTTTCGAAAATGCGTTAAAACGGCAGTTTTAAAACTTTTTCTGAAAAATATGACTTAAGGCCTGATCAGAATAGGAAGCTGAAGCTGACGCTGTCCCCTTGACTGCTTGCCGCCTAGCGTGCCGCATATACCAATCACAATGAGACGCTGAAGCTGAGTACAAGTTTGGCATGTTTGTCAATAGGCTTTCAATATACTCAGTGGACGGAATTCCCATAAAGAAGCACGTACTTTCTGTATTTTTTTCTGTTCTATCTGCATTTTTATTATGTTTTTTGATGAAGTTTGCAAAAATTCTTAAACTTATACAAAAAAATGTAATTAAAGTCACATCTAAAAATAACGGATATGTTATTAACGAAAAACGAGCAAGAAAATTAAGAAGAAGATAGCCAGTCAGAACGATTTCAATCTTACTGAAATGAAAACATTTCTTTGGGATGAGGAAAGAATGGACCAAAACGTCTGTCGAAGCAATACGTATCGTGGTCTGCACAGCATTTCTGCAAAAAATCCTCATTTCCCGGACGCTCATTAGGTGAACAAACGCGGCCATCAACTACCGGGTCTCGTAATACAAGCAATGCCTTGCTTGTCTATGTGTCAGACCTTACCAATGTCTATACCAAGTGACATAACTCAATGTCATATGACTCAACAATGTAAAAGAGCTTCGAAAAGGCATAACTGCACAGTGGACTGCCGAGGCGAATGCAAGCTGTTAAAAGGGTTAATAGCGATTTACAGAATATTAAATTGATGCATTTCTAGCAAAAACTTTCGTATTTTTGTCCATACTTTTCAAAGTGATTGAAATTTATTTTTTTTATTGCCTTTAAGAATTTTTACAAACATCATCTAAAATTATAATAAAAATGCGAATTTCGGTAACTGTAGTCTAGCAAAAAAAATCATTTGACTGACACATAAAACAAAGGCGGGAAATAAAAACACGTGTTCCGCCTTAAAGTTTTCGTCACTTTTGACAAATTTTCAACATTTGACAAACGTGAAGTTTGTCCAAACGTGAAGTTGTCGTACTTGAAGTTGAATATTTTCAGCTACAATTGTCAGCTTCAGCTTCATATTGTGTTCGCTCTTATGAGAATACGGGTCATTGGCATACAACCTAAGCTTATAAGAAGTATATTTAACAAACTTGTTCAATTAATGGGCCAATAAATAATTATAAAATATAAAAACTCTTGTTATGAACTACAATATTTTTTTTTACTGATGCAGTAAAAAATTCAACTAACGTCTTCTAACATTTTGTCAGTGTAAATTTTCGGGTAAGTTGAACTATAGCACTATAGTTTCCACTAGGTGGCGGCAGTATCTAAATAAGCTCATCTACAAGGCTAGTAACTTGTATGTAGTACTCATCTGCGAGCCTTGTTATTTGTTTCCAAGTTACTCCGCTATACACTTGGAGCTAGTAGTATGTTGACGACGCTTTACCGTAGAACCACAGTGATGTAGCTGTGGCGGTAGTAGTAGCGGTAGTAAGAGCTGTCAAAAGTTAAAAAACATGTATTCAGTGTATTGCGCACACAATATGTGTCTGTGGCGGTAGCGCGTAGCTGTGGCGGTAGTAAGAGTTGGCCAACTTTTGACTTTCGTAGCGCTACACGGTTTATAGCGCTACACGGTGGACGTCGAAAAGTTTATTGAGATGGTTAAATCTAAAGAAATTTTATGGAATTTGAGTCATCCGTTGTACAAAAATATTTAATCTAGGTCAAATTAACTCAGAGTATCGGCCATTTTTATAAACGAGGTTTTTGTTCGACATAGCCGCGCTACACCATTGTGTTCAATTTTTTTCCGTACTACGCCACATGGCTCCGCGGCTGTACTACGTACTACTGCTACATACCACCGCTACGGGCATTGTGGTCCTGCGGTTACTCGCAGGAAATCGTACAGAAGTGACGTTTCACTAGTAGTCCATATCTAAAATTTCAATGATACAGGTACTGAACTTTTTACTCAGCGTCAGCGTCAGCTTCAGCTACAGTTCTGAACAGGTCTTTAAGCACTTGGTTTACTTTGAGTGGCTTTATACGTGTGTTCAATACTGTCTTTGTGCACTAAGCGGTTTAAAACATATGGCCTCAAACACTTTGAAAAACATTATCCATTTTCAACTCTTCATTTCTCAAAAACTTTTCAATATTTTGAAAAAATTGAGTTTTTTCATAAAAGTTTAGTATCTACATAACTTAAGTTTTGCTTTTCCTGTTCTTGCCTGCTTATGTTCTTAATGAAAGTATTGAAAAACATTCAATTTATTTCCCCATTAAATTTCAGACTGTAATTAAACCGTTATTACTGCTTAAAAAAAAAATTCCCTCGTTGGAATCTCCGACTATTTCCGCAGTTTAAAATCACACCAGATTTTGTCTTTCTACGACTTAGCGTTCAAAAGTTATAACACTATTGGACGGACGGTCTACTTATAGCGATACCATAAGAGGTCCTTTTTTCCAATTTTGGACGGACCGCTAAAAATCAATAAACACCCGCATAAGACATCTCACTCAACATAATATTATAAAATACTTTTTAATGACCAAATACAATTTTTGTATGGCAACTCGCCAAAGCGGCAATTTTCTAAATAGGTGAAAATTTGTGCCTTGTAGGGCACTGCAATAAAAAGGTTGGGAATCACTTGTGTGTGCTCAAATATAATGCCTTTTGGATCACATACTCTAGGTTTTGTTATAAAAACAAAAAGATGACATAAATATTCTTCACATAAAAAAATTTACAATCTTCGGTGTTTATAATAATTTTACACTTTTTGGTAGTATTTCAAAAACGCGCTTGCAAAGTTCGCCACAGTTTCTGATGAATGTATTTTCTGTTTACCCTAAAAACCCGTGAAGGCTTTTCATAAAACGAGTGAAACTACTTATATGAATAGCAATTTTATCACAAAGATTGCAAATAGAAAGCTTTCGAAACTACACAAATGAATTGTGTTTGGAAACATATTTTAAGAAATAGTACAGCTAAAAGACTTGGTTGCACATAAAAACGCATCTAAAAAGCCATCTATTTAAATGTACAATAATTGCTGGATATAATTAACAGGTTGTTGGCAGAGAGCATTTTTCTCCACATTATACAACAAGAAAGGATTTACATGATTCTTTATCACTGCAAAACTATGTTGGAAACAGTTTCCGTTCCAAATGATGATGGGTAGTAGCCATTAAAATAATAGAAATGTTCCATTTCCGTACGAATCGATTCTACAATAGAAATGTCCTACATAATATACGAGTAGTTTTAGAAAAAGTAATTGCATCGTAAATGGCTATTTCAGCGTCGAATAAAATAAATGCAAACAAATTTTTTTTAAACACAAGTTTTTTTATCCTTTAGTTAACTGGACTTCATCTATAAATGAACTTTAGACTAAGATTCATTCAAATTTAATTTGGAGCTTATTTTCGATCTAATTAAGTAATTAAATAGATCTTGAGGCTGCAGTAAAATGGGTTTAATAGTCAAAATTGGGTGGCGTATCACAAAAGAATGCAATCACTTCTTTTGTGAATCGCTTCTTTGAATGCTTCGAAGAACACGTATTTCTTTTGTACATGTACAAAAATATTTTTTTCTTTTAGTACATGAAACTATTTTTTTTTAAATAAATAAACATTACAATAGTGAAAAGAATCCGGCACGTTGAAAAGCGGTAGTGTAGTTATGTGTAGTCAGTGTAGTTATTTGCTAAAAAGGTGCTTGGGTGAAAGTTACTTGGTCAAGCTACTTCTTATTAATTTTAATATAACTTAAAGAAGTGACTTAAAATTACTTATTAAAAGTGATTTGTTATGCTAAAAAAGGATATTAGGGTTCCACGATAAAGTAGTCTAAAAAGAAGGAGAATGTGTCGAGCTTACTCTGTCAAAATGAAAGACGGTGTTTTGGCGCCGTCGCGGCCTAGAACAATTTTAAGGATAAAAAATGTACAGCCAAATTTATAAACAAATTTTAAATACTGTTTAAGTCTAAAATGTCTCTAAGTAGCATTTAAGTACAATATCGGTATTTATAATCAATTTTCATGTTTAAGCAACGTTGCTTAGAGATCGCTTGACTTAAACGCCAAAAAACGCGTTTAAAGTTTACTTAAATCCATTTTAAAATGTTCAATTGTCAGAAAATTTCGATTTTATCATAGTAACGTTGCTTTGCAAATCAAAACAATAATTAATTTTAGATTATAAATTCTAACGATGTTTGTGTTGTATAAATATTTTCGGAAATGATCGTTGGAAAAGGACTTATTTGACGTGCTTTTCTCTGAATGTGCTAGTGTGTTAATGCCGTGTGTCCTAGTCCTATTCTCATCTAACTTGTTTTGATATTCTGAAAGGTGAAAGAGGCGATGTTGGGGTCAGTCAAAGTTACTAGATTCGTGATTTTATTCATAACTGTCAGGAAACCCAAATAAAAGTCTTTAATTAAAGGCCTCTATTTGTAAAATGTTGGAAATTTCCCGAAATTAAGAGATACAATAGGATGCGAAGATTTTTAGGTTGATTAGCAAAATTTAATTGTTAAAACCGCAATTATGGGCACAGTTCCCCGCGTTAAGATTTGTACCTTTGAAAAATAAATAAATAAAAAAAACATTATTTGTCACTGTCAACAGCTGATGATGTCCAAAAAATGCAATAGTTTTTGGTATTATTTGTACTAGACTTGCTTTTTCTATTACGCTTTTTGACACAACTATCGATTAGTTAAGCATCAATGCGAAATTGATTATAAATAGAAATTTAAGCAACGTTGCTTAAGGATTTTTTTTTAACATTTTCCGCGAACTGCTCCTTGAAAGTTAAGTTTCAAAAGGTTGATAACGGTAATCTGTCAGGTTCTCTCATCAAAAATTTTATAAACTAACAGTATAGGTCTCCCAAAGTAAAAACCATTTGTTTTTAAGCAGAGCAATATTTTTGAAGACATTGGTATGATTTGCTGTCAATGCTGAAAATTTGAGGGAAGTGTTCTTTCTTATGACGTAAGTTCGTTATACAAAAGCACAAAAATTCATTTTGATACCATCTAAATTTAGTTGAAGTTAATGGGAACTTGAACTATTATTTCGACTCCAGTTTTGTCGAAATAAAGCAAAACTTGAAAAATTAATGCAAAAAGATAAAAAAAAACTTCTAAACAGTTTCGAAAAGGTGTACAATCTAGGTTTAATGTGAAACGCTTGAAATTTAATAATAATTGCATTGTAAATCGTCGCACCTGTTAATTAAGGGGTAACAAATGCGCATCAATGCAAACGCCCATATTTTTTTAATGCGCTTCCTCGCTAGCGTATGACATTCTGGGGTAATATAATTTTAGTACTTTCGATAGAGATTGTAAATTAAAATTAAAAGTCTCAAACAAATAATTCGTATAGTATTTTCGTTATTTTCGTACAAATTCAATTTCAAAGCGTAAGGACAGCGAGGAATAGCAAGTTTAGCATGTAACTGTAAATCAAACAGAGATGGCGCACCATTGGCACGCGACGAAATATTGGCGATCCGTCATGAACTGAAAAGCCCGATTGCATCTTTAAGTCGGGATTGCATCTTTAAGTCTTAAGACGTCATAAGAAGCTGAAATTTGAGATTAAGCATCTCCTTGTGATTGTTAGACATTCAAAAGAAAAATAAGCTGGCTTAACGCCCTCAAGTGGGGTGGGCGTGACATCAATTGAAAGGACTATTTTGAGTGTTTCGAGTGTTTTCGTGAAAACACGCGAAAACTTCTTCGAAAACATGAGTTTTCCCATACATTTTTGTAAATTTTCTGTTTACGAAACCCCAGTTTTTTAGTAGTTTCGTTCAAAATCACTTTGAAACTCACGAATATCAAATTGCCTTGAGATTTTTAAATTAAATTTGCAAAGAATGTCACTTTTGTCCTAACTTTTGATGTAAATGTCACCTAAACCGAATGTCCTGTCTGAAATCAGCTTGGGTAAAATTCTTGATATGTCCCTAATTTTTATGGATCTTTTACATCGTTTACAGCGTTTAAAAATAAATATGGTCTAATATTTGACGACTGATAAATAAATAAAAAACGAAATCAAATTCTAGTCGGCGTTTAGGAACTATGACTAAAAACTAAAACTCTTTGCCCAAAAATCAGTTTTTGATTCACCGTATTAAGAATTAAAAATAGACTAAATAGACTACTAAAAATTCAAATAGAATAGCAGACTGAAAAATTGTGTAACAGTACCTTAAAACAAATAAATGAATAATTTTAATAATTTTTTATCCGAAAATCGAGTTTTATGCATCTGACATCTTTTCAAATTTTTCCGTAAAAGAATGAAGAACTTCAGTTAAACAATTAAGCTATCGAAATTCTTTTGAAAATATTTCAGAATGTCGGAAATTGTCAGCAAAAGAAAAAAAAAATTTAAGGTCACAAATAAATATGCTGAACATTTTCTACAAATTACATTTCTACAAATAACATCTACAATTAACATTTTCTATAAATTAAGCAATTATAAGAGTGCAGTGCTCCGTGTATGACTCCATCCTTGACTGTCTTTTTTTATACCTCATATCTTAGAATAGGAGGTACGTATATTGAATTCGTCACATAGTTTGTAAAATGGTGAAATAATAATGCTAGACCCCCAAGACTTCAAGAGAAATGATCGAGACGGAATTGTAAGTCCGAATGTATGTCACGTTTTTAAGCTTTAAATTTTGAGCGAGAACTGAAATTTTGCACGTAAGCTCCTGTTAACATTTTTCAAATCCGCGCACAGATAAGCCCGCAATCGGAATAAATTTGCAAGTAGATACCACCAACTAATTGGACACTTTCATCTCTTGTAAGATATAAGATTGTAAGATGAAAAATAGAAAAATAAAACCGCTAAAGCTTCCCTTGTGGGCCAGGCATGGATTCAATTGTAATTTTTCAAATGCATTTTTATACCCAACCCAGGGAATATTTATTTTAATGCATAGTTTGAAACACAGTGAAATAATTATCATAGGTATACCCCCAAGACGTTTTAGAGATATGATCAAGGCTGACAGGTGAATCCATTAAGCCACGTCCGTCCGTCTGTATGTGTGAAGGTTTTAGCTCTTTAAAATCCAGCTAGACAGCTGAAACTTGTTTCACAGCGTGTAAAAATTTGTGAAATCCGTCAACGGCCACGCCCACTACTGGCTTCAATGTGAGACAACCTCTTTTTCACATTTTCTTTGAAAATGCCTTTTGGTCAAGATAGACAAGGTGTAGGAACTCAATTAATTTTTAGCCCAAACCCATATTTGGGTGGGATGGCCAATACAAAAAATATATAAAATTCGGGCCAAAAAGCTTCTAGACTTGGTGTTAAAGAAGTTTGTTACAGACGAAAAAAAAATGTTAATATGTACATACCCATGTATATTATGTTCAACACATAACTAGTTCCTCATTTTATCTATACATTGGAGGCAGAATTAAAGAAAATCCTTAAATATTATGAAAATGTTCATTTCGCTATAATTTCGCCTAATTAAGAAATTAAAATTAGCAAATAGGATAAACCAGATTCTATTCTGCGTTTAATTAATGCAAAGTATTTAATTATTTAAATAATTAAATTTACAATGCAGGATAGGGTGGAGTATTCAACGGCGGCTTTATAACCTGTAATTTTTGCCTACAAACTGTAGCGCTTGCTCAATGGTTTAATTTATTTTCTGGCATACGATATAGCCCAAAACGATAGGCTTTCTTTTAGTACTTTTTTTAATTTTTCTTTTAGCAAGTTCTGCTTTCAAAACTCTGCTTTTCAAAATTCAGTTTTACAAAATTCTGGAAATGCAACTTTTACAAAGCGACACAGTGAAACATGTATGTATGGCTGGATGAATTTTGAGAAATGCTATAAAACAGTTGAGATTTTTTATGATATTTTCTTTTATTCTTTGTTTGAATTGGGGAATCAAAATCAATGCACTTCGAAAAAGGGCGCAAGCTTAGAGAGTTTCACACAAATTAGATTTGTCGGGTTTAGCTATAAGGTGAGTTCAGGTAGGTTCAGAAGAAGTTCTCGATGGCGAATGGCGACGAGTGGGACATCCAAGCATGGCAAACTCGAAGCCTTAGCCATTCGTTCCAAAAGAATTAGCCGCTGCGTTTTCTTTTTAGCCCGATTAGATTGGCAATCTATAGAATCACTAGTAGTTCTAGCACCCCAATAGAACCACTTTCAATAGCCGGCTGCTTATGGCACTGGACAAGGAATTACATCCTTCTCCGCAGCAATAACAACTACAGCTACAGATAGCGATAATTGGGAAATAAATACTAATCAGGGGTGGAATCGGCTAAGGTGTTCTGAGATAAGTGATGTGATAAATCACAAAAAATTGTCTGCGTAAACTGTGATCATCACAATTTACTTGTGACAGCTCTCGATCAATCACCGTCGACATCAGCTGGTCCACGGTTTCCAAACTTTCTTTCTGGTTAAACGTTTTTTTTTTCTACACTTAAGCTGACTTTCTGCATGCATAATAAAAAAAAAGTGTTCTTACATCACGAGCCCAAATAAAGCAACGATTCGGAACAACATTTTTATGATCACCTTACGCAGACGGATTATTTTGTTTGATCACATTGAAATAGCAATAGAGTTTTTCGCGTAACTATTTCGCTCGCTCATAGGATAGCATCATTAGAACAAATCAGTGGAACAATGTCTTCGGTTTTCTGAAAAGTCATTCGTAGCAATCATTGAAAATTTCTGTCAGTGAACTACCTGCCAGTGAGTGCTGTTTTGAAAGCTATTTTACAGGGGAGAAATGACATTTATCCAACTTGACATTGACAGATGTGTGATTGTGTGCGTGCTTCTGGTTTTGATTCTGGATTCAAAACTAGAAGCAATTTTCTCTTTTTTCCAGAAGAGGAACTGTCAAACGAGTCCAAGAAAGCAGTTTCAGGATAGTCCAGAAGTCTCCCGGACGACCAACCGAAAAGGCCATGACAGTTGAGAATAGAAAGAGGATGGAATGCTTTTCAGTGGAACTATTGTGTGCCAAAAGCACAAATCAAAATCAGCTGTCCCTTGAAATCGATTTCTCTCAGTGAAATAGTAAAAGCGAGTTTACATAAAAGTTTTAACACAATTTATGTATTTTTGTTACGGAACAAATTCTGCAACTCATAAGTTTAATTTTGATACCAATAACAGCTAACATTGCTTGATCAAACGCCTAAAAACATGAAAACAAATTTTTCAATGATGCAATCCAATGATAGCTATGGTCAGACCCTTACACATCAGGTTAGGATGGACCAAATAAAAACAGGCACCTACGCTTTGCCATTTGTGTCTTTAATTGACAAAGAAGAAAACTTTTAAAGTTTGTCAATAAATCTACAAGTGGAAACTTAGCATAAATTAAAGGTAAAAAAGAAATAGGCAAGCGGGCGGCACCGGCACGGACCCCCCACAAATGACAGTGTCGCTTTGTAAAACTGACGCTTCAAAACATTTTTAAAATAATGTAATCGAGTTTTGACCTTTTGGCACATCCAAAACAAGGTGTAGGCCATAAGATTACAATCGACGGGTCAATCATCCATCGAAACTTATTGGTTTTTATAAGTTCAGAAAGTTATGTGAACCCCATCCAAACAATGTTCACACTTACATAATTAAGGTCGTTCTACATTTAAATTTTATGAATTTAGGCCTCACCTAAAAAGCGTCTCAACTCAACCAACTCTGCCTAAAGTTTTGTACGAAAAGTGGAAAGGGTTAAGGTAAGGTTTTTTCCCTTACTCGCATACGTGATGTCTTATCTTCCATTACTACACAGACCTTTCAAAAAACTTCCTACATTGATGTCTTACTGTCTCTGCGGTCTAAACAGACGCATTTCAGTGTTGGAGTAAAGTTCACCCCACCGTTTGTTGCTATATCATCGCATTTACAGAGGGAAACTGAAATCAGTCGAATGGTTTTTCTCTCAAATAAGCCTAAGGCGTTCTCGAACGTCATAATGGGCTTTTCGCCGGTCGACTTATGACTCTGCCCCATTAATATCCATTTGTTTCATTCTTAATGCTATTTGGGAAGTTGGTTAGATAGTTTAAGTCCTGTATAGAACCATATTTTGTGACTGTTTATGCCATTTTATATGTAAGTTTCTAAGTAAATTTAATTGTGCTCTTGGACGTACTGTGCTGCAAGTTAGATGTTATGTTTCATTTTAAAGTCAAATGTACATTGACATCTTTAGGATCATGGTGCAAGGAGTAGGTAGGCATTTGATAGCTGTTTGACAGGATAAATATTCTCATTGCTATTCTGCATGACTTGTAGGCGATGCAAGTTTTCATTGCTGCCCATGAACAAAATTGTGAACGTTCACCAAACGTTTTAACAGCACATATCTTTTACAAACATTTGAAATTATTATAATTCTAGAGCATTTATCATGAAAAGAGATAAGAAACATACCGAGTGTGTTGGCAGCTTGATTGTCAATGTCAAGTGTACCCGTGTGGGCTAGTTCTAGTTTACAAGTTGCGTTAGCAGAACTTGTAAGCTTTGTCCAGCCAGTATGTCGATGATAACAATAAAGACAATCTTTGGATAAAATTGCTTCAAATTAAAAAAAAAACAAGGCCAAAGATTGCTTAAAACGTAAAAGCAGCTTATTAACATCAAGACGGCTCGGAATACCTACCACAAAGCAGCTTACACAATGGGCTGCTACCTGAGCCTGTGATTTCTCCCAACCTGATTTTGTGGGCGAGTTGGCATGATTTATTCTTTGCGTTTTTGTTTGAGATAAAATGTAGGTACAACAATCCCCCACCAGCCAGCGAATCAAGCACCTAAGAAAAACATCTGAGTTTTTATAATGAAAAGAACAGCCGCAATTATGCAAAAACATGATAAAATTTTTAATCAAAACAAAAGCTTTGTAGGCGGATATTGCATTTCATTATTTGTCTCGGAGTTTGTGGCATTCCAAAACAGAAACATGTCATTTCTTCTCACAAAGTGTTACGTTTTTCTATTGATTTAAAGTGCCACTTTTTGTTGGACGACCTTCTTTTCGAATGGAAAAAAATCGAGCGCTCTACTTCGCATGCTTTCTGGCCAAATAAACTGTTTACAAAATGATTCCACACAGTCGACGCTTTTCCACTATTTATTGATAAAGGCACCACTTTTTAAACAAAGATTACGTCTATGCTATGCGCTCAGCCCTCTTCAATTTAATTAAAAAGAATTCCTTAATTTTTTCCAAGGGAAACCTTAGAAATGCTTGTGTCTGTAGAGATAGGGACTCGTTGTCGTTGCACAGTTGAAGAATTAATTAAAAGAATAAAGACAAGGAGACGTGCGGGGGTACTTACCTTAAATTAGAGATCGTTGGTGCACCAGCCTGAATTGGTGGCGGCACGTTATACGGAAATGGAAGCTTTGCAGTTGCAGCTGGTTTCTCGAACAACATTTTTTGAAGCAAAAACTCGTCGTTGAGCAAAATTGCGAGCAAAAAAAGACAAATTGCCGCTGGTCTACTGAACGTAATAAAATGGTTTCGCGTTGTTTATGGGGCTACTGAGAGTTCTAAATGCATGCGACCCCTTGTATTAACAACAAATAATCCACACAAAGCAATTTCTTTTATATAAAAACAAAAAAAAATGCGTCCGACCACGTTTTCTAGCTGCGAATTGAAATCCAGGTGAAACTTATTTAATCAGGAAAAGTAATTACACAAATAAGTTCTCTTTTCTCATGTGTACATTGCGTCCTTCAATCTTGTTTATCTCCGTCTGTTTCTGTTGTATAACAAAAATGGAAACTAATAATTCCAATCATAGTACAGGCACAGGAAAAACTGCATATGTAGTTATTGTTAAAAACTTGTTGTCTACATGTGTATTGCTTCACTTTACAGAATGCCTTCAAACACATTTCATTGCAAACCTAGATGCATACATACATACATACAATTGTACTATATTATGTAGAAAATTCACTTTTTTTTGTCAAATTATTTGATAAATAATATGTATGTATATGCTCCCTTTTTTATTTCACCGGTATTGTGGGCTTTTTGGAACAAATTCGTACCACTGGCTCTTTCTAACAATACCACTGTTATATATGCACTTAAGCTAATAAGACCATCTGCCTTGCTCTTGTCCAAAGAAACAAACAAAATGATTGAAAGAAAAATTAAAGGAGTCTTGCTTGGTAAATTCACTTAAGTTCGAGTACTCGCTCCTTTGCGGAAAACAGAAACGTTTTCACACCGTTTTATTGAAAAAGCACATAATTTTCGTTCACGTTTTAGCAAATTATATTCCTTCACTTTTCTTATTTCTACGCTTCATTTATGTGATGGAAATGGCTTTTCTAGTTACAACGGCTTACAAAAACAATGCAGCACTAAATTATTTTCCTTGTTACAATTACACACTGAAATATATGCTTGCAGTTCTGTCATGCCCTTTTGAAAGTAAACGATTTTGGAAAATCTTGTAGGGATTTTCGATTGGCAACACAGAACGATTCCCAGAATCATAGCTGTTTCACATAAAGAGCGAGAGAGCGAGCGAGGGTCCGGGAGAGCTGTCAAATGAATTTCAATCAATGTCAATGTATGGGGCATTGAATAAGGAGACAAGGTGCCTGTTTTCATTAGGTTTATACTAATGTGATGTGCCTGATGTGTCAGAATTACTATGGTGAGGGGAAGCGCCAGTGTGGTGGCCACCGTTCAACCTCTGTTTTATTTTGAGAAATAAATTTTGGGTTAGGTTAGGATAAACCAAATGAAAACAGGCACAAGGAATAGCTCTTTTTACATATACAGTGTGTGTGAGTGAAGTATTTATTTTGACACTAGTCGCCCGATGTCGGGCATCGACTTGCAAGTGAATGTATCGAATGTATCACGAATCGGGGTACAAATGTCACCTTAACTCAGGAATGTTAAACAAAAGTAGAGCCAGCTCCCAGAAACGTATGAACTTCGAGCCACCTCTCATGACATGCCTGGTTCAACACATAAGTAGTCCGCACTCACACAACTAAAACTGATGCTTCACTTTTCCCAAACACACCACTTCCTTGTCTCTTTACTCAATGGTCGATACCCGGCATCGGGCGACTATGTCAAAATAAATGCTTAAGGCGACGATGTCAAAGTAAAGTGAAGCATTTAAGGCGACGATATCAAAATAAATGCTTCACTCACACCACAAATTACTGAACTAATTAGATATTCAACTAGACTGGAAAGCCGGGGGGCCTACAAGCTGTTGCCATAGAAATACCTGGAAATCCACGCATACTTCCACATTTTGTCAATGTATTTCATACTTGAAGTGATTCACCACGAAGTTCAAGTGATTCACCACAAAAACATGGCGGATCTTGAAAAATTCCGCTTTTTATTCCAACTACCGGACAAAATTGGCAGCAAATTCCAATTTCTGGAAGTTGCCATATAATGGGTTATGCTACATCGACGTTGTTTTAATATGAGAACTTTAAAATATTTTTACCGAAATCGGATACGGATGTTCGTACATAAAATCTCTTTGAAATACAAATAAAAATTTCAAACAAATTCTTCATCGTTTGTTCAATCGACTCCAGGCATGTAAACATAAGATCAATGATGCAATTCAATTATTATTAGAATAGAACCTAAGATAAACTTTCTTAAGATAAACACTTCTTACTTTATTTTGGAAACGCTTTACGTTTGTACTTTCACATGCCCAATCATAATTACAAGCAACAGTTTCAAATTTATGAAAAGGCACTTAAACTTATTTAAGTTTAAGTTTTAAGCAATTTAGATTATAATAACCAATGTAATAGTACTATATACACTGAGGGCCGATTTCATAATCGAAACTTAAGTATAGGTTCTGACACTTCACTCACTCAGGATGAAATTCCGTCTTCACATTGACTTTTTTCAATTACACACTTAATTTACCAACATTGGCGACTTAAGTTTTTCACAAAAAACAATTTATATTATTTTACTTTGATGAAAAGCACATCAATATAGCAATAAGGAATGGAAAAGGCTTAAAACCAACACGATGCACTGAAAATTTTTATTGAATGTTTCAAAAATTACAAAACAAAATTGTTTTGACAGCATTTTCTAGGAGCTTACGGCTTAAGCCGCGTTGTCACAAGCAACGTAAAACTGGAACAGAAACAGAATCGCATACATTAGCAACTGAAACTTTAATTCGCTGAATGCTTTTTGCGTTGCTAATGTATGAAATTCTATTTCTGTTTCTGTTGCTTGTGACAACGCGTCTAACCCGTCAGCGGAATCGGAACGGAGGCTGAGTATTGAAGCGTCCTCAACTTAAGTTTTACTTAAGTTGCCACTATGAAATCGGCCCTGAAAATCAAAAATAATAAATTAACTTTCACAGCTAATGGTATTATACCCTGCATATTCTTAAAAAAAATTATTCCAGAACTTTTCTTAATATTATTAAAAGAGCCACATGACTACTTTAAAGGATCTAATTAGATATTTTTGAGGATCTAGTAAGATTAGTAGTAGGATTAGTAATAACAAGTTCCAGAAAGATCTTATAAAACACATTGCTGTGTTTATCTTAATTTAATCGTTTTATTTAATGGAAAAATATAATTTACATATGTATTCCCATTGTTACTCCTTATTTTAAATGGCTGATGTTTTTAAATTTAAGAGATTCTGTTTTACATGTTAAGACGAATTTTACATTCCGTTTTTACATTACGGAGATTTGAATGCCATTTCTAACTTTATTTTTTCATAAAAATTTAAGGTGATTCCATTAAGAGTAGTGTTTGCATCCTAAAACAATCCGCGCTGACTGAGGATTTATCTGACTACAAACAGACCCGAACTACTTTGTGCGTAATAAACACCAAGTATGTCACCAACATTCCAATACTTCCAGGCATTTGAAATAAATTAAATTAATACGATTTTTTTTGTCTCCATGCGAGCTCATCCTTAAGAAAATTGCAAGTGTGGGCAAAATGGAAAAAAAAGTGTTGTCATTTTGACACATTTTTTTTGTTTGTTTTGAAGTTTGAATACAAAAAGTAAACAAATTTTTTGCGAAGCTGCGATAAGCAATAAAATAAAAATCTTAGAATTTTTTTCTTCCAAAACATTTTGATTTTTCAAATGTCAAAGTGAAACTCACCTCGTTGTTTTGGCGGGTTTTCAAATTCTTGTTTACGTTTCTCACACGTATTCACAGACACAAAACTCAAAGCAACAACAAGTATTTTGTGACTCACACACACCGTATGTGTGAAAAAGAGCTATTCCTTGTCTCTTTATTCAATGGGAGAGCTGTCAAATGAATTTCAATCAATGGCAATGTATGGAGTGGTCCACAATACTGGCGCGATCGCTGTCTCGCTCGCCGGGTGAAAAATTGAAAAACCCTCGCCGAAGTTGACGATTATTCTGTCAATCGGTGTTGTGAGTTATGACACGCTGTTGAATAGACATTTTTTTCTCGAAGCTAATACTTGTTGTGAAATATAAACTATTTATGTGCTATAAAGTCGACAAATTTTAGACATATGTTATGTTTTGTCACGTGCAGTCAAAACAGTCGTCGCGGTTTCTCGCTCGCATTGTGTATTAACAAACGATTTCTCTGGTCTCATGTTGCCGCTACCGCTCTGGTTTGACGCTTTCGCGCTGAATGAGAAACGGCCATCAGACAGGGTGTCAATGAAAATGCCGTCGAAAGTTACGCCATGTACTATGCAATAGCGCTGTTTCTATCTGAAAAGTCAGAGCTGATGAGAAGAAAACAATTTCGGAATTTGTTGGCCCACATACCAATCACAAACGATTGTTAAGTGTTTTTTATCATAACTTGTATTGAATAAAATTTTGTTTAAGGATTTGGTAGTATAGAGCTTTCCGCGTAAAGGGTAGTACGGAGATCGAGCTAAAATTTAGTTCACATATTTCTCTCCAAACGTAGCTAAAACTCCAGCTAAATTTTGACAGAGGAGAGTTGTGTAGAAAATGCCACTGAAAACAGCTGTTTTCAAATAAGCGATTTCAAACAAAACGATTTGAGTGAAAAAGTGAAAAAGTGAATGTTACAAAAATATGTATAATACCGACATTGAAGAGGATATTATTATCTGTGCAGCTGTGCAAATTGCTGCAATAGCTGCCTCTAGAAAAAAAAATCTTCCCTCTATCCGAGTGAGTCCCTACCTAAAAGAACGAAAATCGAAAGGGCGCTTTGCAACAGATGTAAGTAAAATCCTTTTAATATTTTTTTTTTCTCTTTAACGCATGATTTTATGAAACTTTAGTTCTCCGACATGGTTTCGGATGTCAAATTTTTCCGCCGCGCCGCAGCAGCATCGCCAATTTCTTTTTTTCCTCGGCGGTAAAATTTGTTTTGTTAAGGTTTCGTTTTCTTTTCTTTTTGGCCAGCACAGATTGGCCAAACAGACTTCCTTCACAAAAAGACGACAACTCATCGGAATCCATTATTCCGAGCAACAAAATAAAAACAATTTGAGAACTTGAACAGCTGTCTGTCAAAATTTAGCTTGAAATAAATGTGCCGAGCAATTTATCAGTCCGCTAAATTTTGACATTTAAAAAATGTACACTGCGAAGCAAAAGTTTGAAATTTTAGCTGGAGCTGCGTACAGCTTGGCTAAAATGCTTTGCTTAATTTAAGCTTGGCTAAATTTTGGAGAGAATTTTGTATGGGAGCTAAATTTTAGCTCGATCTCCGTACTATGCTTAAGGGCCCAATCCTAATGGACTTGATCGGGATCAATCTTATGTCGAAAAACAACGCAAATCCCACTTAAGTTCTGCAAAAGATTGTGTTGCCCATAATGGGCTAAATACCATGTCTCCACCGGGCACTAATCCGCAATTAATATAAGTCTTTATTAAATCCTCTACAAATCCCGCGGTTTTCCATACAAATTTGAATCCTCTCGGCAAGCGATCATAAATTAATGGCCTTTTCGGTTGGTCGTCCGGGAGATTTCTGGACTCTCCTGAAACTGTTTTCTTGGACTCGTTTGACAGTTCCTCTTCTGGATAGAAGAGAAATTTGCTTTTGGTTTTGAATCCAGAATCAAAACCAGAAGCACGCACACAATCATACATGTGCCAATGTCAAGTTGGATAAATGTAATTTGTGCCATGTAGAATAGCTTTTGCTTCTCAAATACAACGCTAGACAAACTTCAAAATTAAGAAAAACGTGTTTGGCTGTTCGGAGATAAGCTCCAATCCAGGCGGAGAACGCCCTGATCCGGGATCGCCAACCGAAAAGGCCATTTACCTCTCATATATCCCATTCACCCTATTCACAAACCTTTTTTCTGCATCTTTGTTTTGAGAATAAAAAATAGGAAAGGAAAACTGTCCCTGTACGAGAGATCTGTCACAATACATTTTCTATTGTAGTCTTAACAGAGGAACTCGTTTTTTGCTCCTGGAAAATGACATAACCACTCTCTGAGAGCCTAAATGACAGAAACAGTGGTCGCCTTAAATAAATCCTATATTTGTCTAGTGGAGCCACTTTAGGATTTATTTTTAATCGTCTCGCGCTAATACACTTTTGAAAAAACGATTTGAAAATCTTCTGACACTGTGAACGTCTCTAGTATCACATTGGCTTGAAAATTTAAAATCAAACTTGAAAATAATGTCACATTTTCGTCAACTTTGGATGTTAATATCTTCGAAACGGATTTTCAGATCTTCTGAGGTCAGCGTATATTGGTATATTCCCCTTTTTCACGGATTTTTTTAAGCACGTTTAAAAATAAATATGGGCTTAAATATGGCAATGAGTGAACCAATAACAAGCAAAAACATAACTTCAACCATAAGGCTATTAATGTCGTGGCATACGAATCGGGTATACTGGGACATTTCGGAAAGCCAACTTAAGCTCATCAAAGTCTAATTATGGTTGGGATTTAATTTTCTCGCTCGTACTTCTCCTTCTAACTTTTGGCGGAATCCGTTCACTTGGTATGAAAACATTGGAATGGTTACAAAGGGTAGGCCTGTGCCCTTATGATTTGGTGTCAAAATTGGACGATTTTAAGAAAATTCATTGTGCTCCCCATATGATCGTAAAAAAATGACCGTGGGAGTAGTACGAAGTACAGCCATGGGGCTATGTGGTGTAGTACGGAAAAAAATTGAACACAATGGTGTAGCGCGGCTTTGTCGAACAAAAACCTGGTTTTCCACTCCTGGGCTATCTTTTTAATATTTTTGTACAACGGATGACACAAATTCGATTATATTTCTTCAGATTTAACCATCTCAAGAAACTTTTTAACGTCCTTTTCCTACATTGCCTACTTTGCTTGTATCGAACTGTCAACCGTGTAGCGCTACGAAAGTTAAGTTTGAAATTGAGGAATTTACCCATCCGCCGACATTTGTTTACAAATGTGAGTAAATTCATCAATTCGTCATTTCAATGCAATTTCGTTTTGGAGCTTTTACATCAGCTGATCGCGTAAGGTAAATTGTTGTTGTGTCTTCTTACACGCTTTATAAAAGCAAACCTACATCACAAATTACTGAATAACTAGATATCAAACTTTGGGCACGGAAAACATTTGCCCACAAGCTGAAATTAATTACTCATATTATGACATATTTTTGCACCAGCGTAAGGTAAATTGTTGTTACACACCCCACACGTATTCACCGACATGAAAATTTGAAACTTAATAAAAACTTGCAAGGATAAATAAAAAAACGTAAACAAATGAGTGTTGGATGAAAATAGGGACGCAAATTGAATATCTAGTTATTTAGTACTTTTTGTTCTACATTTAAGTTCGCAATTCGAAATTGAAAAAGTAATAGACATTTTTTGCGCATCTCGTTCGTACCTCTCGTTCTAGCCTTTGGCGAGATCAATTCCTTTGGTGTGAAAATAAAATGGTCGCAAAGGAAAGTCTGTGAGCGAACGAGATTACAAAGTTTGTTTTCATAGCAAGTGGCAGCAGCTTACGAAATAGAATTGAATGTTAAACTAAGGTCAGGTAACGGTTGCTAGCAGCAAAAGTCACAAGCTTTCAAGCATACGAGGACCTTAGCGTCAGCCGAAGAACCTGCTTAGTACCTGCTGAGTACTTGCAAGTTCGTTCAGCTCCTCAAAGAAGTAATGTCCTAGAAGGTTGCTGGGAAGTCGTTGGAAGAGTTGAAAGCCTTCTAGGTATGGCAATTCTAGTCTGGTCACTCTCGAGTGTTAATTATACCTCCGGGCTGTAGCAGCTGGAAAATGCATACGTTGCAGAACTAAATTATGTTCTGACTCACTATATAATTATGTTAGACACGCCCTACGCTACAGAAAATGTATTATGGAAGAAAGCGTTTAAACCACAAATTATAAAGCTAGAAAACGTTTATTTTGTCAAACAGGTAGACGGCCTTAAGCCATACCACTTAGACTAAGCTAAGAATTTTGTAACCAAGAAAGAGGAAAAATAAATAGTCAATAACTAACTAACTAACGAACTAACTAAATTATGTAAAACCCGCATTTCACTTGTGAAAAAACGTCACTGTTGGTTGCAGCAACTTCGAGGATGTTAAGGAGTTCATCTACCTTATAGCACAAATTACTGAATAACTAGATATTCAACTTCGGACATGTAAAAGCTTTGCCCACAAGCTGAAATTGATGAATTTACCCATCCTCCGACATTTATTTACAAATGTGAGTAAATTCATGAATTCGTCATTTCCATGCAATTTCGTTTTGGAGCTTTTACATCTTCTTACACGTATTCACCGACACGGAAATTTAAAGCTTTTAAAAAGCTTTGAAGGCTTTATAAAAAATGTTAACAAATGGATGTTGGAGGGTAAGAGGGACACAAGTTGAATATTCAGTAATTTTACTTATAGTGAGCAGTTATTCAGACCTTAGACATATGAGGATCTGGAAAGCAGAAAAACGTTCCTGCTCTGGAGCAGGAACCGTACCTTTTTCGGTTTGGGAAAACAAATGAGTTCCAAACCCTTCTTATGAAAAACAAAGTTAAAGCTATGCGTACCCCTATTACTGCCAGATCTTCTCTATGGGCGCCATAAAGTGCTGAACGAGCAGCCGAAAAAGAGAAATCTAAAAAATTCTATGACGAAGTTATGATCCTATGTGCGGTGATGACGAACAGAGAATAAGATACAACAATAGAGTTCTTTAGAGGTGAAGATACAATCAAAAAGCAAAACGCAAAGACTACTGGCCCAGCCATAAGGGTCTTCGAATTTAAGCCCTCAGATTCAAGACGGCCAGAAACACCAAGACTATGTTTTAAATACAAATACTTTGCGGAGTAGAGTCCCAGGATCGAAGAGGATATAAGGCTACTGTAAACGAGGAAGGGACCAAGGCTAGAGGCTGAAAGAGAGCCCGATAAGTAAGTGCACCCATGGGTATAGGTATGGGCAAAAAAGATCAATTATTCCAATACAACATGCATTTGTTTATTGTCAAAATAAGCGATTGAAAACTGGGACTTTATGTACTTAACTGCTTTTAAGGCACCATATATATGTAGCTCTTAAGTTAAGGTTATAATTTCCGTAAACACAACGTGTGTTTTTTTGTATATTAAAATATTCATCTAGATTTAGGCAATTCAAAGTTGAGATCAAACAAAGCTTTAAGCTAGAAAGTATGTAGCGGAGAAGACAGTGGCTCCACTAGAAATATGTCTTCAGATATAATAACAAACAAAGAGCACTACCGACGCTCATACACATTTAGTCTAAGGAATTTTTCAGCAGATTAATTCTAGTTGCTATCTAAAGCTCAACGCAAGATGAGCTCTTTTCAAATCGGAGAATTTACTATTGGATCAGACATTGAATCCGTGTTTGTAATTGCTGAAATAGGCCAAAATCATCAGGGACAGATAGACATAGCAAAAAGATTAATTGACGCCGCTAAGGTAGCCTTTCGTATCTTTTTTTGTGTTAAATCTCATTGTTTATTTTTAGAAAATTGGTTGCAATAGTGTTAAATTTCAAAAGTCGTGCCTTTCCGCGAAATTCACCCAAGGAGCATTGTCCAGACCCTACGTTGGTGAAAACTCCTGGGGATCTACCTACGGAGAGCACAAAACCTTCCTTGAGTTTTCCATTGATCAATACAAGATGTTAAAAGATTACTGCCGCGAAGTTGGAATACTATTTTCGGCTTCAGCAATGGACGAGGTAAATACTTTAGACAAAAGACAAGACGCTCCTTCTTGCTTTATCTTTATTAACTGCACATTAAGTTTTTCTATTTTCTAAAATATGATTCAAACGTATAAAACAATTAATTTAGCAGTCAAACTTAATATTTTAACATTGGCATTCTTATTTTATTGATTTTACTGATCGTAAATAAAAGTAACCAATGAAATATGTTATATTAGCAAGTAGTACATACATCCAGTTCAAAGCCCTGATCTCAATGAAAAAGTATGAAATCAACTTTTGTTGAATAATTAATTGAATTACGTAGAACGTAGGAATAGTAAGTTAAGTACCCGCATAACAAGTAATGGAGGTTAAATTGGATGCATTTAACTGTGTAGTTCAGTTTAGTTGATGAGTCAAGAAAATTGAAAAGAAAAAGGTGATACATATTTAAATTGCGTTTTTTAATTTAAAAAAATTGTAAGCATTTACAATGTTTTTTATTTGAAGTGAGTCCTTAAAGATTTCAGACTTGGAGCTCGACCGACAAGCTTGAGTAATTGAATGCAAGTTAGATTTTATTACTTCCGACCACCAATATACAACCCTAGTCATAACTGATCCACCATGTTGAAAAGAGCGAAACATTCTACACTTAAATACTTGATTTCGCGTCGGATGGCTCATCTGCTAGGGGAAAAACGAGGAGCACATTGTTAGCCCAATGAGATGTACCTATCTGTGCCAAAAACTTGAAAACAAAAAGAATTATGTGGCCCAATGTTAACCTTACGTCAAGTGTAGGGAAGATAAATCGGACGTAGTCCCACCATCCCTCATACGAAGTATTGCTTAAACGCAAATCTGTTGTTAAGTCAGATATGATAGTCTATGTGCAGTAAGTGAAGCACGGCAAATCTACTACGAATACACCTGATCCCACGCAGCATCTCAAAAAGTATAGCTAGGATGTCATAAACCGCCAAACTGTCAAATCCTCATTTACTTAAGGTGGCACTACAGTCCGAGGTGGACCTGGGCTGAGCCTCTGCCAACAAACTTCGCCAGCCAGTTCTGTCTCCAGCTATAGTCTCTCCAGTTTCTCACTCGAAGTTGGCTGAGGACCCCTTCCGCGCCATCTGAGTTTCGGTGCTCCTCTACTGCGCCGTTGCTGTGGGATGAATTCGACGATATTCTGTGCTGGGTCGTTGGTGTCCACCCGCTCTAGTTGACCCAGCTATTGTCGTTGTATTTTGACTCTTCTGGTTAAGTCCGTGTCGCTGGACAGCCCGTGTAGTCCGATGTTATATCTCCTCCTTCACTCTCCGTCTATGCAGACGGGACCTTAAATCGTCCGAAGAATTTTCCTCTCAAAGCAGCCTAAAGTGTTTCCATCGCCTTTGACACGGTCCATGCTTCTGTATCGTAAAGCAAGACTAGGATGATGAATGTCATCTATTTGGTCACTTTGGTTGCTCGAAAGAGGGCAACAGAGGGCAACAGAGGGCAAGACAGAAACAGCGATAGGCAAGAGTAATCCCTAGTTTGATTTCATAGCATACTTAGTTTTGCTCTCATTGCTCACGAAGGCGTCACGGACATCACGCTTTGTTCTTCCAATTTAGTTAATGGCGCCTGCGTATGCGAGTAATTGAAGGGACTAATCTGGAAAATTGTGCCTCAGATGTTGGCGCGGGATTTCTGCACATTCTCTCAAGTATACGTTACGATTTTGTTGGAGGTTGCTACTATCCGATGGAGCATTCAGACACAAATACTGGTCCACTGTACTACCCTGCAGATACCTTACATTAATGTATTTGGTTTAGCCGTCTCTCGAAGAAAGATGAGAAGGAGCTTTAGTGACGAAGAGCTAGGTGTTCGGCACTCACCACTTTAGCCTCAAATGGGCCCACTACGCCATTCTCTCAAGTATGATTTTAAAGAAGTCACAAGAGAGCGCGTAGCCTTGTCTAAATCCTTTTTTGACATCAAAGGGGTCGTTGAGGTCTTTATCGACCTTGACGGAACCGCGTGAGTTTTCTATTGTCATCATATTGACATTGCGCCGCATAGCTCGCCTCTATAGATGCTGTCATAGGCGGCCTTGAAATCGATGAAAAGGTGGTGGTAATCGATTTTGAATGGGTTTTCTCCAAGATCTGCCGCATAGTGAATATTTGATCGATGATGGACTTTTCTGGCCTAACGCCACACTGATACGTGCTTATCAGATAGTTGGATAACGGCTTAAGGTCTTCACACAATACAGGAGAAAATAACTTATATGCGATGTTACGAAGACTGATTCCTCTGCAGTTGGCACAGTTCAGAGGCAAACAATGCTGAAATCAAACCCTCAAGGCATTAAAATTAGTTCACTCTAGCCGAATCCCTAATAATTTCAACTCGACCGACTACCTCCATGTTGTTAAACATAGCATCATACAGTCAAAGTGAACTGTGAAACTACGGATTTTTTATTGACACATCTACAAACATCGTTTAAAATCAGCAACTAGTCACCAGCTTTTCATAGATTAAGGCTGCTCATGACAGCATTTATAGAAACGAGCTACGAGCGCAAATTACTTTAATGTAGGGCTCACGATCCATGGAGGATCTCTTCCTGGTTCATACTTGCCTTCCATCCTTTGCTTTTCAAGGCACTCTGCTTCTAATTGTCGAGACTTTATCGCTCGTGCATCCGCGATGGCTTGGTCCTCTAAATGTTTGTTCAGCCTTCATGGTCATCTCGAAAATGGGGGCTTGGATTCGCAGTTCCTATTGGCTAGAGTTTTGTTGTCCATCCAATCTATATGACCGAGCCAATATAGTTATTGTGCTTTGGCTTTTTGATCTACATACACTTCTTCGTACAGCACATAGAGCTCGTGGTTGTATTTTCTCCCCTATTTACCCTCCTTGCACACAGAAACATGAATTCGGCGTAGAGTTTTTCTCTCGAATGAGCTAATAATTTATTTTGCGTCGAGCACTCGGCGCTGGCTGTTTTGATGGCTGTTTCACAATAAGCTTATCAGCGGCATAAGTTACTGAATAACTAGATATTCAACTTCAGCCATGAAAAATCTTTGTCCGCAAGCTTAAGTTGATGAAATAACCCATACTCTGACATTTGCTTACAAATGTGAGCAAATTCGTCAGTTCCATGAAAATCCCGTTTTGAGCTTTTACATCGGCTGCTCGCGTAAGGTAAATTATTGTTGCATCTCCTCACACTTACTCACCGACATGAACATTTAAAGCTTTAAAAAAAACTTTAAAAACGTTAAAACATTATAAAAAATTAAAATTGGGTGTTGGGGGAGAGAGGGATGCAAGTTAAATATCTCGTTATTCAGTAATTCATGGTAGAGTTCTTGACGATGAATGCTGTCATATGTGGCTTTTAAATCGATGAAAAGGTGGTGTGTCTCGACTTGAAAAACATTGCTCTTTTTTTAAGGACTTGTCTTATTATGAAGATTTGTTTATGGTGAAGATCAACCTGCCGGGCCGGAAACCAAACTGGAAGGTTGAGATTGGGGTGTCAAGGGACGGCTTACGACGGTCAAACAGCACAATTAACAGGATCTTATATGCGAAATTTAACAGGGATATGCCTCGTCAGTTCTTGCAAGGCATAGGATCGCCTTTTTGACGAGCTATGGAAGTGGCATATGAAACTGATCACTGTGTCATCGGGCACGTTTTCTGCTTACGCAAATCATACATACCAAGAAGATGGTCGTTTTTTCATGGGATTCTGTCAGAGGGGCATTTTAGTAAATCTAGCATAGTTTCATTAATATGTTGCACTAATATGTTGCAGTCTTAAATGATGTGATGTGTACTGATTCTTTTGCCTTGTCGCAGAAAATACACAGTGGTGGGATCACTCTATATGATTCTTGTTGAAAACAAACAAGCATCATGAACAAACTGGCGAGTTTTCTTTTGATACATTTTGCTCTTGTACTACCTTATCCTCATTTAAGCCCGTTCTTGGGGGTTGGTTCAGCTTTTTAGAAGTTCACAGCTTTTTAGAAAATATTGTAAGGAAAGACTTCCACTTCTTAACAAAATTTTGCATTAAGTTAAGGTTAAACACTCATACTTTCAGTCTTTTATTTCAAGGTTTCGTTGGAACAACTTTTGCTACTAGATCTACCCTTTATTAAAATTGGATCAGGAGATGCCAATAATTTCCCACTAATAGAAAAAGCAGCATTAACAAAGTGCCCTCTTATCATATCTACTGGGATGCAGACGCAACAAACTGTAAAAAAAATTGTTGACATAATGCACAACGCAAACAAGTTTAACTTCGCCCTATTGCATTGCGTGTCATCATACCCCACAGAGCCAGAAGACTGCAACTTGCTGACAATACCTCTTTTGCAGAAAAATTTCCCAGACGTCATAATAGGTTATTCTGGCCATGAAGTTGCACCAAACATAACGCAAGCAGCAGTTTTGCTCGGTGCAAAAATAGTAGAACGTCACATAACACTTGACAAATTTCAAAAGGGGTCCGATCATTTGTGTTCGCTAACTTCAACGGAATTTGAAACATTAATTAAAGATATTCGTTATTTTGAATCAAGTTCGATTCTTAAACGCTGTCGTGCGCCAGATGACATACTAAAACACTTTATGGGAGATGAAAACGTTAGGAAATCCTTGAGAAACGTTGGTGAGAAAACTATTCTTAGCTGTGAACTTTCTTGCCGAAAGAAACTAGGAAAGTCCTTAGTTGCATCTAAGCCCTTAAAAGAGGGTCAACTGCTCTCTATACATGATATTGCTGTTAAAGTCTCTGAGCCTCAAGGAATTGCAGCTGATAACATTGAGCAATGCATAGGAAAGACACTGCTTGTGGACTTGGATGAAGATCAACCGTTACACTTTTTGTATTTACGCATGAATGACGACAATATTAAATGCGATTAGTCACTTTTTTTTATTAATTGCCACAAATTTAACAAGATTTTATCAGCTCAATTGTATATGGGTTTCAGTAATTTTAAAAAGTATATATTTTAATTAAGATAAAAAGACAAATGTTAAATCTATTTATTTATTAATTTTTTTAATATAAAAAAAAGAAAAAGTAACAAAATAATAGCCTAGTTTCACCGAACTGATACTCAACAATCAACAACAGCGAGATGAACGAACAGAACGCTGAGCTGTGCATCTAGTTCATTGGTGATTGATATTCTTTTTTCGTTTTTTTGTTCAGAGTGGTGCGCTTAACAGAGATCAAGCATTCTGAACGGTTACTGAATGGCGTGTGTTTGGAGTAATCTGTTCCCTTTATTAAACCCTCCTACCCCGGTGCACCTTGTCGTGAGCATCATGCTCCCCGGTGTGGGAGCTTAATACTATATCTCCACCGACAATTAAAAGAAGAGTAGCGGGAGACGATAAAAATAAATCTCAAAGTGGCTCCATCGGACAAATAAAGGATTACTTTGACACGAAAACTCTGTTTCTGTCGTTTTGGCTCTCAAAAGCGAGTGGCGATGTCATTTCCCAGGAGCGAAAAACAATTTCGTCTGTAAAAATCACAATAGAAAACGTACTTGTGACAGATCTGTCGAACAGGGATAGTTTTAGTTTCCTTTTTTATTCTCAAACTGTAACAATGGTGCAGAAAATAGGTTTGTGGATAGGTCGAATGGGATTTATGGGAGGATTTATTTTTAATCGTTTGCCGAGAGGATTTAAATTTGTATTGTAAATCTCGTGATTTATAGAGGACTTAATAAAGATTTATATCAATCGCGGATTAGTGCTCGGTGGAGACATGGTATAAGTCGAAGAGATTCAACTAACTTCGATCAGCTGATGAGGACAAAGTATTTTTTACCAAACCCAACTTCAGCCAGCGGTGATGTCTAGCTTTGGTGAATAAGAATCTCAACGCTTTTATTTCTTTCACGTAACACTAATGCGTGCCGCTTTCTTAACTCAAAAGCAAAATGAATTCTTAACACTTCAGCGTAACCATAACCGTAGGGACACAACGGAGTAGCAGTGGAGTCACTTGGTATGAAAAAAACTTCTTTATCTCATTCGCGCACAGCCATACCCTTTATAACCATATCATTGTTGTCCTACCAAGTGAACGGATTTCGCCAAAGGTTAGAACCAGAGGTGCGAGCTAGATAGTCACGTGATGAATTCCATCAGTGTACTGCGCACACAACGTGTGGCGGCAGCGCGTAGCTTCAGCGGCACGAATGCCTTCAGCCCAATGAGTCCATTGCGTCCGTCACGTTGAAGGAAATTGTGAGTTCAATATACACGTTCGTATGGGAAGCGGCCTTTTTACATATACAGTGTGTGTGTGAAGCATTTATTTTGACATTAGTCCCCTGAAATCGTCCCCGAGCGTATGCGTCACGAGTCGGGGTACTAATGGCGGTTTAACCTGGAAATGCTAAGCAAAAGTAGAGCCAGCTCTCTCAAGACATGCCTGGTGGAATACATAGGTAGTCCCCACTCACACAACTTTAACAGATGCTTCAATTTTCTCAACCGCTTCCTTATCTCTTTATTCATTGCATACTACCGCTACGGGCATTGTGACTCTACGGTAAAGCTTGTACGAAATGCTTTTGAAGCACCAGATTTTATTAATTAAGTTACAAGTTTTGTGATTTTTATTCTATTGTCAAATGGCAAAACATGTTGTTTCGAAAGAAGAGGAGAAATTTTGCAATTTTTTAACCAGTTATGAGCTTAAATGGTACCCAGCAGTAAAGCCTAGATAGAAAGTTTCGCCTTTCTATACTATTTACAAAAGTGCTATCTCTTTCTTAAGAAGTCAAAGTTGCTGTAAGGGAAATAATTTTGCAAATTGTTCGCGGTATTGAGGAAAACGTTTTTTATAAATTTGTTAAAGTTATTGCGAAATTTCAAGGTGCGTTGCTTTTTTGTAATTTAGTGTATTTTCGCGTACTCGTAGCCATTAAATAACTTTTTTTCCGGGAAATAATGTGCTTATAGCGACTGCATACAAATTCGAATCGTGGTGTATGTCTTTACAATGTCTCCACCGGCAATTAATAGAGGATTAGAGGGAGACGATTAAAAATAAATCCCAAAGTGGCTCCACCAGACAAATATAGGATTAATTTGACATGAATGCATTGTTTCTGTCATTTTGGCTCTCAAAAGACAGTGGCGATGTCAATTCCAAGGAGCGAAAAACAATTTTCGCTGTAACAATCACAATAGATTTGCTTTCAAATCCCTTTATGAAGAAACCAAGGGTACCTCGATCACCACCACCTAGATCGATCATCTCCGGGAAAGGAAGTCCGCCGGTTAATCGGGACTCAGCGAAAACTAAATGCTTTGAAGCGGAAAACAACGAACTCCGCGCTAAGCTTAAAGATATGGAACGTCTCTACCATGAGCTCAAAAATGAAGTAGATTCGTTACGAAAAGAAAACGAGGCTCTTAGGAATCCCCGTGATACTACAAAACGTGAGGACACGCCGAAGCGTCAAAGCGAATACGTGACAGACGAAGAAGAGCTTGCACGTGAAACTAATCCGGCTCTCAAGAAAAGATCTACCAAAAAACGAAAAATTGGGTCTTCGCCAGTAGTTGAGGCCGTATATAAACACGATGAAACACCAACCGTGTCAAAAAAAGCGACAGCGAAAATTGAAGAAAAAATTCGCCGACCGCCTGCAATAAATGTCGTTGGGGTCGCAGACTACGGAAAGCTGCGAAATATCTTAAAAAATACTCTGGGGACGAAGTATAATTTAATTTCTCTTCGAAATAATGTATGGAAAGTCAATGTCGATGACTCTGATGCCTATCGCGCACTTTCGCAAAAATTAAATACCGAGAATATACAATGGTATACTTACGAAAACAAATTTGAGAAGCCGCTTCGGGTTTTCGCTAGGGGACTTCACCCAACCTGCACGAAGGAAGAAATTGTTGAAGATGTTCAAGCCCAAGGCTTTAAAATTCTTGATGCCGTGAACATACTTAAGAAAGAAAAACAACGTACGGAAGGAGAAAAAGACACCGTGGTCAAGCGCGGTCTTCCTATTTTCATGCTGACGTTCGATAGGATTGAAAACATAAACGAAATATATAAAATAAAAACAATCCTAAATATCAGGGTAAAAATTGAGCCCAAGCGAAAGGGCAATAGACTAGTACCTCAATGTAAGCGATGCCAAGGCTTCCGACATACTCAAGCGTACTGCCAAAAAGAACCGCGATGTGTCAAATGCGCCGGTGGACATCTTTCAAAAGATTGCAACGTAAGCAGTCAGGCCCCAGCGACTTGCGCCAATTGTAATGGAAGTCACCCGGCGAGCTACCGAGGTTGCGAAATCGCAATAGAGCTACAAAAACGTCACGAAACTGTTAAGCAACATATTGTTGATAGGGCCACAACCCCAAAACGTTCTAGAGCTGACAAGCCGAAAACTCCCAAATCGGTCAGAAATACGAGATTGACGAGAAAAAATATACAAACTCCGCAAGAAAACGTCGCCGGTCCAAGTACAAAGGGAAAATCATCACTCATCGGCCCAAGATCGTACGCTGAAGTCGCGTCACACAAAAGCAAACCTCCAGAACCTACCACAACAGATTCGGTATCTCAAATATTATTTATGATATTGGAAAAGCTTGAGCAACAAACTAAAGTTAATCAAGTAATATTTGACAAACTGAGCGAGCTAGAGTTTAAACCTCGCAAAACCAATAACAAATCATGAATATGAAGCTCATTAACATACTTACATGGAATGCAAATGGTCTTTTAAAGAAAATCGACGAACTAGAAGTATTTCTACGGGAAAAAAATATTGACATATGCCTGATTTCGGAAACACACTTTAAGAAGGGATCCGGACCCAAAATTAGAGGTTACATCGACTACCACGCGCATCATCCATCAGAAAATTCGAGAGGCGGATCCTCTCTCTACATCAAAGACTGCATTAAGCATTACAAAAACGAAGAAATTGAGCTTGACTCTATGCAAATAACTTCAGTATCGGTAAAAATAAGTCACCTAGATTATAATATTGCCTCGAGTTATTTTCCTCCACAGTATAGGCTAGCGGACGACGACCTTACTCCCCTCTTTGACTTACTTGGGTCGAATTTTATCATCGGCGGGGACTTTAATGCGAAAAACACCTTTTGGGGATCACGGTGCAATTCAACAAGAGGTAGAGTACTCTTCAAAGCTAGCATGAAACGTGGCGTGGTTTTCCTTTCGACGGGAAAGCCAACGTATTGGCCAACCGACAGAAACAAAGTACCTGACCTTGTCGACTTCTTTATCGCAAAAGGGGTTTCCCGCCACCTCACAAATGTAGAAGAAGGCTATGATCTCTGTTCGGATCACTCGGCAGTCGTTTTGAAAATCGGCGGAAGTCTAGCAAAAAATGAGAGAGCGCCTAGGCTAACTAATAACAACACCGACTGGGATGGCTTTAGGAAATACTGCAAAGAAAATGTATCTCTACATGTACCACTTACAACCCCTTTAGAAATAGAAGACGAAGTCGATAAACTCGTTAGAACTATCCAAGACGCTGCTTGGAACAATACTTCTTTCCGGAAGACTGGAGTAAGGAAAAGCGGATCAATTTACCCGCGCGAAATTGAAGAGCTCATACGCGAAAAGAGAAAGGCTCGAAAGAGGTGGCATTTGTCTCGAGCTCCTCCTGATAAAACCATTCTGAATGGGCTATCTAACAAATTAAAGCACTTACTTCAAGATTTTAAAAGTCGCGAGACTACCAACTACCTCGAAAACTTGACTGCCGATAGAGGGTCAAACTATTCACTTTGGAAAGCCGTGAAGTCCATTAAAAAGCCCATAGTACACTCGGCGCCAATAAGAAAAGATAACGGTGAATGGGTAAAAGGCGACAAAGAGAAAGCAGATGTATTTGCAGAACATCTAGAAGAAACATTCAAACCGTTTGACGGGGAGCCGTTGGTTGACGATCTGTATCGCAATGCGGAATTAGACAATTATCGAATGAAAACCGTGACACTGTCTGAACTTCGTCAAACAATCCGAAATTTGAAGAATAACAAAGCTCCAGGCTATGACCTAATTACTGGGGAAATTTTGAAGGAGCTACCGAAAAGAGCGTTAGTCAAGCTTCTCTACATCATAAACGCATCAATGAGAATTTCATACGTTCCACGGCAATGGAAAGTCGCAGAGGTAATAATGGTTCCGAAACCAGGGAAATGCCCGAACGACAAAAAATCATATAGACCGATTTCGCTTCTGCCGATTATATCTAAAGTCTTCGAGAAACTTGTGCTCAAACGACTGCAACCAATAATTGAAGAAAGACGATTGATTCCGGATCACCAATTCGGCTTTAGGGTCAAACATTCAACACTTGACCAGGTCTATCGAATAACTAATGAAATTGAGAAAGCCTTAGAAGCGAAAATGATATGTTCTACCGCTTTTCTTGACGTATCCCAAGCCTTTGATAAAGTTTGGCACGAAGGCCTAAAATATAAGCTACGGAAAGTTTTGCCGGAAAAAATGTATGAACTCTTAGAGTCTTATCTTGACAACAGACTATTTCGAGTGAGATACGGGAGCGAATACTCAGAATTCAAAGAAATACAAGCCGGCGTTCCACAAGGTAGCGTCCTCGGTCCAACACTGTTTTTACTTTTTACAAGAGATGTACCTCAAGTAGAGACAACGACTATAGCCACGTTCGCTGACGACACGGCTATCCTCGCTACGGATAAGACAGTCGAACAATCAACGGGAAAACTCCAACGCGCTTTGAATAAAATATGCGAATGGACAAAGGCCTGGCGAATCCTCCTAAATGAGACAAAATCAACGCATGTAAATTTTACTTACAAGAGGGTAATCAACTTACCTCTATTTATAAACTCGGTACAAATTCCATACGCAAACGAGGCGAAATATTTAGGCATGACCCTAGACGCAAAACTTAAGTGGAAGCCACACGTTAAAAAGAAACGCGATGAACTTGAAATCAAGCTACGAGAACTGAATTGGCTTATCGGACGTTATTCGAAACTAAGCGTATATAACAAACTGCTATTGTATAAGCAAGTGCTAAAACCATCTTGGACGTACGGTATACAACTTTGGGGTTGTACCAAACCAAGCAACATATCTATTTTAGAAACTTTTCAGAATAAGACACTAAGAGCAATCGTAAATGCTCCATGGTATATAAGAAATAGCGATTTACATCGAGATTTAGGCATCGCAACCGTTACCGACGAAGTAAGAAACTTTGCTCGCAAACTTCACACTCGCCTTCACGGCCATTGCAACCACGAAATAATCCGAACTCTGGATCAGACAAATCTTGCACGCCGACTACAACGAACAAGGCCGTTGGATCTAGCGTCGTAAGAGGAAACCGCACATAATGACGGTATTGCAGGTGCTTTCGTTGGAAGGTAGCCTGCCAAACGCGATTACTATACAGAAGCATGAACTACTTGTTAAGGAAACTTAGTCGTAGTCTTACAAAGATTGGGAGGTTTTTTAGTGAGTAAGAATCTCACACTACTATGAGCACGCGCGTTCGATTCTCATAGTGCCTATGAAGGTTTTTACCTACCCACGGAAAAAAAAAAAAAAAAAAAAAAAAAATCACAATAGAAAACGTTCTTGTGACAGATCTGTCCAGATCTTACAAGTTCTTACGGTTACAAACTTTTACAAGAGGATTTCAATTTGCATGGTTAATCGACTGATTTATAGAGGATTTAATAGAGATGGAGACATGGTGTTGCGCGCTTTTTCTTGGAGTTCTTACGCCACTGAAGTAGTCATCGCCCACGCCTACATTTCGCTCAGTAACACACTAGTGTTGGTAAGAGTATCCGCATTTATATCCAGAAGTATCGACACACTCTAGGTTGAGTAGTTTATTGATAAATCGCAGTTCTACAGAAACTATTAAATTTTTTCATATAAAAACGCGATTTGCTTGGCATCCCCCGGTCGAAAAATGTGAAAGACATCAGATTTTGACAGCCTTAGTAAGAGATCTATCAATCAATGGCGATGTGTGAGGTGGTTCACAATTCCGGCGTCATCGGTGTCGCACGCTTGCCCCTGGCGGTCAATTTTGGAATATGTGAAGACCTCCTATACACGTCAACGGCTGGCTGTTGTTGTCATCCCATTTGTCAAACGAGTACGAAAATTATTAAATAAGGAAAAATATTTTCCTTCTTTAGCTGCGTTCTCACTGTAATAATTAAATAATTGTGAAAAATTTACCAAATGAAATCTGGCCATGGTTGTTGTCTCGACGCGGCGGTTCGGCCTAGTAGCCTAGGGGATCCTAGGGGACCTTAATGCCTCAACCATTCTGGTCGTCGACGGTGAAGCTAAAACAACCATTCCCATTACATGCCACTCTCCCATATCCTTCTAATATCCTTCCCTCACCCAGCTCCTTCCATTTCCAAAGCCAAGATTATCGTGTCTATCGCCGTGCGTAGGATTTGTATGGCTGGGTGCTTAGTACCCAGTCGCGAACAGTAATACTCCGGATACCGGGCGTCCTCCGGTTTTAACTCTAACCTTGTCCGCGTATAACGGAGCTCTTCGCGGATGGACCGTCTTTCCCTCGTTATGCCCAATAACGATCCTTATGCCCAATAACGATTACGAAACTATTCATCTCGAAGTAGACACTAAAGTACTTCGAAAGGAGCGTCTGGAAGGTGACCTTCCTGAGCCCTCATCCGAAGAGAAACTTCTCTTTGATCTGGGTGGAAAGGAGAGATCCGGCATATACACGGCAGATTCGGGGGACGAAGCAGTGACCATGCTTCGGGAGGAAAAACTTCTCAAGGATGTGAACTTGCTTCGGGAGTGCGATGTCCGGAAGCAGTGCAAGGAGGGCTTTAGTAAGCGTTAAAGAAGGTGCGAAGGCGTCCTTCAGCAGAGGCCAGGTACAGCTTGGTCATGAGATTCAGAGAATTATGGGGCCAACATCCGGCAGCTCTCTGATGGCCATTGACCAAGTGCATCTGATCCCATGCGTTGAAACCGGTGAGCGGGGGCTGCTCCACCCAAGAAAATCGACCCGTCATCGCTAACTGATCGGGAAAAGCGCCTTAGCTAACGATGCGCTAGGCATCATCACGGAGACGGTACTACGAGCGAATCTGGGGCAGGCAATTGCGGGCACCTCGCCCTCCTCTGCCTTGCCAAAGAAATCGCTGGCGGATCCGAAGCAGACAATTGCGGGCACCTCGCCCTCCTCTACTTTGCCAGTGATGGTGTCTTTAAACTGTATCGCAGGGCAGTTAATTGCGGGCACTCAGCCCTCCTCTAATTGCGGCAATCCAGCCAAACCTGAAAGTGCGGCTGCCTCAAACCAAGCTTCTGCGGGACACCGTCCTGAGGCCGAGAAATGGGCAAACCTCCAGGCAATTTAAACATAAAAGGCCCTAGTGGGTTAAATAAGGATAAAAAATCCTTATTGACGCCTGCTTCGGGCGGGCAGAAAAGAGTTAGGCCTGATGGAACATCTGCTCTGCCAAAGCCGATGGCACAAAAGCCCAAAGCTGCGGTAGGTGGGATCCATCTCAGCCCTAACGATTATTTAAGAGTTGCTTTTGTTGACGATTCCAACCCTGAGCTTTGACTCAGTGATGAGCGGATTCCAACAAAGAACCTCTCGTGTGACAACGATTGAACGCTGAACTATCTTAGATCCAAAGTTGACACAATGTCCGACCTTTGGAAAGGCGCTGATCTTTGTTTGGTCGAAAACAAAGATCTGCCGTCAGCACCGAGGGCAAGGATATTTGTACTCGGGCCAGCAATACCAAAGAAGCGCCTCTTGAAAATGCTCAAGAGACTCAATCGCGGCTTCCCGTCTGAAGACTGGAAGATAGTAGAAATGGAAGAGCCAACGCTTGCCGGACAGGAGATTGCAGGGTCCTTGAACAACCAGACACTGGTCAAGCTCCCAGAGGTGAACAACAGGCTGAAGGTAGGCTTAGTAGGCTTAAGCTTGGTTAAGGTATGGGTGATCGGGCACAATCGGCGTGGTGCCGATCCGCCAGTGACTCAAGAAGCACCAACAGCAACAACAACAACAAGTGATGGATGTCCTGCAACTAAACCTTCATCACAGTAAAGCGGCCTGCGCCAAGTTGTTACTTCACCTCCACCAGCAAGCAATAGACGTCGCTCTTCTTCA
Source organism: Neoascia interrupta (assembly GCA_947623515.1). NCBI lineage: Eukaryota > Metazoa > Arthropoda > Insecta > Diptera > Syrphidae > Neoascia > Neoascia interrupta. The sequence continues at coordinate 94,865,926 of OX392464.1, read as the reverse complement.
AGAATAATGGATCTCTATGGGGGTAATTTGTGGACTTAAATCTGACTCATATGATATTCTCTATGGTACTAAAGCAAGCAACATGCGTAGTTGCAAAATGGCTAGGAAAAATATTAACGTGCGAAATAAAGGAATACCTACCCCTGAAGAAGCAAACAAAAAATTTGCGAAACGTAGGGTGTAATTATGAACTGAAATTTGCGTTTCATTTGCATAAGAAGAGGAAGACCAATAAGCCCAAAAAGGAAATTAAAAAGGTAAACATAGAAAAATATTAACTTTAACTTTCTACCCCAATACAGCGACGCTGATCAGACAACAGGCATCTTAGAAAGAGAAGGCTAATCGCCCCTCATTCAATGCTCATCATACATGGAAGGCAATTCCACCACACTCCCACCACCGGAATCCCTACGAACGCTTATGTGTCAAGGTGAAACCAAAGGTGAAATCAAAGGGGACATCGTCATCGGAGCAGACGCGAACGCCCATCACTCAAACTCGGATAGTAGCGATATTAACAGTCGAGGTGAGTCTATTTTAAAATTTATTATAAGACATAACCTCGTTATACATAACCGGGGACAAGAACCCACTTTTATTGTTAAAAATCGTCGAGAAGTTCTCGATATAACAATCTCATCTTACACTGATACTCTTTCCTGGAGAGTGTCAACTGGAGAGTATCAAAACATCACAGCTTTTCGGATCACCGTATTATAGAATTCGACATCTTGACCGCCAAACAGAGACCGGAAATATTCCGCCACCCAAGAAAAGTCAACTGGAATGAGTTCTCAGACATGATAATGTACGAGCTTAAAAGCGAAGTAGATTGGTTACGTAAAGAAAACAAAGCCTTAAGGAACCCCCGTGGTACTATAGAATTCGAGGAAACGCCGAAACGTCAATATGAATACCAGACGGACGAGGAGGAGCTTGCACGCGAAACGAATCCGGTCTTTAAAAGAGGCTTACCAAGAAACGAAAGGCCGGTTCTTAACCCGAAGTAGAAACCGTGCAGCAAAAAGAAGAAACACCAGCCGTTTCAAAAAAAGGGACAGGAATATCCCAAGAAAGAAACCGCCGACCACCTGCAATAAATGTCGTTGGGATCGCGGACTACGGAAAGTTGCGAAACATCCTTAAAAATACTCTTGGGACGAAATACAACTTAACATCACTTCGGTACAACGTATGGAAAGTTAATGTTGATGACTCTGATGCCTATCGGTCACTGTCACGAAAGTTGAATTTAGGGAAAATCCAATGGTTTACTTATAAAAATCTGCGCGAAAAGCCGCTGCGGGAAGGGCAACAGGCTAGTTCCCCAATGTAAACGATGTCAAGATTTCCGACACACGCAAGCGTACTGCCAGAAAAAAACGCGATGCGTTAAGTGCGCCGGCGAACATCTCTCGACGGATTGCAGTGTCAGCAGGGAGGCCCCCGCGGTTTGCGCCAATTGCAGGGGAAGTTACCCAGCGAGCTACCGAGATTGCGAAATTGCATTGAGTTACAAAAACGACCTGAAGCTCCAAAGAAAAGTAGTGAAAATAAGGGCCCAAGCCTAAAACCTCCTAAAGCAGATAAGCCAAAAACCCCTAAGTCGACAGGGGGTAAGGGTTTGAATAAAGGCAAAATTCAAAATGCGCAAGAAAACGTCGCTGGTCCTAGTTCCCACCGGAGTCAAAAGGGAACCCACACTTGTTGGTGCAAGATCGTTCGCTCAAGTCGGGTCACGTGAAAGTAAGCCACAATCGGCCGCATCAGATTCGGTCTCTCAAATTCTAGGCATGATTTTAGAAAAGTTTGAGCAACAGACGAAACTTAATCAAGTAATATTTAACAAATTGAGCGAGCTCGAGTTTAAACCTCGAAAAGCATATAATAAAAAATCATGAATATGCAAACGGCCTTTTGCAAAAAATTGACGAACTAGAAGTATTCCTACGGAAGAACAATGCAGACAAATGTCTGATTTCGGAAACCCACTTTAAAAAGGGTACGGCACGCAAAATAAAAGGATCCCCCCCTCAGAAAATTCGAGAGGGGGATCCTCTCTCTACATTAAAGATTGCATTAAGCACTCCAAAAACGAAGAAAGAGAACTTGACTCAATGCAAATAACCTCAGTCTCAGTAAAATTAAGTCACATAGATTACAACATCGCGACGAGCTATTTCCCTCCGCGGTATCGGCTGGCACATAAAGATCTTGCTCTGCTCTTTGATTCACTTGGGTCAAACTTTATCTTCAGCGGGGATTTTAACGCGAAAAATACTTTTTGGGGCTCACAGTGCAATTCAACAGGAGGCAGAGTCCTCTTTAAAGCAAGTTCGAAATGTGGTGTGGTCTTCTTATCGACGGGAAAGCCAACATATTGGCCAACCGATAGAAATAAAATACCTGACCTTGTTGACTTCTTCATCGCCAAGGAGGTACCTCGTTACCTTACAAACGTAGAAGAACGCTTTGATCTCTGTTCAGATCACTCGGCAGTTCTTATGAAAATCGGCGGAAGCCTAGTGAAAAAGGAAAAAGCGCCTAGATTGAGTAACAACAATACCGACTGGGACGGCTTTAGAAAATACTGTAAAGAAAACATAGCTTTGAATGTACCACTCAAAACGCCACTTGAAATAGAAGACGACATAGAAAAACTCGTGAGAGTAATTCGGAGCGCTGCGTGGAATAACACTCCTTTTCGGAGATCCGAACTATCGAACAGCAGAACAATATATCCACAAGAAATAGAAGAGCTAATATGCGAAAAGAGGAGAGCGCGCAAGAGATGGCAATGTTCGCGAGCACCCCCGGAAAAGACCATCTTGAACCACCTTTCTAACAAACTGAAGCACGAACGTCAAGACTTTAAAACTCGCGAGACTACTGCTTACGTCGAAAGTTTGACATCCGATAAAGGGTCGAACTACTCTCTTTGGAAAGCAGTCAAGTCTATTAAGAAGCCTATAGTACATTTTGCGCCACTAAGAAAAGCCAACGGCGAATGGGCAAGAGAAGACAAAGAAAAAGCCGATTTATTTGCAGATTACCTAGAAGAAACATTCAAACCGTTTGACGGGGAACCGGTGGTCGAGGAGCTCAATTCCTATGCGGTACAAGATAATTATAGAATAAAAACCGTGTCATTGGCTGAACTTCGTCAAACGATAAATAATCTGAAGAACAACAAAGCACCTGGCTACGACTTAATTACTAGCGAAATTCCAAAGGAGCTACCGAAAAAAGCTTTGGTCAAGCTACTCTATATCATAAACGCCTCCATGAGAATTTTATACGTTCCAAGGCAATGGAAAGTGGCCGAGGTCATAATGGTTCCGAAACCAGGAAAATGTGCGAACGACAAAAAGTCATACATCATACATACTATTTCGCTACTGCCGATAATATCTAAGGTATTAGAGAAACTGTTGCTTACAAGGTTGCAACCAATCATCGAAGAAAGACGATTGATCCCGGGTCACCAATTCGGATTTAGAAAAAGCATTCAACAATCGACCAAGTCTATCGAATAACAAACGAAATCGAAAAAGCTCTGGAAGCGAAAAAGATATGTACTAGCGCTTTTCTCGACGTATCGCAAGCCTTCGACAAGGTATGGCACGAAGGCCTGAAGTACAAGTTAAGGCTAAACTTACCAGAAAACTCTATAGAACCTTGGAGTTTTACCTTGAAGACAGAATCTTTCGCGTAAGGTACGAAAATGAGTACTCGAATTCAAAAAGAAAAATGACGGTGTCCCGCAAGGAAGCGTTCTCGGCCCAATATTTTTTTTGATTCATACAAGAGACATACGCCACGATGAGGGAACAATTTTAGCTACGTTCGCTGACGACACTGCTATTCCCGCTAATGATACGACAGTTAAACTATCAACAGGGAAACTTTAGCGCACTTTAGACAAAATATGCGACTGGACGAAGAGCTGGCGAGTCGTCCTTAACGAGACTAAGTCAACGCATGTTAACTTTACTTTTAAAAAGATAAGCAACATACCTTTATTTATTGACTTCGTACAAATCCCGTACTGAAATGAAGCGAAATATCTAGGAATGATTCTAGACGCAAAGCTTAAATGGAAGCCGCACGTTAAAAAGAAACGCGCCGAGCTCGAAATCAGGCTAAGAGAAATGAATTGGCTTATCGGAAGATTTTCGAAACTAAGCGTATATAACAAACTGCTTTTGTATAAGCAAGTGCTCAAACCATCTTGGATGTACGGTATACAACTCTGGGGTTGTACTAAAACAAGCAATATAACTATTTTAGAAACTTTTCAAAATAAGACACTCAGAGCAATCGTTAACCAACCGTGAGCAATCGTTAACCAATCGCAACCGTGACTGACGAGAGAACAAACTTTGCTCGCAAACTTAGTACTCGAATTCGCGGACATTGCAGCAATGCAATTATCCGAACTTTGGATCAGACAAACCTTACGCGCCGACTATAACGAATGAGACAGCATAAGATGAAACCGCATAAATTGACGGTATTGTAGGTGCCATCGTTGGAAGGCAGCCTGCCACACGCGATTACTACAGAAGCTTGAACTACTTGTTAAGGAAACTTAGTCGTAGTCTGACGGAAAATGGGAGGTTTTTTACTTACTTACTTACTTAAGGTGGCGCTACAGTCCGGGGTGGACCTGGGCCTCAGCCAACAAGCTTCGCCAGCCAGCTCTGTCTCTAGCTAGCCGTCTCCAGTTTCGCACGCGAAGTTGGCTGAGGTCCCCTTCCACTTGCGTGCGCCACCTGAGTCTCGGTGCTCCTCTACCGCGTCGTCCCTGCGGTGTGGATTCGAAGATTTTCCGGGCCGGGGCGTTGGTGTCCATCCGCTCTAGATGACCCAGCCATCGTAGACGTTGTGTTTTGACTCTTTTGGCTAGGTCGGTATCGCTGTACAGCCCGTACAGTTCGATGTTATATCTCCTCCTCCACTCTCCGTCTATGCAGACGGGACCGTAAATCGTCCGAAGAATTTTCCTCTCGAAGCAGCCTAAAGTGTTTTCATCCGCCTTTGACAGGGTCCATGCTTCTGCACCGTACAGCAGGACTGGGATGATGAGGGTCTTATACATGGACACTTTAGTTGCTCGAGAGAGGGCTTTGCTACTCAATTGCCTTCTTAGCCCAAAGAAACAGCGATTGGCAAGAGTTATCCTTCGTTTGATTTCAGCGCTGGTGTCATTGTCTGAATTGATAGCGGAACCCAGGTAGACAAAGTCCCTAACTACCTCAAAGTTATAGCTGTCGATGGTGATGTTTTGTCCAAGACGTCGGTGTTGGGTGTCTTTTCTTGATGACAGCATATACTTGGTTTTGCCCTCATTGACTGCTAAACCCATATTCGCCGCTTCCGTCCCAATACTCACGAAGGCTTCACTGACATCACGCTTTGTTCTACCGATTATGTCAATGTCGTCTGCGTATGCAAGTAGTTGAACGGACTTTTGAAAGATTGTACCTCTGGTGTTGGCGCGAGAGTTCTGCACAATTCTCTCAAGTATGATGTTAAAGAAGTCGCATGACAGCGCGTCGCCTTGTCTAAATCCTTTTTTGACATCAAAGGGGTCGGTGAGGTCTTTGCCGACCTTGACGGAACAGCGTGAGTTTTCCATCGTCATCCTGCACAGACTGACGAGTTTGGCAGGGATGCCAAAACTAGACATTGCGCTATATAGCTCGTCTCTATAGATGCTGTCATACGCGGCCTTGAAATCGATGAAGAGGTGGTGTGTATCGATTTGGAATTCCTGGGTTTTCTCCAAGATCTGCCGCAGTGTGAATATTTGATCGATGGTGGACTTTCCTGGCCTAAAGCCACACTGATATGTGCCTATCAGATTGTTGACAAACGGCTTCAGGCGTTCACACAGTACAGCAGAAAAGATCTTGTATGCGATGTTAAGAAGACTTATGCCTCTGTAGTTGGCACAACTCAGAGGGTCTCCTTTCTTCAGGATCGGGCAAACAATGCTGAGGTTCCATTCGTCGGGCATGCTTTCTTCCGACCATATCTTGCAGATGAGCTGGTGCATGCTCCTAACCAGCTCATCGCCAGCGGATTTAAAAAGTTCGGCAGCTAGGCCGTCTGCTCCGGCTGCTTTGTTGCACTTGAGCTTAGACACAGCTACTTTCACCTCCTCCAGGTCGGGTGGGCGGTATCGTTCGTATGCTTCGTCGGTAACGTCTTCGCCCGGGTTGAATGGTTCATTCTGCCTGACAGCGGTATTTGGTTCTTCCTCGCCGTTATACAGTCTGCAGAAGTGGTCTTTCCAAATCCTCAGCACCGACTGCGATTCTACAACGATGTTCCCTTCATGGTCCTTACAGGCTTCAGTTCGAAGTTTATACCCTTGGCAGGACCTTTTGATCCTTTGGTAAAACTTTCTAACCTCATTCCTGTTGTAACATCTCTCTATCTCTTCAACCGCGCGCTTCTCGTGCTCTCTCTTTTTCCTTCGGAGAAGCCGGTGCTCCTCTCTCCTCCTCTGCTCGTAGAGCTCGCGAGCAGCTCTAGTCCTTCTGTGCAGCGCCGCTTTGTATGCTTCCTGTTTAGCTGCATGTGCTTGCCGGCATTCATCGTCAAACCAGGGGTTTCGTTGTGGTCGCCGTGTGAAACCCAGCACTTCAGAGGCGGCGTCTCTGATGGCATTTTGGCAGTGTTGCCACTGGCTATCAATACTTGATGCTGGTTGCATAGGACTTCGTAGAAGGTTTTGAGAGACTCGGTTGGAGAAGGACCTGGCGATCTCTTGCGATTGTAGTCGGCCGACGTCAAACTTCCTCACAGTATTTCCATTACTTGGCGCTGGTCGGGATATCCGCAGCCGTACCTTGGCTACAACAAGGTAGTGATCCGAGTCAATGTTGGCCCCTCGGAAAGTTCGGACATCCATGATACTGGAGGAGTGCCTTGCGTCGATCGCAATATGGTCAATCTGGTTGACGGTTGATTGATCGGGAGATCTCCATGTCCCTTTGTGGATATTGAGATGTGGGAACTGTGTACTAGCTACCACAACGTGTCGCCCCGCAGCAAAGTCGATCAGCCTGAATCCGTTATCGGAGGTCGTGTCGTGCAGGCTATACTTTCCGACAGTACGACCAAAGATGCCCTCCCTTCCTAGCTTGGCATTAAAATCGCCTAGGACAATTTTAATGTCGTAGCTAGGGCACTGCTCATAAGTTTTGTCCAGGAGCTCGTAGAACATATCTTTGGTCTCGTCATCTTTCTCCTCTGTGGGGGCATGTGCGCATATCAGGCTAATGTTGGCGAATTTAGCCTTGATGCGGATCGTCGCGAGGCGCTCGCTTACAGGGTTGAAGCTCAAGACTTTTTGCCTAAGTCTGCCTCCAACAACGAAACCACATCCAAATAGGCGCTGTCTTTGATGCCGGTAGCAGTCGCCGTAGTAGATGTCGCAGTTTTTCATCCTTCTTTTGCCCGGCCCGTCCCACCGCATTTCTTGGATGGCAGTAATGTCTGCCTTGCAGTCGTTAAGGGCCTCCGCTAGTTGCTCGGCTGCACGTGGTCTGTTAAGGGACCTAACATTCCACGTGCAGATCCGGAGCTCGTTGTCCTTTTCTCGTTTGCATTGGTCGTCAACAGTAAATCCGTCCGAATCCGAGGCTTGTTTCCGCTTCGTGACTGGTGTTTCTTTACGTGGCCGGGAAGTCACCCCGACGGCACGACCCCCAACCTGGAGGACCAGATCCTTTGCTTAGCTCTAAGGACGGAGAGCCGGATAGCCCGCTCCTTATAGGCCTGAGCTCCGAATACGTCGTAGTAGCCCATATAAGGTGTTCACTAAGTAGTTCGGCCTGACTGGAACTATGGACGCCACCGTTGATTCCATCTGGGGAATTCCTCCGCTGCCGTCCGGATGCAAGGAGAAGTGCCTTAGTGGGAACACTCCTCCCCCCCTCTCTCGTCTGCTACCCCCAACAACCTTCCAAAGGGGTTGGAACCCAATCTCCAGTTGAGGTTTTTTATTGAGTAAGAAAACCTCAACTGGAGATTGAGGTTTTTTATTGAGTAAGAATCTCACACTACTATCTCACACTACTATATGTTTGGGGTCAATAATCCACGCCATCCGAAGAGCTGATGGCAATCAGCATGCTTGTATGGACCCTTACGCAAACATAAGGGACTTATAATAATAACCAAAAAATGTTGCACACTCTGAACTAAATAAGAAAAACGCACCCAAAGGTAGTGGAGCCTTAAAAAAAAAATCTATGGACCACTTTGTGGATAACTTCATACTAGTCGGTTTTGATTTTTTTTATGGCACAGATAAAATGATTTGCAAAGAACGAGTGTCGGACATAAAAGAATGGCAAATTTTGCGACAAACGGACTGTAATTTTGAATTAGCCCGTCAACAGAATTTAAATTCAATTTTTAATTACTTAAAAGACCTAAAGGGTTTTCTTTTAGCTTGCGAAGCTCGCATTCCGTATAAAGTGAAGACCGTATCCTATAAATATGGTTTTTTTTTAAAATTTAAACCAAGTATTTGTGAATATTTTTTTTAATTCTTTTATTATGATACATTATTTTTTACTACAGCTTAAAATTCAAGCAAAGAACCGTACTACCACTACTTTTATCAACTCTTTCCCTCTAAGTGCTTTGGAGCGTCAGCATATGTAAATTGTAACCGGAATGCTTCAGCGACTAAAACATTTATTTGTTTTTCAGTCCAATTATGTGTTGGAAGATTTTGCAGAAATATCATCAGACCCTGATAGAATTAAGCATAAAAATGTATTTTTTTTTCCGCCACACATAACAATGCAAATAATTGTGCTTACTTGAAAATCATTTTGGTTCAGAAGTGGAACTCTCCAGTGTAGTAAAAATGCTGCACAAACATATAAGTGCATTTGAGCAAATCCATCTGATTCTGCCAGATATGTGTCCCACAACCGAATGGTACAGTGCAGAGGTAGCTCCCGAGTTAGCAAGTTATTCATCCAGCGAAAAGAAAACTGCAGGTAATCTACACCGTGGCTCTGTAAATGGCGATGGAGTGTTCCTGAAAGCAAAGGAATTTCAAAATTTATCTATGTAGTTCAGAATTGTTGCATGGAAAAAAGAAAAGCAGTCGATGGGGCAATAAAAAGTTGGTTGGTCCTGTGATTACCATAAGATTTTAATAGAAAAAATTGCCAGATTTGTTAATTTCTTCTGCTTCTGCTAACGTGTAGATACTAAACGAGTAAGCTTCTTGTCTTTTGAAAACATTTGCTCCTAAGCTTACTTACTTACTTAAGGCGGCGCTACAGTCCGGTGTGGACCTGGGCCTCAGCCAACAAGCTTCGGCAGCCAGCTCTGTCTCTAGCTAGCCGTCTCCAGTTTCGCATGCGAAGTTGGCTGAGGTCCCCTTCCACTTGCGTGCGCCACCTGAGTCTCGGTGCACCTCTACCGCGCCGTCCGATAGGTGTGGCGGTGTGGATTCGAAGATTTTCCGGGCCGGGGCGTTGGTGTCCATCCGCTCTAGATGACCCAGCCATCGTAGACGTTGTGTTTTGACTCTTTTGGCTAGGTCGGTATCGCTGTACAGCCCGTACAGTTCGATGTTATATCTCCTCCTCCACTCTCCGTCTATGCAGACGGGACCGTAAATCGTCCGAAGAATTTTCCTCTCGAAGCAGCCTAAAGTGTTGTCATTAGCCTTTGACAGGATCCATGCTTCTGCACCGTAAAGCAGGACTGGGATGATGAGGGTCTTATACATGGACACTTTAGTTGCTCGAGAGAGGGCTTTGCTCCTAAGCTCCTAATTATTTATCTCCAGCCTACAATGATGTATTGTCAGGACTGGCAGCTTAGCGTTAAAGTAAATACTTAAATCTGAATACGTACGCAACATAGAAATGAAAAATATTTACCATCAATTCTATGAACAAGATCTTTAAGCTGGTTCACTTTTTCTTGGATTCCCAATTGTGCGAATATATAATTATCTTGAATGCAATCCAAAAACTTTGACAAGCACCAAAAGGAGTCCGCTTCAATGGCATATCTTTTTTCTTCAGACAGTTCCTCGAACTGTATATTTTCGAGTTCAATATCTGTAAGAAATTACTGAAAATAGAACAATTTCTTTTATGCTAACAATAAATTATGCTAACCAGCACCAACTGCTTCTTTTAGAAATACTACGAAGAAGGGTGTAACTAGGTCGTTGATACCCTGAACATATCCGGAAGCTGGATGACGAATCGCCCATATAAAAAGTATTCGTTCAAACATTTGTTGTACTAATGTCTGTTTAAATAGCATAATATGTGGATTCATTCGAGGAACATCGATATGGATCTGAAAACGCACATTAGAACTAAGTCATTTTTAAAAACTTTAGATCATGGATACTCACCTGTCGATAGGTATCCTGTTGGCCTTCGTCTTTACTATCAACCATAAAGTATTTCCTTCGGAGTTCAAAATAAATATCTCGTTTACTTTGTAAAACAAAGCTTCTTCTCTCTCCATTTGGTGGCAGATACTTGGACAGAAGTCTCCATGTGACAGCTCGCATCTGAAAAAATGTTATTATTTTTTAAATAACGGTACTATCGTTGTCTTTTTTGTATACTTCATCTTGGACAAACTGCTTCACAGTAGCTAACAATAGGTAGCGCTTTATCTAAGTTCACTGCCTGAAATTGAAGTTAAGGTTGAAGCCCCCCCTCGCTTCAACCCCAATAATGTATACAGCATTAAATCTCAAATGCTTCTAACAACAATTTCTTAAATTTTCCTTAATAAGTGTTTTTGAACGTCAATGAAGCAGACCACTTTTGCAAATATGTACATATACAGAAGAGCAAAAAAAAGGTACAGAAAAGCATACGACCGATTTGGATCCTTGGATCCTTGGGGTACTACTGCTCCATTGGGCTGATGTGGCTTTGGACAACTATTTTTTTTTACCTTCCAGCTATATAATTATTCATCAAGCGAGCTGCACTCAAAACCTTCCACGAATTCCTTTGCAGCCAGCATCAAACATCTCTCTGCCTCTGATGTGCTAAGTTCCATACGGCCACCACTCAGAAACCCCTAAGATGACGATGAATACCGACAAGCACATGCACATAAAGAGGAAGCATATACAGCAGATCAAAACAGACGGACTAGAACTGGTCGCGTACTCTACGAGCAGAGGAAAAGAAAGGTACACCAGCTTTTCAGAAGGAACAAGAGGGAGCAAGAGAGGCCAAAGATAAAAAGTTCGAGCTGAAGCCTGTAAGGACAATTATGGAAAAACAATTTCTGCAGACTGTATAACGGCGAAGGCGAACCAAATGCCGTTGTCAGACAGAACGAACCATTCGACCCGGGCGAAGACGTTGCCGACGAAGCAGTCGAACGATACCACCCACTCGACTTGGATGAAGTGAAAGTAGCTGTGTCTAAGCTTAAGTGCAACAAAGTAGCCCGAGCAGACGGCCTTGCTGCCGAACTTTTTCAATCCGCTGGCGATGAGTTGGTTAGGAGCATACACCAGCTCATCTTCAAGACATGGTCGGAGGAAAGCATGCCCGATGAATTGAACCTCAGCAATGCTTGCCCGATCCTGGAGAAAGGAAGGAAAGGAGACCCTCTGAACTGTGCCAAATACAGAGGCGTAAGTCTTCTTCACATCGCAAACAAGATTTTTTCTGTTGTACTGTGTGCACGCCTGAAGCCGTGTGTCACCAATCTGATAGGCACATATCAGTGCGGCTTTAGGCCAGGAAAGTCCACCATCGATCAAATATTCACACTGTGGCAGATCTTGGAGAAAACCCAGGAATTCCAAATCGATCCCCACAAACTTTTCATCGATTTGAAGGCCGCGTATGAGAGCATCTAAAGAGACGAGCTACGAGCGCAATGTCTTGTTTTGGCATCCCTGCCAAACTCGTCAGTCTGTGCAGGAACTCACTCTGCTCCGGAAAACTCACGCTGCTCGACTTCTTTAATATCATGCTTGAGAAAATTGTGCAGAACTCACGTGCCAACACCAGAGGTACAATCTTTCAAAAGGCCGTTCAACACCTCGCATACGCAAACGACATTGACATAATTGGAAGAACAAAGCTTGATGTCAGTGAAGCCTTTATGAGTATTGCGACGGAAGCGGCGAATATGGGTTTAGCAGTCAACGAGGGCGAAACCAAGTTTATGCTGTGATGAAGAAGAGACACACAATACCGACGTCTTGGACAGAACATCACCATAGAAAGACATATAACTTCGAGGTAGTTAGGGACTTTGCCTCCCTGGGTTCCTGCGCTGAATTCAAACGAAGGATAACTCTTGCCAAGCGCTGTTTCTTTGAACTTAGAAGGCTTTTGACCCTCATCATCCCTGTTCTGCTTTACGGTGCAGAAGCATGGACCCTGTCAAAGGCGGATGAAAACACTTTAGGCTGCTTCGAAAGATTTAGATTTAGATTTATTTCGTATTCAATATTACATTTAATTGCCACCGAGTAGTTGACAATAGTAAGTACTGAGATGTAATATAAAAATATCTTCATACTGAATAATTAAAAAATAAATAAATAGAGTGGCGCAACAGCTCGAGGTGAACCAGGGCCAACTTTTCAACAATGTATGCTGGTGTGTTAATTTCTTTACATACAAGGGGACCTACAATTTTTTGCCGAATCCGAACGGCACTTTGAGAAGTTTTTCAAGACAATTGATACTCTCGGAGGGCTTGTCAGACCCTCGCGGAGGTGGGGGCCGTGAAAAAGAACAAGTCTTTTTTTCAGGTGACGATGGCAGGATTCGAACCCAGACCTCCGGCGTAGTAAGCACACACACTAACCACTACGCCACGGCACCCCACATACTGAATAATTATTAACATGTAATTAATAGTTTACAATTTAAGGTTACAAATAATCTTTTAAGGAAAATACGACAAAAGCCTTCAATTCGAGAACAAAAAAAAATCAATAAAAATAAGAAAATTAATAATAATAATAATAATTATCACACATACCTATGTGCGAATAGCCGAAGTAATTTATGTATAAATAATTGAATAAATAAATATATAAATATAAATAACATGAACTTACAAATTTACGGTGAAAGGTTAAGCATCATTTTGAGCAATTTATTTTGGGATACTTGGAGCTTTCGAATGTGACATGCAGCTGAATTTTCCCCAAACTGGACAGCCATAGAGCAAAATAGCTTGAAAAATTACTTTCATAATAATGATTTTATTTTCACAGCTTAATAAGGATTTCCGATTTATGAAAGGATATAGCATATGTTTCGCAATATTTATTTTGTGCAGGGTTTTCATTGTAAGGTCTTTGAACGTTAGTTTCTGGTCAAGATGAACCCCGAGATATCTGACAGTAGGTTCCCAGTTAATGCTTACATTGTTGATGGTAAGATTGTTGCTTGGTGTAAAGAAAGACTTTCTTTTCCCGGTGAAAAAGATAGTCTGCACCTTTTCAGCATTTATTTTGATTTTCCAGGATTTGTAATACGCAAATAGTATTTCAATCGCATACTGTAATTTTGTCTCAATATTGAGACTAAACTCATGTGAGCGAAAACAGCAATTTCACAATCAGTGGGCGAGGAATATCTGATGTATAAACGTTATACAGAATGGGGCCTAATACTGATCCCTGAGGTACCCCTGCAGAAATCTTTTGACAAACAGAAAAACTGGTACCAACACACACTTTAAGAAGACGATCAGACAGAAAACTCAAAACAATTTTCAAAACTCAAAACAAGGCCAAGATGCCAAACAGTATCAAATGCTTTTTCAACATCAAGCAGTACAAGGCCGGTGGATTTACCCAAGAGGCGGTTGTTTTTTATGTGCTTACATACTCGAAGCACTTGGTGGGAGGTACTGTGACCACTTCTAAATCCAAATTGTTCATTAGGTAGAATTCTATTTTCCTCGATGACTTTTAAGAGCTTTTCTTTAAGCACTTTTTCAAACACCTTACTAAGACTGCTTAGTAAACTTATTGGCCTATGACTATTTGCGCTATCAGGGGGCTTTCCAGGTTTGGGGATGGGTATAGCTTTGGCTATTTTTTAATCACTTGAAAAGTATTGAATCTTTAGGCAGCATTTATAATGAAGGTCAAAAAACGATTGCATTATTTGGTTACTTTTTCAGGTTAAAATTTTTTACTTTGTCAAGACCATCAGATTTCCTTGCCGATAAGGAGCAAAGAATGCGCCTAACACTTTGTTGAGAAACGTACTCATCTTGGGGAGTATCATGCAGTCACCGTCTATCCTTTGAACCGATCACATCGTTCTCTGATTAGTGCGTGCCTTAGTTTTTGCCCACAGTGTGCAAACCAGTATCTCCCGTTATACCTACCACATATCTTTTCTTTTCTGTGTTTTTAACAAGTGTTAAACTTTTCGATCCTACCTAAGCTAGAGTCGTACCCGAGTGCAACATGGCCCCCGGGCCGGATAGAACTAATCGATACAAAGATCTCGATGTAGATTCTGCATTCGAAACCCAACCAAAAAAAAAAACAAAAAACATCAACTTCTCCCATCGATTTCCCCTCTTTACCCAGCAAATGCAATGTAAATAACCCAAAATTCATAATAATAACTCCCAAAAGCAGTGATACTCCCATAACTTCTCTCAGCCCATTCTTCCTCAAAAAAGCAATAGACAACGTTAGCACCGAATACGACCAAATATCCCAACTCCGAGACGGCAACCTACTCATGAGAACCAAATCGCAAAAAATTGCCGATAGGTTTATCAAAATCACCAACTAAGCGAATTAGTATGCCCCGTAGAAATAAAATTGCATGACCGCTTAAATGAATCCAAAGGAATTGCTTTATCCTCCATGCCTTATCAATGTCTCCGAAACAGAGATAGTCACAGAAATGAAGGCACAAGGCGTAACAAGTGTATACAAATACACTAAACTGGATGATAAGGGAAGACCGAAACCATCCGGCCTTATGTTATTCACTTTCGATCTTTACTCTCCTCCAAAAAGCATCGACATTGGTTTTTATAATGCTAAAGTTTCTGAGTACGTTCCAAATCCCATGCGATGCCGAAACTGCCAACGCCTTGGACACACTACAAAACGCTGCAACGGCAGTATGTCATGTGATACATGTAACCTTCCACCACACTCCCCGGATGCTTGCTCACGCGTTATGTGCGCGAACTGTTCGCTACCACAGCCTTCGTCCTCAAAAACATGTCCAAGGTACAAGCAAGCCAAGGCCATTCTAGTGATAAAAACAACGAACAAATGCTCTTTTGGAGAGGCAAAACGAATTTACAGAGAGCAAAATCCATCACCAACTGCAAGCCAATTTGCATCATATGCCGATAAAGCTAAGCATGATAACCCTCCGCAAATAAATGCAACTACATCTTCTCAAACACTCTCAAGCCAAAACCCACCACGCCAATCCACCTCACCAGACCTATCTACTGAAACACTCAAGACATCAAAACGACTCAAAACACCCAAACAAAAAATATTCTCGAACACACCAATCCAGAAATATCAAACAATCTTACAATCGCTCCATAAAACTCCAACGTAAGTAACACCATACACTTTCAGAAGACACCCTCAAATCTCACCTCACACGCCACTAAAAATAACACTCAACTTTTACACCCACACGCCTCTAACTCAAATCTCATAAGCCAAATTTCAAGCCTCTCCAACCACCCATACACCAATCAATTACGCTAAGCATGAATGACATCACGTCAAGCCATGTCGATGATGTCGTCAAGTAAAAATAATACAAACACCACAGTTTCCGACTCTGTTGATTTGGAATTGAATCATGTACGCTCCCTCGGGAGAACATCAGATCAACAGAGTCAAGATCATAACACCCTAACAACTCGAAACCCAATATCCACTCAAAAAAAACTCTAGTACCACAAACTCACCTCAATCAATCCATGCCAACAAAATACACTCTCTTGTTGCCTCTGGTAACAAAAGTCCGTGTAGGCAGTTAATTCAAAATATAGCTCTCCCTCTCACTATTCTACAATGGAATATGAAAGGTTATTATAACAACTTTGATGAGCTTAATATTTTAATAAAAGAGCACAATCCAAGCTTAATATCGCTGCAAGAAACCCATTGCCCATTCCAGACTGACCCAATCAGTCCAAAAGGCTACGTTGGATACTTTAGAAACCTTCATACTAACACTACATCCAAACAAGGGATAGGTATATTAATTTAAGAGAACATTCCCCACGACATAACTCCTCTCACCTCAAACTTACAAGTAATTGCTTGTGAAGTAAGACTTAATTTAAAAATAACATTCGTTGGTCTCTACATCCATCCGCGAGAAAACTTCCAAAAGAACGACTTACATTGCAAGCCAAATAGACTCCCCAATAGTTTTTGGTGGTGACGTAAACTCGTGGAGCGTGCTCTGGGGGTCTCCTGTCCCAAATACAAGGGGGAAAATTTTCGAAGATTTTCTGGCAAACTCTAACCTTTCCTTACTCAACGACGGGTCGCCAACACATCTCTCGACACATAACACCCTAACCCACGTAGATATAACTTATTGCTCCTCCCAGCTTCTTCCGAAAACTTCTTGGAAAACCGTGAACTATTTCCACAACAGTGACCACTTCCCACTGCTTGTTTCTATAAATAGTGGGCACTCAGATGTAAACAGTCGCTTCGTCGCTAAATTTAAAACCGATTTCCAATTGCTCTTTATTCATCGGAAAAGTCGTTGAGTACCTACGTGACAAAAAACCACCCAGTAATACAAATAGGGAAGTCGCACTGCTACAATAAGCAATTCGAACTGCTGCCAATATTTCGATCCCACAAACCCACCCCTCCACGAACAAAAAGAAGAGCGTTGTTCCCTGGTGGAACCCGGAGCTCTCTTCACTTCGCAATCTTCTCAACTAAAATGTTAATATTAAGCAAAATTGACTATGGTATGTACATATATGGAAACTGCCCTAAAACAACTTTAAATATCATTAAACCAACATATCACTATGCAGCAAGAAGATCTGTCAATGCTTTTCCCACCAGTCCAGTTAAAAACATCTTGGCCGAAGCTGGGCTTCCTACAATAGATAACAGGAAAAACGCTGTTTTAATAAAACTAGTTCCCAAAATAGCTTTTTCCCGAAATTCCGTGATCGATGTCCTTGCATTATACAATCGAAAAATCACAAAACCAAAAAGAAAGTTCCTTCAGCCATCAGCACTATACTAAACAAGGCCATACAATTAGATATTCCAACTAGGCGCCCTTATACAACTTCAACAGCCTTTCCTCCGTGGGCCATAAAACCCGGCTCAACAATAATGTCGCTTACACAATACAACAAAAATAATACTAGCAACTCAATATACCGGACGTTATTCTCCAGCATTTCGTCTGACCTCAGATCGGACGGATGGAGTTTTCTATTCACTGACGGGTCAAAAACCTTTGCCCATACCTCTTTTGCCGTAACACTGGAAACTGGTCCCATTCTCCACATTGGACTCCTGCCTGATTTTTCCTCCATTTTCACCGCCGAAGCGTTTGCCATATTACAAGCTACAAAAGAAGCACTGAAACGACGGGGTAAATGTGTTATCTGCAGCGACAGCAAATCCGTTCTCGAAGCTGTCAACAACCCTAACATGACAGAACTTGTGATGGACATCCGCAACCAACTTGTCAAGTCCCCAAATAAATTGAAACTTATGTGGATCCCTGGCCACACTGGTATACAAGGAAACGAGCACGCCGATCACGCAGCCTCATTCAACCTCATCCAGCCCAGTGCTCGGTTCCAACATCCACTGCAATCAACTCTCAGAATGGACCTCGTATAACCACCACTATACCCAAATCAACCCCAACAGATCACATCCACAATATCCAGTGAATGTTTCGAAGGCCAAAATAACCAACTTCGTTCGGTTAAGACTTGGACACATTACTACAACGCACCAACATCTTCTTACATCAAACACACCACCCAGCTGCCGTACTTGCAACGTCAGACTGGACCTACCTCACATCCTTGAAGACTACATCGCCACCAAACCTGCCATCCTCAGAATATTCCAAAATAACAGTATCTACAATGCTCTCGTAACACCTAATGTAACTAATATTAATAAAATAAACCAACTTTTGTTAGCTACTAATATTAAAACATAGGTATTCCTACCATAGAGCTGATAGTCTCCGCAGCTAAGCTCTTTACTTCTTGTATTACAATGTAATTTTAATTACTTGATAAAAATAAAAAATAATAATAATAATAATGGGGAGTATCAACGAATTGAGCATTGAATCGCCTTGCAGTATCATTAACTAGCTGGTTAGTTATAGGATCACCAAGATGCTGAGAAATTTCATGATTTCTAACAAATGTTTGTGCGAAAGCATTGGCCTTATCCATGTCAGTGACTTGTGCGTTAAGCGAATTTTGTAATACATATAGGTATTCTCCTGTTTTTGTTTTTAACGATTTTGACAATATTCCAAAATGGTTTGGAATTTTTCCCTAGAGAGGAAAGTTTTGCGTTCCAATTTTCATTGCGCTTTTTGTCAATTTATAATATCTCAAGTAAGTTTTATAGACCGGAAGTCTAAGTCGTTGCCATTGTCTTTTGATAGAGTTTCGAATACGAATATAGTCTAATATATATTGTGGAAGTGTGGGGTGCCGTGGCGTATTGGTTAGTGTGTGTGCTTACTACGCCAGAGGTCTGGGTTCGAATCCTGCCATCGTCACCTGAAAAAAAAAGACTTAGTCTTTTTCACGGTCCCCACCTCCGCGAGGGTTTGACAAGCCCTCAGAGAGTATCAATTGTCTTGAAAAACTTCTCAAAGTGCCGTTCGGATTCGGCAAAAAATTGTAGGTCCCCTTGTTTGTAAAGAAATCAACACACACAGCATACATTGTTGAGAAGTTGGCCCTGGTTCACCTCGAGCTGTTGCGCCACTCTATTTTTTTTTTTTATATTGTGGAAGTCTAAAATAAGAATGCTGTATCCTTTTTCTTGGAGTGCATGAATATACAGAAGCTAAAAGTTTCTCAGTAAAGGTCTTAATAAGAACATCAATTTGTTCTTTAGAAGTCAGACATTCTAAGTCAGGCGAACTGGTGTTCCTGAATGTTCTATTTAATTCCAAGCAAAATCGGTTCCAGTTGGTTCTTTTAAAATCAAAATAGAACTCATCTTTTGTTTGAACGTACTCGAACATTTTCAAAAGGACGGGATGGTGATCAGAACTTAGTTAATGCAACGAAACGGGCAACGAGAAAATATTAGACAAGTTCGACAAATAAAAATCAAGTACATGCGTAGGGCTAAGTGGATACAAAACTGAAAAAGGAAACAAGGTAGACAAATCAGAGAGAATATTGCCCCAAGCATTTGCTCTATAGCATCCCCAATCTCGGTGTCTGCAGTACAGATCACCTCCAATAATATAAGCGTCTCTGGTTGTTAACAATTTGCGTAGATCATTTTTGAAGTTTTTTCGCTTAACCTCAGATGCGGCCTTTCCTAGAAAGTAAACACACACTATATTAACATCCATCTCCTCTTATTCTTATCTCCTCTTATCCCTCTCCTCTTATCCATCCCTTAACTCTTATTCCAACATATTCTACACAGTGAGTTCTTCTTCTTCTTATGGTTCCTCTCCGTTCCGGAGGTTGGAAATTATCAATGCAAGTGTTTGTTTGTTTGTTACGTTTCGAAATATTTCTGTAGTTGAAAGATTAAGCCATTCTCTTAGGTTTGACATCCATGTTGATCTCTGTCGTCCAACACTCCTTCTTCCTTCGATTTTCCCTTGCAGAATCAATTGGAAAAGTTGATATTTATTGTTTCTCATGATGTGTCCGAGGTACTCGAGTTTTCTCCTTTTGATTAACAGAATGATTTCTCTCTTCATTCCTATTCTTCTTAAAACTTCATTATTTGTGATTCTGTCAACCCAGGAAATTCGTAGAACTCTCCTGTATAACCACATCTCAAACGCTTCTATTCTTCTTATCGTTGCGCTGTTTAGTGTCCATGTTTCTGCACCATATAAAAGAACCGACCAGATATAGCATTTGATCAACCTTACTTTTAGCTTTAAATTTATTTCTCTGCTTGTGAATACTTTTTTCAGTTTTCAGAAAGCTGATCTTGATTGTTCTATTCTGCACTGTATTTCTTTGTTAGGGTTCGCATCATTGTTTATTATTGTTCCCAGGTATTTTATGTTGTTTACTCTTTCTACTTCGACGTTATTTATTTTAAGTTCGTAGTTTTGTAGTTCTTGACTTTTGTCAAACACTATGAATTTTTTTTTGCTCGTGTTTATTTTTAATCCAAACTTGTTGCTCTCGCTGTTTAGTTTGTTCATAATTGTGGTTAGCTCTTCCATGCTGCTTGCTATTATAACCGCGTCATCTGCGTATCTGATGTTGTTGATCAAAGTTCCGTTTACTTTTATTCCTCCATCTGGATGTGCTAAAATGTTTTTGAAAATTTCTTCAGAGTACATATTAAAGAGCAACGGGGATAAAATGCAGCCTTGTCTAACTCCTCTGGAAATTATGATCTCTTCCGACTCTTCACCTTCTATTGCAACATTCGCTTTTTGATTCCAGTACAGATTCTCTATTATTTTGATCTCATTTTTATCTAGTTGTTTGCTCCTTAAGATGTTCATCATGATTTCGTGTTTTACTTTGTCGAAAGCTTTTTCATAATCGACAAAACACACAAAGACCATTCTATTCATTTCCAGACTTCGTTGAATGAGCATGTTAAACGCAAAAAGAGCTTCCCGTGTTCCGAATCCATTCCTAAAGCCAAATTGGGAGTTACTTATATCACTCTCGAGCTTGTTATAGATCCTTTTATGTATAATTTTAAGGAATATCTTTAACATGTGGCTCATTAAACTTATTGTTCTGTAGTCAGAACAGTTTGCTGCCTTATTCTTTTTTGGAAGAGTAATAAATGTTGACTTGAGCCATTCTTCTGGGATTTTGCCATACCTGTAAATCGCATTTAATAGATTCACTACTATTTGAACATTTGCATTATTGAGCAGTTTGAGTAGTTCATTGGGTACCCCGTCAGGTCCCGTCGCTTTACGATTTTTTGCGTCTTTCAGCGCTTTTTCGACTTCGTCCCTTGTTATCTCTGGCCCGTCGGGCCCATTATAGGGTTCTAATTGCCTGTTTTCATCTTGAAAGAGGTCCTCTAAGTACTTCTTCCACTGGACTAGCTTCATCTTTGTATTAAGCAAGAATTAACCCTCTCTGTTTTTTAAGGTATTTGTCTGGTAATAACAGTACCTAGGTAACAGTGATTTGTCTAGGTAACAGTGAGTTCTAACGACCGGTAATAATGTGTGCCGGATTGATTTCCTTATAAAAATGGCAACACCTCCACCTCTTCTATTTGTTCTATCTACCCGGTAGCATTTAAAATTTGAAGAGAGTCTGATGCTAGATTTTAACCAGGTTTAGGTTATTAAAGCTATGTCAACATTTTTACTATTTAAAAAGCTTACAAACTCTGTAAACTTGTTTTTTATGCCTCTGGCATTCCATGTGACAATATTTAATTCATTATTAACCATATTACTTAACATTGGAATACAAGAACTTAGTAGCTAACTGCGCGATGGCATTAAATTGATCTTACAAACACTTAATTTAGAAATCATTATCAAGGTATTCAATTCGTCCATCGAAAATAATTCACCACCAGTGGCGGTCGGAACGTTGGCGGATGAAAACACTTTAGGCTGCTTCGAAAGGAAAATTCTTCGGACGGTTTACGGTCCCATCTGTATAGACGGAGAGTGGAGGAGAAGATATAATATCGAACTGTATGGGCTGTACAGAGACACCAACCCAGCCAGAAGAGTAAAAATACAAAGGCTACGATGGCTGGGTCATCTAGAGCGGATGGACACCTGCACCCCGGCCCGGAAAATCTTCGAAACCAACCCGTAGGAACGGCGCAGTAGAGTAGCGGACGCAGGTGGCGCGCGCAATTGGAAGAGGACCTCTGTCAACTTCGCGTGCTAAACTGTTGACGGTTAGCTGGAGGCAAAGCTGGCTGGCGAAGCTTGTTGGCTGAGGCCCAGGTTCACCCCGGATTGTAGCGCGACCTTAAAAGTAAAGTTATAGATTGGCACAACAGCTCTAGGTAAACCAGGACCAACTTCTCAACAACGTATGCTCTGTGTGTTGATTTCTTTACATACAATTTGGGGACCTACAATTTGTTGCCGAATCACAACGGCACTTTGAGAAGTTTCATTCTAGCCAAATGTTACTCTTGGAGCGTTTGTCAGACCCTAGCGGAGGTGAGAACCGTGAAAAAGAACGAGTCCTTCTTTTCAGGTGACGACGCGACAGTAGAATTCGACTACTAGACCTTCGGAGTAGTAAGCACACACGTTAACAACTACGCCACGCACCCCACATTTCAGAATGAATACAAAAACAGTAATATTTCGGAACCGAAATATTCCGATGATAAAATCACCAAACCCGCATATAAAATGTCCCAGACTTTTCAAATGAACTTAAAAACCATACGAGTTGTAAAACCGCTATTGATTTCTACGATTGTTTTTAATTCGCAATGCAATACCCAACTAAATTAAAATTAATGATGATTTAATTTACCTGCTTCGGTAGTCCTGACCAGCTCAATTGCTTCAAATTTGTGAGATCTAAGCACGGAGAGCTTATTAGCGCTGCCAATTTCGTTATCTTTGACTGGTTATCCTCGCATTCTGTTGACGATGAATTTAATCTTTGTAGTTGTGGCCATCCTGGGTACGCATAAAATCGTCTACATCTATGCAAAAGCATACGTTAAAGGTTTGTTTATGTTTCAAAATAATGATTTTTTTCAAAATAATAATAAAATAAAATCTAACAATGATGAACATAGCTCAAAGTATTTTCAAATACCGTTATTTCCATTTGCAAATGTAATAACTTTTTTTTTACCCTTTTCTATACTTTTTAAAAACATGCAAAAAAAACTAGCTTCATCGACAGCTAAATTTTCTTAAAGTTTTGAGTTTTTGTGTGGTTAAATGAGAAGATTTGTAAAACACAATTTTAAAAACAATAATCAAATTTAATTTAAAAACTAACCGAACTTATCGTTGCTTGGGGAGCGGTCCCTATGGCAATTGAAAAGTGAAAAATTACAACAATTTACAATTCTACAACGTTATAATAATGGCTAGTCCTAGTTCTCCTTCTTCTCACTAATTGCGAAAATACTCCGACTTGAGTTTCAAAGAGAGAGAGAAATGGATCAAAAACCGAAAAACTGCAACAGTATTATAATTTTTCATAAAATGCTTTCGTCATTGGCTTCCTTGTTTCTTTAGTTTGCAGTCGGTAGCTCGCAGTATTGGTAGCCACACTTGTGTGTTTTGATACTGTTTGTTGCTTTTATTTGTTTTTTAAATACTTGTTCTTTTATGGGAAAGCGTAGGAAGAGTTGTCACTTAATGTCAGCACCATTATAATATAAGGGTTCCTGCCGATGTTCGCCTGGCAGCGTTTGAAATGATTATAGGACTAGCCATTATAATAATGTTGTAGAATTGTAAATTGTTGTAATTTTTCACTTTTCAATAATCAAATTTGTTTTTAAAGATTACTTAATTGTGAAATTGAAAACATTAATATTGATAATATAAATATATATATAATAGCTATAAGACCAAATGTGAATTATATAGAAAAAACATTTGTACAAACCTACTAGGATTATTGGAGCAAATACTCTCAGACGACTGATGCTCCTTGGGATATTCGCAGATTAAAGTATTTTGGAAGGATGCAGAAGGAATGTCTTGCGGTGTTGCCTCAAAACCCTCTGAAGTCTTTTCAGAGCGGTTTAGTTTTTCTGAAAAAACAATATTGCAAATTTTACTTCGTAGCTAAAATGTAAAATTCTATAAACGACGCATTCAGTTTTTTTAAGTCAATAATTGTACATTACAAACACTGCAGGGCAAAAGTTTGAGCCCAGCCTGTTCCATATATTTGAATCATGCCGGTGGTCAGAGGCATTGGCCGTAGTCTTTCAAAACAGCAAATACGTCGTTGTCAGCGTTATACTCGCGGAAGTGCAATACGCAATGTTGTCAATGACCACATCGCTTGATTGCATTTTCGCAGTAATAATTAGGTCAAGCGACAACGACCGGATCGCTGACCTCCGCCGACGGTTCCAACTGGAATGCGAATCGATGAGTCTGAGTTAAGCTACGAAACAAGTCGGTTGTCTTTTGTTTTTCTAGTGGATTCACATCATAAATTATAACAATTTCATAGAAGTTTTAATTAATTTTTTTACCTGAACAACACCCAACACGTTAAGGGGATCAAATTGGATTTTTAATCCAGTTTTCACGAGAAAGGGGTGTTTTGTAAATGTGGGAAAACTATGGTTTATTGGGAAGTTTCTGGATTTTTCACATTTACAATTTTTAATACTTTTGGCTGGTGAATCAGCACTGTTTTGTTACTCCGTACATAAAAAGGGTTTTCAAACCTCAATATTATACCTGCATTACAAGGATTTTAAGCCACACTTTGTAGTCGAAAGTATTATTTGGTATTCTTCACTTCTATGATTACAACTAATTTAAAATGAGAAAAGTCACGGAAACCACAATTGCGGAGTTTTCTGAAATCATAGCACTTATCAGAGAGGGCAAATCGCAGCGAGAAGTTGCATTGTAGTTGAAGACAGTCCTGACGGCTAGGACAGGACGGCCTAAATCGACAACCTAACAGGAGGTTCTATTAATAGCAAGAACTAGCAAATGAAAAAGGTAAAAATAGCATCCGAAATACGTGCCGAAATAAATACAACGCGGGATATGATGTCCTTAACAACGGTCAAACAGAGTTTAGGGAGTGCTAGGCTTTTTGGACGCTTAGCTGTTTGAGAACTCTTTTTGCGACCACAAAATAAGCTTTAAAGGTAAGAATTGGCCAAACCGCATAACGACTGGACAGAAGAAGGGAAGATAGGAAGGTAGGTGACGGTTCAAGAATGAACCCAAGTAGCACTTGATGTACCTTTTTCATACCACGACGCGTGTTGCCTGGTTTTTGAGGTCGGTGCCTATATCCATCCAACTAATGGAGTTGAGTGACGGGGGTGTAATCAGCTAAGTTGAAGGGGTGAAGGTCATCTCTGATTTTCACATTTTGTGACAATCAGTTCGTCCCTCTTTCTTGAAGCCTTTCTTGAAGTGATTTGGGTGTGGTGTAGTCAGTTAGAAACGGAACCAAGCCATTTGGTAACGAGTACAGGATGTAGCTGTGGCCGTACGGTCTTGCAGTCCAGCAACCAGATTCCCTGAGACTAACTGCACTGCTTAGTGCGATATCTTTTATATGTAGATCGAATGGCAAAACATGGAGGAGTGCAGTAAGGGCAAACGTTAGTGCACCCGTGGTGCCTATGCTGGCTGTTCTTTGCAGTCTTTTTTTTTTTTTGAATACTGGGTGGACGGAGGCTTAAACTCCAAAATCTTTCAAAGATACCAATACGCCCACTATAGCAGGTATATAATACCGAAGTGGCTGAAAATGGTTATGCCCGATTTCAACGTGCTAAAAAAAACCACCCAATGAGAGACACTATGAAACTGCCAGAACGCACTTCATAGTAGTAAATTTTCGCTCTCTCATAATACTTCTTGACTACAACTAAGTTAACTTAACAAGTAGTTTACGCTTCCGTAGTCCTTATCGCATTGGGTAGGTTGCTATCCATTGAATGCACCTACTAAGCCGTTCATTCGTGCGGCTTCACCCTACGTCGCTAGATCGAAGGGTCTTGTTCTTTTTAGTTGTCGCTCGTTGTTTACATCGTTAAGAGTCTCGTTGAGAGAACGGATCATCGCATTGTTGCAATGAACATAAAGGCGAGCATTTAGCTTACGAGCAAAGTTTTTTACTTCTTCGCTCACGGTAGCTATTCCTAAATCTCTGTGAATATCGCTATTCCTAATATACCATGGAGCATTCACAATTGCTCTCAGGGTTTTGTTTTGGAAAGTCTGCAACATGGACATGTTGCTCGGCTTTAACACCTGCCTGTACAAGAGCAGTTTGTTATATGTGCTTAATTTCGAAAATCTTCCAATAAGCCAATACATTTCCCTGAGCCTAATCTCGAGCTCGTCACGCTTCTTCTTTACGTGTGGTTTCCACCTTAGTTTAGCGTCCAGTTACATCCCTAGATACTTCGCTTCATTTGCATAAGGTATTTGTGCAGAATTTATGAACAGAGGTAAATTGTTAACCCTTCTGTAAGTGAAATTCACATGCGTAGACTTGTTCTCGTCAAGAGCGATTCGCCAAGTCTTCGTCCAGACACAAATTCTGTCCAATGCTCGTTGGAGGTTTCTCGTTGATGACTCGACTGATTCACCTGTTGCCAGGATGGCCGTATCGTCCGCAAACGTGGCCACGACAGTCTCGTCATCTAGAGGTATGTCTCTTGTGTAGAGCAGGAACAGGGTCGGAGCGAGGACGCTTCCCTGGGGTACGCCAGCCCGAATTTGCTTGAAACTCGAGTATTCACTACTACACCTAACACGAAAGAGTCTGCTTTCAAGATAATTTTCCAATATTTTAAACATGTCTTCCGGCAAGTTTTGCCGTAGCTTATATTTCAAGCCTTCGTGCCATACCTTGTCGAAGGCTTGCGATACGTCGAGGAAAGCACTTGAACATATTTTTTTCCCTTCTAAGGCTTTTTCAATTTCATGCGTTATTCTGTAGACTTGATCTATTGTGGAATGGTGAGGTCTGAAACCGAATTGATGATCCGGGATCAAGCGTCTTTCTGCAATTATTGGTTGTAATCGCTTCAGCAGAAGTTTCTCGAACACTTTCGATATTATCGGCAGAAGCGATATGGGCCTATAAGATTTTTTATCATTTGCGCATTTCCCCGGTTTTGGAACCATAATGACTTCAGTAACTTTCCATTGTCTTGGAACGTATAGAAGTCTAAGAGAAGCGTTTATCATATAAAGTAGCTTGACTAATGCCTTTTTTGGTAGCTCTTTTAATATTTCGCCAGTGATCAGGTCGTAACCCGGGGCCTTATTATTTTTAAGTTTGCTAATTGTCTGTCGGAGTTCAACTAACGAAACTTTTTTCATTCTAAAGCTATCAGGTTCCGCGTTGTTGTTTAGAACGTCAGCCAACGGCGGACCGTCGAAAGGCTTGAATGTTTCTTCTAAATGTTCAGCAATGTTCGCTTTCTCTTTGTCTTCTCTTGGCCATTCGCCGTTAGCTTTTTTTATTGGTGCCGAGTGGATTATACTTTTCTTGATAGACTTAACTGCTTTCCACAGCGAGTAGTTTGAGATCCTATCCGCCGACAAGCCTTCAAGGTATTCAGTGGTCTCACGATTTTTAAGATCTTGCAACATTCCTTTCAGTTTGTTCAATAGGGTTAATAGGGTCAATATGTTGGCTTATCGTGGAGAAAAAAGTCCACCCCACGCTTCATACTATTTTTGTACAGTAATCTGCCTCTTGTTGAATTGCATCGTGAACTCCAAAAAGTATGCTTCGCGTTAAAGTCACCCCCAATGATAAAATTGGACCCAATGAAGTCATACATACGATCAAGATCGTCTTCCACCAGTCTATATCCTAGCGGGAAATAACAAGATGCAATGTTATAATCTAAGCAGTCAATTTTTACAGAAACTGAACTGATCTGCATAGAGTCTAGCTCAACTTCTGTGTTCTTGAAGTGCTTTATGCAGTTCTTAATGTAGAGGGAGGATCCTCCTCTCGAATTTTGCGAAGGGTGATGTGCGTGATAGTCATTGTAACCTTTAATTTTGGGTGTAGACCCGTTTTTAAGGTGAGTTTCCGAAATCATGCAAATATCAATATTGTTTTTCCGTAAAAATACTTCTAGTTCGTCTATTTTATTCAGAAGGCCGTTTGCATTCCATGTCAGTATTTTAAATAACTGTTTCATATTCATGTTCTCTTGTAATCTTTTCGAGGCTTCAACTCGAGCTTGCTCAGTTTGTCAAATATAACTTTGTTGATTTTAGTCTGATTCTCAAGTTTCTCCAAGATTACAGCGAGGATCTGTGACACTGACCAGTGGTGGTTTCTCCGCTGCACTTGAGCTGGTGCCGCTCTTTTGTGGAGCTTTTACGCCTTTTGTCCACGCCTCCTTTGTCAATCTCGCACTTTTGATCGACTTTGGCGTCTTTGGAGTCTTTGGCTTAGGAGTTTTAGCAGTTTTTGAACGTCCTAGGCTTGGATTCTGACCTCGAGTATTTTCCTTAAGAGGTTCTCGTCCCTTTTGCAGCTCTATGGCTTCGCATCCTCGATAGTTTGCGGGGTGGTTTCCGTGGCAATTGGCGCAAACTGCTGGAGCCTTAATGTCAACTTTGCACTCTGTTGAGAGGTGTTTTCCGGCACATTTCACGCAACGTGGTTCTTTTTGGCAGTAGGCACTTGTGTGTCTGAATTCTTGGCATCGCTTACACTGTGGTATCAGTCTATTGCCCTTTCGCATGGGTTCGATTTTAACCCTGATGTTAAGTATCATTTTTATTTTATAAATATCGTTTATGCTCTCAGTTCTTTCAAAGGAGAGCATAAAAATTGGAAGGCCGCGTCTGATCACAGTGTCTCTTTCTCCTTCCGTTCGTTGCTTTTCCTTTTTAATGATATTGACGGCATCAATAATTTTAAGGCCTTTATTTTTTACGTCTTTTACGACGTCTTCTTTTGTGCATGATGGGTGGAGCCCCCTTACAATGACTCGCAGTGGTTTTTCGTACTTATTTTGATAAGTATACCACTCGATTCTTTCTGCATTCAGTCTAAGAGACAGTGCGCGATAGGAATCGGCGTTGTCAACATTTACTTTCCACACGTTATTTCGGTGCGAAGTAAGCTTATAGTTTTCTGTTCTCACCGTGTTTGCAAGAAGGTTGCGCAATCTCCCGAAGTCTGCTATCCCGACGATGTTTATTGCGGGAGGTGGACGAATTTTCGCTTCTGGTTTAGCCTTATTTGAGCCAGAGGGCTTATCTTCTTTTTGTATTACTTTGGGAGAGGAATTCGCCTTTCGCTTCTTGCTAGACCTTTTCCTTAAGACTGAATCGGTCTCAAGTGCAAGTTCGTCCTCGTCCGTGAAGTATTCGACTGCTGGTCGGTTCGGTGTTACACACTCTTTCGTTACCTCACAGTCTTTCGTTAAACGAGTATTTTTAATATCCTCGTTTTCTTTTCACAGAGAGTCAACTTCCATTTTTAGATCTTGGAAGAGTCGCTCCATTTCAGTAAGCTTAGCTCGGAGTTCATTATTCTCCTTTTCTAAGCTCTTAATTTTAACAGAGTCCTGGTTTACCGGTGGACTGCTTTTTCCGGATATGTTCGATCTAGGTGGTGGCGATCGATTTAGTTTTGTCCTTTTCTCAAAAGGATTTATAAGCAATAAAAGGCTCTCCCCAGAATCCGTAGAGCCTGCCTCCGAAGAGGGTGGATTTTCCAGCATAGCTGGGCTGCCACCTGGGGTAATCAAATCTTTCGTTTTGTTCATTGCCATTTTTTTTAACTTGTCGTTTTTATGAGAAATAGGTAAGTCACTTCTATTTTCATTTTTAAATACAGCCGCCCCTTTGGAGACAGACGCCGACCAGGGAGCCGCACAATGTGTGACAGACGCTTCTGGATTTTAATTTAACCTTCAGATTCATCTATAAGTTAAAACCTTACTGCCAAAAGTTGCCCCAAATGGAGCAGCATCGACAGCAGCCGTTGAAACATTAAAGAATATTTCTTCCGGTGGATTTTAGTCGGCTCTTACCTCGACAGGCATACCTTACCTCAAGGCTATTCTAACCCCGACCTTGCAGGGGTATGTCTTTTCAGTTTCGTGAGGTTATACTCTTTACTCAATGCGGGCCACCATACAAGAGTGATCTATACGTGAGAATCGGCACACTACAGCTACGTACATCCGAAAGGTCATCTTTGGTTGAGGTCCCCACTTCTTTCCAAAAGGTTTTATGTTCAGTATTATGTTTTCAGATAAGTTTAGGATCGTGCAAGACACCCAGGTACTTAGCGCTGGAGGATGGCATAAGCGGTTGACCACCCAGTAAAATCGGGTGCTTTGGTTTTAGTAGTAAAAAGAAATAGTTCAGTTTTAGAGAAAATTCAACGAGAATCCTGTTCATAACCACAAGCCATAGTAGGGGAGAGATGTCACTACTCTGTGGTGTTAGTGTTGCCTGGATGACCTAGTGTTATCTTGTTCCTAACATAGCGGATATTCATTGCCTAATAGATTCCTCAATACACAGGAACTAAAAGCTCCATCATTGTCTAGGATGGGAGCTAAGGTGCAGTCTTTGTAGTGTATGGACCTGTAATGGGCTGAACCACATCGTGGAGACCCGTTTCCGTGGATCTGCCCTTAACTTAGGCATGTTGTGATTTGGATAGCGATGATTCTTCTAGAAAACTTCGCATGTGGATGTCTAGGATACACTCTGAGGTTTTAAGAACAAAGGAGGTTAGACTAATAAGCCTGAAGTCTTTCGCGGTTTCATTACTGCGTTTGCCTACCTTGGTATAAGCACTATTCTAGCGCGTCTCCAAGAGTGGGGCACGTGAAACAGCTCCGAAAGATTGCCCCCTGTGTCAAGTTATTGTTAAGTCTTGCGTCCTTTGTAGCATTACAGGCCGTATTCCGTCAGGGCCTGGAGACTTAAACGGTAAGAAGGTGTTAATAGCCCAGGAAATCTTTTCCTCGAGAATTATTGAAAAAATATTTTTGAGTGGTGCATGTGGTACTTGCCAAAACCTAACAGGCTTCGCACGAGCATTACTGCAACCGGAAAAGTGTGTGTTTAATAGGTGTTCTAGGGCCTCCGCTGACGACTCTGTCCATCCTCCATCTGGCCTTCTTAGAAAAGAGGGTTTGGAATGTTCCTTGGACCGAATCTTGCTAAGCATAGCGGAGTTCTTAAGGGTTTCCATTGAATGGCGGTAATCTATCCGAGCCTCCTTTTTGGATGTCCTTATGGCTTTCTTATACCGACTTAGACAGTCCCTATAAGGTTGCCAGAAGCTGTGTGACAGATACTTAAAATCGCTCTGGTCATCATACTCCTGAGATTGGAGAGGTCTTCGTTCCGCTATGGGAAACCAGACTAGAAACTCCAGATTTCGACCCTTAAGCTTTCATTGTTTGTATAAATGTAAGATCTAGGACTTCTTCCCACTCGATGTTTGTCTCCGTGCTTGGAAAGACAAAGGTTGGGGTCGTACCCCTGTTGAAGACGGATAGGTTGGTAGTTAAATGAAGAAACAATCGTGACTCACTTTTTTCAATGCCTTTTGATCTGCCCAGCCTCGCGTTGACACCACAGCCAATATGTAGGATGTCATTTGTAAGGACAGAAGAACGCTTCGATAGACTTTTATGGAGCGATAAATCCAAGCTAGAGGTAATTGGCACGAAGCGGAGGGTTTGCTTTCGAGGCAGCGCTGAAGAAAATATGCTACCCTGCTGTACAGTTTCTACCTTCAAGCATGGAGACAGTTCTGTAATAGAGTAGGAGATCTGGTTCGACGGAGAAAATGAATACGGAGGCGTACAAGGCGATATTGGAAGACAATGTGTAGGATTCGTTCGTATATCAACAGGACAGCGGCCCTAAACACAAATCAAAACTTTGTCGGGATTACCTTGAACAGAGGGAAGTCGAAGAAATTTTAAAAGACATGACATGGCCGCCGCAGTCACCAGTAAAGACTCAATAGAGCTGTTGTGGAGAGGGAGCTGGATAGAAGGATCCGGAACAAATGCCTATCATCTGGATACCATAGAGGGTTGCGGGAACAGCATAGATACCAAATTGAAGCAATTCAAAACTTTATAATTAGAATGTCAATCTTATGGTGCTTTTGAGACTATAAGGTACAGTTTAAGAGACGACAGATTCACTGCTAGGACGTATACCATTGACCCATAAACTCAATGGTATACGCCGAAGACTCGGACGTTTTCGAAGTGTACGGAAAAGATCTGCATACGATGTCGCGCAGTCGTGGTAGAAACCTCTTGGACATAAGGTGTACCGAGAATTAAAAATTAGGCTTTTTCTTGAAGTACCTTGAAAAAAGTTTTCTTTCATGGGTACAATGAGTTTTTTGTTTGAAAATTTAATGGATATAAGTAAAAATTTGTATTTAACTTTCGGCTCATAATTTGGTTACCTTTTTCCGATGTTACTACACAGAATTCATCATCTCCCATATCCCATGCATCACTGACAGACATTTGATAATTTTTAAATGTAGATTCGACACTTTTACCACCGATTGATTTTGTGTTCTGGTTTTTTAGAATTTGGTTTGGACTTGGTCTACCAGGAACGACACGTCCACTGGTTTTCCAAAAACTCCTAGAGTTATCTTGCTTTTCCATTGTTTAAAGGGGCTCGACTTGCAGAGTTTTATGCTCACTATTGCATTAGAAGCACGACACACAAAAATTTTCAAGCTTTTGCTCATACATATTGCACTTTTCACTTTTTTGTTATTCCATTTGTTGTTTATTTTTTTTAATCATAGATTTTATGTAAACACAAGAATGCAATCGAAGAGTCAACCAAGCGATTTTTAAATTGTAAAAAGCACTGCAACCGGGTTACTTGAGAATCCCATAATAATTCTTCTTTTTTATA
Source organism: Neoascia interrupta (assembly GCA_947623515.1). Classification (NCBI taxonomy): domain Eukaryota; kingdom Metazoa; phylum Arthropoda; class Insecta; order Diptera; family Syrphidae; genus Neoascia; species Neoascia interrupta. The sequence goes on along the minus strand of OX392464.1, from coordinate 94,833,080 downwards.
TTGTTCTGTCAAATTCAATAAAAACATAGCCCGTGACTTTATAACGTTTTTCGATTGGTCTGCGATTAAATCTGAGCAGAAAATGTACTTACTGCCAGCTGTTGCACAATGAAAAAAATGAAAGCAATCAGTCTTTACCACAAATTACTGAATAATGTGGTTTTTTTTGGTATCGGGTAAATTAAAAACCAAGTTTTATTTTTTCGTGGTTGAATCAAACAAAAAATTAAATTGAGATTTTTTGTGATAGTATAGGTGGGAATAGGTGAGACCTGCCATAACTTAGTTTTGTTTGAAGGGTGGGAAGGCCAATACAATTGTACTGGGTCGGGCTAAGCAAAAAAGTACAATCGGAGTAAAAGTACAATGTTTTGTAAAAACTATGTTTTCTTCAAGGTAAAATGGTAATTTACTTAACCATAATGTTTTTATTTCAGCAATATGTTGACGGCACTATGCAACAATAACCATAAGTGACTCTTTTAAAAACAAAAACAATGACAATGCGGCGTGAGCGTAATTAAATCGTTACGCATAAGTTAGCGCAACAAAAAGAAAGACTTCGATGCGAAATGGTGTTTCATTTTTACTTTGATTTACATTCGCCAAAAATATCTAAGGTATTGAAATCATACTACGCCGAAATACTCTGTTAACGAACGTTTAAAATAGTACTTTGTAGGCGTTTCGATAAAGAACTTCTTATGTTTTAATTAAAGTTGCTGCCGTTTTACTACGAAATTATGACAAATATTTTTTTTGCTCAATGTGATATAATTACGAGAAAAGAGCTGAATGTCTTGAAATTCATTTTCAAGATGAAAAAGAGGTTCAAAAGATTCAAGGTTTCAAAAAATTCATTGAAGATGTCTATGTACCATACCAACCTAGCTTGAAATACACTTTTTACTTTAGCGAAAATTCAAGCTTTATTCTGCTTAGGAATTGAAAGTGCTTCTGGATTGCACTCATTTTGCTCAAATTAGCGATAATTCGAGATTTTATTTTTGTAAAAATGCAGAGCTATACGAATATTACCCATTAAAAACTTTTATTCTAATTGGCAAATTATTTTTTTCAACGCAAAGTTAATCTGAGTACATTGGCTCCGTTTTAGTATTGATGGAAAAAATTGTTTTTCATCCCTACTTTGTTAGGTACCAACTGGAAAATTTTCTGTTCTTTTTTGTGACGAAACTAGAAACAAAATAAGCCATTGTTATGTTTTTACATTCAAAAACCTCAACTTTATTATTTGCTACTACATTTGTGCACCAAGTCCCTTATAACATACGCATTTCGAAGCCTGCTTGCTTTAATTTAACATCCGGCAAGTCGTGGGTTCTTCTTCACCTAAAAATATACGAATACCGCGACCTGTGACTGTCGAAGAACATGATTAGGATGAAAACTATTTTTCCATTTCAAGCCCATGTTGAAATAAAAGTTTTTGCACTAGTCAATTCAATACAAACATTTTATAAAACAAAACAAAATTATTTCTGCAGAAAGACCAACCCGTTCCAAATTTACACGAAGTAAACAAGCGAACTGTCAACACAGTCTGTTGGTATTGATAAATCTGAAAATGAATCTTGCTAAAAATCGAGATTTTGTTCTGTGATTTCAGATTCGAGAAATGTCAGTTTTCCCCTTAATTTCCCTTCATTTTTGCCGGGAATATACAGCAACAATTTACCTTACGCTATCTGCTAATGTTAAGGCTGCCAAACGAAGTTGCATGGAAATGACAAATTCATGAATTTACTCACATTTGTAAACAAATGTCGGCGGATGGGTAAATTCCTCAATTTCAGTTTGTGGGCAAAGCTTTTACATGCTTGAACTTGAATATCTAGTTATTCAGTAATTTATGGTTGAACTCGCTAGTTGAGTCGAGAACATAAATTACTGAATAACTAGATATTCAACTTGCGTCCCTCTTACCCTCCAACACCTATTTGTTTACCTTTAAAGCTTTTATAAAGCTTTAAATTTCCGTGTCGGTGTTGTGCAACGGTTAATGCCCTGACCCATATTCACTGAAAGGTGGTCAGAGGCATTGGCCGTAGTCTTTCAAAACAGCAAATACGTCGTTGTCAGCGTTATGCTCGCGGACGTGCAATACGCAATGTTGTCAATGACCACATCGCTTGATTGAACTTTCGCAGTAATAATTAGGTCAAGCGACAACGACCGGATCGCTGACCTCTGCCGACGGTTCCAACTGGAATGCGAATCGACGAGTATGAGTCGAAGCAAATCGGTTGTCTTTTGTTTTTCTAGTGGATTCACATCATAAATTATAACATTGGCGCAGCCTGTATTTTCGAACCTTTATTAAAAGTGCAATAATTAAAAATATAGAAAACATTTCAAGTGAATAGTGAACAGTGCAAAAACATCGGCGACAAACTAAAAACTAAAACAATAAGTGTTTGTGCAACAAGACCAGTGAATGAAGATCGAAGCCATAGACAAAAAACGAAAAACAAAAATAAACGAAATCGCATATACTAGCGCGCACCACATAGCCAGCAAGCTGAATAAGCTCAGGTAAGTGATTCATTTTTGTTTTTAATTTTTTTTGTTGGTCGGTTATGCCCTTTTCATCATTAGGTATTTTCAAATAGGAATTTCCCCATTGTATATTCAATCAGTTTAAGCATTTCCGAATACCTCGAGTTGGGTTTTCTGTTTTCTCAGACTCCGTTAAAACAATTTTTTTTGTGCCTCGAAAAAAAAAAGTAACAAGTGTTTGTCAAACGCGAAAGTTGATGGCTAAAAGCCGCACCGGCCAGGCGTCTAATGGGCCTGCAGACAAAGGCTAGGGACATAATTAAGCTAAATTATTCAACGGCCGATTCAGTGGCTCTGTTAAAGGAATTGGATAATTTGGCATTATCCTTCCGAAGAGGACTTGTGGAAGCACCTCTAAGACATTGCATGCTCACCATAGAGGAAGAAGATTTTGATCAACAGCGTAGAGCACCGAATAGGGCTAAGGCCCATAATCATAAATTACTGAATAACTAGATATTCAACTTGCTTCCCACTTACCCTCCAACACCCATTTGTTTACGTTTTTTTTTAAAGCCTTTAAAGCTTTTATTTAGCTTTAAATTTCTGTGTCGGTGAATACGTGTAAGAAGATACAACAATAATTTACCTTACGCGCTAAGCTGATGTAAAAGCTCTAAAACGAAATTGCATGGAAATGACGAACTGATGAATTTACCCACATTTGTAAGCAAATGTCGGTGAATGGGTAAATTCATCATTTTCAGCTTATGGGCAAAGCTTTTATATCTCCGAAGTTGAATATCTAGTTATTATGTTCTCGACCATAAATTACTAAATAACTAGATATGCAACTTCGGACATGTAAAAGCTGCTTTGCCCACAAGCTGATATTGAGGAACTTACCCATCCGCCGACATTTGCTTACAAATGTGGGTAAATTCATCAGTTCGTCATTTCCATGCAATTTCGTTTTAGAGCTTTTACATCAGCTGATCGCGTAAGGTAAATTGTTGCTGTATCTTCTTACACGTATTCACCGACACGGAAATTTAAAGCTTTATAGAAGCTTTAAAGGTTTTTTTAAAAAACGTAAACAAATGGGTGTTGGAGAGTAAGAGGGACGCTAGTTGAATATCTATACTCTGTCCAACATAAATTGGCAGTACAGCGAAGGCACAAATTACTTAATGAATTAGATATTCAACTAGACTGGAAAGCCGGGGGGCCTACAAGCTGTTGCCTTGGTAATGCCTGGAAATCCATGCATACTCTCACATTTTGTCAATGTATTCCATACTTGAAGAGATTCACCACAAAGTTCAAGTGATTCACCACGAAATAATGGCGGAATCAGCTTTTTGCTCCGTCTACCGGAGAAAAATTGTAACGAATTCCAATATCTGGAAGTCGCAGTTTGGGGTCGTGTTACATGAATGTTGCTTTCCGTGAGAACTTAAAATAATTTTTACCGTAATCGGATTTGAGTTTTATGTACATTAAACCTCTAATTAATACAAACGAAACATAAAAAGTTCATATAAAATTTAGTATCAGCAATACTTAATTCCCTTTAGGGTTTATTCTTACGACAAGTTTAAGTTTTAAGTTATCACAACTTTGAAGGCAAAAAAAATCTTCCAGAAATAAATAAACGCAAAAAACCTGTATCAAAATACACAAGCGTGTGATTACCAATACTGCAAGCTACCGACTGCAAACTTAAGAAACAAGAAAGACAATGATAAAAGAATTTTATGAAAAATTAAAATACTGCTGCAGTTTTTTGGTCTTTCTCTCCATTTCTCTCCAGTTTAAAAAAAAAAAAAAAAAACTAGAGGGAGGATTACAATCCGCCTAGGCGAATCATTGGATACTCCATCCCAATTGACCACTGTCAAGCTCCAAAATGCGTCAAAAATCTTGGTTGTTAAATTTCAGTTTCTATCAACTTAATTGTGTTACTAATTTGTCAGTGAAGAATCTTATTTTTTTAAAAAGGGACGTGGAATCAACCCCTTTTCTATAACATAAACTTTTTTATCATATTTTTATCAGATGCAGTATACACGTATTGATTGCAGTTTTATATTCAAAATTTGATTTTTTACTTAAAAACGCCCCAAAAAGTAAAATTTAATTTATTTATTTGAGTTGATAGCTTACGCACATACCTGAATATTTTATAGTGCAAGTTTTTTGGATTTAAAGCAAATATATCAAATAAAAGCCGTTTATTAGAATGCATATTAAATATGACCACGTTTACAAGAGGGCGGTTTTCGCTTTTTTTTAAATGCCAATCACAATACACTTAAGTGAGGATATTGCAAACCAAATTTCAGCTTGCTACAACAATTTTGATTTTTCATGCTATTAAGTAAAGTGGGCGGACGTCAAAAAATTTTACACTTGTGCTGCTTCGGGACCTAAAAAGAACAGATATCAAGTCTCACGTTCTTAGCTCAAAATTTAAGGCCTAAAACTACCGACAGACGGACGGACGGACGGACGGACGGACATGGCTCATTCGACTTACAATTCGGTCTCGATCATATGCCCTTAAGGTCTTGGGGGTCTACGGTGATTATTTCTCTATGTTACAAACCATGAATCAAACTTAATATACCTCCTATCCTATGGGATGGGGTATAAAAACAAAAAAAATCATATGGCCAATTGTTGTTTAAGCACTTTCTTAAGAAAATTCTTACAAACACATTGATACAAGAAAAAGATCAGAACCGTTTTCTGACAAAATAACTTAAATAAATAAATAAAAATCAAAAGCCTTTTCCTAAGATGGAAGTTTTCTCGATTGTTTCCTGACTGTTGCTCTTGTTTTGCTGAATAACTAATATTTTCTGCATTCCTACATAATTAAAAACTGAACATCAATAACACATGAACGATTCTGGAGAAAAGAAAAGCCCAACTGCGTAATAATAATAATAAGTGCATAATAATAATAATAAGTGCTCACACGCATTCACCGTTGCAAAACCGAAAAGCATAAACAACAAATAAACAAATAGGTTTTGGGGGAAAGGGGACGCACAAGTTGAATATTTAGTTATTAAGTAATTTGTGACCCGAATTATATTGAAAAAAGACCAAATTCGTAAAAATATCCAATTACGCCATAAACATTCCAGTATTTCCAGGCACATTCAAATGAACTAAATTTTACGATTTTGTAGTCTCAATGTAGGCTCACCCCAAGTGTGGGCAAAATTAAAACAGAATTGTCATTTTGACTTTAATGACTTGTGTGTTATCTTTTATGACAATTCAGACAATGACACCAGCCCTGAAATCAAACGAAGGATAACTCTTGCCAATCGCTGTTTCTTTGGGCTAAGAAGGCAATTGAGTAGCAAAGCCCTCTCTCGAGAAACTAAAGTGTCCATGTATAAGACCCTCATCATCCCAGTCCTGCTTTACGGTGCAGAAGCATGGACCCTGTCAAAGGCGGATGAAAACACTTTAGGCTGCTTCGAGAGGAAAATTCTTCGAACGATTTACGGTCCCGTCTGCATAAACGGAGAGTGGAGGAGGAGATATAACATCGAACTGTACGGGCTGTACAGCGATACCGACCTAGCCAAAAGAGTCAAAACACAACGTCTACGATGGCTGGGTCATCTAGAGCGGATGGACACCAACGCCTCGGCCCGGAAAATCTTAGAATCCACACCGCAGAGGAGCACCGAGACTCAGGTGGCGCACGCAAGTGGAAGGGGACCTCAGCCAACTTCGCGTGCGAAACTGGAGACGGCTAGTTGGCTGAGGCCCAGGTCCAGCCCGGACTGTAGCACCATCTTGAGTAATTAAGTAAGTCAGTGAATAAAATTGGTTTTTACTGTATAAACTTGTTTTTATTTTGAATTGAATGTTGTATAAATTGATGGACCGTGGAAGTACCCTTCTGGCATTAATTACTAAAGAACTAAATAAAGCTATTGTCATAAATTACTGACAACTAGTTATTCAATTCCAGTCAAGTAAAAGCTTTGCTCACAAGCTGAAATTGAGGAATTCGCCCATACTCTGACATTTCTTTTCAAATGTGAGTAAATTCGTCAATTCATCAAATCCGTGTGATTCCGTTTAATTTTTTATTTATTTTATTTTTATTTATTTATTTATTAGTTGTTGTATCTTCTCACACGTATTCACCGAGACGAAAATTAAAAGCTTTATAAGAAAACGTTAACAAATGGGTGCTGGAGCTTGGAGAGCAACAAGAACGCTAATTGAATACCTAGTTATTCATTATCTTATACTAATGTAGAGTTTTTCACCAAGCTGTCACTTTTAAACATGAAAATAAACTTTTCGCTCGCACACAGGCCTACCCTTTCATTGTTTGCGTACCAAGTGATTTCGCTAAAGGCACAAATTACTTAATGAATTAGATATTCAACTAGACTGGAAAGCCGAGGGGCCTACAAGCTGTTGCCATGGATATACCTGGAAAACTACGCATACTCTCACATTTTGTCAAGGTATTCCACACTTGAAGAGATTCACCACGAAGTTCAAGTGATTCACCACGAAAACATGGCGGAATCAGCTTTTTGCTTCGTCTACCGGACAAAAATTGTAACGAATTCCAATATCTGGAAGTCGCCACATAATGGGTCGTGCTACATTAATTATGTTTTGCTAGAGACCTTAAAATCATTTTTATCTTAATTGTATTCCAGTTATACATTATGTATTTCAAATGCCTTCTAAATATTTTCATATATAGTTAAAAACAAAACACAAAAAGCGGAAATGAAACTAATTCTTTACTGCCTAAATGCCTGTGCCTCTCATAAGTTTGTGTTTTATGTTACCGGATTAAAGCTTAAAAAAGCAAAATTTACGGTTAAGTACCAATAAAATGTTTTCTACATGTTTTGACGAAATCAATCGTTAGTATATTAAAAAGTAAAAGTCATTAGAAAGGTTCAAAGGCACTTTTATTATTTTTATTATAGCTATAATTTGAATTCATTATTCGAACAAATCAATATTATGATATAATTGTCATCCTTATCCTTCCAAGTCGATATTATTGCAGGCATTTGAGATTAGAGTTGAACATTAAAAGTCAAATTGGCAACTGAGAAAAGAAGAATAATGCACTTTTGAGTGAACCCATTTCGTAAAAAAAATCAGTAGCACATTGAAATTGATTTCTGTCAGTGAAATAGCAAAGTAGTCGAAAGAAAAATGTTTATGTTTATTTTTGTAGGTAACAATAGAGATTGACACCAAAAGAAGCATTCATTAAACAAACAAATTTAATCACAAGTAAAAAAAAGTTTCAGTGTTGCAATCCAATGAAAGCTATATTTAATGCTTCTAAACTTCTTCATTTTTCTTAAATTTGGGAACGCTTAATATTTTAAGCAAGTAAAAATAAAAAGCCTTTTCCTAAAATGGAAGTTTTCTCGATTGTTTCCTTACTGTTGCTCTTGTTTTGCTGAATAACTAATATTTTCCGCATTCCTACATAATTAAAAACTAAACATCAATAACACATGAACTATTCTGGAGAAAAGAAAAGCCCAACTGCGTAATAATAATAATAAGTGCATAATAATAATAATAAGTGCTCACACGCATTCACCGTCGCAAAACCGAAAAGCATAAACAACAAATAAACAAATAGGTTTTGGGGGAAAGGGGACGCACAAGTTGAATATTTAGTTATTAAGTAATTTGTGACCCGAACTTTATTGAAAAAAAGACCAAATTCGTAAAAATATCCAATTACGTCATAAACATTCCAGTATTTCCAGGCACATTCAAATGAACTAAATTTTACAATTTTGTAGTCTCAATGTAGGCTCACCCCAAGTGTGGGCAAAATTAAAACAGAATTGTCATTTTGACTTTAATGACTTGTGTGTTATCTTTTATGACTTTTTTAAGATATGTATTTAAATTTTTCAAATGTCAGTGTGAAATTCACCTCGCTATTTTGGCGGGCTCTCAAATTTTTGTTTACTTTTCTCACACGTATTCACCGACACGGAACTCAAAACAACAATAACAAATAAACAAATGGGTATCAAGGGGAAAGGGACGCTTTAGTTGAATATCTAGTTATTAAGTAATTTGTGATCCGCGTTTATATACGGTTGAACCTGGCTTGAACTCTTCATATAAACGAAGCTTGTGATGTAAGGCTGTTGAGTTTTTTTGGCCGAAATCTTAACTCGATTTAATCTTATGCCCAACAAAAAACGAGTTAATTGTTGTGACAGCACAGATGATTCTAATTTCGATTATACGAACGAAACACATCAGCCTTGTTTTGCAACAATGTTTTTCGATAATAACAAATACGGACGTTTTCGGTCTACGAAATGGGACTGCTGGTTACTTTTGGGTCAAATAATTTCGATGCAGTTTGGAGTATACTTTCTGCTAGGTGGTTTAATGCTCTTAGTTAGTTTTGCTTTCGGCCTCAAATTTGCAATATCTTCACTATTTGACTATAACGTAAGTAGGAAGGTAAAGAAGAATAAAAGTTATTATGACTGACGCAATATTCGTTTATTTCCAGTTCATACGTTTTTCTGAGTTTGGCGGAAAGATGGTTGTAGGAGTTTTTACATTAAACTCTATGCTTGCGGCTTTCCTCTTATGGCTTATCGTTCAGAAAGCTAAACAATGCTTGGACTTCAGGTAAGTTTTTTATATCACTGTCATAAGGCTGTACCCTAGTGAGTACCTGTATCGCACTTGCTTTGAGCTCGGACCGCTCGGACCCACCAGACGTGCACTGTGTTCCCCTATGATGAGCTTCAAGATACAGCCATCGACGTAGTCTAGTAGGTTAATGCCAAGCAAAAGCTCATTGAAAGTAAGTTTCCTTATACATAACTCTAGAAGCTATCGCAAACCTAAACAACAGAATAACTCTGATCAGTACGATACTGGACTTGTAATATGTCATAATGGACGAAATTTATGTAGTGCTCTGGACACATGAGGAATTGAAGAGACGAGTTAGAAGACAAAGACGCTTACTTCGCAATGGAAGCGCTAAAATGCCTTTACATTCCTTACACCATGACTATTGAGATGTGGCAACTGTGTACTAACTACCACAACATGTCGTTTAGCAACAAAATCGATCATCCTGTATCCGTTATCCGTGCAGGCAGTGTTTTCTAAATGTGCCACAAAAGATTCCCTCTTATGCTAGCTTGGAATCAGAATATCGTACGGTTATCTTGGTGTCAAAGCTGTGAATGAATTTCCTTTTCTCTAGGAACTCGTAGAACATTTATTTGGTTTTTTCACCTTTCTCCTCTGAGGGGCATGTACGTCGGTATAACAGGCTAATGTTGGCGAATCTAGCCTTGAAGCGATTCCTCGAGACGCGCTCGTTAACACACTTTCCCTTACTGCTACCAGACAGGGCCCTCTTATGCAAAAATGCATTTAAAGAACGATGCGCAGCCAAAAGGAATCCCAGGTTAAGTAAAAACGTACTCAAAACGTTTACTTGCTCCTTCAACATTGGAAAGAAAGTCTGTTCAGGCCCTAGTCAGAACGAAGAATACGTCTAACCCGTCCTACTGTACTAATGAACTTCTCCCTCACCTTCTCCAGGTGAGTAAAAAGCTCATCCTTTCACTAATTGACACTCCCAGATATCTAACTTCAGTAACATATCTGAGGGTCTCGCCTTCTGACCTAACTGATGGATGACGATTCGCCGATAATCTTCCCTTGAGAAGTCATATGTGTAAGAAGTCATTTGTGTCAAGCGTCTGTTGTGGAATAACTTACATAAGTTGGGGATCGGTAACTCTCGAGTCAGCCGAGCTGTTGATATTGACGCCAATGACTTAAACCAACAATTCATTACGTTACCATCGCTATCTCTTTCCGTTGCTGAAGCTTCATTCTCTCCAGTCTTTCAGCCTGTTGATACTGTTTTTGGTTTAAGCGCAGTGAATAGTGCTGATGCTGATGAAGTTTGAAAGGGTTCTGCTAAAACAAATTGGTACATATCTCACGTCGAATAACTTGCTTACACCTATTCAATCAGGATTTCGCCAAAAAGACAGCTGTGTCACGGCCTTGTTATGCGTTACCGACGATGTAAGGCAGGGCTTAGGCAGGGATGAAGTAACTTCTTTGTTATTGCTTGACTTTTCGAAGGCCTTGGACTCAGTCAATCATGCAAGATTATGTAGTAAGCTTATACAACAGTATAACTTTTCAGTCGGTGCTGTCAGATTAATTTATTCTTACTTGATTGATAGAACCCAGGCAGTTCAAATTGGTGAAAACTTATCGGATTTTCTCCAGATTGCAACCGGAGTGCCTCAAGGTTCTATACTTGGTCCAATCTTGTTCTCTATGTATGTTAATGAACTTTCATCCAAAATCGAAAACTGACATGAGCTAAACTGAAATGGGGAACGAGAATCAGTGATTCTTTCCCGAAGCCTTTCCACCATAGGTGGTCGGATTTTGGACAAAGTATAAAACGTGTTCACTGTAGCTCAAATGGTAGAACATTACTCGTGACAAGTAAGGGTTGCAGGATCGTACCCTGCCAGTGAGCCACACACGGTTTTTTCTTTCGACACTTCCGTCCGCTAACATTTCAACTCCACTCTATTTAGACTTTATCCATATTCGGTTTTCGAGAAAAAGCGCGCTGGGTGAGTTTTTCGTCGATTTTGACTCTCCACAGGGTTTTTTCGGAGAGCTTAATATTTTATGATCTAAGAAAAAAACAATCCGTTTGTGACACCTTAAGATCTGCAAAGTACAAAGTGACTTGATTCACATAGAAATCAATCGCTCAGCAGACCATTTCTAACCGAATTTCGCAGGCACTTGCATAGAAAGTCTCTTTTGAATTTCTTCTGCTTTATGAATTTTTGTTAATTAAAGGTTATGTGTCTCTTTTCAGCTGTACATTCCATGGATTCCATCTAATTATATGCTGGTGGTACAATTCATCGCTGCCACCCAATCTGTCTTGGTGGCTTCTTAATGTAATCACATCTGCTGTTATGTGCATAGGAGGTGAATTTCTATGTTTGAAATCAGAGTTGAACAAGATTCCTGTCGCGTATTCGGCTTTAAACGAAAAATTTGATGTGTAATGTTAAATAGCGACAACGCAAATGAAATACATTATTATGCTGACACGAGTGATAAATTTATGAATAAAGAAAGTAAAAAATAAAATGTAGGATTATGATTTTCAATAAGCATTTAAAGAGCAAATGTTTATTCATTTCAAATTGTTATTAGTTTTTATACTATATTTAATAACGTATTTATTGTATTAAAATATTATAAATAAATTTAAGACAACATTTTAACATTTTATTCTTACTATATCTTAGAAAAAATTCACACAAACTTAAATCGAAACCAAAGCTTTAGATTTTGCAGTTATAAGCACGCTGAAAAGAAATTGTGTAAACAATGTACCAGCTGTGAAGTAAACCAGCGTGAAAAGCAACAATCCCAACTGTGTCATCCCAACTGCAAACAAGCAGCACACGGGTACAATCTCCGCAAAAGGGACCGAAAACTGTAGAACACTCCAGCACTATAGAACTCCATCAGTCTACTTGTGACCACGAAATATGTTATTATTTCAAAACGTCGGGATATAACAAAATCCATAGCGGTAAGTCCGAAAAAAGTGTGATGCTTCAAAATGTATAGAATTGAAAAATCACAGTAAGCATTAAGGTCGTCGCATTTTCCTGGTTCACTTTAACCATCTTTTGCTGGTGGTTTGGGCCATAATTGACCTTATTCGGTCTCCCTTAAAATCATGCTGGTCTTTAAATGCCAAGCTAGTACGTTGGTTAATAAGAAACTGGAAAGTTTCGAATGAACCATCGCTGTCGGATCACATAGCACAGTGCCGATCTAGATAGCCCCATAGGAAATGTGCTAAGAAATCCAAGAAAATCAAATTGGGAAGCTTTCAAGCAAATTTTTTTTTTTTTTTTGAATACTAGGATGGACGGAGACTAAAACTCCAAAATCTTTCAAAGATACCAATACGCCCTCTATAGCAGGTACATAATACCGAAGTAGCCGATAATGGTTATGCCCGATTTCCACGTGCTAAAAAACCACCCATTTGAGACACTATGAAACTGCCAGAACGCACTTCATAGTAGTAAATTTTCGCTCTCTCATAACTTCTTGACTACAACTAAGTTAACTTAACAAGCAGTTTACGCTTCCATAGTGTTGATCGCATTGGATAGGTTGCTTTCCAGTGAATGCACCTACTAAGCCGTTCATTCAAGCAAATTGACGTAATTCAAGCTACGTTTAGAAATTGCAGTAGAGGGCATTCTAAGTGCCATCACTAACGCATTTGAAAGTTGCTGTCCTCTTGGCACAAATCGGAGAGCCAAAGAAGTGCCATGGAGGATCAATAACCCGTCAAAACTAAGATCTGAGACGCAGAAACTGTTCATCATGGCTAAGCGAAACGGAGACTGCCAGAGCTATAAAGAGACACTAACAAACTACAATAAAAAAATAAGGAAAACTAAATGAAATAGCTTCAGGAAATTCTGTGACACAATAACTAGCACTCCCTGTGCAGCAAGACTACACAGGGCTATTGCAAAATCGGGTGGAGTGCCTACGTCTCTAAAGAAAGTGGATGGAAGCCACACAGAGAAACTCATTGCTCCAGAAGCTTTCCTGACACTTATGTCTGAAGCAGGATCAACACATCGAGACCTCGGAGGGAAGACTGGCAGATTGTGAAAGCCATTTGCTTTCGGGGCCGATTAGAATGAGCAACAAGTTACCAGGTATAGACGGAAAAACGGCAAGAAATGCTTCTCCCACACTTGGTAAGAATAGCAAAAGTAGTCTTGCTTAGTCTAAAAAAGACCAAACAAGAACGAAGTCCTATAGACCAATCAGCTTAACATCATTTCTTTTAAAAACTATGGAAAAAGCTGTGGACAATTACCTAAGAGTAGAAGTGCTAAGCAACTTCCCTCCTCAACACAGCTTAATAATAATTTCAATAGGACATATCAGACGGAAGATCACTTCTAGTTGCGTTTACTTGTCATCGCCCAAGGCTTAACCCATGGGCAGCTCAAAGTGTACCACAAAGCTATCTGGATATTCAAACAACGCGGATTTTCCACCGATATTTTTAATCTTCTTTCAAATGGTTATATTGCACTCGAAATAGTGGATGAAGGAGAAATTACCGATCCGAGCTGCTAAGACATCTTCATACTTGACCGAGATCGTGCTACGCAGACATCTGGGAGCAATTGTTCGCCAGCAAGCTTATAAGCCAATCTAATTTGAAAGCACCTTATATGATTTTTTTTTTTGCTTTGCCTCGTAAAAATTTGGACGGCAACACGCGTCATGTTTCTAGGTTAAAATAGGATCGTTGTTTATTTTCTTCCCATCCTGACCATTCTCTGCTTCCACTTGCGTGCGCCACCTAAGTCTCGGTGCTCCTCTACCGCGCCGTCCCTGCGGTGTGGATTCGAAGATTTTTCGAGCCGTGGCGTTGGTGTCCATCCGCTCTAGATGCGGATGTTGGATTGATTGTTGCTTCCTCTCGAAGCAGCCTAAAGTGTTTTCATCCGCCTTTGACAGGGTCCATGCTTCTGCACCGAAAAGCAGGTATGGGATGATGAGGGTCTTAAATATGGACACTTTAGTAGCTCGAGGGAGGGCTTTGCTACTCAATTGTCTTCTTAGCCCAAAGAAACAGCGATTGGCAAGAGTTATCCTTCGTTTGGTTTCAGCGCTGTCATTGTCTGAATTGATAGCGGTACCCAGGTAGACAAAGTCCCTATCTACCTCAAAGTTATAGCTGTCGATGGTGATGTTTTGTCCAAGACGTCGGTGTTGGGTGTCTTTTCTTGATGACAGCATATACTTGGTTTTGCCCTCATTGACTGCTAAACCCATATTCGCCGCTTCCGTCCCAATACTCACGAAGGCTTCACTGACATCACGCTTTGTTCGCGATGCGTATGCGAGTAGTTGAACGGACTTTTGAAAAATTGTACCTCTGGTGTTGGCACGAGAGTTCTGCACCATTCTCTCAAGTATGATGTTAAAGAAGTCGCATGACAGCGCTTCGCCTTGTCTAAATCCTTTTTTGACATAAAAGGGATCGGTGAGGTCTTTGCCGACCTTGACGGAACAGCGTTAAAATCGCCTAGGACAATCTTAATGTCGTAGTTAGGGCACTGCTCATAAGTTTTGTCCAGGAGCTCGTAGAACATATCTTTGGTCTCTTCATCTTTCTCCTCTGTGGGGGCATGCGCGCATATGAGGCTAATGTTGGCGAATTTAGCCTTGATGCGGATCGTCGCGAGGCGCTCGCTTACAGGGTTGAAGCTCAAGACTTTTCGGACGCCACCGTTGATTCCATCTGGGGAATTCCTCCGCTGCCGTCCGGATGCAAGGAGTAGTGCCTTAGTGGGAACACTCCTTCCCCCCCCCCCCCCCTCTATCGTCTGCTACCCCCAACAACCTTCCAAAGGGGTTGGAACCCAATCTCCAGTTGAGGTACTAGGCACCCGGTGTTCACGACGGGGAGGTGAGAGTAGGAGTTGATGACCAAGTGATCAGTGTTGTGGAATTGCAGTCGGTGCTGAGGATCTGGAAAAACAATTTCTGCAGATTATATAACGGCGAAGATAAACTGAATCCCGCTGTCAGACAGAATGGATCGCGCAATCTGTGTAAAGAATACACCGATTTCTTGCAATTTGATCCAGTTAATGGATGTTGACGGTTCTGCTGCATTGCTAGGAGGATATGTAACAGAACCTTACTTAGCTTGCTCATCCACTTTGCAGTAACGTGGAATAGCTTTATTGCCTGAAACTCAGTTCCGGGATGTGTTGCACCTGACAGAGTTCTCATTATGAGATATTACTTTGCCAACTTGAATCGTATTGTTGGCGATTCCGAGTTTTTTATTGCAGCTTGGTTACCTTCCTGTATAAGACTTCTTCTTCTAATCGAAAATAGGAGCGGTTAAATATTCGTAATTCCTCAAGGTTTTCAGATGTTTTGGATAGAGAACCGGTCACCGATGAATTAATTGGTTAAAACAGTGCCCATGGCAGGCGAAGTAAACAGGATTCAAAAACACAAAACCACTTTTATCAGCATCAAGCTCGAGGAAGTTTTCGTCGTAAACGCATTTCAATGTTTTTTTTAGGTTCTTGATTTTTTAGGTCCTGATTTGAACAAAATGAAAAACAAATTTACACTTTTAATCTCTCTTTTTTATTTTCTACCACTCTCATCTTACAAACATTTATTTATTTTTACTTGTTTATAATAGTTAATTAAATTACTGTGAATAAAGCTTTGAGGCTATCGAATTTTTATTTATTGATAAAACATTTTAGTTTACATTTTTTTTGTCCATATATACACTTGTTACAATTATTGCGTTATTCGGATTTTGGTATTAGTTTCCACATCTGTTTCACCGTCTGCGCTTGTGTTTTCATGTTTTTTTATGTAAACAGGACTGCACTTTCCTTTGACGCACTCTTCTGTTATGTGAACGCCCTTTATGTCCGAAGACGGTACGGTAAACATTGGTTCAAGAAGTAATTGTTCCTGAAAAATTACGTTCCCATAAATTATTTATTGGAGTGCATGAAAAAAAAAGCAAATCTAATAATAACACGTCCTGATGATGTACCAGCTATTGTAGTAAAAGCATGTATATCTGAACTGCTCTTATTCTCAAAGGTGTTTTCCATGTTTTGAAACACATCACGCGTTCAATCAGTAAGGATCGGCCTATGGATTTTTTATCTATTTCTTATCTAAGGAAAATAAAATCCACCTGGCTATCGAACTAGACTGCCGGTTCTATGTTATGAAGCGGGTGTGAGGCAACGGACTTTATCGGAATCAAGTATTAATAATCAAAATGATCCAGGTATATTGTAGATCACCTTGCCGATAGGAATCATCTATTTAAGCACTCAGTAATCATTGACCTTAAAATGGGAGACATTGAGGAGAACTTGTATTTTTTTAGTAAATCCGTTTCGGAAACCAAATATGCAATAAAACAGACGTTTCCGCGACCTCGAGCATCTCGTTACGCTCATGACCGCATATAAAAGCAGATAATAAGTTAGGTCGGAAGGGCTGTTTGCATTTGATGCAAGTTCACTTGAGGGGCCAGATTGCCCCATTGTGATAGGCAAACATGATGGGGCTAATATAAATATATCTTACTAACTATACCAGCCAGATCTTTTAATAAATCTTTTAAGGTCTAATAGTGATATTCCTGCCAGGTCGTCCAGGTTATAAAATAATTTGACTCCTTAAAAGGTTAGTGGTCGTTCTTGGAGAGCTTGACTGTGGCAGAGAAAGCGTTCTATAGACTCTATTTCTTCTTCATCTCTATAGCTTCTACAGAAGTCGTTCGCCAAGATTAACATTCGTGTAGCCATGACACCGATGGTGCAGTGTCCTGTAACTACACCAACGAGTGTTCTTATTAAGTTTCTACTGAGAGATTGAAGGGTCGTTGTTCTTTTCAGGTCAAGCACAAGCACTGGCCATAAGCAGTGAATTATAACACAGTCCTCATACTGGTTTGAAGATCGGCTAGTTTGACCTTGGTTGACCTATGAAACTTCTGGCTGTGTTGAAAGGAGAATGTATCCGTCGGTCAGCCAACGTTATGTCCATATCAGAACCTTTCTTAGCCAGTTCGTCCGCCATTTTATTTCCGGCCACGCCAACGTGCCCAGGAACCGAGAACATAGTACAATTGTGTGAAGGTTTCTTTCTCTTAGTGCCATGAGGCAGTCCTTGGCGAACTTGGAGTACACGAGGAGTACACGAGGTTGGCAGACCAGGGCTTTAAGTGCTGCTTGAGTTGTGTACTTCGACGGATTTTTTTTTTCATATTCCAATACTGTGTAAATTCGACGGGATATCGCGTAGTTAAAGAACCTGACGGCACAAAATTGAAAGGGCTTTTTGGGGTGGCATTACCATTACACCCCAGTTTTAACCCAAACTTAACCAATGTAATAATTAAAAATATACTTACCATAATCGACCGAAGTCCACGTGCTCCCGTCTGTTTGTCCATGGCTAATTTTGCAATTGATTTAACAGCATTGAGAGTAAAAGTAAGGTCAACATTGTCTAGTCGTAGTAGTGCTTTATATTGCGGTACAAGAGCATTTTGGGGTTCCGTCAAGATTTTTATGAGCATTCCTTCGTCAAGGTTGTGAAACGGAACTATTACTGGAAATCGTCCAACAAATTCCTGGAAACGGAAACGCATTAATTTTTTTTAATACATTAATTATTAAATGATAATTAAGAGATAAGATGAGTTTAATGTTTTCGTTTAAAATGTGTGACCCACGCCGCTGCACTCTCTTGGATAATCCGAAATATTAAAGATATTTACACATTTTATTTCTAGTGTTTATTCTTCTTTATGATTCACTCGAGAACAAGGGTTTAGTTTCCTACAAGAGATTCCCTTGTAATATGGAATAGCTCACTATCGGAAAGAATGAAATGAATGAAACTCTTGATTTGAATAGTTAAACTTTTTATTAAATGAATATAGTTCTTGTCTAGGAAGTCTGTCGGGAGGCATGCGAGCAACGTATCTAATCCATCGAAGAATTTCCACTCGGAGGAGTAGCTGCTCAAAGTTAAGATTCAGCAGCATGTACAGAGTACATTGCATTTTTAGGAGTACCTGCACAGACACGAGAGTTGTATTCGAGCTAAGGACGAACACATGCCATATATAAAATAGCCAGATTAGATGGGGTAAAATATTTACTGAGCAAAGCGGCACGCCCACACCGAAAAACGGTTCTTCTTGTGGGGACTGTACGGAACGGATGCATTGCTGGCGAGTGCAGTTTGCTTCTACTGTTGACGACCTATGTAAACAAAGTTAGGACCACGAGCTCCGGAACTATTCACGCTGCGGCAGATGTGAATAAACTGGAAATCCTGGAGGAAACTCAGGAATATAAAACCGATACCCACCGAACTCGTCAGTCTGTAAAGGATGACGACGGAAAACTCGCACTCCTCCCTTAGGGTCGCGAAGACCTTACCGAGCCTTTTGATATCAAAAAAGGATTTAGACAAGACGACGCGTTGTCATGTGGTTTCTTTAATATCACACTTGAGAGAATTGTACAGAGCTCTCGCCCCTACTCGATACGCAGACGATATTGACATAGTTGAAAAACCACAGCGTGATATCAGTTAAACTATGGGCCTGGCAAACCCAAGTATATTGTCATCCAGAAGATCCACCTTACACTGCCTTAGCCAAAACATCGCCTTAGGCAGCCACAACTTTGAGATAGTTAGGGAATTTGTCTACATCGGTTGAGCTACTTCAGATAACGACATCAGCGCTTACATCAAACGAAGGTTAACTCCGGCTTATCGCTGCTTCTTCGGGCTAAGAAGGCAATAAGGTAGCAAAGCCCCGCTTGAGCAACTTAAGTGTCCCTTTATAAGACCTTAACCATCCTAGTTTTGCTTAACGGTGCCGAAGTTTGCAACCTCTCAAATGTAGATGAAAAGGCTACTTCCAGAAGAAAAACCTTACGTAGGCGGAGAGCGGAAGTGGAGATGTAACATTGGACTGAACGAGCCTGTCAGCAACCGTCCGGCTTTGTGAAGCCAGAAGTTTCAGAATTAAATAGCTGCGATGGCTGGAATATCGAGATGGTCACCAACGTCCCGGCGAATCCCACGGCGATCACAGCATCCAAACACCTCGACCAAGGATCGTCAACATCAACTACATTCCCAAACCGAACCATTTAAGGACAAGTCAACCACAGTTGTTTGCGGCCCAAACCGGCAGGACTGCTGCGCGTAATTCTACTATTCTCTATTCTCTAATCGAACCAAACCCGGGACCCAGGACATGGCTATGCTCAGTTTGTCAAAAGTCCATCCATCATAACTCCATCTCAGTGAAGTGCAACACTTGCCTCAACTGGTGCCATCTCCGTAACTGCTCAGGTCTGTATACCCATCGCGATTGGAATACCAATTTGACGCGCAGGAGTTACAGTGCCAACCGGCAATAACAACAACTACAACAAGCAATTTCGAGTCGGCAAAAACAGCCGCGCGAACTCAAAATCCTTCAAAGAAACTGCAACGGCATTTCAGGAAAAATCCACGAGCTAACTAACTTCATGGACCGCAATGATATCCTTATAGCTGCCATCCAAGAAACCAAGCTGACCTTGAAATCAGAACTTGAGGCAGAACGAAAGACTCAGGCGGCGGACTGGCATTTCTTATCATCACACCAATACAGTCTAATGCATCTACCAGAGACGCCAACTTCTGACACACTCCTCGAACAACACGGCATCTCCATCACTTCCAACCCAGACATTGAACTCGTCAACATATATATACCACCCTCCAGCAGCTTCGCTCTTCCTACCGTCCGTCGACTGACCACCTCATGCACGGAAACAACAATTTGATCTCGGCCTTTCCCACTGACACCCGTGGGGCAATCTTTGCAGAACTTCTGAATGAGAACTCACCGATCAGAAATACCAGCAACTGCCAAAGCTCCCCTGCCATCAGCCCAGCCAGCGCACCTCTTTTGACAAGCCTCACCGGAAGAACCCTGGTACCACCCCGGGCTCTGACCTCCTGCCAATTACCATCACCATCGAAACTGCTGATAGTTTCCAATCACTTTAAAGAAGGCGCACTGGGTTTACCAGTTACACGAACAACTGTTTCAGAAACATGCCACCACCAACGAACGCCTTCACCGCCAAAAAAGTATTCCGCAAAACCATCGCCCAAGAGTAGCACGTTTCATACCGGGAGGAAGTGTTCCCAAGGTCCGACCCAACTTCCCAGCTGATGCTAGAATCCAACTCTTCAGCACAGAGATTCGCCGACTTGTCGAGAAGATGGGGTTTTTCGACGCTGAATTTTAAACAAAGGAAGAAAAACTACTCTGACTGAACTAGTACTTCCCTGAATAAGTTAAAAAAGAAGAAAGCAACGTAGGGAAAACACAGAAAACCCACCTAAACTCTATAAAGCATATTTTTAAAGATTGGTTTTAACAACAAAATATTAAAACTTTTTAGTAATTGTGTGAGGAATAAATTAAAAAAATAACTACTCACGGGTATCATTCCAAACTCCACCAAATCCTTTGCTTCCACACTGTTGAGACATTTATCACTACCTTTTTGAGGGGTTATTTTAGATGCCGATGACTGTGCCGCTCTCCTTCCTTTACTCACAGCAGTTGGTGTTCCAAAACCTATATACTAATTTAAATAAAAGCATGTTTTTTATGAGTCTTCTTGTGTCCACTTATAAGTCATGCTTTTTTACCAACTTTTTCATTTATTCTTCTAGAAATTAAACGTTCGAGACCATTATACGCTCCGCTTGCTACAAAAAGTATATTTGTGGTGTCTACCTGAACAGTTTCACCTCTCAATTTTCGTGGTGAGTTTTTTTCAGGCACATTTACTATGGTGCCCTCCAACATTTTCAGCATTCCTTGCTGAACGCCTTCTCCCCCAACATCACGAAGCTGATGAATTCCAGGTACGGCGCCAATTTTGTCTACTTCGTCTAAAAATACAATTCCTGTCTGTGCCTTCTCAACACTGAAAAAATATATGTATGTATTTTCACGAATATGCAACGGCATTGTTTTGAATTACTTGTAATTGGCTTCTTGAAGGAGCTTAGATATCACACTTTCTATATCTTCTCCCACGTAGCCCGCTTGCGTTAGCGAGGTGCAGTCACATATTGCAAATGGAACGTCAAGACACCGGGCAATTGTTTGTGCAATTAGAGTTTTTCCAGAACCTGTTGGGCCCAGCATTAATATATTACTCTTTTCTAGCTTAATATCGAATAAATCTTCTTTTAACAAATCTGACCCATTAATATTTTTGTATGTTGACATTTGCGGTCTGGAGTTATCAATTGTGCTCCCGCTTATTACTGTATGACTCATTTCAGATACATAAAGAATGTCGGATCTTTCTAATTGCTCAGCTGTCTGAGTGTTGCTATCCAGCTGTGGGTTGTTATGATGAATGCGTTTGTAATGGTTATAGACTGCGACAGACAATATTTTCTTAGCAAAATCCTGGCCAATTACATGTTTGTTTAGATACTCCATGATGGATTTCGGTGACGGTGGTGCCTTTCTTTGACTTTTTGCGCTGTCTTTTAAGTTCTTCTTTGACTCCAGCTCTGTTAACACCACGAAGAAATGATTGCATTTCGCGCATTTCACAAATCTCGTGGAGCTTATAAAAGTCTCCACATGCGTACAAGGTGTTCCACATTTTGGGCAAGAGAGAATATTTTTATTGTTTGGAGGTTCCTTATCAGATGGCCCGCCAGTGGCTGGTGGAGTACTTTCCTTTGTTACCGGGACCGTCAAATGAATATTCCGATATGTTTTTAAATTATGCAATTGTTCATTGCTTAAAATTTTTGAATAAATAAATCCTGAAAAAAAATTGATTTTAAATACATACAACTTTTTTTTTAAAAATTCGAATAAATAAAAAAACAAACTTAAACATTAACATTAACTAGTGGTCGGGTCATAATGCGCTTAAGCGAATCGTTGGAAACCCTATCCTAATTGATTGCTGTCAAGCGCCAAATCGCCAAATCTCAAAAGTGACAAATTCCTTCAGTGAAAAAGGGAAATATGTGGAAATAACGCCTTTTTAATAACATTGTAGTTTTTGTTCAAATATGTTGTATATTTATATACAACATATATATGTTCAAATATGTCTGCATGTGTTGAGTGCATTTCTTTATAAAAAAAAAATAGGTTCTTATTCAAGTACGCCAACAAAAGTGGGCGTGTTGAAAAAGGGCGGGAGCGTTATTCGCTAAAATACCAATCACAATACACCTACGCAAGGATACTGCCTACCAAATTTCAACGTCCTACGATTATTTTGATTCAAAAATTTTTACATTTGTATTGCTTCGGGATCTTAAAACCTTAGATATTAAATTTCAAGCTAGGGGCTCAAAATGTAAGGCATAAAAACTACCGACAGACAAACGATTTTAGGGATTCGTTTGCTTAAATTGCTAAGTCTACTGGAGTGGATATACTTCGATCAGAAATTGACAAGGCGATGGGTAAAAAGAGGGGTTAAATGATTATCAAGAGTCTTTAAGGTGGTCTGAGAGATATAAGGGAGCAGCTAAGGACAAACAACTACACATTTTCAAGAATGGGAAAAAGCGAAATTGTCCTTACTATTTATAAAGTTGTATTTCTATTAGGGTTTTTTGCATTTGGGATTTTTGGAGATTGTGTAACGGCGAAGACGAGCCAAATACAGCTGTCAGGCAGAACGAACCATTCAACCTGCGCGAAGACACCGATGATGCATACCGATAATGCATACGAACGGTACCGCACACCAGACCTGGATAAAGTGAGTGCAACACAGCAGCTGGAGCAGACAACATATGGTCGGAGGAAAGCATGCCCGATGAATGGAACCTCAGCATTGTTTGACCGACCCTCATGAGAGGAGACCCTCTGAACTGTGCCAACTACAACGGAATCAGTCTTCTTAACATCGCATATAAGACCTTTGTGCTGTACTGTGTGAACGCCTGAAGCCGTTTGTCAAAAATCTGATAAGATTTCGATCATCGATCAAATATTCACAGATCTGCGGCAGATCTTGGAGAAAACCCAGAAATTCCGAATCGATACTCACCACTTTTTCATCGATTTCAAAACACCGTTTGACAGCGTCTATAGAGACGAGCAATATAGCGCAATGTCTAGTATTCGCATCCCTGCCAAACTCGTCAATCTGTGCAGGATGACGATTTAAAATTCACGCTGTTCCGTCAAGGTCGGCAAAGACCTCACCGACCCTTTTGGTATCAAAAAAGGATTAAGACAAGGCGACGCGCTGTCATGCAACTTCTTTAACATCATACTTCAGAGAATTGTGCAGAACTCCCGCGCCAACACCAAAGGCACAACCTTTCAAAAGTCCTTTCAACTAACCTCAGACGACGTTGACATAATTGGAAAAACAAAGCGTGATGTTAGTGAAGCCTTCGTGAGTATTGCGACGAAAGTGGCGAATATGGGCAACGAGGGCAAAACCAAGTATGATTTTTTTTTTCGTGGGTAGGAAAAACCTTCATAGGCACTAGGAGGACCGGGCGCGCGAGCTCATAGTAGTGTGAGATTCTTACTCACTAAAAAGCCTTCCATTTTCATCGTGGGGTATGTCTTTGGTTTAAAGCAAAAATATTATTGGGCCGAGAACGCTTCCTTCCGGGACACCGGCATTTATCTCTTTGAATTCCGAGTACTCATTTTCGTACCTTACGCGAAAGATTCTGTCTTCAAGGTAAGACTCTAAGATTCTATAGTTTTTCTAGTAAGCTTAGCCTTAACTTGTATTTCAGGCCTTCGTGCCACACCTTGTCGAAGGCTTGCGATACGTGGAGAAAAGCGCTAGTACATATCTGTCGATTGTTATTCGATAGACCTGGTCGATTGTTGAATGCTTTTTCCTAAATCCGAATTGGTGATCCGGAATCAATCGTCTTTCTTCAATTATTGGTTGCAACCTTTTAAGCAACAATTTCTCGAATACCTTATTATCGGCAGTACCGAAATAGGTCTGTATGATTTTTTGTCGTTCGGACATTTTCCTGGTTTCGGAACCATTAAAACCTCGGCCACTTCCCATTGCCTTGGAACATATAAAATTCTCATGGAGGCGTTAATGATAGAGAGTAGCTTGACTAACGCCTTTTTCGGTAGCTCCTTCGGAATTTCGCTAGTAATAAAGTCGTAGCCAGGGGCTTTGTTGTTCTTCAGATTATTTATTATTGTTTGACAAAGTTCAGCCAATGACACGGTTTTTATTATATAATTATCTTGTACCGCATAGAGATTAAGATCCTCGACCAACGGTTCCCCGTCAAAGGGTTTAAATTTTTCTTTTAAGTAATCTGCAAACAAATCAGCTTTTTCTTTTTCTCCTCTTACCCATTCGTCGTTGGGTTTTCTTAATGGCGTATGAGTGTATTATAAGCTTCTTAATTGAATTGCGAGTAATTCGAACCTTTATTGGCAGTCAAACTTTCGAGGTATGCAGTAGTCTCGCGACTTTTAAAGTCTTGAAGTTCGTGCTTTAGTTTGTTAGAGAGTTGTTTCAAGATGGTCTTATTCGGGGGTGCTCGCGGACGTTGCCATCTCTTGCGCGCTCTCCTCTTTTCGCATAATCGCTCTTCTATTTCTTGTGGATATATTGTTCCGCTGTTCGATAATTCGGATCTCCGAAAAGAAGTGTTATTCCACGCAGCGTTCTGAATAGCTCACGTGTTTTTCTATTTCGTCTTCTATTTAAAGTGGCGTTTTGAGTGGCACATTCAAAGCTATGTTTTCTTTGCAGTATTTTCTAAAGCCGTCCCAGTCGGTATTATTGTTACTTAATCTCGGCGCTCTTTCCTTTTTCGCTAGGACGATGAAGAAATCAACGAGGTCAGGTATTTTATTTCTATCGGTTGGCCAATATGTTAGCTTTCCCCTCGATAAGAAGACCACGCCACATTTTGTACTTGCTTTAAAGAGGACCCTGCCTCTTGTTCAATTGCACCGTGAACCTTGCCGATGCCGTCATGACAGTTTCCGCCGATGATAGTTTGTCCCAAGTGAGTCAAAGAGGGAAGCAAGATCTTTATCCGCCAGGTGGTACTGCGGAGGAAAATAGCTCGACGCGATGTTATAATCTAAGTGCCTCAATTTTACTGAGGCACTTAGATTATACTGATTGAGCTTATTTTCATTTTACTGATTGAGCTTATTTGCATGGAACCCAGTTCTATTTCTGCGTTTTAGGAGTGCTTAATGCAGTCTTTGATGTAGAGAGAGGATCCGCCTCTCGAATTTTCTGGAGGATGATGCGCGTGATAGTCGATGTGACCTTTTATTTTGGGTGCCGAACCCTTTTTAAAGTGGATTTCTGAAATCTGGCATATGTCTATATTATTCATCCGTAGGAATACTTCTAGTTCGTCAATTTTTTGCAAACACTACGGCCGTTAGGGACTTTGTCTGGCTTCCGCTATAAATTCAGACAATGGCACCAGCGATGAAAACAAACGAAGGATAAGTCTTGTCAATCGCTGTTCCTTTGGAAGGCAATTGAGTAGCAAAACTTAATTATCCATTTATAAGACCCTCATCATCCCAGTCGTGCTTTACGATCCACAAGCATGGATCCAGTCAAAGGCGGATGAAAACACTTAAGGCTGCTTTGGGAGGAAAATTCTTCGGACGATTTATGATCCCGTCTACATAGATGGAGAGTGGAAAAGAAGATATACTACAGAGCTATACGGCCTGTACAGCAACACCGAACTAGCCAGAAGAGGGAAAATACAAAGGCTACGATGACTGGGTCATCCAGAGCAGATGGACACCAACGGCCCGGAAAATCTTCGAATCCACCAAGCATGGACAGCGCAGTAAAGGAGCACTGAGACGCAGGTGGCGTGCGCAAGTGGAAGGGAACTCAGCCAACTTAGCGGGCAAAACTGGAGAAAGAGCTGGCTGGCGAAGCTTGCTGGCTGAGGCCCAGGTCCACCTCGGACTGCACCACCTTAAGTAAGGAAATGGGTTAGAGGTTTAGAAATGGACATTCGCGGCCTACTAGGTGTATGTTTCGACCCTTTATCGGCAGTAAAGTTTTCGAGGTAATCAATTTAAAATCTTAAGGTACGTGCTCGCGTCGATGAGATATTTTCTGATTTTTGGGTGAAAGCACTTCTATTTGGTGCAAAAGTTTTCGGTCAGTTTGAAGTTTCGGGTAATTTTTTAGCTTTGACCATTTCATAACCTTGTTAGGGACGAGATTTGTTTTGCAATCGACCCATTCTGACTGCTAACGTTATCTTTTGAGAGATAACATCTCACCTCATTTTAAACTGACTCTACACTTTTGTGTGTTTGAAAACCCTAGCATCGCCTACATTGTGGTAATGGTCTGTTGCTCTTCAGCATGGGTTGTATTTTGGCCGTATCGTTAAGCATTGATTTTATTTAGCAAACTATTATCACGTTCAGTAATTCCTATCAAGAATAGGAATTACTGAACTAGGAGCTTAAAAATTCCTAGAAGCTTAAAAATTGAAAGTTCGCTCTGAACATACGTTTAAAGGATCAATAGACGGCAAGAGTGTCTCAGGCATGGACCCTCAACCAATGAGGAGTCAACTATTAGAAAAACTAGGATTAGACGGCATAATTTGAATGCAAATTGGGCAATAAGGATTGGTTGAATCTAGAGCTTTAATAAATATTGAGTTCTTTTGAATGCCTGGAAGAATTTTTCAACTAAATGACATTATTCCGACATAGCTTCAGTTTAGCAGAGATTTGCGCTGATAAGACTCTGGATTGTTGGACCAGAAAGCAAAACTGCCTCTGAATTTTGTTATTCTATAACGAAGCTACGCAACAGGTAGTGGTGAGATATCGTTTGGCCTTCTAGAGACGAGTATTTCCGTGAGTTGCAGTTACATAAAAAAGCTCATTGAAATGAAACAACACTGCAAACCGGACCTGTGTGCGTTAAAGACCAAACCAACAACCAGCAGTTCAAATTTTATGGCAAAAGAAGCCAGCATAATGACTGTTGATAGCGAGTTTTATTTTTATCTCTATTAGAGGATTTTTATTCCAATTGCGAGTTTGCATTTCCAAATCAGCTATTTAAGTAAGACGTTAATAACATTGATACCACCCCGGAAATTGTACCAATATTTGCGCTTGGTCGTGACAGTTCCATAGATTTTGACAAGGGCACAAAAACATACCGACTAAAGACCAACTTTTGTGATGACGATTCCAAACACCATCACTCTACGCAAGCCCATACATGCACATCTTTTTGCAAACTGATCACGACACATATTTATTTACGCATTAAAATAGATTTAGTATAAGACTTCTCAAGCACAATTTAATATATAATGATATGAATCTTTGAGAAAATTCTCACCTTTGCAAGCAATCGATTTGGAATAATCAACAGGAACCCGCGAAAACAGAAAAACTCTGCGAAATGAACTCATTCTGACTGCTAAAATCTTTCACAACTTAACTTGGCCACAACCACAACACACGTTCACTTTCCTTTGTAGAATATTGTCGATAAAAGATTATGAGATTGGCTCGACAGGTATTGTTTGTTTGTGACAGTTTTCCCAGTTTTCGTGTCGATCAAGGTTTTTTTGGGCTCTTCCAAAACAGAAATTTTTTCAGATTTACAGTTCCTACAACAGATTTTATTGCCTCGGTTATATGCTTATTTTGAGAATTTGAGTTGGGAAGTCGACCTACCTAGGCTTTTCAGAACAGAGTTTTTTGCGTAACTATCTCGCTCGCACCTCTTGTTCTAGCCTTTAGCGAAATCGCTTGGTACGCAAACAATGAAAGGGTATGAAAGGGTAGGCCTGTGCGCGAGCGAAAAGTTTATTTTCATCACTTAAAGTGACAGCTTGGCGAAAAACTCTACATTAGTATAAAATACTGAATAACTATGTAGGTATTCAACTAGCGTTCCTCTTGCTCTCCAAGCTCCAGCACCCATTTGTTAACGTTTTTTTATAAAGCTTTTAATTTTCGTCTCGGTGAATACATGTGAGAAGATACAACAACAATTTACTTTACGCGATCAGCTGATGAAAAAAAACTAAAACGTAATCGCACGGATCTGATGAATTGACGAATTTACTCACATTTGTAAAGAAATGTCAGTGTATGGGCAAATTCCTCAATTTCAGCTTGTGAGCAAAGCTTTTACTTGACTGAAATTGAATAACTAGTTGTCAGTAATTTAAGACAATAGCTTTATTTAGTTCTTTAGTAATTAATGCCAGAAGGGTACTTCCACGGTCCATCAATTTATACAACATTCAATTCAAAATAAAAACAAGTTTATACAGTAAAAACCAATTTTATTCACTGACTTACTTAATTACTCAAGATGGTGCTACAGTCCGGGATGGACATACACAAATTAAATCAAACTAAACGCGAAAGAGACATGAAAACAAGTTCAAGCGTGTACTTGTTTTCATGTCTCTTTCGTACAACATTGGACAGACTGACAGAAATTTTTACGACAACAACATAAAACTCGTAGAAATTTTCTGGAACTTAAGATGCAATAAATAAGAACTATCAAATGCAATAAACTCTTATTGCATTTGGTAGACAACCAAACACAGCTACACAAGTTTTGATAACAATCTCCCATAATTTTAAAAACAAATGCATTATTCGACTACCTTTGAGTAAAACTTAAGAAGAAAAGAGACATACAACAATCAGCAAAACCATCATTCGCAATTATGTTTAATTAGTTTTATATATTTCGTATTGCAAACTCGTGTTAAGCCGCGTTGTCACAAGGAACAGAAACTGGAACAGAAACAGAATCTCATACAATAGCAACAAGAACAGAAACGGTACCGTTTTTAGTTCCAGAATTAGCTCCAGAACCAGCGACGTAAAATTGATCTACAGCAACACAAACAGAAGCAACTCGATAGGACTTGTTTCTGGAACAGAAAATCAAACGTTGCTGTTGCATAGCAACCCTTGTTTGTGTTTGAGCGAGCAACCGCCATTCGCGAGCGGTTCTTTTTTGTTTTCGACAACATTTTAGCAGTCGATATCGATTGTCAAACGCTCTGTTGTCAAATGTGTGTATTACTTGGGCTGAATTTCTCGAGTCACATGCAACCTTGTGTGTTTTTGATTTTTTTATTGTTTTATTAGACGAAAACAATAAAAAAATTTAATAATAAACATTTTTACACAAGCAAGAGGATCTGCGAAGAGGTGGCCGTAATTTGCACCAAGTCTCTCAGGAACAAGAGAGTTACTTGGTGTTTTGCATTATACTTGGTTGCTTATCGTGAGTCTCTTTGTTTTAGCCATTTGATGGGATGTTCGCGTCATTCGCACGGTTGCAGTATCTCTATATACAGATTAACGAAGAGAAGCTTGAACGTTGGGACAACTTAGTTCCAGCAGTATGTGCTTTGAAGCAGGACATTATTGAACCTGACATCAAGCAGATGTTAAAGCTGTAGGACTTCTTCAACATTCATGGACTTCAACTCAACCTGCCACCAACAACTTTAATCGAACTAAAAACTCGAAAAACTCGAGAAAATTTTGCGCCTGAGAAATGATTTGAGCATTCCTTTGGATCATATTAACAACAAGCAACAAGGTTTTTATGTGTCGGCACCAATTCCTTTGAGTAGTGCTAAAAAAAACATCACCCTCATGAATTCCAAGAGATCGACATCAATCGGTTAGGTATTCTAAATTCATTTCAATATAAGTCGGTTAAAAAGAACTACATACATACTTAAAGTTATACCAGAGTCGAGAAAATCCCTTTTGTGCTGCTGAGTTTTACTACTTGCCATTACATATTCATACTCTCAATCACATACATTAGTTCGTTCGCATCATATGCCTAAGAACAAAGAATTTTTTTTTCAAATTTTTTTTTTTCAACTTTTTCTGTTTTTTTTATTATTTTATTATCCCCAAAATAAATAAAGGTTTTGTTTCACTCAAAAAATGTAGGTCTTCTCGCAGTTACATAACCTTTAGCACTGAAAATAGAAATAACTAGAAGGTTCAAGCTCAAAGAAATGCAAACAACCGCCTACATAATCCTTTGAGACACCGTGGTCATTTGGAGCTCTTTTAAAATACTGCTGAAATTCCGCTGGTATGGGTACTGCTGGAGGCAACTCTGCTTACCTTTTCTTATCAGAAAATTGGTTCCGATTCCATAAATTGCCTCCTTCTCCGTCTTCTTCGGTGAGAGGCCTCAGTGCTTATTTTCACAGTTACCTGAAAAAGTTTTCATTTGAGCTGCTGCTTTGCCAGCAAACTATTTATAAACTCACTTTGAATAGATTCTTCCAGGCAAGCCTTCAACTCTTCAACATTGTTTACGATTGTATAGAGTTTGTTCAAACCATTTTCGTGCTGATGAGAACTATATTTGCTCTCGTTTTAACAATTTTGGTAAGGGTTATCCACAGGAATCTAATTTTTTTACTTGTAGTTTTTTAGAGGCGGACAGTTGTAGGGGAAGAAAAGTTCTCCGAAGGTAGCACTTGCGTATTTACACCAGTATTATGTTTTTTTCCACAATTGGTGAATCAGTGCTGTCTGCTGTGGCATTCGTTGCACAGTAGCGACACGACTTCGGTGCACCGACTACATTTGCTTTTCCCGTTTTCCAACAGCCCGCTTGGCCCAAAGTTGTATATACTGGTATATCACTCGCTGTCCATGAAAACCATGTTTTACGGGTCAGGCACGTTTCAAGTGGTCACACGGCTGCGGTGTTGTTATAACAACAATATTCTTTTTCCTCAATCTCTAGCTGCTCTGCTACGATATGTATTCGCCGAGGACACATCCAAGGATGCTCGCGAACAAGTTTCACTTCTAGATGAATCTTCTAGATGGATCTATCATTAACACGAACAAAACTGCGTTTACATATGTACTACCAGACGTTGTGCTTATAGCTTTGTGAACCGATATCCCATCAACATTTTGACGTTTCGTTTTTCTTTTTTGAGTTATTTCGAGAAAATAAAACAAATAAAAATTAAATATTTTTCTAAATCCTAGAAAAAAACTCACGTTTTCAAGGAGATGCGCAGAAGACATGACGACCAAAGATTGCCATTTCACACAACATGATGTCATTGAGAAATGTCAAAAATAGGAACAGACGTCAAGTCAACCCTCTCGTTTCTGGTGGAAACACTTTGGGATTATTTTTAAGTCTTAAAACGTTTAACCTTATGTTATATGTGGAGGAAACACCCTAAAATATTGTGCTGCAGCGTTAAAATGATATATCTATAATCGAAAATCCAACTCAGCTCCACTGACGCTCTCGACCTCACCATATAAACGGGGTAAAGATAAATCCCCGACGAGGATTGCAAGGTATAATATTCGACGTATAACAGTAGTGAACAGCTAATTTAACATATCTGTGTTCTGTGACAGTGCAAAATATTTTGAAACAAACGTTCTGAAAACTTTTAATTGTTCCTGAATCTCCGGCGCTTTTTACCTGAACACAATGGCAAACTTGGAAGCAGCTCAAGTTATGTCCTTGCCCCTTCCACCAACTCAATATATAAACACCTTTTCCGAAGAAAATGTACGTCGGAATCGTATGCCCAAACCTCCGTGCACATTCGATTCATATTCAATGTTTGGAGTGCAATACAACAATGATGAAATGATTCGATCCCTTGAAAGTCAGGGCATCAAAAGACTTATTCCCCAGCATTTCGAGCGAAGGAAGGAATTGAAGAAAATAAACCATTCTCTATTTGTCAACTTTCTGGACCTAATTGATCTACTAATACAGTTTCCAGACAGTCCACGGAGAACTGAAAAGGTATTTTATGTGTACTAGTTCAGTTACATTTAATAGCTGGGGCAGAATGAGTATCTGTATCTGTGTCTGTGTCTCGCAGTTCAGCTTACGGGAACACCCATATAGCGACTCAATGGTTATCTCGCTGTGTCTCTGATTTTAGGTGAAAAATGTGGCGAGACACAGACACATTGTGCCCAGCTTGTAAGAGAATCCTCAAGCAAATACAAACAACGCAAAAGTTTGCCGTACATGACTTTCGTTTTCTGAAGCTTTAAGTTGAAAGAATGAGGCTAACTGTTTGGCCCTCTTTCTCCTTAAGGCGGTTTCAAATATGATAAAGCCTACTCTAACCGTTCATCCGTTCATTATAGCCTTTTGGGTTTGGCAAGTTTGGCTTTCGCCCGAATTGTAAGCACATCCATTGTAATCGTTTTTTCTCTTCGGAAGGCCTCTGCCTCCTCTTCTGATTTTTGGCCTCTGCCATTTTAGCTCGACGCCTAGCTTACTGTCTCCGACTGCTCCAAGCCGGCTTTTTCCAACCTCTACTTGTTCGCGCTATGTCAGGCGGAGTCGAACTAGACTTTGGGCGGTAACATTGTCTTTAATTGTTTTACATGTTAACCGCATGCATAAGATTGAAGCAATCCTTTTGGTGTAAAAAGGCGATATTTTCAGATTATTAATCTCTTAAAAGGTTATAAGATGACCAGTACCCTTTCATAAGGACAACATAAACATACCGGTAAACTTCTTTCTAGTCTATTATTGTTATTATTATAATTTATTGGCAAGTAATAAAATTACTTGACAATATTCCATACTATATAATTTAAAAAAATGATTTACTTTCGTAATGTTTTCATAACTTGGGTTTTTAAGGAGTTCGAGAAACGATACACATTTTTAAAATATTTTTTTACTTTTATACAATTTACTAGTAAGTGAGGAATATCTAAAATTACGTTGCAGGATTGGCACAGCGGAGGGGTATCTTCTTTAAGAAAATGTTGATGTGTGGCAGAGGTGTGCCCCACTCGCAACCGGACGTAGTTAGAAATATGGTTTCTTGACATGTTGGTTGGATACATAGAACATGTTCGGCTTGGATTTATTTCTTTGTAGTGGTGGTGGTATAAACTCCAGTCGTTCAACAATTTTTTTTGTTGAAATGAATACAAGATTCGTTTTAGATCTTCTTTCCTGTAGATGTTAAAATTGTAAACTGGGGAGGTTTTGGCTGAATTTGCGGCGGCGTCTGCTAGTTCGTTGCCCTGTATTCCGGCATGCCCAGGAGTCAACATAATCTTAATTTGCTTTGGTTGCTTAAAAAGCTGGTCCCTTATGCATGAAATTGGATACGTTTTGTTGTTGGTATTGCTGATGGCCTTAAGTACAGATAGGCTGTCGGTGCAGACGATATATTTTTCGCGAGTATTGGATACTGTTTTTGTAGCTTTTAGGATGGCAAATGCTTCTGCAGTAAAGACTGAAGAGCATTCGGAAAGGTTGCCAATGTTTAGAATGTGCCCATCTTCTTCCGTTACTGCGAATGAGGTGGCTTCCTTGGTTTTAGAGCCGTCGGTAAAAACAAACTTCCATCCATCTCTTTCTAGTCTAATTTGTTGCTTCTGTTGACGTTGCGGGGAGATACCATTCACAATCAAGTCATATACCGCCTAGTGCTCAGATCAACACTGTAGCAAGACACTTAAACGCCATTAGCTTAATTGTCAGTTTGCTAACTGCATCTGACATAATTTATGTGTTTGGAGATTTCAACCAACCTCTGATTCAGTGGGCATCTGGTGACGCGGATTGCACTTTCTTGAACCCAATCAAAACTCTACAATTGGTGCAAAGATCGTGGATACTTTCCACTCGTTTGGTCTGCTTCAAGTTAATCATGTAAGAACCCATCTTAACCGAACAACAGCGATGAAAGCTCCGTATCTCATTGTGACACACCACTCGTTCCTGAAGATGTGTATCAATCATTAAATCTTTTTTGTTTTCTTGATTTAAATTCTATTAACAGTTTTAGCTCTTTCAATTTTGATTTTAAAAACGCTGCATACAGCATAATTTGTAAAGAGCTAAACAATTTTGACTGGATACCGTATCTATCTTTAAAGATCAATGATTTGTGTAATGTTTTTTATCGTGTCATTAGCAGCGTTGTTTTTTCAAATGTGCTTGTAGTCTGTGCTAAAGTTCGTGGTGGACAGTCCTGTCCTTGGGATAATGACCTTATGTGTCATCTTAAGATTTTAAAAAACAGAGCCTACAGAAAAGTAGTAGGTTGGCTAATGAGGACTATTTTAGAGTTTAAATCTTCCCTCCTTGTTGCTTATCAGATTACAGCCTTAAATGCAGACCTGAAAAGTTCTGGAATTTCATTAATTCAATAAAAAAAAATCTGATGGTTACCCAGCCTCGCTGTCTTATAATGGGCAAGTTACCGATTCTTCCACTGCCATTTGTAACTTTTTTAACCTATCGATGAGTAATTTTTTAGTTATCTAGGCGATACGTCTACAACCCTGTTCAATAATATTGAAATCTCCGAAAATGATGTCCTGCATGCTTTGAATAGTTTGGAATCGAACTTCAGTCCAGGCATATAACTTTTGAGGCTTTGACGGTTGTTAGACATAATTTTAAAGGTTTTGGGATATACCGTGTTAAAAATAAAGTATGAGTGCAAACCGTACTCACCCCGAACGTTTCGTTTAAATTGCATTAAGCGTGGTCACCGGGAAACTGCCTAAAAATGCTTATGGCGATTAGCACTTCGCAAGTGGTAGCGGTGCGTAGGCGGTAATGCTGTCTCGTTCTCCCGTTGTTGTGCATCAGGTGGCTGAGAGCAAACAGTGCTCACTGTGTCAGTGGGGCTGGTTAGCCAATTCGCAATCGACGGTGATGAGCCAATTATTGGATCCCATGTTTGCGACAATTTTAAACTGTCGTCGCGATTGAAATTTTTGTGGCGTTTTATCTCAATCGCTTCACGAACAAGCTGTGGGATGTAATGCGACTCCCGAACCAGTATCTTAGCCTGGTCAAATCTGATCCAATGGTGTTCGTTGCGATGGTCTAAGACATGCTCGGCTAGAGCGGATTTTTCTCGCTGCTGATTACTCACAGCATTTATATGCTCTTTTAAACGGGTCGAAATACTTCGTCGCGTTTGTCCAATGTATGATGACCCACAGCTACAAGGGACTGCGTAAACACCGGGAGTTTGGAAAGGAAAGCCATCTTTGGGTGAGAAGATCGTTTTCACACCGTATCGTTTTAGAATTCGACCGACTTTGTCCGTGACACCTTTCACGTACGGTAGAAAGGCTCTCTTGTCCAACTCATTGCAGTCTTCTTGTCGCAACAAATTTGGCTTCCATGAACGTTGTCTTTTTGAGTAGCCGTTCGATTGAAGGACGTTGTCCACAAAGATAAGTTCAGCGGCGAGATGCTCTGTAACACATACATTGTGAGCTCGCTCGCTGAATAAGTGTGGAGACAACAGATCTCAAATTTGCCGGATGATGGTGAAAGGAAGCATGGAGGTACCTGTTTGTGTGTGTGCCTTTTCTGTAAACTGTGTGTCCTAATGTACCATCCGATTTCCGCGTTACTTTAACATCCAAAAACGCAATGGATCCATTCTGTTCTTGTTCCATCGTGAACTTTGTTTTCGGATGTTGTGAGTTAAGATGGTTCAAAAAACTCATTAACGCGAAAGTTTAATGATGCAGAAAGTGTCATCAACGTACCTCAACCACACCTTTGGTTTCTCTTCGCAGCTATTCAGAGCCTTCTTCTCAATATGCTCCATCCACATGTCAGCAACTAAGGGAGCTAGAGGTAATCCCATAGCTACACCATCTTTCTGCAGATAAAACTTCTGGTCGAAAGAGAAGAAACCCGATGATAGGCAAAATTTCAAAAGTGGCATGTGTTTTTCGTCTATGCTGGAGGTTGAGATTAGTTGACGAATTATGTTCAGAACTTCCTGCACAGGTACATTTGTAAAGAGTGACTCCACATCGAAGCTTACCATCACGTCATCCGCCTCAAGTCTTAGACCCCTAAGAATTGATACGAAGTGGGAAGAATCATTAATATGATGTTCTGTCTTCCCAACCAATGGTTTCAGAACCTCCACCAGATGCTTTGATAGTAAATAGCAAGGCGCGTTGATCTGACTCACGATTGGTCGATTCGGATTCCCTTCTTTATGCACTTTTGGCAGCCCATATAATTTCGGTGGCTGCGTACAATATGGCACTAAGCGTTTCGATGGCAAAATCAGACGCTAAAAACGTGTCGAGTTAGGACTCTTTAAGTAAGTCCGCTTTTTACAGTAAAATTAATGCTAAATTTCCGAATTCAACCATCCGTGGGAAAACTTGCTACAACTGTGGAAAGAAGGGGCATCTCTCCAATGAATGCCGAAGCAAAAATAAAAAATCGAAGAGCAAATTCAACACAACGTCTACAACCGCTAAACAGACGAAGTATGCATGAGAGGAAAACAAGCCAGACAACCATTCCGATGTTCCGAAAGTCGATCCAAAAACAAACTTGACTTGATTCATGCCGATCTATGTGGACCAATTGAGATAAAATCAATTGGGGGTGCTCGGTATATTTTATCTTTCATCGACGACTTTTCACGAAAAACGTTTGTTTATTTTTTGAAGATGAACTCCGAAGTCCTTAACACGTTCAAACAGTTCAAAAAGCTGGTCGAAAATCTTTCTGAGCGTAAAATCAAAGTCATACGTTCTGACAATGGGGGTAAATTTTGCTTAAACGATTTCGAAGACTTTTGTCGTAGTCAAGGTATCCAGCATCAAACTTTGAATACGTACACACCGCAACAGAACGGAGTAGCAGAAAGAATGAATCGCACCATTGTGGAACGTGCCAAGTGCCTGCTGTTTGACGCTAAATTAGACAAGCAATATTGGGCTGAAGCCGTTAACACGGCTGTATGTGTTATAAATAGGTGCATTAGTTCTGCATTGAATAGTTTATCACCTGAAGAGATGTGGACTGGTAAAAAAGTCGATGTGTCAAATTTGAAGATTTTTGGTACTCCAGTCATGGTACATATTCCGAAGCAAAAACGTCTTAAATGGGATGCCAAATCTTCAAAAATGCTATTTATTGGGTATGGTTGCAACACGAAGGGGTATAGATAGATGCATTGATCTAATAACAAAGAAGGTGATAACAAGCCGAGATATCAAGTTTCTTGAAAGTAATTCAATATCGTCGAAGGCTGTGTGCATTGACGATGACTTAACTTCAGTGAGGGATGAAGTTCCGGAAAATGTTGGACATATAGATATTGAATTCATCAATCTATCAAGTACTGATGGCGATGACACTCTTGTGAACGATTCGTTCGAGTCATGTTTTGGTTCAGAGTCGGAAAATGAACAACCTTCGGTTTCATCAGAAGTACGACGGTCATTGCGTCCGCCCAAGCCAAGAGATTTCGCAAGAGATGGCTATATAACGTATGCGGCTTTTGGAATTCCAAGCTCGGACCCGGTCTCAGTAAAAGATGCATTACAACGAGATGACTGTGAAAAATAAAGGTCAGCGATGAGTGATGAACTTGGTTCTTTGAAAGAAAACTCGACTTGGGATCTGGTCGACTTACCACTTGGCAGGAAAGCTATCAAATCCATGTGGGTATTCAAAACAAAAACTGATTCCAACGGAAAATTAATAAAGCATAAAGCCAGACTTGTAGCCAAGGGATGTTCCCAAAAGTATGGATTAGACTACAACGAAACATTTTCTCCAGTTGTACGCTATACATCGATACGATACCTTATAGCTCTGGCAGTCAAATCAAATTTGCAAATTGATCAAATGGACGCAGTTACGGCTTTTTTACAGGCAGATTTATCAGAAGAAATTTTCATGGAACAACCTGATGGTGCAAGCGACGGTAGCAGAAAAGTTTGTCGCCTCAAGAAAGCAATCTATGGTCTGAAGCAAAGTGGCAGAGAGTGGAACAAAAAGCTCGTAGGAAGTCTTAAACTATTTGGTCTTCATCAGTCACAAACCGATCCTTGTGTTTTATATTCTGCTGATAAAGAGTTGACAAAAAAGGATTTAGACAAGGCGACGCGCTGTCATGCGCTTTCTTTAACATCATACTTGAGAGAATTGTGCAGAACTCTCGTGCCAACACCAGAGGTACAATCTTTCAAAAGTCCGTTCTACTACTCGCATACGCAGAAGAACATTGACATAATCGGTAGAACAAAGCGTGATGGCAGTGAAGCCTTCGTGAGTATTGGGACGGAAGCGGCGAATATGGGTTTAGCAGTCAATGAGGGCAAAACCAAGTATATGCTGTCATCAAGAAAAGACACCCAACACCGACGTCTTGGACAAAACATCACCATCGACAGCTATAACTTTGAGGTAGTTAGGGACTTTGTCTACCTGGGTTCCGCTATCAATTCAGACAATGACACCAGCGCTGAAATCAAACGAAGGATAACTCTTGCCAATCGCTGTTTCTTTGGGCTAAGAAGGCAATTGAGTAGCAAAGCCAATGGCATACGCATCGATCAAAGCAAATATGCGAAGGAAATAATCGAAAAGTTTAACATGACTAATTGCAAACCATCAGTTACACCAAGTGATCCCCGTCAAAAATTGTCAACCAGTATGTGTCCAAACAGTGAGGATGAAAAAAATGACTTTAAAAATGTTCTATACCAGGAAGCTGTGGGCAGCCTACTATATTTGGTGCAAGGTACCAGGCCTGATTTGGCGTATGCAGTTAACGACGTGAGTCGATTCAATACTTATTTCGGCAAGGCTTACTGGACAGTAGTTAAACGAATTCTCCGGTACCTAAAAGGAACTACTGATTACAAAATAAGATGTTCGCGAGATGGAGACGTATCGTTAATGGGGTATTCTGATGCGGACTGGGCTTCTGATGTGGACAAAAGACGTTCTTGTACTGGATATGTGTTTATTATGTCCAATGGAGCCTTCTCTTGGGGCAGTAAACGTCAGCATACTGTGGCTTTATCAAGCACAGAAGCCGAGTATATGGCTCTTTCGGCTACTATACAAGAAGCATTGTGGCTAAAGCAGTTTGGTCAAGAGCTTGAACCAGGCATTAAAGAAGAGGTAATTCAAATCAGGTGCGACAACCAAAGCGCCTTGGCTTCGTCTGAAAGTGATAGATATCGAGCAAGGTCGAAGCATATTGACATTCGACATCATTACATTCGTGAGAAGATTAAAAACAAAACAGTCAAGCTCAACTACCTGGCAACAGACAACAAGGTCGCAGACAGTTTAACGAAGGCAGTGGCTGGGCTAAAGAATAAATTCTGTTCCTGCAACATGGGACTCGGGAAACATTGAAAGGTTCAAACTAATCTGCTGCTGAGCTCTTAAATAGTTTTTCATTAAAAATCTAGTTTTAACTTATTATTTTAATGAGTTAGGGTGTTGAGAAATATTATTCATGAACTGTGTTTATTTCTTAATAACACACTTTGTTATTATGTGTTTTTAATAATCACTGTATCAAAGTGATTTCTATTTTATGAAATATTATTTCAATAAATTCATTCCGTTTTCGTTCCTTCGAGAAGTAACTTTTATTTCCAACTACGCTCTGTACCAAAAATATTCGCTCTGCTCAACATATTTTCCTTAAATTTTGCGCAGTACCTCTGCATAAAATCATATGCCACCTATTTAACCTTTCCTTAAAACCCAGCACTTTCCGGACGGATGGTCTGGAAAAATTCTTTCATAATCCTTATTTTCAAATCTGGTAGGAAGAATAAAGTTGAGAATTATAGGGGATCTGTAAGCAGTCTTGTCTACCTAAGTTATTTGATATGCTCGCTACGGAAAGCCTCTATTTTCAATGTAAATCCATAATTTTCACCAATCAACATGGTTTTGTGAAAAAACGATCGACCGTCACCAATTCACTTCTATTCTCTAATTGTGTTGTATCTGAAATCGGTAAAGGGAATCAAGTTGACGCCATTTATAGTGACTTCAGCAAAACATTTGATTGAGTTGATCACGAACTGCTGCTGTTTAAACTAAAAAGATATGGTTTTCCCGAAATTTTCTTACGTTAAATTCCGTGACAAAACTTAAAACTAAATCTTTGTTTCCTCCGGGGGTACCCCAAGGTAGTCACATCGGCCCTCTTCTTTTTATCTTGTTTGTTAATGACGTCGTAAAGTTTTTGCCTGAATGCCTACTGCCCTAATGCTTTCATCTCCTGGATTCGTACCTGCAAAATTTTTATTTGTGGTGTGATAAAAATTATTTGACTTTTAATGTGAGTAAATGTTCTGTTATAACGTACTTGCGGTGTAAAAATGCCTTGATGTTTACGTACTAATTCGGTGATAGTAACATCCCCCGAGTATATATTATCAAGGATCTCGGAGTTATTTTAGATAACCACCTATCTTCCAGTGATCATGTTGCCTTTATTTCAAATAAGGCTTACAGGGCCTGGGGTATGATCACACGTTATGGTAGTAAGTTCACCGATCCTTATGTTTTAAAAACTTTATATGTAAGTTTAGTAAGATCTATAATAGAGTACGCATCGGTAGTTTGGAGGCCTTACTATATGGTGCACATCTCTAGAATTGAAGCGATCCAAAGAAGATTTCTGAGGTTCGCTCTCTCTGACGTTCTCTCTTTACCTATCAGGTTAAAACTGATTGGCCTTGAATTAAGAAGGAAGCATACAACGAAAATGTAAATTAAATTGATTTTAACCTGCCTGCAAGTTCCATAAAATGAAATCTATTGGATGGTATCTCCTGTTAATTTGTTTGGCTTTTTCTTATTTTCTTTTTTTTTGATTCTACGATTGTGTATAATTCATGTCTAATAAAGAATCTATTCTTTGGTGGCTAAATAAATAAAGAAAAGATTTGTTTAAATGATTATTTAAGTAAATGCCTACCGTAAATATAGTTTTTCAGTGCCAGGCTCGATTCAATTTTTAAATACTGTCTGTTTACCGGGGAATCGTCCACTCAATAACTGACATGTAACTTTTATTTGCAGATTGACGACCTTAGTTTGCTCTTTGTGCATATGCATCACTTATTAAATGAATTTCGACCTCATCAAGCCAGAGAAACTCTCCGTGTTATGCTGGAAATGCAGAAGCGACAGCGTGTAGAAACATGCTTACGGTTTCAAAAACACCTTGAAAAAGTTCGAGACATTGTACAAAACGCTTTCGCAGCTTTACCAGATTTTGATGAGGAAACCCGTTCACTTGCGAACTCAATCAAAACAGAAGTCGATGATGGCAAAAGCGCAATGAAGACTGAGCAATATCACACGTACGACAAAGTAATGTGCAAAATTATTGATAGCATCAATTAAGGTAGGTATCCAATATGGATGGGTCTATTGCAAAACTGATGTCTTAAAACTTGCGTATGTAAAAATTGGAAGAAAAAAACCCAAAAGATTGAAAAGTTTTGTATAAAACGAATTAAGAAAAATACTTAAACAATTTGATTTGTGAATAGTGGAATAAGCTAGAATAAAACTACTTAAGCTAATAACTTAGCTTAAAATAGGTTTTCATAAAACTAAAATAGTCAATAAAGCATTATTTAATAGAATTTGGTGCAACCAATCTGGATAATAAAAATATTTGCTTCATATACTATCCTTTGCGCCAACTACAGATGAGCACCAACTACAAATGAGCGTATCTCATTGATCAGTCTCCTTAACATCGCATACAAGACACTTACGGCTGTACTGTTTAAAAGCCTGAAACCGTTTGTCAAGAATCTTATATCGTTTTAAACAACGTGGCCTTAAACACAGGTAAGTCTATTAAGGATCACATTGGACTATGCGGCACATATAGGAATCAGGTGCGGACAGAGCATCAGATGAAATTAGAGACATACTGAAGCTACCCTACTTTTTAATGCCATTAAAAATGTGGCGAAATTCCAGATAAATGGTTGAAATTGGTCTTTATAAGAAGGCAACGTGAGGCTGATAAAATCCTGGATGTTATTGGTGTACTATGTCGGATGCATAATGCTATGTTCGCCCTGAAGTTCAACCGACTCGAGTTGCTTTCCACCAACGACTAGTGCCGACCAAGCATGCGATTTTTAAAATGTTGGTGTCGGTGCTTGATCCCTTGGGATTTGTCATACTTTCTCATTTGCTTCAAAGTCCTGTTGCGAAAAATTCGGATCTATGGGGTGCTACGATGTGTTACGCGTGAGAGATTTGTTTTGCCAAGTGGACACAAGGGTGCGTGCAGCTTTAAATTTTCGTAGATGCATTCAAAAACGTAGATGCATTCAAAACTTATGCAGCTGTATCCTGTTTTTGCATCATCAGCGGTAACGAAATTGATGTAACGATCGTCTGCGCAGAGTCAAAAGTAGCATCACAACGTAAATTTTTCCGTTCCATGCTTAGAACAGCCTTGGGCGGATTCCGAGACAGTGCTCTCAAGGCTTAGCGGAAACCCGGAGAGTTCAAACATTTCTTGATGTTAAGAATATGTGAAATCGTGGAGACGTCTCTTTATTTCAGAGTGCAGTTGGGCTCCAACAAGAGTCAATATAGCTGTTTTTATTCGCCACATCGTGAAGTTGTGACTATTCTTCGTCCAGTGAACGTCTCTTGTGCACTGAATGTGTCAATTGCAAAACGCCGATAATACTTCCAAAGCTTCAGCGAATAACGCTTCTCGATCCGTTTGGCGGAGTTGAGCACTTCAAATACTAAAATAAGCATTAGAAGCAGCAATGACACCAACGACTGCATTCAAGAGCGATCATGTCTGCAAACAGATGTTTCTATGGCAATGCTAAGGTTTTCATGTCAAGCATTGTGTCCCGTAGAGCGAAACTAAAAATGTATGTACAAGGCAACGATTAGACCCGTGCTATGCTATGGAGCGGAAACATTGACCCTGTCATCGGCAGAAGAGAAGAGCGGAAACTTTGAGTTTTTGGGAGGCAAATACCGCGTAAAACTTACGGACCTATACACATGGCAGGCAGAGAGCTAAGATGGCGTAACAACGAAGAACTTTTTCAAATATATTTTGGTGAAGATGTCATCAAATTTGCAAAGGCACAAGGACTAAGATGGGCAGGACATGTCATCCGATTCGCCGAAGGCAGAAACAGAAAGCGATTCTCAACTACACACCATGCGACACTAGAGCTACCGAGAGACCACGCTTAAGATGGCCTAACGACGATCGCTAGAAAAAAAACTGAATGTAGAAAACTGGTTGATGCAGCAAAAACACACCCGAGCTGTTACGCTAATGTTGATGATGACTATGGAAAATCCATCGCGGCAATCATAAAACAGCACTAGACGAGATTAAGCGGATGTTTTTCATAGTCAACCTGCGCTCCATTCACACGACTATAGGACTTTTAAAACTAAAGTTGCCCGTTGTCCCAGAAATGGGTACTCTTGCCATGACAAGGGTGCGTACGTAGGCTTTAATTACTTGGGTCCTATTCTGGTAACCGTCGCGTCGGGAGACGCAGCGAAAAAAGATGGGCTGCTGTCTTATTTACATGTTTCATCATTCGGGACCTACACGTTGAACTTGCCTACATTTTGTGAGCTGACTTCTCTGTCTCAAGTGTCTTAGGAATTTCATTGTGCGGCGTTGATTTCCGCACCTTCTTTCGACGCACTGAACTAGCAAAACGCTAGCTCTAGTGGGGTGCCACCCCTACTGGATTATCTGCCCTACCCCTATCAGATATTTTATTACACAATATTCTTTCGTACAGCAAAGTCACCGAGGAAACTACGTAGCGCACTTCCTAATATTGAGAAAACTATTAACTCGGACTCCTTACCTTTGTACCTCTCTAAGTTGGTGATGACGAGGCCCTGACCTCTGTTGTATGCAAATTATGACCATACATACATTTTCCAATGGCTCGTGTCAGGTCAGGTCTTCGTGCGTTTAACTCTCAGTGACAAGAGAATATTCTGGGTTGAATGTAAATCAATTCGGCGGAAATGCTGCGATCGATATTTCACCACTCGCAGATGGTTAATGCCAAGTAGTTCAAACGTGTGAACGAATTCCGTTGCCCTCGATTTAACGTTAAATTGAATGAGATTCAACTTAATTGAGAATGTTGATCACATGGAAAATCGCGGTTTGTTCCATTCTGTGTTC
Source organism: Neoascia interrupta (assembly GCA_947623515.1). Lineage (NCBI taxonomy): Eukaryota > Metazoa > Arthropoda > Insecta > Diptera > Syrphidae > Neoascia > Neoascia interrupta. The sequence continues at coordinate 94,788,740 of OX392464.1, read as the reverse complement.
CTATAAGGAAGTGAAATGTTGACTTGAATTCTGGAAGTCGCATTTTGGCCTACAAAAAGTATGGCCGTTTTGAATATGAACACCTCCAACCACTTCCTTATTGGAACACAGAATGGAACGAAACCGCCCTGAAACCAGAAGTTACCGATCTAAGAAAAAACTAGAAGCGCTCGCGAAAAATGGCTGATCTTCTTCGGAAGAAATTGGTGAAATCATATTTGCTAAAAACCCACAGGCGATCCATATGGTTCAAGGAGGTAAAAAAATGATCATAATCTACCAAGAGGAAGAGTGATCGACACCTCGGTAGCAACTGATGGCCAGGTTAGAAGAGCGCAGTGCGAGGAATCATCAGGAAGAGTCTTTGAACGGCTGGCTGCTAAGCTCGCTGTAAGACGCACGATCGAGCGGAAAACTTGAAAACAATGCGGATGCGAAGGACACTTGGTCATGTTTGGCCTTGGCTGAACGAACTCATCCTTAGAGTTCCTTCTCTCGTCCAGTTTCACGTAGAAATGAGAAGTTGGTCCAAGGTGAGTATCTCTCTGTCAGGTATCTGGTATTTGCCCAGATATTTTATCGTCTTGTGGTTCAGAGCCCCAAACGATTGCAAAATGTGTTCCGGACACTAGCCTCATCGCAAAACCTGCAGAAGTGTTCCCTGGGCTCACAATGCCCCGTAAGGAAACGTGTAAGGATACGCAGATTTTTTTCACTAAGGTTGATGCATGCTTTGAATGTTCTCTGATTATAGTTCCCTAGAAGTTTCTTGGCTTGTCTCAGACATTGAAGGCTTTCCCACATCTTAGCTCGGTTTACGTTCTCTTTTCCTGAATTCACCGTTAAGGGTGTGTTCCCCTATCCCGCAGAAAGGTTCAGGTCCTATGAAGGGTTCTGCTGCTCCTCGTCTTGCCAAGGAGTCCGCTGCTTCATTCCCCTCTACTCCAACATGGCCAGGTACCCAATACAGGGCCACTTTATTAACGACCTTACCCATTTCGTTAATCTTGTGTGTGTAGGCAGTCCCATACAAGTTTGAACCTTTTTATATGCCCTTTTAGCGCCTTAGGGGCTGCCGGGCTGTCTTACATTATTGCTTTGTCGCGATTGCTGTGATTTCTGTCGAGACTGAATTGGACACACCTATCTATATTTACGTGGACCACCGAGACTCAGGTGGCGCACGCGAGTGGAAGGGGACCTCAGCCAACTTCGCGTGTGAAACTGGAGACGGCTAGCTAGAGACAGAGCTGGCTGGCGAAGCTTGTTGGCTGAGGCCCAGGTCCACCCCGGACTGTAGCGCCACCTTAAGTAAGTAAGTAAGTTAGTATCTATATTTGTGTACTCAGAGTGCGGATTCAGAGTATTTTGTTGTTGGCTTTAATACTCCTGCGCTAGTTCCATCATCATTTTTTGACCCATCTGTATACCATTTGATGATGCGTTTGCTGTCTAGATGTTGTGGATTCTAGACAGCTCTTTGAGTGCTGAGCTTCACGATGAATTTTTTATCCCTAAGAGCTATTTTGCAGCCAAATTTTGGGCAACCACCAGGAAGATTTTCACACCAGGCATCAATGAAAATGGCCATCCGAAACCCCTGGCCTTGCGAAACCCCTGTCTAGGTTAAAAAAAACTAGATACTGATTTCCTGCTAAGCATAGCAGTAGGAGTGTTTTTAAAACAGGTTCTTAATACAATCTAAGGAATTCAAAAGGAAGCTCGATTGTTAACACTTTGAAGAGCAGAAATTTCTTGTTAATCGGTCGATGATTTTATTCATGGCTGGGACATGCACATCCATTGTAAAATCTGTTTTTTGAAACTTCCTTCGGTCTCCCGCTTACAACAGTTGACTCCGATCCAATTTGAGTTAAAACCTCCAGCAACCAATATTAAAGTTTTCTTCAATCTGCCTATACGAAGTCGTCAAGTTCTCGTTCGGAAATTTCATCGCCAACAGAATGAAATCGAAAGTCGGAACAGTTGGCATAAAGAATATTAAAACACAGCTTTACGAAACTGTTAAATTTATTTTAACAAACAATTTTTAGTGACAGACCAAAAAGAAAATAAAATAACGACTATACTCGGTGCAAGCTTTAATTAAAGTTAACTTCTTCGTTAATGGCAGCCCACTGATGGTCTTCGTTCTCCTTCCATAGAGACACTTTACTTTCAGCTCCAGTAACAGCCAACATTTTTCCAGTGAAAGACCAACTTACGCTCCAAACAACATCATCAAAAATATTGAGAGTAACATACGACCACGAAACTAAATTATCGCTTTTCCAAATTAGAACATGACGATCCTGGGATGCGGAAGCTATATAAGTTTTTTTTCCTCCATAGGTTGGGGCCCATTCGACATGTCTCACCCAATCGGAATGCGCTTCGAGTAGGTTTTCTTCTAGCCACCGCGAATCTTTTCGTACCCAAATTTTCATAAAGTTATCACACCCTCCACTTACTAGGCGTTTTGTTAGCTGATTATCTAAGCTAGTCGAGTTCGACATCGACTTGGACACGAGAGCTGGGCACCAAGAGATACTATTGCAGCCTATCGCGTGGGCACCTGGAATTTTCTCAAAATCCCAGCTGTTGTATTCATTACTGTATGTTAAAAATGTTATAGAACCGTCCGAGCTTCCACAGGCCAGGATCATACCGAATTCATGAGGAGCCCAGGCGATCGAGTTGACGGAAGTTTCGTTGTTATAATCATACCTAAAGCAATTTGCTAGTAGACATACAAAAGAGACACGTAAGTACGTTTGAACACTCACCACTTACTCCATCCTGTATTATTTTTTTTCCAAATGATAACTTTGCGATCATAGGAGCACGATGCCAAGAGGTTTCCAAACTTTGGATGTGCCCACGTCACCTCCCATACTGGGCCTTGATGGCCCTTGAGGTCTGCTACAAGAACAGGCACCTCATTCTTCACTTCAAATATCTTCACAGAATTATCAGATGAACATGTTGCCAAATATAAACCGTAATAATCTAGTTCCGCGGCGTGAATGATATCATCGTGACCCGTCTCAACACTTTTAATTAAAGATACCATAGCTCTATACACAATAAACTTAATAAAAGCAAAATATTATGCCAAAACTAGACCGGTCACCGATCGGTAATCAGTGGATTTTATGAGACTCAAACGATATGTCAAATCAACATATTACTTCATTTTCTATTGGATCAACAAAAAATTTCCGATGCGCTCACATTTGCTTTTTGTCCGTTACCTACCCTGCGTCTCCATTACTCCGATTAGTGCCTTGCTGATTTCAACAACTGGATAACATCTAGTGGAGACCAGGCATGATACAATTGTAGCTTTGTTTATATCATAAATTTATGAATAACAAGATATTCAACTTCGGGCGTGTAAAAGCTTTGCCCACAAGCTGAAATTGATGAAATTACCCATTCTCCGACATTTGTTTACAAATGTGAGTATTTCGTTTTGCAATTTCGTTTTGCAGCTTTTACATCAGCTAGCGTAGGGTAAATTGTTGTTGTATCTTCTTACACGTATTCACCGACATGGAAATTTAAAGCTCTATAAAAGCTTTAAAGGCTTTATAAAAAACGTAAACAAATGTGTGTTGGAGGGTAAGAGGGACGCAAGTTGAATATCTAGTTATTCAGTAATTTGTGGTTTATATGTAGAGTTCAAGCGACCTTCAAGCCAGATTTGTCTTCATCCCATGAAGACAATCCATTGAAACATGAATTTACTCACATTTTTAAACAAATGTCGGAGGATGTGTAAATTCATCAATTTCAGCTTGTGGACAAAGCTTTCACATGTTCAAAGTTTAATATCTAGTTATTTAGTAATTTATGATCTGGTGCACACATAGGATTACAGAATAGCTTTCTTTATATGCGGAGTTCACGCAATCTACAAACCAGGTTCAACCTCATCATAAATTACTGAATAAAGCCGCGTTGTCTCAAAGAACAGGAACAGAACATTAGCATAAGATTCTGTTTATGTTCCTGTTTTACGTTGCTTGTGACAACGCAGCTTAAGCAATTCACACGGATTACTTCCATCTCGGAATTTTGCTTGGGAATTGAGGACAGAAATCGAAAGTAAAAGATGCGGACTCTTAACCAATAAAAGCAAAGAGCAAAACATGTGTAAACCCTCCAAGCAAAAAAGCGAATCGCTTTGTTCTTTACGCAAACTTTACGCTTTTGTTGCGCTGAAATATCAGCAAAACGTATTAGAACTCAAAGATGATGGTGTGGTTTCAGTAAACAAATGCAATCTCAAGTGTAAACGCATAAGTCTGTTGGCTGGTCTAATTGTGCATGCTATTTTTTCAGTTAGGGCACAGGCGTTCTTCGATATAGTAGGTAGTTTTTTATTTTCTTCTAAGTTGATTTACGTAAGTTGTCGAGCAAGAAATTTAAGTTGCAAGAATGGACAAGAAAGATTATTACAATATTTGAAGAGAAATAAATCTTATTTGTGAAAGTGCAAAAAAAAAAAAAAACAATAATTGCTTACTTCCTGTTGAGAATCAACATTTTATATTTTTAAAAAGAATTATTTATTTTGTTCCAAGTTTTTTTTTTTAACTGCTATAATTTCTCTTATATTGTGAAAAGACTCAAACAAATAAATTTTCTGTTTTTCGAATAAATGTCAAAGCATTTTATATGGGAATTACAAAAACGAATAGGTGTTGCGGAAAGATTCCGCGCCGTCGTTAAGAATATATTTCGCTTTGGTACTTCGAAAACATTTCGTTCCCAACAAACAATTTTGGGTCATGTCCCCAGCAAATGGAGATTTCCTTACCAATTCCATTCCCTTTTTTGCCATTTTGAATTTGAATTTTGAATTTTTTTTATGATAGTGTGTGTACAGGCATTTTGCGTGAGGGAGTACAGTAAATGCGAGTGAGCGTGGATTTGTTTGGGAACGTGTTGGTGTCCACTGGTCGCGCAGTGCATGGAAGTCCTTGGAGCAGAAAAAGTCATTGTAAGTATTTATTTTTATTACTGGTTTTATTTAAGAAAACAAAATCACTTAATCTAGCAGGAGTAACAACAAAATGAAGTTTCTCTTCATTCAAACGCCTTCAACAACAAAGAACTCTGTACAATGCGATTTGTTTACCAGAAACAGTAACTAAATTCTTCTCCCACCGACTCCAAGAATATAACGTCTTCGAACATACCAAGTCAATTCTTTAATAAGGCTAATGTTTTACTTAATTAATAAAATGAGAACAAATAAAAGTTGTTTGAAATATTTGATTTTTTGCTGGACAAATTGACTCCTTCTTTTTTGCGTAGCAGAATCCAGGGAAAGAATGGAAATCCCGACTCACAAGTGGAATGAAAAAGCCGCGAATCCAGTAAGGATATGGCACGTAAAACGCGCCGATAAATCGTGCGCACTCACACACGCAAACCATGTGTGGAGCATGGCAAAACGCAATGTGCGGAGCAGTGTATACTCTACTAACGCCAGTGCAGCCTTTTCCGTCTTAAATAGCCTACGATTCCGCGTTCGCCCGACAAATTGGATGGAGAGAGTGTCCCCCTTTCCGTTAGTTATGTTTGCTGGGTTCAAACTTTACGCATTCTTTACGCTTTCACGTTAAGAAAGCTCTATACTTTGGCGTAAGGAATTTGTTGCGCTTGAGCGTTAAGAATTCTTTTCGCTTTGGCGTTACAAAAACGGGACGCATTTGTGTTACGCTGGTGATTCTAATTTTCATATGGCGAAAGAAAGGAAACCGTTAAGATTCTAATTTGCCAAGGTGATACGCAAGCTACGAATTCTTTGGGCTGATGAGTAATTTTTCGTTCCGCATTCGGTTCGCCTTGCTTAGAGGGAAGATCGTTTTCATATAATGTGTAAATAAAGTTTTCCATCCCGTTTCCCCTTATTTCCCTTTTCCACTCACGCAACCCATCGTACTTACTTCATTGCTTGTGCGAAGCGATTTATGACGCGTTATATTACTTATGCCATTTCAAAAATCGGAATTGAAATACGCCGTGGGCATCAGTGGTCAAACTGTTAACTTTCGTTTTTCTGAGTCAATATAATTTTCATCAGTGCGATCAGCTGACTATCGAAAATTCAGTGCAACCCTGAAAAGTTTACTGTTCATCGAACGCAAAAGTGCACGTCAGAATCTGTCATTCGCAAAACTAATTGGGACTCTATTCGCATGGGGTTTTTCTTCATTCATTCATTGGCCTGAAGGCTTTAGCTGTCAGTTTTACTAACACATTCAGATACCTGGAATATCATTCTGTCCTTCTCCATCTATTTGTAGACATAAGATAGATGCAAATGCATTATCTCCTTTCTCTATTACCTCGTTAATCCGACAAAATGAATCGAATTGAATTATAACCGTTCCGACTCACGCCGATTCCACTGCCATGTTTATGCGCAAACTAATCAAGTAGTTTCAACCTAACCGGTTTGAAAATTAGTTTTACTTTTATGTCATTCTCGAACAAATTGTGAAAAAAATTCAAAAGCCAATCGATTCAAAACGATTCAACCGTCTATGCGCATTTTGGAGTTACCGAAAGCACAAATTACTTAACAAACCCACTATGAGGGAACAATTTTAGCTACGTTCGCTGACGATACTGCTATTCTCGCTTTTGATACGACAGATGAATTATCAACAGGGAAACTTCAGCGCGCTTTAGACAAAATATGCAAATGGACGAAGAGCTGGCGAGTCGTCCTTAACGAGACTAAGTCCATGTTAACTTTACTTATAAAAAGATAAGCAACAAACCTTTATTCATTAGCTCCGTACAAATCCCGTTCTCAAATGAAGCGAAATATCTAGGAATGAATCTAGACGCAAAACTTAAATGAAAGCCGCACTTTAAAAAGAAACGCGACGAGCTCAAGTTAATCGAAATTAATTGGCTTATCGGAAGATTTTCGAAACTAAGCGTATATAACTATCTGCTTTTGTATAAGCAAGTGCTCAATCCATCTTGGACGTACGGTATACAACTCTGGGGTTGTACTTAAACAAGCAATACAACTATTTTAGAAACTTTTCAAAATAAGACACTCAGAGCAATCGTTAACCAACCGTGAGCATTCGTTAACCAATCGCAACCGTGACTGACAAGGGAACCAATTTTGCTTGCAAACTTAGTACTCGAATTCGCGGACCTTGCAACAATGAAATTATCCGAACTTTGGATCAGACAAATCTTACGCGCCGACTACAACGAATGAGACCGTTAGATCTTGCAGCATAAGATGAAACTGCATAAATTGACGGTGTTGTAGGTGCCTTCGTTGGAAGGCGATTACTATAGAAGCTTGAACTACTTGTTAAGGAATCTTAGTCGTAGTCTGACGGAAAATGGGAGGTTTTTTAGTGAGTAAGAATCTCTCACTACTATGAGCGCGGCCGGTCCTCGTAGTGCCTATTAAGGTTTTTCCTATCACCGCAAAAAAAAAAAATTTGGAGTCGGTTTGAATTTGGTAATATCGATTTGAAAATCGGTTTTGTGTAAAGCGATTCCAATACTTAAATCAGTTTCAAAAAGTGTATATGCTATCGGTTTTCGTCAATTCGATATCGTTTAAAGCACTCTAAAGTGTCGGATAAACGGGGTATATATATATATTTTTTTTTATTATTAGGCTAAGATCGACAAACGTCAAACATAATGTATTATAAAAGCTACTTGAGCGAGAGCGCAATATTCTTTAAGCTTACCACCACTATGTACTATCATTCAATTTATTGAAAGAAGAGGACCATACTATTACAGTTCTGCAATAATTTTGATATTATCGTTAGAAACATTCCACTGTAAAAAAGAGAAAAAAGACTCAATAAAGATTCATTCATTCATTTAGATAAATAAATAAATAGAGTGGCGCAACAGCTCGAGGTGAACCAGGGCCAACTTCTCAACAATGTATGCTGGTGTGTTAATTTCTTTACATACAAGGGGACCTACAATTTTTTGCCGAATCCGAACGGCACATTGAGAAGTTTTTCAAGACAATTAATACTCTCGGAGGGCTTGTCAAACCCTCGCGGAGGTGGGGACCGTGAAAAGAACAAGTCTTTTTTTTTCAGGTGACGATGGCAGGATTCGAACCCAGACCTCCGGCGTAGTAAGCACACTAACCACTACGCCACGGCACCCCACATTCATTTAGATGCTTGGAGTTTTTGTGACACTTTTCATCGGCACACTTGACCGTTAAAATCCGTTATAAAAGGATACTGGAATCCACCACCCGGGTTGGATTTCCGTACAGTTTAGATTACGGAGTTTTGAACGAAAAATTTACTATATTATATATAATATCTTCCATCTAAGCAAGGCGAACCGAATGCGAAACGAAAAATTACTCATCTGCCCATACAACTCTTCGCTTGCGTACCGCCTTGGCAAATTAGAATCTCAACGCTTTCCTTTCTTTCGCCATATGAAAATTAGAATCACCAGCGTAACACAAATGCGAGCCGCTTTCTCAACGCCAAAGCGGAATGAATTCTTAACGCTCAAGCGAAACGAATTCTTTACGCCAAAGCAGAGCACTTTCTTAACGTGAAAGCGTAAAGAATGCGTAAAGTTTGAACGAAAGTTTTCGAAGTGCCAAAGCGAAATATATTCTTAACGCTAGTGCGGAATCTTCTCGCAACACCCATTCGTTTTTTGTAATTCCCTTATAAGATGCTTTGAAAATGATGCCACTTTTGATTCAACTTTGGATGTTAATATCTACGAATATCACGGATTTTTGAAGCAGGTTTAAAAAAAAATATGGCCTTAAATAATGACAATGAGTGAACCTATGACACAAATTACTTAATAGCTAGATATTCAACTGAAGCGTCCCTTTCCCCCCAAAACCCATTTGTTTATTTGTTGTTGTTGTTTTGAGTTCCGTGTCGGTGAATACGTGTGAGAAAAGTAAACAAAAATTTGAGAGCCCGCCAAAATAGCGAGGTGAATTTCACACTGACATTTGAAAAATTTAAATACATATCTTAAAAAAGTCATAAAAGATAACACACAAGTCATTAAAGTCAAAATGACAATTCTGTTTTAATTTTGCCCACACTTTAGGTGAGCCTACATTGAGACTACAAAATCGTAAAATTTAGTTCATTTGAATGTGCCTGGAAATACTGGAATGTTTATGACGTAATTGGATATTTTTACGAATTTGGTCTTTATTTTCAATATAGTTCGGGTCACAAATTACTTAATAACTAAATATTCAACTTGTGCGTCCCCTTTCCCCCAAAACCTATTTGTTTATTTGTTGTTTATGCTTTTCGGTTTTGTGACGGTGAATGCGTGTGAGACGCTTATTATTATTATTACGCAGTTGGGCTTTTCTTTTCTCCAGAATCGTTCATGTGTTATTGATGTTCAGTTTTCAATGATGTAGGAATGCAGAAAATATTAGTTATTCAGCAAAACAAGAGCAACAGTTAGGAAACAATCGAGAAAACTTCCATTTTAGGAAAAGGCTATTGATTTTTACTTGCGTAAAATATTAAGCGTTCCCAAATTTAAGAAAAATGAAGAAGTTTAGAAGCATTAAATATAGCTTTCATTGGATTGCATCACTGAAACTTTTTTTTACTTGTGACTTAATTTGTTTGTTGCTTCTTTTTGTTTGTTTGTTGCATTCTTCTTAATTTAATGAATGCTTCTTTTGGTGTCAATCTCTATTGTTACCTACAAAAATATACATAAACATTTTTCTTTCGACTACTTTGCTATTTTACTGACAGAAATCAGTTTCAATGTGCTACTGATTTTTTTTTACGAAATGGGTTCACTCAAAAGTGCATTATTTTTCTGTTCTCAGTTGCCAATTTGACTTTTAATGTTCAACTCTAATCTCAAATGCATGCAATAATATCGACTTGGAAGGATAAGGATGACAATTATATCATAATATTGATTTGTTCGAATAATGAATTTAAATTATAGCTATAATAAAAATAATAAAAGTGCCTTTGAACCTTTCTAATGACTTTTACTTTTTAATATACTAACGATTGATTTCGTCAAAACATGTAGAAAACATTTTATTGGTACTTAACCGTAAATTTTGCTTTTCAAAGCTTGAATCCGGTAACATAAAACACAAACTTATCAGAGGCACAGGAATTTAGGCAGTAAAGAATTAGTTTCATTTGCGCTTTTTGTGTTTTGTTTTTAACTATATATGAAAATATTTAGAAGGCATTTGAAATACATAATGTATAACTGGAATACAATTAAGATAAAAATGATTTTAAGGTCTCTAGCAAAACAACATTAATGTAGCACGACCCATTATGTGGCGACTTCCAGATATTGGAATTCGTTACAATTTTTGTCCGGTAGACGGAGCAAAAAGCTGATTCCGCCATGTTTTCGTGGTGAATCACCTAAACTTCGTGGTGAATCTCTTCAAGTGTGGAATACATTGGCAAAATGTGAGAGTATGCGTAGTTTTCCAGGTATATTCATGGCAACAGCTTGTAGGCCCCTCGGCTTTCCAGTCTAGTTGAATATCTAATTCATTAAGTAATTTGTGCCTATGACAAGCAAAAGCAAAACTTTAAGCCAACACAAGTTAACGAAAACCTTACGAAACCCAGCATAAGGCTATTATGGTCGTGGCATACGTATCGCGTGTAATGGGATATTTCGGAAAGCCGACTTAAGCTCATCGAGGTGTATTATTGTTGGGCTTTAAGAAGATACAAAAACAATTTACCTTTCGCGATCAACTGATGTAAAAGCTCCAAAACAGAATTGCATTGACATGACGATTTTTTTTTTATATAATATGCTCGTGATTAATGGGTTATGACTTCCCTTCAAATGCGTAGCACATTGTGAGCGGAAAAAAAATTTGGAATAGAAAAGAAAGAAGAAGAAAGTTTCTGTGTAGAGGTTTCATGTTGGCTAATGAACCCAACATGAAGCTTCTCCTAAGAAACACCAAAGCCTTCCCCCGCAAGTGTTATGCCTTTACGGAGAAAAGCAATAGTATAACCGCCAGAATTTTTCATAAAAACATGTGGCATGCATTTTTTTGTTGTTTATTTTATTTGCATATTGGAAGAGAAAAAGTTGTTTTATATTCGGCCAACCCACTCATTTTGAGACACACGCTTCTGGATTTTTCTTTTTTTGGAAATTGAAATGACGAATTGATGAATTCACTCACATTTGTAAACAAATGTCAGAGTATGGTTAAATTTATCAATTTCAGCTTGTAGGCAAAGTTTTTACGTGGCCGAAGTTGAATATTTAGTTATTCAGTTATTTATGACAAAACATTAAGTTTGCAGTTAGGTCTGTGGAACAAATCTCAATCATAACAAACGAGTGTCGTATTGTGATTTTTACTTAGCAAATCGTTTTCGCTCCTTGGAAATGACATCGCCACTTTCTTTTAAGAGCCAAAATGACAGAAACAGAGTTTTCGTGTCAAATTAATCCTATATTTGTCCGATGGAGCCACTTTGGGATTTGTTTTAATCGTCTCCCGCTAATCTTCTTTTAATTATCGGTGGAGACATGGTATTAGCTAAGCAAATTTCTCCAGTTTTCGGCATTAGCGACCCAATTAGATTACTCATTGACATAATATATATAGACTGATAGTTGGTATAGGCAGCCCCTGACTATATCAGATTTGATGTTGATCGATTCCATTGCCTTGAGCGTAGCCTGGCTGTCGATGTTAATGGCGATACATCTGCCGGATATCGATCTCATCTGCATAAGCTCGGCCGCCCTAAGTACAGCCAGAACCTCTGATTGGAAGACACTGCATGTATCCGGTAGTTTTAAGGATACTTTTAGTTCCGGGTCTTTTGAGAAGATACCGGAACCTGTTCCTTCCCCTGTTTTCGAACCATCTCTATAAATTGCAATATCATTAGGTCTGACAATTGCACTATTTTCCCATTCCTTCCTCGCTGGATAAATGACTTCATATGGTGTGTCGAAGTCGACCAGGGAAGGAAATTCATCCGTTAGAGTTGGATTGCCTTGCATTAGCTCCGACAGGATCGAGCCGTGTCCTTAGCTGCTGCCCTTGCGTAGCTGCTGATTAGCATGCGTGTAAGGTAATCTTTATATTCTTTAATTGATGAGCCCAATGAGACCGTTGCAGCCGTTACGTTAAAGTACACAACAGACAACTCAGTGAAATACACACGTTCTTATGAGAAGCAACGTGCGTCACGAATTTCTTTTCTCGCGTCCGTCACGGACACTGACAAATGAATCAAATATACACCTTCTTATGGGAAGCGGCCCATAGAAAAACTTCGTGACGTACGTCGATTCCCATAATAACGTGTGTATTTCAGTGAGTTGTCAGTTGTGTACTTTAACGTAACGGATGTAATGGATTAATTGGGCTTAAGGCCTAAGAGTGTCACATGCAGGGTATAACAGTACAATTATTATACTCATAAGCTTACTGGAACCTGTTTTTCTTTTACAGAACTAGGTATTTTAAATATCGTTTTTAAATTTTCGAAAATGTGAAAATTCAATAAATTTACAAGACAAGTTTCTCTGCAGGTCACGCTACAAAGCCGTGTTTTTTTTATTGTAGTTGAGTCTTGCCTATTCGAGAAGCAAATTTAAGTCGATTGGCGAGTGTTATTTTATGATAAATTCAGCGTCCGCTGAATTATTTTTTTCCTTGGTGGGGAAAATTATCTCTGTTGGGTAGTGCTAGATGCGGTTCAAATGAGTCACAGATCTTCATTTGCCAACGTTGAGACTGCAGGCCTTAAAAATGCGGCCAAATATGCATTGCGTTTATAACAAGATGGAACACTATCGATCGAACACTAAAAAGAGCTGTGAACCAAATATTACTCTTGGACGGTTTGTAAGTCGGAGATGCAACCCTAGTCTGGGCAATATCAGCGAATTTCTGCACAACAATGACCACAGCGACGGCAACCTGTAGCAACCTTGAATAAAACTAGCCACTTTGAATTAAAAAGATAAAATATAAAATTTAATTATGAAAAACACTTATAAGATGTTGGACGTACATTTATTTTAATACAGAGTATTAAACAATACTTTACATTAACGTTTCTGCCGTTTTTTCTGATTCTTTTTACAACCCTTGCCATACCAGCCTGCTTGTATTCTTACTAAATTCTTACGGTAAAATAGTTGAGAATCGAGCCGGGATTCTAAATTTCGAGTACTATCACAACACTCACAAAAACTTAGAACCCCGCTTGAGATCTTCTTTAGTCTCGTTTCGTACGACCACCTCTTATAAAATTGACAGTCTAGCTCAGCGTACGTATCAAAACAGAACTCGCAGACAGCTTCCCGGCGGTTCATTTGGAATATCGGAATTATTTGGCAGCTCCATAAATTTATTTCAGGCGGTGGTGGTCTCACAATACTATGGAGTCCCGAATACGCATACCTAACTTCAAACCAAAATGGCAGTTCGTTTTGTTGGCTCATAGTGCCGAAACTTAAATCGGTGCGACCGCCACCAAACAATATATCAAATTTGTTCTTGTATATATCGTTATTGTGATGTTTTGATTCTAAAACGTTATTTATACTTGGAATGTCGACTTTATTATCAGGGCAAACAGACAGATTCGTTCTTATGCAAGAACGATTCTTAAAAGGTGCCCTGGTAAGTGGACCACTATTTATTACAATATTAGTGTGCAGTGCTTCTTTGGTTTCCACCTTCTCCTCTCGAAGCTGTGGTTGGGAAACCGTGTGAATTTCTTCGGCGAGTAACAAAGTTGCATGAGCGAAAATTGGATCACGTTTTTTGCAGTAGGATGGCACGTCAATGTTAAGGTGTTTCATCATAAGTCTCATGACATCGTCGCATTTGCCATTGATTTTTATGGTGGAAATATTATCTTTAGGGGTCCACTGTAGGTTTACGATACAAATTTTGGGACGATTTTTTGATGCCCTATCCATTTGCCACAACCAAGCGTATTTTTTTAAAACTTTCAGACTGGATCCGAGGCATAGTATGACATCTGCCTTTTCGGCGTTATGGCAAGCGCCTATCCAATTCAGCGGCCAGTTTAGGACTCCTTTTTCACCAAAATGCACAATTGTGTCCAACAACGGGCTTTCGCATATGTAGCACCTTCGATTTGTTTTATGCGCATACCGAGCAGTGAATTCTGTGGTGTCGAACAGTCTCCAATAGATAGCGTTGGGTTTGCAGACAGAGCATACTTCAATGTACATATTTCCGTGGATTTCTGATAATGACTTCACTGGAAGACCGGAGCGTAAATGAAGTCCATCGCAGTTTTGTGACACTACGTGTCGTAGGAGTTTTCTTCGATGAAGTTCGAATAGGGCCATATGTGTGAACGTAGGGTTAGCCAGCGACAAGTCGTGCTCTCCCACATCTTTCCCCTTTTGTAATAGTGTCCATATGCCACTGCTGCCTCTGTAGTCTGGTATTCTGGCTGATGTACTTATTCCTGCACCTGTATAACACACCAGGTGCTTCGCTTGAGACACTATTTTTGCCAACTTTAAGATCTTTTTTTCCAAAATACCGATGGGGTCTTCTTTTTCTACTACTCTTTCCTTGTACAGCAGAAATCGCTCTCTGCGTGCTCTCACTTCTTTGACAATGTCAGAATATTTTTCTAGGAAAAAATTATCTTCGGTTGTTCTTAAGGACTCACATTTCCGTAATATGCTCGATACCTGAAAAGAAAGAAACAAGGTATTTTACATTTTCGACCTTTTGAAATTGGAGGCAAAAAATAAGTGACGTCGAAATAAAATGTCACTCATGAGAAATGAGAAACCCTTTTGGAGGCTTTGTAAGTACTTCGTGGAGGTCGAACGGTGAAGAAACTTTTATTTTCCGGTTGGGATTCGAACCGGAAACCTAGTGCACATTAGTCCGACACACTACCCACAACGAAATAAGCGCTAAAATTAACGAATGATAACTCTTGCCAATCGCTATTTCTTCGCGGCTAAGAAGACATTTGAGTACCTCGCCGCCCCTTTAGCAACAACTAAATAGTTGTTTGAATAAAAACTGTATGTATGCGCCCAGCCTTCAGTCTCCTTTCCTAACATTTATTTTGCGATATATCTTTCTTTCAGTTTAGGTTTGGCTTTAAGAAGGAGTCTACCTAGAATGAAGATTTTCGAGGTATTATTCTAAGCAGTTTACTCGCAAACGGCGCACTGCGGGCATATTTTTTTTAAATCCGTTGCAAACATCGTTTTTCACGTGTGCTTAAAGTACTAAATCAATTTATTTACTGTACATATTAGGAAATATTGGAAGGTTCGTATACCAGAAGAAATTTTAAAATTGGTCAAAGGGTTCCGCTTATACAGGTCGTCATAGGGGGGCATATTTTTCTAATCAAATGAAAATGATTTTATTTGTTAACATTTTCAAGCTTTCCTAAACTATTTTCTGACTATTTCTGACACGTTTCCTTTGAAAGCCAGTAGCCTAAATAAGCCTTTTCACTTTTTACAGAGATTTGAGTGAAGAAGGTTGGTTTTATTCATATATGTCAGAATACCTTACCCAGAATATATTAATTTTAATGTAAAGTTTGTTACGCAAATGTATAGTCATAAATACCCCTAAGACCTTTAAGATATACGATTGAGACCGATTAGAGAATCCATTGAACCATGTCCTTCCGTCACACCGTCCGTTTGTCTTTTGTCCTTACGTAAACAACGTATAACATTTTTCCTTTGTAAAAAGGTTTAAGTCTAAGGCTAGAGAGCTGAAATCGAACACTTGAACTAAAAAAATCTTTTTACCAGATCAAATTTGAAAATTGTTTTAGTCCGCCAACAGACTCGCCCATTAGAAAGCCTGTATATGCGATCACCTCCTTTTAAAAAAAAAACACTTTAATCACATTCTAGCTATGTTATTATTCCGTCAGCACACTTTATTTGCCATGAAGCAACGTTTGAAAATTGGGTTTTAGGCAATAAAAAAGCTTAACTCTAGCACTGGCCATGCCTACTTTTAAACCTGTTTTAGCTATAAATGGTATTTTTTCAATAGATTTTTATGAAATTTGAAAAATTGTATTAGGCTTTGGTTAAGTTTTTTGCATGCACAGCATATGTTTCCTGCCATCGTCACCTAAAAAAAAAGACTTGTTCTTTTTCACGGTCCCCACCTCCGCGAGGGTTTGACAAGCCCTCGGAGAGTATTAAATGTCTTGAAAAACTTCTCAAAGTGCCGTTCGGATTCGGCAAAAAATTGTAGGTCCCCTTGTATGTAAAGAAATTAACACACCAGCATACATTGTTGAGAAGTTGGTTCACTTCGAGCTGTTGCGCCACTCTATTTATTTATTTTTAGCATATGTTTCCGCCCACTTTTGTGGGTGTGTCTTAAAATAAGTGATTTTTTATTAGTTAATTAATATTAGTTTTTTTTCAAATGCGGGGTTTTCAGTCAAAAATGTATCTAACCATTTAGCAAAAGGCATGTAAAAATTATATTTTCAATCCCACCTACTTTTAGGAGGCGAGGTAATTTTTAGCGGACCGTGCAAAAATGGAAAAATGACCTCTTATGGTATCACTCTGTTGTCCGTCCGTCCGTCCGCACTTGTAACTTCTAAACGGTGAGCCGTAGAAAAATTAAATTTGGTACACAAATGAGAACGTATTTACAAGCCGGGCACAATGTGTGTAAAGCGTGTCTGTCGCTGTATCTCGCCACATTTTTCACCTAAAATCAGAGACACAGCGAGATACGCATTGTGTCGCTTTATACGTGTTCCCGTAAGCTGAACTGCGAGACACAGACAATACTCATTGCGTCCCTGCTATAAGGGTAGGTCTTCCTCAGAAGCGAACTCCGAGCTCGTGTAAACGATATTCTATGTATAGGAGTCGCTCTTCCGGGCAAGATCTGCACACCCTCCACGTCTGAAAACATTTTCGTGACTGAGCACTGAGGTTGAAGCTAGTCTGTATTGTATTTGGTGTCTCAAAATTTAATAGTTTTTAAATATTTAGAATTTTATTTTATATTTAAGAATTTGAAAAATTAGATGTTCAGGGAGGATTAATTTGCGTTTTTTTCATTGCCCTATTCTGGTTTGGCGTTTAAAAAAGCAAGGAAGAGGAATACAAATTTGTATACATAAGCTTCGAATTTTGTGTGTATGGGAAGATCTGAGTGTGAAAGTATAGGTATCTATATTTTTTCATAGTCACAAAATTTTGTACTTTTAACAATGCGTTGAAAATCAAAATAATGAATACTTAGCAGGAATGAAATGATAAGATTGTACTTGTAGGTTAGGTAAGGTTACAATTGTGACAATTGTCACGGTTCACTTAGACCATCAATTTAGTTTATTGTGTCTATTTGGGAACCTTCTTAACACCTTAAACGAATGCCTTATGCTGTTTAGGGCTGGGCATTCGCATAGAAGGTGACGACAGATTCAATTTCTTCAACGTATCGACCCTAACCCTAAGGCTCCGTTCTTTTTGCCGATCCAGGGCTCCTGGATTAGGGATAGATTCAGCTGCTCCCTCTCGACGAACAGCCTCACGCGTTGACTGTGGCAACCTGATAGTGATGGAGGTTTATTTGGACTACCTTCATCACAGCGTCTGTTGCCTTGGTTTCTTCAGCAGTTCACCTTATCAGCTTAAGGGTAACCTCGCAAACTGTGAAGGACAATAGTAGCTTGTTGTCCGCCTTTAGGTTCTCGGGCAACTAGCCGAAGGCGACGTTATAGTCCCGGAACCATTTCTCGTCTCTTCCTCGCTTATGATTTCCCAATCTGCATCTGAATCTGGGCGTACTGTGCTTGCAGCACACTGAGAATGTCGTCTTAAACTATTCCAATCTTTGCAATAGCTAACCATCCCTTAGCCCTGTTTGGGACTCGGTCTATGGGGACGGCTTTCAGTTCCGCACCATCCCACAGCTGTAGTCTTTCCACCACTGGCTTGGCAAAGTCGTTCGATGTCTGGTCCTTGCTATCAATGTAAGTGATGCCTTAAGACCATATCATTTTGCCATAGGTCGGGGCACTAGCACCCGTGCTTTTCAGAATGTGGCTGATGATAGCTGCCCCGAGGGCTTGCTTAATCTTCCTGCCACCTTCAACACTGTACCACCCTCAAGCTGTAGGGGTTTCCTCGTCACTTCGCTGTACTGGCCGGCCCGGTTGCCATGTTGGGACTCCCCAATGCTATGAGGTCCCATTTGCCTTTCTTCGGCGTCCTTGAAGCATCCTCGGAAGATTGTGTTCTCTTCGAGGCAAACGCTTCTCTTCTATGCCTTTCGGCATTGCTTCTCTAATTGCAACCCGCTTGGGCCCGGTTTGTTACTGGCTCCTAGGGTGACCCCTTCTGGGAACAGACCTTCTGTTGGTTCCGAGGGATGTCCTAGTAGCAGCATCGTACTTCGGCCTTCCAGACTTGCCCGGTTTACCACCCGTATCCTTAGCTGAACGGGCTGCGTTAGGCGGAGGCCTCGTGGCAACGCCCTTTGCTATGGTCTCCCGGGCCCACTCTAGGGAAGATAGTTCCTTCTGAGTGAGGGAGGATCTTGACGGACAGACATGGCCTTTTCGATTCAGAATTTTGTCTCAATCATATGCCCCTTAGGTCTTGGGGTTAGACTATTATTATTTCACCGTGCTACATACTCTGTGGCAAACTTAACATACCTCCTATCCTATGGGATAGGAGGTATATTAAGATTATATTAACAAACTGAGAGGTTCAAAATTGTAGTCTTCAAGACTGACAAAATCCACATGTTGTCAATTCTTCACCGTAAGCCCACCAAGACCTTAAGGATATATGATCGAGACTGATTTGTCGAATGAGCCATGTCCGTCCGTCCGTCTGTCTGTCGGTAGTTTTCAGGCTTTAAATTTTGAGCTAGAACTTTGAAACAACATGTCTAGGCTTTCTAAGTCCGGAAGCAGTACAAAGGTTAAAAATTTTTGAAATCCGCCCTCGCTCACTGGCTTGCTTATTAACATGAAAAATCAAAGTTGTCGTAGGAGGCTTAAATTTTGTATGCGATATAAGTGTATGTGTATTAAGTTTATTGTGATTGACATTTTAAAATGCCCAGATATGAAGTTTCAAAATCCTAGCCAAAAATAATTAAATAACTATCGATAGACAGACGGAAGGACATCTCTCATTCCACTAACAATTCGGTCTCGATCATATGCCCTCAAGGTTTTGGGGGTCTACGGTGATTATTTCTTGATGTTACAAACTATGAATAAAACTTAATATACCTCCTATCCTATGGGATGGGGTATAAAGAAGACCTCGAAGCGGCAGCGTCTTATACATATTGTGCGACTCGTTAGTCAACGTCTGATCCCAAAGGGGCGGCTGAACATCAAATAACGGAAATCCATGAGCGTCTGCCTCGGGATCGGTGCCGTGGCCTCCTGACTGAGAAACGTCAGTATTCGTGGGAATCTTAATGTTGAGCAGCTACTTCTCCGAGTGGAGCGATTGTTCAATGGTTTGGACACGTTGCTCGCATGTCCCCTGACAGACTTCCTAGAGAGGTCATGCTAGCCGAGATGCGAGCGCGTCGCCCCCCTGGTAGGCCAAGAATCAGGTGGTGGGATCAGGTAAAGAACCTCTCTGAGTCTCGCCTGGGGATTGCGCCGGAGTCTCTTGAGTTGGTGGCGGAGGATCGAGAACGATGGAAAGACCATTTGGCCACCCTCGCTCCGCGACCCTTTTAAAGGATAAGCGGCATTCGAAAATGATGATGATGGTGCCGTGGCACAGTGGTTAGTGTGTGTGCTTACTACGCCGGAGGTCCGGGTTCGAGTCCTTCCGTCGTCATCTGAAAAAAAAGACTCGTTCTTTTTCACGGACCCCAACTCAGCAAAGGTCTGACAAAACCTCCGAGATCCTATCATTTGTATTGAAAAACTTCTCAAAATGCTGTTCGGGTTCGGCAAAAAATTGTAGGTTCCCTTGTATGCGAAGAAATCAACACACGCAGCATACATTGTTGAGAAGTTGGCACTGGCTCACCTCGAGCTGTTGCGCCACTCTATTTATTTCATTTTTTTATTTAATTTTGTGTATCATGGGTTCCGAGTGTAACATAGTATTAGTAAGTAAGCCACAAAGTGTTAGCGACGATATCAATTGACTACCCCTAAACTAACGATAAGATTATGACTGTGTTATTTTACCCACACTGCTATTACAGATTTCAGAATTTAAAATAGATTAAAAGTTGTCACATGTCCTTTTGCGTCTTTAGGGTGGATTAAATAAGAGTCAAGAAGTTTCAGTCAGGCAAGCGATGACATCGGTCTCAAGTGAAACAACAAATTCGATTGGAATACAAAAGTCATCGGTGTCGGGTTATAGAGGACACTCCAACAGAAATCTTATCTCTACTTAATTAAGCCATTTATGGAAAAGCCCAGCACGCTTCACTGACAAACTTTTGGTTTCTTGAACTATGGATCTTTAGATCAGTGAAATTAGTTTTAGTTGCTGGATACACGCCTGTAGAACATACCTTTTGTTACGTCTACAGACTACTTGTAGAAAAGCGACTGGTATTAAGCATGCCAAATGCCCTCGATGCAAGCATGCCTTCTGGATGAAGTAGGTGAATATCTCTTGATAGAGCAGACATGGACTCCTCAATGCTTATGTCGGTGCTGCCGACAGGCAGATCAAAACAGAAACGGAAATTATTAGCCGACCAACGACTTGCCATGTTCACCACCGAGGACAAAAGAAAAGCATAAGAGACACTACAAGTCACGTTTTTTTCAAATATTTGTTTGTTCAAATTGATCTTTTAAAGTAAGACAGGACAACGTCGGTCGGGTCAGTTAGTTTTGATATATCCCGTTTGATCAGAGTTCAAATAATTTTTGTTTATCTTTGACAAGAAAAATAATTGATAGTTTATTAAAGAGAGCAAAATGGGATGAATGCGGTTGGTCAAAAAGCGGATAAGGAACCTGCAGATTCTGGCTTAAGAGACATTGTGGCGAGGTCGGTAGGAAGAGTGGGTAACTTAATCACACATAGATTTCTCGCGTGTATATACAATGCACTTGACATGGTTTTGTTCAGGGATCACAAAGTCAGAACCCACGCATGAGATCAAATAAAGCTCGGATACAAACTGATCCCGTAAAAAAATTATTGTACGACATACTGATGATCAAGCGATACTACTTTCGACCCTATTTTAGAAGCTGACATCCGGTGCAAATGCAAAATATTGCACAAGCGTCATTGTGGTTGTAGAAAAGCCGGCTGGCGTCTATTGCTCCCGGCTTTGCCGAATTGAAACGGAAAATATTTCGCTAGTGATGACCTTTATAATGATGGAGTCAAATATTTAAATTTGATGATTTTACGATAGATTTCGGCAAATAAGCAAAGTTCTTGCTTATTCAAAGTTAACTTAAGCTTAACAAAGTTTCGATATGCACGCCAACATAGGCTACAAGGCACCACGTAACCACGTAATAGACAGGAATGATTTCCGTTTTCTTAGTGCAAACTATTTTGTTCTTTGACGACTCGCAGGTTTGCTTATTTACAGAAGAAAAGTTCAAAAGTACTATGTAATAAAAAAAAGACAGACAGAAGCACCTGCCAAATTAAGGAGTATGGTAAAGATTGTCTACACAAAATTTGTTTGGAAACTTAGCCGGTCACACGGCGACTTTTCATACTTTATTAGCGGCATTTTTAATGTTTCCTCCAGTTCTTTGGCTATGATTAGCTGCATTAAGTGAACACTTACAAAATTACAAGAATACAAGAATAAGCGGAGAAAGGCAAGAATATTTCTGAAGCGGGAGCTTAAGAATAGAGCAGACCAATGCAAGACCAAATATACAGTGTCTGCATTTGCCGGGTCTGGTAGCTGTTTGTGGTAAACGATCTGTGTAAAATGATTTTCCTTGACTTCGTGCCCAGGGCATGAAGATACATTGATATGTGGAATAAATGGATTTTACAATAGCTACATTATGCATAGTTCAAAGTGGATAATTAATATAACTACACAAGTTTTTCCCCGGGTCCGGTCTAATTTCTGTTCAGCTTGCAATGTAAAAAACTAATAAGCCAAATGTTATGATTACTAATTACCATTAAGTTACCAAGTAAGATTTACTACATTTGGCGTTCACGGCTTTGTCTTTCTTACCTTTTTCAAGCATTCTTTTTTGCCATGTTTTTTCCCCTCATTCTTTATAGATTGAGTTGCACGAGTATTATAAGAAGACGTCTTTGTCATTTCACATTCGCTTTCCATTATTAAGTAAAAAGAACATTCATATCCTCAATAAAAAACACTAACTCATATTTCTATCATAATTACTTAAGCACTTTAAAAACATTTCACAAAACAAAAATTGAACAAAACGTAAACACTGCAGACAGCTTCCTTGTAATCTCTGGCCGGGTTCCATGCTATATTAATAGTTGGTTTCCAAAAAACTAGCGCAATGACTGAACGCTATTGCTAGCTATCATATATTAAGCAATGTCGATTTGCGTAAAAACTCATATCTATCTCACTTTTCGAAAAAAAAGCTTATGTATTACTTTTAGTTCTTCGGTGAATATTTTCGTTACGTTTAGTCAGATTTTTTGCACAGGTAGCTACACAACAACAAATAATTCGTAAAATCAAAAATGGTTCTTTTTCCAGATCGACACACACCGAAAGCGATTTGAAGGCCGCGTATAACAGCATCTATCGAGACGAGATATATAGCGAAATTCCTGTTACTGGCATCCCTGCCAAACTCGTCAGTTTATACAGGATGGCGATGAAGAACTCATACTATTTGGTCAAGTTCATGTCTAAATTTCTTGTCTAAATTCTTTCAAAGAAAGGATTTATACAAAGTGACGCGCTGTCAATGTCATGCGACTTATTTAACATCATACTTCAGAGAGTTATGATTAAAGCCTGCAACCCAATGAATCCGTTGCATCCGTCACGTTAAAGTACTCAACTGACAACTGAGTTCAATACACCCGTTCTTATGAGAAGCGGCCCATAGAAGAATTTCGTGATGTACGTCGCTTCCCATAAGAACGTGTGTATTTCACTGAGTTGTCAGTTAAGTACTTCGACGTAACGGATGCAACGGATTCAGAGGCACAGTCTGTCAAAAATGCGCTCAATTACCCGCTTAGGTAGACATTAGGTTCATTCGATGAAATGGGCCCAAGTGCGCCCTGAAGATGCACACTTTGCAGAGTTATCAACTTGCTTCAAAAATTTTGTGAAACCTGGAAAATTGGACTGTTCATCGAACGCAAAAGTCTATGCCGGATCTTATCATTGGCGAAACTAATAGCTGGGACACAATGAGTAAATGTGTCTGTGTCTGTGGCTGTGTCTCGCAGTTCAGCTTACGGGAACACGTATATAGCGACACAATGCGTATCTCGCTGTGTCTCTGATTTTAGGTGAAAAATGTGGCGAGACACAGTGACAGACACAGACACAGACACACATTGTGCCCGGCTTGTAAAGCTTAGATTAGACTGAATGTGATTTGGACATATTTGACGTAAGCAAAAAAAGCTGCGAATGCTCCTCTTGCTTACGAATTGACGTCTCGTATAACAATTAGTATTAGCCTGCATGCCACTCTTACTGCCATGTGTTACAAAGTATATGCTGGCAAGCGAGTTTGCTCTTTTTAGATAACCTACATGCCAGCTGTTGTGCTTTCCTGTTAAAATCAAATCACGTCTCTTACAATTTTGATTTATTACCTACATCTTTTTTATGGATAAACATGATACTGTCAGTCCCAACCATAAATAACTGATTAACTAGATATTCAACTTGCGTCCCACTTGCCCCCAACACCCATTTGCTTATGTTTTATTGAAGCCTTCATCTTCAAACCTTTTATAAGGCTTCAAAGTACTGCGTCCGTGAACACGAGTGAGAAGATGCAACAACATTTTACCTTACGTGATCAGCTGATATAAAGACTCCAAAACAGAATAGAGCTTTTCGATAAAATGTCACTGACACACGGCGACAGAAAAACGCGCGGCAACAAACGGCGCGATTTTCTGCAGCAAGCATACTCAACACACGAGCGATAATTTTCCGTTCGATTCCTGTCAGTTTTGATGATAAATTTAATTTTCATCGTTAAGGAAAAGAGTTTGCAAGCTTTTCATAGTAAGCAAACTCAGTACACAAACACTTATTTTCCTATCTCGTCCTCGTATAGGCCTACCCTTTGCAACCATTTCATTGTTTTCATACCAAGTGAACTGAATTCACAAAAGCTTAGAACGAGAGTTGCGAGCGAGATAATTACGCGGAGAACTCTATTGCATAGAACGGAGGAATTGACGAATTCACTCACATTTGTAAGCAAACATGAGAGTATGGGTAAATTCGTCAACTTCAGCTTTAGGGCAAAGATTTTACATGGCCGAAGCAATAAATAAAGAGACAAGGAATAGCTCTTTTCCACATATACAGTGCCTTATAAATGTAAACAAATGGGTGTTGGAGGGCAAGAGGGACGCAAATTGAATACCTAGTTATTCAGTAATTACTGAATTACTTTAACTCAGGAATGTTAAACAAGAATGGAGCCCGTCTCTAATGGCATGCCTGAATGAACAACTTAAGCAGGTGCTTCACTTTTCTCCCAAAACACCACTTACTTGTCCTTGTCTCTTCTTTAAGATTTGCTGTCAAATTGTCCAATCCAGCACCCATTTTGAAATCGCCAACAGATTGAGCATACCTTGTATTGCTTGTACCAACTAAAAAAAAAGAAGAGATTTTTCATGTTTGCACTCAGTTTTCTATTGGGCATTCTGACATTCTGACAGAATGACAGAATTTTCGATGACAACATATGTTTGGGTTTGGTCTGTAACTTGTTGTCAATATTCTTGCGAGTTATTTCTTCGTTGAAATTTTTTTTTGTGTTTTGGTAAAAAAAATATACACGACTTTTGATTTTGACCTCAAGTTAATATTAGAACAACCAAATAATGAGTGACATTGTAACATCAACATTGGCTTTAAATGTAATCGTGAAGCCAGTCCTTACGCAGGTTAGATCAAAGAGTATGTTGTTATTTATTTCACAAAATTAAACTAATTTATTGCAGTTGGAGTGCCGAGACACCATAGCTTCGCATTACCTTCAATCGTCTTTCTCTAACTTGGAGCACTACTATCCAGGTTTTTGTTACAATTTGCTGTTGGAATTGATTGAGAAAGCAGAACTGAAAACTAATATTAATGAAGTCGTTTTGCGATTGCAAGGATCTGTTACGGACGTTGATGGTATGGACTATTTTGGTATATTTTACTAACCACTAAGATTGAAAATAGGGCACTCAGCTGTGAGATGTCGGATTGCCTTGCAGCTTAAATCCTTAGCTGTTTGGTCAGTTTATTTTTGGTTTTATTTCCATTTTCCCATTTTCAAATTGTCCTGCAACAATGGTCTGATCCATTTTAACTAAAAACTAAAACCGTTTTAACTAAAAAATAAAGATACCTACCATACCCAAACGTAAGGCAAAAACTAAAGAAGTGGTCAAATCTGACAAAAAATCAATCGTGGTCACTGTAGCTCAATTGGTAGAGCATTACAGGGTTGCATTACAGGATCATACCCTGCCGGTGAACCACACACCCTTTTTGCCTTCGACATTTCCGTCCGCTAACATTTCCACTCCACTATACGACTAAAAAGTGATAAATTGTTATAAAAGACTGTAATTTTTTTTTAAAAACAGCCCAATTTGCAAACTTATTTTGGAATCTGGTAAGTGGCGATTTGTTTGGAATAAGGCTCCGCGTTTCTATCTTATCGAAAGCGTAAAGGTAAAAGTTAGAATAGTGAATTTTGGAAAAGAAAAAAATTAACATTAATAATTTGTTCATCATCATCATCATTTTCGGATGCCGCTTATCCTTTAAAAGGGTCGCGAAGCGAGGGTGGCTAAATGCTTCTTCCATCTTTCTCGATCCTCCGCCAACAACTCAAGAGACTCCGGCGCAATCACCAAGAATCTCATTTCGGCAGCTTGTACCCGTGGTCTAATTCTTTCGGTTATTACCCAAATTTCATGACCATAGATGAGGGTCGGAACGAACTCTGAATTAAAAACTGAGATCTTTGCTTTCACTCCAAGCTCAGCTTTCCTGATGACCGGCCGGCGCATTGCCTTTACTATTGCTCCAGCTTGGCCAATTCTACAGGACAACTCAGTATCACTCCTTCCATCTTTCGTGAAAAAGACCCCGAGATACTTAAACTTCTCTACCTGTTGTAATGGAACTCCATTTATGTGCAGGGTACACTGCACAGGAGTTCGGGAAACAACCATCACTTCGGATTTGTTCACGTTTACTTTCATCCCAGCATCACTACAGACGGCTCCAAACCCATCCAGTGCTCGTTGAAGTTTCTCTTTGGATGACGCAAGGATGGCCAAATCATCTGCGAAAAGCAGATGGCTCATCCTGATGCCAGCCAATTCGAAACATTGCTCGCCAAGACTGCGCTTTACCATCCAGTCCATATATCCTATGAAAAAGAGCGGCGACAGAACACAGCCCTGGCGAAGTCCAACACGCACATCAAAAGGACGGGATTTGATGCTATTTATCCGTACACAGCTTCTGCAGTTTCCATACAAAGACTGGATGGCTCTCAGAAGAGGCCCACTCAGCGCATAGTCCTGCAAAACTCTCCACAGTGTATCCCGAGGGACTCGGTCATACGCCTTTTCTAGATCTACAAAACACGCACAGACCGGTTTGGCATACTCCCAGGACTTCTCAGGAATAACCTTGAGTAAAAAGCTAGTCTTCCCGTAACAAAGGCTCGATTACAGCTCTGGAACGCGTTTCCAACACCTTCGCGAATACTTTTCCCGAAAGACTCAAGAGAGATATGCCCCTATAGTTGGCGCAATCTCTCCTGTTCCCTTTTTTTCTCCTGTACCCTCTTCACCCATTGCCTTGAGCATTTCTGGCCGGATTTCATCAACTCGAGCAGACTTGCGAACTTTTATCGATTTAATCGCTTCAGTGACTTCGTCTACTGTGGGACTATTCTCCGCCCTTATCTCGTCAGCAGTGGGAATGCCATTTTCAGTGCCCTGTTAGGGGTTGAGCAACTCCGAAAAGTGCTCTCTCCATCTGCGCAAGACATCGCTCTCATTTGAAAGAAGTGTATTGAGCAGATTTATCCGCCGATGTTCGGAAGGTTAGGAAATTGCTAGAAAAATGTACAATCCTTCCGTCAGCAAAGGGGGGTATGTCCTTTCTGAAATCGTTTAAGGCAGAAAGAATCTTACTTACTTACTTAAGGTGGCGCTACAGTCCGGGGTGGACCTGGGCCTCGGCCAACAAGCTTCGCCAGCCAGCTCTGTCTCTAGCTAGCCGTCTCCAGTTTCGCACGCGAAGTTGGCTGAGGTCCCCTTCCACTTGCGTGCGCCACCTGAGTCTCGGTGCTCCTCTACCGCGTCGTCCCTGCGGTGTGGATTCGAAGATTTTCCGGGCCGGGGCGTTGGTGTCCATCCGCTCTAAATGACCCAGCCATCGTAGACGTTGTGTTTTGACTCTTTTGGCTAGGTCGGTATCGCTGTACAGCCCGTACAGTTCGATGTTATATCTCCTCCTCCACTCTCCGTCTATGCAGACGGGACCGTAAATCGTCCGAAGAATTTTCCTCTCGAAGCAGCCTAAAGTGTTTTCATCCGCCTTTGACAGAGTCCATGCTTCTGCACCGTAAAGCAGGACTGGGATGATGAGGGTCTTATACATGGACACTTTAGTTGCTCGAGAGAGGGCTTTGCTACTCAATTGCCTTCTTAGCCCAAAGAAGCAGCGATTGGCAAGAGTTATCCTTCGTTTGATTTCAGCGCTGGTGTCATTGTCTGAATTGATAGCGGAACCAAGGTAGACAAAGTCCCTAACTACCTCAAAGTTATAGCTGTCGATGGTGATGTTTTGTCCAAGACGTCGGTGTTGGGTGTCTTTTCTTGATGACAGCATATACTTGGTTTTGCCCTCATTGACTGCTAAACCCATATTCGCCGCTTCCGTCCCAATACTCACGAAGGCTTCACTGACATCACGCTTTGTTCTACCGATTATGTCAATGTCGTCTGCGTATGCAAGTAGTTGAACGGACTTTTGAAAGATTGTACCTCTGGTGTTGGCGCGAGAGTTCTGCACAATTCTCTCAAGTATGATGTTAAAGAAGTCGCATGACAGCGCGTCGCCTTGTCTAAATCCTTTTTTGACATCAAAGGGGTCGGTGAGGTCTTTGCCGACCTTGACGGAACAGCGTGAGTTTTCCATCGTCATCCTGCACAGACTGACGAGTTTGGCAGGGATGCCAAAACTAGACATTGCGCTATATAGCTCGTCTCTATAGATGCTGTCATACGCGGCCTTGAAATCGATGAAGAGGTGGTGTGTATCGATTTGGAATTCCTGGGTTTTCTCCAAGATCTGCCGCAGTGTGAATATTTGATCGATGGTGGACTTTCCTGGCCTAAAGCCACACTGATATGTGCCTATCAGATTGTTGACAAACGGCTTCAGGCGTTCACACAGTACAGCAGAAAAGATCTTGTATGCGATGTTAAGAAGACTTATGCCTCTGTAGTTGGCACAACTCAGAGGGTCTCCTTTCTTCAGGATCGGGCAAACAATGCTGAGGTTCCATTCGTCGGGCATGCTTTCTTCCGACCATATCTTGCAGATGAGCTGGTGCATGCTCCTAACCAGCTCATCGCCAGCGGATTTAAAAAGTTCGGCAGCTAGGCCGTCTGCTCCGGCTGCTTTGTTGCACTTGAGCTTAGACACAGCTACTTTCACCTCCTCCAGGTCGGGTGGGCGGTATCGTTCGTATGCTTCGTCGGTAACGTCTTCGCCCGGGTTGAATGGTTCGTTCTGCCTGACAGCGGTATTTGGTTCGTCCTCGCCGTTATACAGTCTGCAGAAGTGGTCTTTCCAAATCCTCAGCACCGACTGCGATTCTACAACGATGTTCCCTTGATGGTCCTTACAGGCTTCAGTT
Source organism: Neoascia interrupta (assembly GCA_947623515.1). Lineage (NCBI taxonomy): Eukaryota > Metazoa > Arthropoda > Insecta > Diptera > Syrphidae > Neoascia > Neoascia interrupta. The sequence goes on along the minus strand of OX392464.1, from coordinate 94,759,590 downwards.
CGAAGTTTATACCCTTGGCAGGACCTTTTGATCCTTTGGTAAAACTTTCTAACCTCATTCCTGTTGTAACATCTCTCTATCTCTTCAACCGCGCGCTTCTCGTGCTCTCTCTTTTTCCTTCGGAGAAGCCGGTGCTCCTCTCTCCTCCTCTGCTCGTAGAGCTCGCGAGCAGCTCTAGTCCTTCTGTGCAGCGCCGCTTTGTATGCTTCCTGTTTAGCTGCATGTGCTTGCCGGCATTCATCGTCAAACCAGGGGTTTCGTTGTGGTCGCCGTGTGAAACCCAGCACTTCAGAGGCGGCGTCTCTGATGGCATTTTGGCAATGTTGCCACTGGCTATCAATACTTGATGCTGGTTGCATAGGACTTCGTAGAAGGTTTTGAGAGACTCGGTTGGAGAAGGACCTGGCGATCTCTTGCGATTGTAGTCGGCCGACGTCAAACTTCCTCACAGTATTTCCATTACTTGGCGCTGGTCGGGATATCCGCAGCCGTACCTTGGCTACAACAAGGTAGTGATCCGAGTCAATGTTGGCCCCTCGGAAAGTTCGGACATCCATGATACTGGAGGAGTGCCTTGCGTCGATCGCAATATGGTCAATCTGGTTGACGGTTGATTGATCGGGAGATCTCCATGTCCCTTTGTGGATATTGAGATGCGGGAACTGTGTACTAGCTACCACAACGTGTCGCCCCGCAGCAAAGTCGATCAGCCTGAATCCGTTATCGGAGGTCGTGTCGTGCAGGCTATACTTTCCGACAGTACGACCAAAGATGCCCTCCCTTCCTAGCTTGGCATTAAAATCGCCTAGGACAATTTTAATGTCGTAGCTAGGGCACTGCTCATAAGTTTTGTCCAGGAGCTCGTAGAACATATCTTTGGTCTCGTCATCTTTCTCCTCTGTGGGGGCATGTGCGCATATCAGGCTAATGTTGGCGAATTTAGCCTTGATGCGGATCGTCGCGAGGCGCTCGCTTACAGGGTTGAAGCTCAAGACTTTTTGCCTAAGTCTGCCTCCAACAACGAAACCACATCCAAATAGGCGCTGTCTTTGATGCCGATAGCAGTCGCCGTAGTAGATGTCGCAGTTTTTCATCCTTCTTTTGCCCGGCCCGTCCCACCGCATTTCTTGGATGGCAGTAATGTCTGCCTTGCAGTCGTTAAGGGCCTCCGCTAGTTGCTCGGCTGCACGTGGTCTGTTAAGGGACCTAACATTCCACGTGCAGATCCGGAGCCCGTTGTCCTTTTCTCGTTTGCATTGGTCGTCAACAGTAAATCCGTCCGAATCCGAGGCTTGTTTCCGCTTCGTGACTGGTGTTTCTTTACGTGGCCGGGAAGTCACCCCGACGGCACGACCCCCAACCTGGAGGACCAGATCCTTTGCTTAGCTCTAAGGACGGAGAGCCGGATAGCCCGCTCCTTATAGGCCTGAGCTCCGAATACGTCGTAGTAGCCCATATAAGGTGTTCACTAAGTAGTTCGGCCTGACTGGAACTATGGACGCCACCGTTGATTCCATCTGGGGAATTCCTCCGCTGCCGTCCGGATGCAAGGAGAAGTGCCTTAGTGGGAACACTCCTCCCCCCCTCTCTCGTCTGCTACCCCCAACAACCTTCCAAAGGGGTTGGAACCCAATCTCCAGTTGAGGTACTAGGCACCCGGTGTTCACCACGGGGAGGTGAGAGTAGGAGTTGATAGACAGAGGTGGGTTTAGAAAACCTGTGGATGCTTGTATCCTCTTGAGTGCACATGTCTATCCTTTGACCACCGGCAGAAAGAATCGTTGACATATTTAGGGCACTGTTACAGAAGGGAGTGTTACTAGGCGTATACAAAGCGACTAAAAGACCCGTGCTATGTTAAGGAGCTGAGACATGGGCTCTGTCATCAACAGAAAAAACGAACTTAGAGTCTTTGAGTGAAAAAAAAAAAAAATTAAATAGAGTGGCCCAGCAGAACTAGGACCAACTTCTCAACAATGTATGGTGTGTGTGTTAATTTCTTTACATTGAGTGGAAAATTTTGCAGAAAATTTATAGGCCTATACACTTGACAAACGGTGAACTCAGATGACGTATTAACGAGGAACTTCTTCAAATATATGTGATGGTGAAGATGTCGTCAAATCCGCAGAGGCACAACGACTTAGATGGATCGGACATGTCATCCTAATGTGCGAACGCTAAAAGTGGGTAAGTCTGATGGAGTTGATGAAATCCGGCCAGAAATACTCAAGGCAATTAGTCCCGGGTGAACCTGGTCCTTAGCCAACAAGCGCCGCCAGCCAGCTCCAGTTTTGGAGGTGAATTTGGCTGAAGTCCCCTGCCACTTGCTGACTTCTGAAACACTGCAAAATTTACTTTGTCGTTGTGCGTTTTATTTCTAAATCAAGAAAAGCAAGAGTTCGTTCGAATAGATGTTCTTTTTCAAAAGTGAATTTAATGGTTGGCTAGCGATTGTTGATTTCGAGAATCCCGTCCACACTTGACTCTTTCACAACCGTAAAGGTGTCGTCCACAATCTGATGGAGCCGGTCCACAATCTGATGGAGACACAGTGCTAGAGAATCTATGCTTCCTTATTCTTGAGCTAACAAAGAAATAGCCGAAGGGCTATTTCTTTGTTAGCTCAAATCAACTTCTAAATTAAGTTTCATATATGAGATTTGAGGTAGCGAGATTTGAAGCATGAAAAGTTGTTTTGAAATTATGTGTTTTGGAGTTGGTTGAATGTTTTTAGTATCATCGTTAGCAATTGCCAACGAACTTTTACTCAATTTTTGTTTCTATATTTTGCCACACGTTGGGCAACAAATAGTAAAAACATTTTAAATCGAGCTTTGAGAAACAGGAGTATCCTATTCTAGGTTGGAACCGTATATTTTGTATAAAAATATGTGCTTGGTGCTTTGATACACTGTGTTGATTGCGGAAACTGGCAACAAGCAGTTTTTTACGCAAGCAAGTTTTTTACGCTTAATTTCGAAAACCGTCCGATAACACAATTATTCGTTTCTCATAGCCTTATTCCGAGCTTGTCGTTTAAATAACGTGTGGCTTCCACTAAAGTTTTGAGTAAAGGTTCTAGCCTCTATACCTAGATATTTCGCCTCGTTTGCGATTTGTATCGAGTTAATGAAGCTATCTTGTCTTAGGTAACAAGGATAGTCGTGTCGTCGGCGAACGTGTCTACATATAGGAAATGTGTCGCTTGTGTAGATCAAACACAGCATTGGTCCGAGAATGCTTACTTGCGGAACAGCGGCATGTATTTCGTATCTTCTAGATACTCTTTAATTACATATGCTTTCTCTCTTCTTATCCATTCGCGTTGGCTTTTCTTATTGAAATAACTAATTTCAAAAAAATAAGTAGAGCAACGCTAAAGCTCGATCACCAGAATCCAACCTTTTATCCTGTGTGTTTTGTATTCTTTACATACAAAGGGGTCTACTATTTGCCGAAGCCTAACAGGTTTTTCAGAAGTTTGTCTAGAGAATAAGAACGAGTTTTTTTTTCATGTGATAGAAGTTGGATTCAAACCCAGACCTTCGGCGTAGTATTAAAATAAAAATTTATTATTAAATTATTTTTTTTTTGCAAAATTCTAGCAAATGAACACTTTTTGCTGCGGAGTGAAGAACCATTTCAAGACCTCAACAGGAAATCGGCAGCATTGAAATCTATACTCAGCAGGATTCCCGATGAGATAACAGATAGGAAAACATTTTTGGAAACAATAAAGTAAGTTTTTTTGCGATTTCCAAATTTAAAAATTGTGTGCGAATGTTTAGTGAACTTATCAAAAAACAAAAAAAAAAAAAAATCAATGAGAACTTAGTCATTCACCCTTAAAGTATGCACTGTCGATCGCAAGGATGAAGCCAAAGAAAGATCGAATACCCGATCACTTGTTTTTCCGTTTCACCGAAAATACGATCTCTAAATACGTGTCAAAATTGTTAAGAGAACTGAATCTCGAGATACATACGTTAAATTATATACTTGAACTATGTAAAACTTACGTCAGCTACTGCCTAAGTTTACAAATAAATTCTAATTTATAACTATTAAATCTGCTATCACGCCAATTTTGTCCATCTACTTTCTCAGAGAAATCGCAAGTGCAATAAAAAAGCTGCTTGATGTTGTCAACGACATAAATGTCTTCTTACCAACGTTATCAGAAAAACAAGCAGTGGAACAGCGCAAAAAAGAATTCGTCAAATATTCCAAAAAGTTTAGCACCACCCTAAAGGAGTTTTTCAAAGAGGGCCAGTAAGGAAAAACATTCAATAAAAATGAAAACAATTTTTATATCCTTTTTTGTTTCAGTTCGAATGCAGTCTTTGTTAGTGCGCTGTACTTAATTCGACAAACTAATCAAATGATGATAACGGTGAAGAACAAGTGTGAATAAGAGCTAAATACAGCGAGTAATACAATATGTTCTGTACCAGTAAGCGATGCTTGATTAACCAGCAATATTGCAAACTATACTTGGCCGTATTATGCGTGGCTGATTAAATCATACACAACTAAAAACAACTGTTTGATGTACTGTTATTTCAAAGACATTAGGCAAATAAATTGAGTTAACTTAAGTGTCATAGTCCCCAAGCAATTATTGTCTCAGATTTAGTTTTAAACAGTTGAGGGCGCTATTAACGAAGAAAAACCTCACATACTGGGCCGATTACGATTTGCGAAACGAATCACAACGCGATTTTGTCATCGCATTGCAATTTTGGTACTACGATGTGCAATTGGCTCGCTTTCCCTTGAGAATACGCCCAATTAAGCAAAGTGATTTTGAATGTGCTTGCGACATCTTCTCATTCCCGTCCAATTATGCAAGGCGAAGGCGAATTCCACTCTATTTAAATGCGCAACAGCTGGAGGTGAAGCAGAGCCAACTTCTCAACAATGTATGCTGTGTGCGTTGATTTCTTCACATACAAGGGGATCTACAATTTTTTCCCCAATCCGAACGGCACTTTAGGAAGTTTTTCACGACAAATGATACTCTCGGAGGGCTTGTCAGACATTCGCGGTGGTGGGGACCGTGAAAAGAACGAGTCTTTTTTTTCAGGTGTCGATGGCGCAAGTCAATTGCGATAGGTACTTTGGTGGCGGATTGAAAGCGAAAGTAAGTTAAACTAGTTTAATGGAGATTTAAATACATATTTTGTATGTGAATTTTACTTCCAGAAGGGTAAACAATTGACCTATGTTCATAAATTCTGCACAGATACCTTATGCAAATGAAGCGAAATATCGAGGGATGACACTAGACGCTAAACTAAGGTGGAAACCACACGTAAAGAAGAAGCGTGACGAGCTCGAGATTAGGCTTATCGGAATATTTTCGAATCTAATCATATATAACAAACTGCTCTTGTACAGGCAAGTGTTAAAGCCGTCCTGGACATACGGTATACAACTTTGGGGTTGTACCAAGCCGAGCAACATGTCGATGTTACAAACTTTCTAAAACAAGACACTTACAGCAATTGTGAATGCTCCATGGTTTGTTAGGAATAGTGATGTTCACAGAGATTTAGGAATAGCTACTGTGAGCGAAGAAGTAACAAACTTTGCTCGAAAACTAAGTGCTCATCTTCATGTTCATTGCAACAATGAAATGATCCTTACTCTTAACGAGACTCTTAACCAGTGTTGGGAACTATCGAATGAATTTAACTATCGATAGTTAGTTACTGAATGATTTCAGCTATCGAACAAATCCATTCATTTATTCATTCATTTGTTCCAACCCCCGAAAATAAATTAATACTCTTCAAGTGAAATAACTTAGCCACACACTACCAAATAAAAAAAAACTGTGGTTCCAAACATCATACCTGCTATCGGTTTTGGACGAGCAAAATAATCTAACCAAAAGTTCAATACCCATTTTAAATGAATTCGTTCATACCTACTATCGAGGGAGAAAAATATTCGAACGAAAATTTTATGAATGGAAAAAGTAGTTGAATGAGAAAAAATAGTAATGAGTGAAAGGATATGAACTATCGAATGACTAAACTTTTAGCTACTATCGAATAAGTTGATAATTTTATTCGATAGTTCCCATCACTACTCTTAACGATGTAAGCAACGAGCGACGACTACAAAGAACAACCCTCTTCGATCTAGCGACGTAGGGAGAAGCCGCACGAACTGATGGTTTTAGAAGGTGCATTCACTGGATAGCGACCTACCCAACGCGATAAACACTACGGAAGCGTAAACTACTTGTTTAGTTAACTTAGTAGTAGTCAAGAAGAATTATGAGAGCGAGAATTTACTACTACGACGTGCGTTCTGGCAGTTTTCATAGTTTCTCTGATAAATGGGTGGTTTTTTGGCACGTGGAAATCCGGCATCACCAATATCGGCTACTTCGGTTTTATATACCTGCTATAGTGGGCGTATTGGTATCTTTGAAAGATTTTGGAGTCGTAGCCTCCGTCCACCCGTGTTCAAAAAAATTGGTTTCGAAAAACTTCGGTTAGAAACGGCAATTTAAAAATATTTTACGGCAGCTTGCTTTCTTATTTTGTAAGCTTTGTACTTTAAGCTTTGTTTTTTCCGTTAAAATAAAAATAAAACTTTAGCACTTCGTTAACTTTGTGTTGCTTTATACATGTGTTCAATATTGGCTTTGTGCACCATGTGGTTTAAGAGTTATGGCTTAAGACCACACTTTGAAAAACGTCACCCATTTTCAACTCTTCATTTCTTAAAAAATTTTCGATATTTAAAAAAAAAAAAATTTCATCAAAGTATCTACTTAACTTAAGTTCCGCTTTTCTCGTTCTTGCCTGTCTAACTTCTTGAAAAAAGTATTGAAAAACACTTAATTTATTTACCTTAATTACTGCAATTTTAAACTCAAATTTAACCGTTTTTTCTGATGAAAAAACATGCCCTCGTTTTTTTTTTATATAATACACTCGCGAACAAGGGATTAGGCTACCCTTTAAATGGTACACACATCTCACGAGCAAAAAGGATTAGACAGAGAGGAGAAGGAGGAGAGGTAAAGATGCACTCTTGTTTTGAATAGCTGCATGTTGTAATGGGTAGGAAAGACTGATTGTGGTAGGACATTCCACATTCGTGTTGTACGGCTCCGAAAGAGGGCTCGAGGGTGAACTGATGCGCATTCGATCTTTCACGAGTATTACGGTTGAAAGTCTTAAGAGGCGGAATGCAATTGGCTATTTCGCTGGAACACTGGTTATAGAAAAAGCGATAAAACAATGGCAGGCATGAGACATAGCGTCGGTCTTCAAGTGAGTCAATTGACTTCGCAATATTGGTGTCACCAATTAGTTTTAACGCCCGCTTTTGAATCCTATCCAGCAGGTGCAGTGCAGTTTTCGGTGCACCTGCCCAGACATGGGAGTTATATTCCAGCTTAAGGCGAATGTATGCCTTATATAAAATAGCCAGATCAGAAGGGGTAAAATATTTCTTGCACCTTTTGAGGAAACATGCATTTCGCAGCGTTTTTGGCAGTTTCAAATATGTGATCATTCCAACTTAAGTTTTTATTGACACACATACCGAGGATGGAAAGCTTTTCGGTTTCATCGATGCAAGTCGCAAGTGCCATTCATGGATAATGGCTGGGTGATTCGGTTTTGCTTCAATGACAGAAGACAGCATTGAGTTTTAGAAGCATTAAACTCTACTCTATTTCGAGATCCCCATGATACAATGCTGTTAAGGTCAGAGTTTAATGAGTTTGACATACGCTGCCGTTCCAATTCAACGTCCGAAGAGCAAGGGCGCGGAACCGAGAAAGAATATGAGAAACTGAGGTTACTGTCAACAGCAAAGGAGTGGATTGGACTAGTTGTAGCAGACAGGAGATCATTAATGAAAATGAGAAAGAGTGTCGGAGACAAGACAGAGCCCTGGGGAACCCCAGCGGTAATTTTATTAACTGCGGACTTGAAGCCATCCAAAACAACTTGAATTGAACGGTTCGAAAGGTAATTACTAATCGACTGAATAAGAGATTCCTCGATTCCAAATGCACGCATTTTCGACAAGAGAGCTTGGTGCCAAACTCTTTCAAATGCTTTTGAAATGTCAAGCGCAACAATCTTGCTTTCACCTAGAAGATGCAAGGAATGATTCCACTTTTCAGTGAGATATGCCATCAAGTCACCAGTGGACCAATTGGACGATAGCTAGAGGGAGAAGAAGAATCGCCTCTTTTAGGGACGGGCTGGACAAATGCTGTTTTGCATCTACTCGGAAAGAGACCTGAGGAGTAGGACTGATGAAAAAGCTTACACAATGGTTTCGCCAGCGCGGAAGAACACCTCTTCAGAACAATCGGGGATATTCCATCTGGACCAGCGGATTTGTGAATGTTTAGATCTCGAAGTACTCTTTTGACTGCACGAGCGCGAGAGTGAATTTGTCCCATGGTATATTCGACGCGCTCAAGTGTAGGCGGGGACATTGCAGAATCAAGGAGCATGGAGCTAGCAGCGAAATGCGCTGCAAGTAGATTCGCTTTGTCTAGAGAGGTGACAGCTGAAATGTCATTGTAAACGAGTGTTGGGATGGAAGATGACGCACAGTTTTTGACATTTTTGACGAAAGACCAAAAGTTTTTACTACCCTTGGGACAATATAGTATTTTCTGCCTCAGCTTTTGGTCGTATTGGAATTTGACACGGCGAATATGAGCATTACAATCATTTCTGGCTTGTTTAAACTTTTTTCGGTTTACCTGTGATGGGTTGGTCTTGTAGGACCGAAAACATAACTCCTTTAACCTAATCGCCTCTTTACAGCTCGAGTCAAACCACGAGTTCTCCTTTGGTTTGATACTCTTAATCCTGTAAGGGATAAAGGATCTCATACCAAGGAGAATGGTGTTAGTTATCATATCAGCAGCAGCATCTACGTTGTCATCGAGAAAACACAAAGCCCAGTTAAAACGACCGAAGAAGTTATTAAGGCCGTCCCAGTTGACTTTCTCGAACCGCCACACTGTTCTTTTTGGAGTTATTTCCTTATTAGGTCGGCTACCCAATAGAAACGTGGCTGATATGACGCAGTGGTCTGACGAGCCTAGGGGAGACAGTATATTCACTGAGTACTTATCGGGATGGAGGGTAAGAAACAAATCCAGAGTGTTGGCGGAATGATTGTTTATGTCGGGTATCCGTGTAGGCTCGTTTACAAGTTGCGTTGGGTTATTTAACGCGGCAAAGATCTCAACATACCTTCCTTCGGGTGTTGTCTGACCAGAATGTCGAAGCCACCTAGAATTGTGAATATTGAAATCGCCCGTAATCACGATTTCATTATTAGGATTCAAGGAAACAATTCTTAAGATGGAATCGAGAGCATCAAACTGATTACAAGTTAATGCACTGCCCAAGTTAGGGCTTCTGTACACAAAACAGTAATGAATTGTTTGTCTACGGATGGTTAAATCTATCCACATGAAATTGAATTCCGGGTTGGAACAGGTGTTATATGGTGGAGGAATATGGTAGACAAAATCATCACGAATATAAATGGCAAGGCAACAATCTGGAAAGAATAATGGCTCTAAGCGATAACCAGGGAGTTTAAAACCCGGATCGGGTTGACCTGTTACAGGATCTTTGCCTGATACCTGAGTTTCACTTAGAGCCAAAACAGCTGGGCTGTAAGTACAGACATGGACGTACGCGGCAATGAGGTTTTTCCGCAGCCCACGAATGTTGCAAATGTCGACACGGAAGTCACTCATCTGCGCAAGACAATACAACTGCTCGGAAACAATAAATAAACGACAACCACTAAGCTGGATTTTGCGTGAAAACCCTCGCAAAGAAACACCAAAAAAAAATCTAAATTGATTTCCTTATTATTTTAGGCTTTATTTAAAAAGGAAATAGACATAGTACACATAATACAATTTGTATTTTTCGTAGTTGTAGTAGAAGTAGTTAGTCTAGGATGAAATAAAATAAGTTTCCAATAGCCCAGCAGTCGAAACGATAGTTTTATAATTTTCATAAATATGTAAAAAATCAAATCATAAGTTTCGAATTGACTTTTTTTAATAGTTTTTCATTTCATTGCGTTGTGTGAATAAGAATACAATACGCTAATAAGAATATACGTCAATAAGCAAACACTTTTTTATTAAGAGGAAATAGCTTACAAGTTTTTGTATCACTTTACTCATAGTTTTAAGTAAAGAAAACAATTAAAAATTATGCTGATTCAAAATTTATCAAATAAACTGGATCATCTCTTAATGGTTTTATTTCGAATCCTGTAAATTTCAAATGAATCCTTAAACCTATTGTAAATATTATTTTTTTTTCTTCTTAAAACAAATGTGTACATATATGTAAAAATGTCATTGGTTATTTGAAAATAAGTTTCGAAAATTTTAAATAATTGGTAGAAATCCGTAACGTATGCAGTAAGATGTAAGATGTAAGACAAAGACTGAGCAATAACGAAATGCCCGTTTTAAAATAGGACATTTCAAAATTCAAAGTCCTATTTTTGTAAATAATTTAGCCTGCAATTCGTTTAATTCCTGACATAAGAATGCTGATATCCGTGGTTGTCTCGTTCATGAAATCAAAAATATATTTATTAAAGGGTTTTCGATTGTTTCACAAATATGTTAATACATATTTTAGTAAAAGCATAAATACATAATTGCCATGTAGTTAATATTATTCAAGGTTTCTAAAAATTGGAGACGATTAATTTGACAAACACTTGTTTTTCTCTTTTTAATATCTACACTGCGACAGTTTCACATAAAATAAAGTCTGAAAACTTTTAATTATTAAAACGAGAGAAGTTGTTTCGGTTATTTTTTGCTTTGCCATCAAAGAACAACTCAATGTAGCGATTTCCAATCTGCTCCATGTGCTTCTTCATTGCCATCTGAGCGTCTTCGTAAGAGAAGAAGTATGCATCAGCGCTTCCGCTGTGTAATCCTTTATTATTAAAGATTATGTTCACATTGGCCGCACGAATCGGATCAAAAAACTGAAAGCAAAAAATCTTTGATGTTAGCCGCTGTCTTAAAATAAAAAAAAAGACAATAAAGAGAGAAGAAAAAAAAATTCCAACATACTTTATAAACTTCATTTTCGAAAGTATTATAAGGAAGCCCACGCATATGAACACAAAACAAATCATTATCGTTTCGAAAATCCCGACTATTTCCAAAATTATTCATTCCCATATCAGTGTTGAGCTTAGTCCCCATTAATCCTACACCCATATTCATCTGATTTTGTCCTCGTCCGAAGCCAGTGTTAAAATCACTGCCGCCATTGTCTGGTTTAAGTTGTTTAATCAAATATTTCAATTAAAGTCAGTATTTTTTTTGTAATAAAAGAAAAGCCCATACCATTATTAAATCCATTGTTTCCACCATCAAAAATAGGTCCGTTATCTGCATTGGCACCTCTCGAATTTTGATTACGATCGTTATTCCATAATCCACTCTGGTTAAACATTTTATCACGACCGCCCGACGAGAGGTTATTATTCATGCCTCCCATATTGTTGTTGTTGTTGTTGTTAAACGGTCTATCAAAATTATTTCCTGAATTAAGATTGGAAAATCCACCACCCACACCACCACTGAACATTCCAAATCCTGCAAGATTTAACCCGTTTCCAGAGTTGCTATTTAATCCCATTCCTTTGTTTAAACCGCCCCCAAATCCATTTTTGTCATTGTTGCCGAATCCTAAGAATCAAATAAGAATAAATAGACCAATAAATAAACACGAAGAGCCGATATGCTTAGCTAATTTTTAAACGCATCAGATTTCTAATCTGACACAAAAGAAAAACAAAAATCGTAAACTCTTCTACCAGAAGAATGTTTGATGTCTTCGATGCATGCCATAGAGAAACTTATTGCATTGCAGGCTGATTTCTATGTAAGTCTCCCGACCCAAATATATGGAAGAGACAAATTGCAGCTGCATAGAAGTAAGTTTACGGGCAAATTAATTTAAAAAAATATAACAAAGATTCTTTAAAAATGTGAAATATTTGAGAATTATTCATAACGCTATGTTGTACTGTAGCGACAACTTGCCCCTCCCACCTAAATAGGCCGAGATAGACCGCTGTTGAGACCGCCCCCTTTCATAGTAAAAAATAGTTGTTTTTATCCCCCTACAAAACACCGTTATACATTTTTCACGCAGAAGTTATCATACTTCCCCCATATATTTTTGGTGAAAACATGTTCTTCTTTATCTAAAGCGTCCGCCATCTAACGGTCTTTTTCAAGGATTTAGTTTTATCCTTCGGCTGAACGAATATGGTTGTGTAAACGCTTGAACAACTGACCATCCAATGCGTTTTCGCTTTGCTAAGTGGGCCTGCGATCGACTTAGAGAAGTTGCCGATTTTGCCAAAAAATCATCTTTTCAGATGAAGCTCATTTTGATCTTGGCGGGTATGTTGACAAGCAAAATTGTCGCATTTGGGGCACAGAAAACCTGCACGCATACTTTGAAAAGCTGATACACCCAAAACGAGTCACTGTTTAGTGCGGATTTTGGTCCAGAGGCATAATCGGCCCATTTTTCTTCGAAAATGAGCAAGAAATGGCCGTTACAGTCAATGGCGATCGTTATCGGGCCATGTTGAAAGAATTTTTGTGCATAAAAATTGAAGAGGAGAATATTGGCAACATTTGGTTTCAATAGGACGGCGCTACGTGCCACACAGCTAAAGCTACACTCGATGTTTTGCGCCCTGTTTTTGAAGATCGCACTGTCAGCCGCAGGGCTGATGTCGTTTGGCCACCTCGGAGCTGCGATTTGACATCGTTCGACTATTATTTGTGGGGTGCCGTAAAAGATAAGTGTTACGCCGACAAGCCAGAGACAATTGACGCTTTAAAGGACAATATTCGTTAAGCCATTGGTGAAATACAGCTGCAATCGATAATGTGCTTAAAAATTGGACCGATCGTGTAGGCCACTGCATGGCCAGCCGAGGCAGCCATTTGAATGAAATTATTTTCCATTATTAACCGGAAGGATTGTACTTTCAAATAAAAAAAGAAATTTATTTATTTGAAAGAAAGATATTGAAGAATATATTTAGTAGTCTTTTTTTTATAGCATTTCAAAAAAAAAAGTTATTTTGCGGACCCTTTAGCTGTTACTTTCCTTTTATTAACATTGTTTTTTTCTATGCTGTTCATATTTGATAACTTTTTTCACGCACATAGGTCTCGTTCGCGGCGGAAATTTTGACCACTTTTGCGCAGTGTCTTTTGCGGGCATTCACCACCCGTCAAATTTCCACGTCGAACCGCTCACTTGGTTGGAACTAGCTTAAGCCAACAAAGGTTAACATACACTTTTGTTACGATCTAAACGCTATTATGGTTGTGGCTATAATAAAATATATTCTCATTGGCTTATCGAAATCTTTTAGGGTTAACCCTTTAGAGAGAGTAAACTCCATATTTGCTGGATTCAAGGAACATTTAAGTCCCTTGCAAATAAACGTTCAAATTCCCACTGCAACAAGCGTTTGATGCCCGTCCAAAATATGTGAAAAAATTAAATGTCTGAGTATCTATTTTTTATCAATAGCCAAAGCAACCTTTTATGACCTTTAAAGTGATAATAATAGCTATATGAAGTCATCACCGTGATGATGTAATCTCTGGCTTTTACTTCACTTCGGCCATGGTCACACGTAGAAAAAATATTGTTATATCGTCGTAAAAGTTTTTATAAGTTTACTGGGAAAGCCTGAATTGCGAACGGTTATCTGGCTACTACCCTCCGAGAGAATTGAACCCCAGCAGAAGGTTTTTTTTTTAACTTCCTGGAAGGGTTTGTGATTCTCGAACGATTCTAAATATTTATTTCTTAGACTTCTTTACCAAACCACGCGCATGACCAACATTTTGTATAACAACCGAAATTAAGGGAAACTAAGACAGAATAGTCAGCAATTGCACAGTAGAAAAGAAACAAAATCTTATCACTTTAAGAAGAGTCTCGCTAAAGCTACACTGCTCCCTCTTCCCTAATACAGAGATACAGACGCTCGGCCGTCACTTGTTCTGTTCGCATCCAGCATGGCACTTGCAGCAGTCCCCCAACGAATTGATGGCGGTATATAGCGGCCTCCTGTGTTTTATTTTGAAAGCCTTACTCCATACCAGCAGATTTATAGCACGTACGACTATGAGCTTCTTGAAGTTTAAAAAGATGTGAAACACTTTTAACACTTATTCACAATTTTCACTGATCACATACCGATGTGGTTCGGCTTTCAGCAAAAACACGAAAAGGCCAGTGACACAGACTTTTAGACCTTCTTCAATTGCAACAAAGTTTGGTATGAAAATCTTTCCTTGTCCCCAGCGTCGACTCCAAACCCAAGTCGATTTCTAACTAAAAAATGTCGTAAAACAGGATTTATCCCGAACAATAACTGGTGTTACGCCTGGTTGAAACTCAGAAAGAATTGTCGTCTTGGACTGAGAAGGGCATACCTTACCTGCAAGCCAAGGTCGAAAGCCACGACATCTTTTTCGATTGCTTTGCTTCACGTTAACAGAAAACATCACTCTCCAGCAGACGATTTTTGTTTTGCTTCACGTAACGCGAAATATTTCAAGAACGTGAGTTTTAAATGTAATACTTCTCTCCCCGGTGTGGGTACCTTCCATCGATGGTCAGACGTGTGTACATTATAGAGCCTGAAGCACTACGGAATCATTTGCTCTCCTATTTCGCTCAAATTGGACAGTCAGATTTGGCGTTTCGCAGAGATGAACAACAGTTCAGGACCGCCAATTCGAATTGTTTCCTTTCCGTAACCTCACAAGGCTCTTAGGTGCAAAACAGCACCATCAAGCTTTAACATAAAGCGCTTAAAGCATCCAACAAGTGTTGTTGATCGGACAAATCGATCGGTATTCTTCCCTTGATACTTTTGGGTTACCCATCCATGCACAAAAAAGGCTCCCGACGGAAATGGGATAAGGCGATTTTCTGCCTGACAGGTGATTTTCAAAACGCACGATTTTATTGAGAACTGTCTCGCGACTAAAAAACTAGTGATCATTCGCAGCGATCCAGTTCGCGGCCGCTGCAAAGGTCATTACGAAGGTCCGAACGCAAATATAAATAATATAAATATAAATAAAAATAAAAAGCGTAAAAAGTAGTTCTTCAAAGTGGATGGGCGTGGCCGTGAAGTTACATAAGAGTTTTTTTTTTTATAATGCACTAGCGAATATAAGGGATTGGATACCCTTTTTAATGTTACACATCTCACGAGCGGAAAGGATTAGAAGAAGAGGAAAAGGAGGAGAGGTACCGATGCACTCTTGTTTTGAACAACTGCATGTTGTATTGCGCAGGAAAGATTGACCGTGGGAGAACATTCCACATTCGCGTTGTACGGCTTATGAAAGAACATCTTAACTTTACTGTACGTCCGAAGGTGGGCTCGAGGGTAAACTGATGTGCATTTGATCTTTGGCGAGTATTACGGTGGAACGTCTTTAGGGGCGGAATGCAATTGGCTATTTCGATGGAACATTGTTTATGAAAAAAGCGATAAGACAGTGATAGAGATAGCTAGATACATTACGTCGATCTTCTAATGAGTCAAAAGACTTCGCAATGTTTTTGTCTCCAACAAGTTTTAACGCGCGTTTTTGTATCCTATCTAGCAAGTGCAGTGCTGTTTTTGGAGCACCAGCCCAGACATGGGAATTATATTCCAACTTGGGCGAATATATGCCTTATATAAAATAGCCAAATCAGAGGGGGTGAAATACTTCTTACATCTTTTAAGGAAACCTAGGCATTTCGCAGCGTTCTTGGCGACTTCGAATATGTGGTCATTCCAACTAAGGTTGTTATTGACACACATACCGAGAACGGAAAGCGTTTCGGTTTCGTCGACGCAAGTGCCATTTATGGATAATGGCTGGGTGATTCGGTTTTGCTTCAATGACAGAAGACAGCATTGAGTTTTAGAAGCATTAAACTCTACTCTGTTTCGAGATCTCCATGATACAATGCTGTTAAGGTCAGAGTTTAATGAGTTTGACATACGCTGCCGTTCCAATTCAACGTCCGAAGAGCAAGGGCGCGGAACCGAGAACGAATATGAGAAACTGAGGTTACTGTCAACAGCAAAGGAGTGGATTGGACTAGTTGTAGCAGACAGGAGATCATTAATGAAAATGTGAAAGAGTGTCGGAGACAAAACAGAGCCCTGGGGAACCCCAGCGTTAATTTTATGAACTGCGGACTTGAAGCCATCCAAAACAACTTGAATTGAACGGTTCGAAAGGTAATTACTAATCCACTGAATAAGAGATTCGTCGATTCCAAATGCACGCATTTTCGACAAGAGAGCTTGGTGCCAAACTCTGTCAAATGCTTTTGAAATATCAAGCGCAACAATCTTGCTTTCACCTAGAAGATGCAAGGAATGATTCCACTTTTCTGTGAGATATGCCATCAAATCACCAGTTTGCTACGAAAACCGTTCAATATATTACATAAGCTGATAACTAATCAGCGTTTCCATTCCATGAGGAGGTAAGTGCAATTGGACGTTAGCTAGAGGGAGAAGAAGAATCGCCTTTTTTAGGGACGGGCTGGACAAATGCTGTTTTCCATCTACTCGGAAATCAACAGTCAATCGCCTTAAAGCAGCTTTGACAAAAAGGCACAAAACTTGTGGGCAAAAAGTTTGTTTTCGTTTTCCCCAAGGAGGGGGAGTAATGGGATGTGTAACGCGGGGGCAAACTGCCAAAAATAGGGTGAGAACGATGTATTTCTACTCGCATGCGATAAGTGAGAACTTAGAGGCATGCGTTGTTCATTTGATTCGCTCGATAGTGGGGTGGATACACCCTCAAAATCTCATTTCGGATCATACTTGAAGAGGCTGTGATAGCGAATGATTGAAAAAGGCTTGCGCACTTGAACATACCTTTTAGAGACAGTTTTTGCGAGCGGGACCATCAAAATTTTGGTGTTAAATTGGGATTAGGACCAGAAATAAGTTTTTCAGTCACTTTTGATCGGTTTTCAATTGCAGATACAGTTTTTGAGTGCGGGACTATCAAAATTTCGGAATTAACCTGAGATTAGGACCAGAAATAAGTTTCTCAGTCACTTTTGATCTCCGGAATTAACATCGGTTCAACTCTGGATAACGGTTCAAACAATTTTCCCGTCTTTCATAGAGAAATGACAATTGAAGCACCCAGTGCAATAACTAGCAGATTTCCACAGCTAACTGGGCTGGAATGTGAAGAGAATAATAACTCAAAATGAGTTTTTTTTTTTTGCTTAACCGCGTAAGAGGTTTCTTAAACGGTCGATCGGAACCCGATTCCGAGTGGAAAATTGTTTGTTCCCTTTTTTTGTTGCTAGATCAAACCATCTGACTTGTAAGCCGCAGTTAAATTTTAGTTTTTAAGAATTGGTTTTTTTTATAATTGTTTTTATAAACTTAAACCGTTGTTGAGGCAACGATATCAACCATGTTTTTTATACCTCTGCATTCTGAGCCAATCATTAAATGTTTTTTATACATATTTCTTATAACGGAGCAATACCTCATATCATTAATACCACTAAGCGTCGCTTATTCCTTATGAAAACGGAAAAACCAAGCCACAAGAGTTTGGAATCTGTGTTCCAGGTTTGTCTTCCTTAAATTTATGGATATTTGACTAAGTTAAACATCACTATCCAAGCTACCCTTACAATATTTAACATCTCATGAGTAGAGGTTTGCGTGCTAAGATACCCACAATTTTATATTCTTAAATAACTGTCATATAATAATTTACCCTTGTCCAATAGTGAATTCATGTTGCCTCCACCGAAACCATCTCGGTTATTCCGCATGTTTCCTCTATCCTTAATGTCATAAGGTCCTGGTCTATTAACCGATTGACGTCGCATTTCAGCCAATGAACTCCGGAATATTTCAATATATCTGAAAGAAACAAATGGTGGACGATATAACATTTTCTTTTGACATAAAAAAGTACATTAAGATGTTTCAAAATTATTCTTATAATTTTTTCCTCTTAAAATAAAATGTATTTATTGATCGCTTTAGTAGTGAAAGAGCCTAATAGCTGGACCACAATGAATCTCTGCGTCTATGACTTGTCCGTGCCTCGCAGTTCAGCATACGGGAACACGTTTATAGCAACACAATGCGTATCTCGCTGTCTCTGGTTTTAGGTGAAAAATGAAACGAGACACAGCCACAGCCACAGACAAAGACACTCATTGCGCACGCCTTGTAAGATTCAACCAATTCCAAGGGTGGTGGGAACGTATTGACGATCAAAGACCTGGCGGTCAATTTCGGAATGAGTAAAGACCTAAAATACACGTCAACAGCTGGCTGTTGTTGTCTTCCCAATTGTCAAACAAGTACGAATAAATATTTGTTTAGGAGCGATATTTTCCTTCTAATTTGGTTTTTGTGAAATGACAAACTATTTTATTCACGAATCAGATTGATAACTTACACGGAAATGCGCGAATTTATTCATTGAAGGCAGGTCAACTTGTCTACTTCCAGATCTGTGTTGGTATAGGTCCTTACATATTCCAAAATTGAACACCAGATATCGCATTCTGACTTTTCCTATCGTCAATAACAAATCGTGCGCAAGGATGCAATTTTTTTTTATTATGATTAATAATCTCTACCCTCAGGATTTTGGTCAGGAAATTGTTTTATTTTTTTTTAGTTGACTAGCTGACCCGACGGACTTCGTCCCGTCTATTATTACTTCAATGATTTATTTCATTAAATTCTATTCTATTCTATTAAAGAAAAGCAATAATAATTGTTATATTCAATTATTGAAGACTGCATGGTAAGCAAACTAACAGTATCAAAACACACAAGTGATACCAATTCTGCGAGCTACCGACTGCAAACTTAAGGAACAAGGAAGACAATCACGAAATAAACGACTTTCATTAAGGATGCAAACATGTTTTCTTCGATGCGCGTAAACGTAGTTTATGTCACTTTACTAAAAAAAAGACTTACCTGTGCCCAATCTTTTCCCTATTTCGAGATAATGCTTGTTCGGTATCGTCCACTGATTCGAATTGTACATATGCTTCACCAGTTGCCCTCCCTCTCCTGTCCATAACAATTATAATCCCCTCTCGATTTCGTTTGATGTTTAGCCCTTTGGTTGGTGTTATTAATAAATTAAATTAAAAAAATAGAATATATAAACATATTTTATAATTTTGTGTACCATTGAAGAAATCTTCAATTAATTCCTCTGTAATTGCATATGGAAGTCCTCGTAGTTTCACTACATTTGAAGAAATCGAACCCGGGCTTTTAAGTGCATGTTGAGCTTCTTCGTTAGTCGCAGAGAAAACTTTAAACAAGTAAAATTAAACTTTATAATTACAATCGCAACAAGTAAATAATAATATTTTACCTTCAATATAGCGATGGCCAAGAGTTTGTTTATTTAGTTTGAAAGCTTCTTTTTCATCATATCCACTTTCCAGCTCGACGAAAGCTTCACCGGTATTCTTGCCATCCCATCGACTTAATACCATATGTATTCCTTTAGCACCATTCACAACGTTTACATCTTTTAAAAAGTCCAATATCTCCTGATGAGTTACCGACCATGGTAGTCCACGAAGGCGTATGTAGCAAGTCATTTTCTAAAAACTTGATAAAGTTGAAATTAAAATTAGTTTTTTTTTTCGAAAAAAAAAAAAATGTTTGATGTTTACACATAAGTGTCTACGTACGCTATAGCGTGACACGTCAAAGAGAAAACTCCTAGCATATTTTTAAAATATTATCCCCTAACTATGTAGTTTAATAAATTTTCCCAGACCAAATTTTTTTTACAAACAAGGGTAAGAAAAGAAAAGAGATCATAAACTCCATTGCGGTGAGCGTTTTGGTAAGGGTTGCCTGGCGCTAACCTGCCGGGACGTAAGGCATAACACTAGCGGGGGTAAGCTTTGATGTTTCTGTGCAGAGTTTTTCATGTTCCTTACTGGCTAATCAGCATTTGCGTGCTAGATGGATAATTACTTTTCTCTACTACCTTTCTATCTTCCGACGCACTTAAAGTTGCTATTGTTTTACCATTATTCAAAAAAGGTGAATCAACCAGCCTCAACAATTATCGGAAACATCGCAGGCAAAGAGTTAAGGTTTCTGGATAACTTAAGCGCCGAAAATTTTATACACACAGGTGTTCAAAATCATTACCATCATAACTATCAAAACCATTTATAATAAAGATTTATCGTGCTCAGCTCGTTGTTTTGAAATAGAACGCGTTGAAAGTTTTAGATATTTAGGAATTAATTTTGATTCCAAACTTAACTGGAATGTTCATACCTTACACTTGTCTAAGTATTTAAACAATGTTTTGAGACAGTTATATCACCTTAGCCTTTATTGTAGTCAGCCTATTTTAAAACTTGTTTTCAATGGTTTGTTTAAATCAAAGCTCCAGTATGGTTTGACTTGTTGGGGTGGTACTCACTCTAATAAAATTAGACCGCTTCTTACCAAACAAAAGCATGTGATTCGAATTTTATCTGGAGTACGCCGTAGAACTCATAGCTTAGAATTATTTAGAAATCTTGGGATTCTTCCACTAAAGCACTCATACTTTTATAAAGTCCTAAAAACATTTTTTGAAAATTCCGGGTACTCAGCCTATAGATTGTATGGTCCACTAAACTTACGCTCAAATAACCTGTGTTTGGTGACTGTCGCCGTCAATAAGAAATCACACTTTTCACTCTTTTATAAGGTCACTGTACCCCGTCTCTATCGGAGTTCGACTAACGAAACTTTTTTCATTCTAAAGCTATCAGGTTCCGAGTAGTTGTTTTGAACGTCAGCCAACGGCGGACCGTCGAAAGGCTTGAATTTTTCTTCTAAATGTTCAGCAAACAAATCCTACTTTTCTTTGTCTTCTTTCGCCAATTCGCATTTTTCCCCATTATCTTTCTTTATTGGGACCGAGTGCATTAAAGCTTTCTTGATGGACTTAACTGCTTTTCACAGCGAGTAGTTTGAGCTCCTATCCGCCGACAAGCCTTCAAGGTATTAGGTGGTCTCACGATTTTAAAAATCTTGCAAAATTTCTTTCAGTTCGTCAGGGAGGTGGTTCAAGAGAGTTTTGCTGGGGGAGCTCTCGTGCGTTGCCATCTTCTACGCGCTCTTATCTTTTCACAAATCAAGTCTTCGAATCGAGCGGACGTGTTGCGCGTACATGCCTGTCGGTGCTAACTTCGTTCTTTTGAAACGAAGTGTTGTTCCAACCAGCGCTCTGAATTGCTTCAACAACGTGCCAATAATTGAACCGTTTAGACACAGAAAATCGAGAGACACAACAAAAATGATGATATCCAACCTCCTGAGAGGATAGGCACCATAAGAAGAAGAAATAACCAATATTAGATACGCTTATGATTCTCCAATCACAGTCAGCAACTTAATGATTTTTTTGTGGGGTGCCGTGTCGTAGTTGTTAGTGTGTGTGCTTACTACGCCGGGGGTCTGGGTTCGAATCCTGCCATCGTCACCTGAAAAAAGACTTGTTCTTTTTCACGGTCCCCACCTCTGCCAAGGTCTGACAATCCCTCCGAGAGTATCATTTGTCTTGAAAAACTTCTTAAAAGTGCCGTTCGGATTCGGCGAAAAATTGTGGGTCCCCTTGTATGTGAAGAAATTAACACAGACAGCAGCATACATTATTGAGAAGTTGGTCCTCGTTCACCTCGAGCTGTTGCGCTCTATTTTATTTATTTTAACATTAATGATTCAAACACTTGATATAGTTAACAAACGTTTTCAGAGTTCAGTTTGTTTACCACAGGTGATAAATCATTAATGTAATGCTTGAAATTCAACGCCAACATAAAAAAAGTTAATAAAATATATAAGTTAATAAACATAATAAGTTAATGTTTTTTTTTTAGAGGTAGCCTCGTTTGTTGTTCCATTATGTGGAACAATAATAAACCACACCGATAAATTCAAGCAAAGAAATAAATCCAGTGAAGAGTGCACCAAGCCAGGCAGCTTTCTGTAAAATGAAATAAACTTTCACATGTAGAGAAATATATGTACATTCCGGTTCAAAATAAGAATGATGTCGTGTTTGGTTAAAGAGCAAAGCTCTAAGAAATACACCTTAGAGCAAGTGAATAAATTTGCAAGTGATCTATAAGGGAATAGGCTAACCTTTTAAACTAGACATTAGAATAGAATAGAAGAGCTTTATTTAGCCATACTTTACGCCTGAAACGTTGGAAAAATCCAATTTTTTGAGCTATTTTACTGCTCTTTAAATTTATATGAGCTTCGAAACTTAGATTTTTGTTTATGATAATACCTAAATATTTAATTTCATCAACCTTTTGAATTATTGCACCATTTACTACAATGTTTTTATCTGAAATTCCGTTAATTAACATAGCTTTAGTTTTACGAGTGTTAAGTTTAAGCTTATTCATCTTCAAGTAATTCTCCACGTTTCTCAAATCAAGCTGAGTTTGTTGAGACATTCGTCGATGTCACTTCCAGATACTGTGAGTAGAGTATCATCAGCAAATTTGTATACTTTCGAGTATAACAGCACCTTCTCCAGATCATTTATATAGATGATGAACAGTAATGCGCCAAGAACTGCGCCTTGCGGCACTCCCAGTAAAACTTCTTGGACGCCGGATAGGAACTCATCAATTCTGGTTCTTTGTTTGCGATTCGAAAGGTAACTTTTGAACCAGTTGAGCTCGACGTCGCCAATACCATACTTTTGCAGTTTCAGAAGAAGTGTCCCCCTGTCTATTGTTTCGAAAGCCCGTTGAAAGTCTAGAAAAACCGCGACTGTAACTTTCTTCTCCTTCATATTTGTTTTCCATTGTGAAATAACCAGATTTAGCAACGATTCACAGCTTTGATGGCGCCTAAACTTCAGTTTTCGCCGAAGAAGTTATTTAGCTCGAAATATTTCTCCAACTGTTGATGTACTACTTTCTCGAGGATTTTACTTTCAGTCATCAGCATATTGACCGGCCGGAACTCTTCTGGTTTTGACGTATTCCTGACCTTCTCGATGGGAATAATTCTTGATTCCTTCTAGCAATCAGGAAAAACTCCTGTTCTTAGTGAATTGTTTATTATTTTTAGTAGATTTTGCCCTGTTACTTCATATGTTTCCAAAAGCATTTTGATCGATACCGACTTGAAATCTTTTTTATTGTTCATATTCTTCATTATTAATTTAAGTTCTGAATGACTGATAGATTTGAATTTAAATTTACAAAAGTTCAGATTTTCTACCATATTTAAGAAAGGCACATATGGTATCGCTTGGTTTATTTGCTTCACACTTTCAATAAAAAAAATATTAAATTTATTTGCAATTTCTTGTTTTTTTTTTATTACTGCACCATTAAACATTACTCTATCAATTTTTCGTTTCTCTTCTCTTAGAACAAAAGATTTTATTGTTCTCCACATTGTCTTTTGATTGTTCGATTGATCAATTTTATTCGCGATAAAGTTATTTTTTGACTGCGCGAGCTTGGAAGCATATTTGTTGCGGATTATTTTGTAATTATCCCAATCACTAGAGGATTTAGTCCAAATAGCCGTGTGATACTGCCGGATTTTATGCTGCTTCAGACTGTATAAATTTTCAGTAAACCACCCGTCACATTCGCTGTTTTCTCTGACTGTTCTTACTTTTGTCATTTTGTTCACGATATTTAGAATTGTGCTACTAAAGATAGTGGCAATTGCATTACATTCACCGATGTAGGCACTATCAAAGTCTAGAATACCAGAATTCAAAAATTCGCGACGGAATATTTCTTTCTCAAAGATCACAGTTTTAAAGATCCGCTTTGTATATGCGTTTTTAAAAGATTCTAAATCGATTTTTATTAAAATTGAGACATGGTCGCTCATGTTATAGTTTCTGTTTACTTTGGCTGTAGTTTAACCATTGTTTGCAATAACGTAGTCAATTAACGTGGCAGTTGTGTTCGTTATACGCGTAGGCTCTGCGACAAGTTGTTTAAACGAGTTATCAGAGATCACTTGCTGTATTTGTCTTGTATACTCGCTGTTCCTAAGCCAATCTATGTTGAAGTCACCCATAACAATAATATCGCCACTAATATCGAATATTTCTTCCGCCTTGGACTTGAAAAAATCACAGAAAATATTTTCAGGTGATTTTTGTTTGTCAGGGGACTTATACACTGCAGCCAAAGTTATATGAGAATTTTTAATAACCAACCACCATATCATTTTCCCAATTGCTATTTTTAAAACTTCTTCAGCACGCCAGTCGTTTTTTATATAGAAAAGGGCACCGCCAGTATGGCTTGATATGGAGTTACAACGCAACACTCCATAGTTTTTTAACTTTATTTTACTGTCTAAAATATTATCTTTAAAATGAGTTTCAGTTACACAAATTATATCAAACTCGTTATCCTTCAATATTTAAATATAAACATTTAACCTATGATTTTAATTGCTAATAAGCTACCCATTCTGCTTCACTTTCGAGTTTTCGTTGAAGCATAGGACAACATGAATCCCTGCAATCATGATTAACATTAATGTCATTTAACCTTAGTGATTCTTTGGCCCTTGAACAGTTAATACATTTAAGGTTCAAAGTGTTACATTCCCGGTATGAATGCCCTTGTTCGCCGCATTTTGCACATATTTGACTTTGTTCTTTGCAATTCATTGATGAATGATTATATCCCCAACACTTGAAGCACCTCATAACGTTCAGACTTTCGTACACCGCACATTTATCCCATTCGATATTATGTTTTTTTAGATCGCATAACGGACTCAAAAGCCTTCCCGTCTACTTCGAACAACGCGTTAAAGACCCGATACATCTCACGAGCGGAGAGGAATAGAAGAAGAGGAAAAGGATAAGAGGTACCGGTGCACTCTTGTTTTGAAAAGTTGTAAATTGTAATGAGTAGGAAAGACTGATTGTGGTAGGACATTCCACATTCGCGTTGTGCGGCTTATGAAAGAACCTCTGAACTTCACTGTGCGTCCGAAAGTGGGCTCGAGGGTGATTTGATGCGCATTCGATCTTTGACAAGTATTACGGTTGAATACCTTGAGGGGAGGAATTCAGTTGGCTGGAACACTGTTTCGCTGGAACACTGTTCGTGGAAAAAGCGATAAAACAGTGACAGACAGGAGACATTTCGTTGGTGTTCAAGTGGGTCAATAGACTTTTCTATGATTCTGTCGTCAATAAGTTTTAACACTAATTTTTGTATCCTGTCCAACAAGTAAAGTGCAGTTTTCGGGGCACCTGCCCAGAAATGGGAGTTATATTTCAGCTTAGGGCGAATGTATGCTTTACATAAAATAACCAATCAGAAAGGGTAAAATACTTCTTGCATCGCCTAAGGAAACCTAGACATTTCGCAGCGTTCTTGGTAGTCTCAAATATGTGGTCATTCCAACTTGAGTTTTTATTGACATACATACTGAGGATAGAAAGCTTTTTGGTTTCATTGATGCAAGTGCCGTCCTTGGATAAAGGGTGGGTGTTACGGCTTTGCTTCGATGACAGAAGACAGTACTGAGTTTTAGACGCATTGAACTCCACTCAGTTTAGAGATCCCCATGATACACTGATGTTAAGGTCAGAGTTTAATGAGTTTGACCTACGCTGCCGTTCCAGTTCTACGTGTGAAGAACAGGGACGTATAACCAAGAACGAATATTAAAAACTGAGTGTACTGTCATCGGCAAAGAAGTGAATTGGATTATTAGTAGCAGACAAGAGATCGTTTATGAAAACTTTGAAGAGTGTCGGAGACAAAACCGAGCCCTGGGGAACCCCAGCGTTTATTTTATGAGCTGCAGACTTGAACACATCCAAAACAACTTGAATTGAACGATTCGAAAGGTAATTACTAATGCATTGAATAAGAGTTTGGTCGATTTCAAATGCACGCATTTTCGACAAGAGAGCTTGATGCCAAACTCTGTCAAATGCTTTAAAAATATCAAGCGCAGCAATCTTGCTTTCACCAAGAAGATGCAAGATAGGTAACCCATGAGATAGATAACCCATCAAATCACCAGTGGACGTTATGCTACCAAAACCGTATTGCCGGTCATTAAGATCCTTAATACTGGAATAAAAGGAAGAACAGTCATTAGAAGACAGAGATTGACCTGGGATTTTAAATCCAAGAAAAAGACCTTATATCACAAATAAATATATGAAGACCTTAACCAAAAAACGTTTACGATATGGCGCGCAAGCGTGTGGAAGGAAATAATCAGGAAGGAATAAGTAAAAATTCATGAAATGCAGAAATTACCAGCATTATCCATACGGACACTATTAAAACAATACCTTAAAATAAAAACACTGTCATGGGTCACCTAATCACTTAAACCGCAGTTAAATCCGTGAAATTTTTATGTGTATATGTATGTATCATCCCGGCCGCCTACACATATATTAAGCCACCTTGGGTGGTAAATTTTATTTGGCTGTGCAATTTCTTCTAACAATAACGGGAAAAGGACATTTTTAAGTTTAAATTCAAGTTTAATTTTTTAGCCATTATTGTAAAAAACCATGAACAAGTATCACAGTTCGTGCGTTAAAAATTTTCAAGTGTGAGTTCTCCAGATAGCTACCGGCAAAAATGAAATAAAAAGAGATGACGCTAACCAAGCTAAAGCGGGTGGCATTCCTCTCAATATGGTATGGAAGTACAGAAACAAACGCGATATATTTTTTGTTCAAAATCGATTAAAACAATTCATTCAAGAACACAAAGAGGCATAACCACACAAAAAACGAGTATACAATGCTTTGTTGTGAGTATTTGCAAACAGATTTGCTACCGATATCCATAAATAATGTATTTAATAAGCCGTATACACATGTTGTTATACAATAAAATTAATGCCAATGCAGCAATGCACATGTGTAAGTTCGCACTTTATTTATAAATAACATAACTATTACGTTTTTATTAAAAACTCTATTTAGACAAAATTTGTAAGAGGAAAACAATACCTTTTTTAATTCTGCTTCGCACTTGTGAAAATAAAACTACAAATTTTTCCTTTTAAACTGTAAAGTAAATCAAACGCGAACCACCAAAGAGAAAACAAACTCGAGCCTTGAAGTTTTACAAAAAACTACTTCAATTTAATCTACGGGTTTTCTGTGCTTGGTTCAAACTTTCCAAAACTGTAGTAATCCAGTGGAATACTAATTAATTTTCCATTCAGGTCTGCTGCTACACTGTAAATAAAGAAGCATGCAATTTTGGCGTTTCGTTATTTTTTCATACCATAGAGTTTTTCCCATTGAATAAAGAGACAAGGAAGTGGTGTTTATGGGGAAAAGTGAAGCATCAGTTTTAGTTGTGTGAGTGCAGACTACTTAAGTGTTCAACCAGGCATGTCACGAGAGACGGCTAGAGGTTTATACGTTTCTGGGAGCTGGCTCTACTTTTGTTTAACATTCCTGAGTTAAGGTGACATTTGTGCCCCGATTCGTGATACATTCGATACATTCACTTACAAGTCGATACCCGATATCGGGCGACGAATGTCAAAATAAATGCTTCACTCACACACACTGTATATGTGAATAAGAGCAATTCCTTGTCTCTTTACTCAATGGACAGACCCAACAAAAAGCAAAGAAAAAAAAAATCGAGACGTCAAAGTTACTGTAAGAAAAACAATTTTGCAAATCGTTCGGGGCCATACACATAACATGCGCTCGTTTTGGGTTTTCTGCCTTATACTATGTCTCCACTCACAATTAAAAGAATATTAGCGGGAGACGATTAGAAATAAATCCTAAAGTGGCTCAATCGGACAAATTTAGGATTAATTTGACACAAAAACTCTGTTTCTGTCATTTTGGCTCTCAAAAGAGAGTGGCGATATCATTTCCCAGGAGCGAAAAACGATTCCCTCTGTAAAAGTAACAATAGAAAACGTGCTTGTGACAGATCTGTCGCACAGGGACAGCTTCAGTTTCCCTTTTTTGATTCGCAAACTGTTACAAAGGTGCAGAAAATAAGTTTGTGAATAGGGTGAATATATATATATATAGATATATAGATATAATTGGGACCGACAGGAGAATCGATTAAGCCATGTCTGTCCGTCCGTTCGTCCGTATGTAGACAACTTTTAGGAGTTAAATTTTAAGGCAGAGCTGAAATTTTGTGGGTTGGTTGGAAATCCAGTCCTTCAGATCAAGTTTGAAAATAAGCTGAATCCGCCCACAGACACGCCCACTACAGGCCTGTATGTGCGACCATCTCTAAATTAAAAAAAAAACATTTTGCAAATTTTAGCTTTGTTACAATGGCGCTAGCGCCTTTGGTACGTAACATTGAATTGGTACATTTTTGGTACGTAACATTGCCTTAAAATTGTCTTTAAGGTAGCCAAAAAATTTTAGCTTTTTCATTGACCACGCCCACTTTTAAAGGGATTTTAGGTTAAAATGACTGTTTTTCAATAAATATATATGACAAAAGCTGTAGATATTAGAATTTTCTAACTCTTATGTATTATGTATTATATGAGGCACATACAATACATTTTATTTTATGTATATATTGTATGTGCCTCAAAAGGCGGAGTTTTAGTTATATTTTTAAATCCCGCCCACTTTTTGGAGGCGTGGCAGTTTTCTTTTTGGCATAGTTGGGTATTTTGCAATCCGTCGTAAATGGATTGAAGCTTTTGCATACCCACTGTTGCACTTTCCCACTTGTTTTTAACCGCTTGCCGAGAGGATTTAAATTTGTATGGTAAATCGGGTGATTTGTAGAGGATTTGATAAAGATTTTTATTAATCGAGGATTAATGCTGGGTGGAGACATGGTATTAAATTGCCTAAAATAGTGTTTTGTTTAATTATATTTTGGCACATTACGTTTTGATAAATAGTTTCACGTATTCGCAGCCATTAAATAACCTTTTTCCGAGACATTGGGGCTAAATACTCTTACTAGCAAAATTTAAGTATTTACTTGTTTTCGTATGCATAAAATGATAGCAGTTGCTGTGAAAAAAAGTATTTACTGCAAGGCATAGTATTTACTGGCATCGGATGAATTTTGCTAGTAAATACTTTATTGATATGCATAAAAACCTAGTAAACACTTTTTTTGTCTAGTATTTACTGGGAATTTTCCAAGTTGCTATAGAGCAACTTGAACATTCGCTAGTACCCTCTAAGCAAGGCGAACCGAATGCGAAACGAAAAATTACTCATCTGATCATACAACTCTTCGCTTGCGTATCGCCTTGGCGAATTAGAATCTCAACGATTTCCTTTCTTTCGCCATATGAAAATTAGAATCACCAGCGTAACACAAATGCGAGTCGCTTTCTCAACGCCAAACCGAAAAGAATTCTTAACCCTCAAGCGAAACGAATTCCTTACGCCAAAGCAGAGCGCTTTCTTAACGTGAAAGCGTAAAGAATGCGTAAAGTTTGAACGAAATGTTTTCGAAGTGCCAAAGCGAAATATTTTCTTAACGCCGGGGCGGAATCTTTTCGCAACACCTATTCGTTTTTGCAATATATGTTCAAGCCCATATAAAATGCTTAAACATTTATTCAAAAAAGAGAAAATTTATTTTTTTTGAGTCTTTTCACAATATCAGAGAAAATATAGCAGTTAAAAAAAATTTGGAACCAAATAAATAGTTCTCTTTAAAAATATTATAAAATGTAGATTGTGAACAGGAAGTACGCAATTAATGTTTTTTTTTTGCACTTTCACAAATAAGATTTATTTCTCTTCGAATATTGTAATAATCTTTCTTGTCCATTCTTGCAACTTAAATTTCTAGTTCTAAAACGCACGTAAATCAATAAATTACCTACCATATCGAAGAACGCCTGTGTTTTAACCGGAAAAATAGCACGCACTATCAGACCAGCCAACAGACTTATGCGTTTACACTTGAGATTGTATTTGTTTACTGAAACCACCACATCATCATTGAGTTCTTATACGATGTGCTGATATTTGAGCGCAACAAAAGCGTAAAGTTTGCGTAAAGAATAAACGATTCGTTTTTTTTGCTTGGGGGGTATATACTTTTTCATAGTGCTTGTCAGGATTCAGAAGTCGGTAGTCTTTTAAGGGGATTAGTTTTCACTGATTGGCATTGGAAATGGTTAGTTTCTTGCATAGGTCAGAAAAAGTTTACAAGGAGCGAAGAGTGCCTGCAGAAAATAATTTCAAAATGATTTAAATAAAATAAATAGAGTGGCGCAACAGCTCGAGGTGAACCAGGGCCAACTTCTCAACAATGTATGCTGGTGTGTTAATTTCTTTACATACAATTCAAAATGATTTACCGCTTTGAAAAAGAAATGATGGGTTTCTCTCAGCATCCATTAGCTTAAGTAAAAGCACTTCCCACTCCTTCAGTTCAATAGGCTTGTTTCCTGTTGCCTTTATGTCCGCTTTTTTTAACGTCTGTCTTAATGTAGTTTATTCTCTTTTTTATTTGTTCCTCCGTCAGAAGAAAGCCAGTTTCCAACTGGAAATCCGTGACAAAAAGCTTTAAAGCTTTAACCTTTGCTTTTCTTACATGAGGCTGGTGCAATTTGTTCAAAAGTACGTTATGGGTTTAAAGCACTTTGACAGACTCTAAAGGCCTCGAAGATTCGTTTTTTGCCATAGTCGCAGAGGCGTAATTATTTTTGGAAGTGCCTTTATTTTTTGATCTCTGACGTATTAATAATAACCTGTTTTCATGCTTTTGCCCTTATATAAAAACGTCCACAGCAATTTCTCGCAAGGACACACTTGAACATAAGTGCTTTATTCCTCAGTGCAAAAGCACTACTAATCCAGTCAAATTAAGATTTTACATGCAACGTTTTGAGGTAGCTCCAACACCCCTTAATATAAAAGGTTTGTGGGCTGGTTAAACCGAATCTGATATTTCCCAACAAAATTTCATGGCGCAGCATTGAAAAAAAATATGCAAAAAAGGTGCAAAATGCATTTTTACGCAGTTTTTTGCATATTACTCCTAAGCTATCAACTTTTTGTCTCATGATAAGAACCAAGAATTATAGCACAAGACAATTGCAACAACTTTTACCTTTAAAGATTTTGTTTCCAGCTAACCGTTTGCGCTGCCATCGTCACATGAAAAAAAAAGACTTGTTCTTTTTCACGGTCCCCACCTCCGCGAGGGTTTGACAAGCCCTCCGATAGTATTAATTGTCTTGAAAAACTTCTCAAAGTGCCGTTCGGATTCGGCAAAAAATTGTAGGTCCCCTTGTATGTAAAGAAATTAACACACCAGCATACATTGTTGAGAAGTTGGCCCTGGTTCACCTCGAGCTGTTGCGCCACTCTGTTTATTTTTTTTTTAACCGTTTGCGCTTTAACGCAATTTTTTTTTCTTTGACTGAAACGACTTTAAAATGTACGACTTAATACCAAGTTAAAAGATTTCCTATTTATGCATTTTTTGGAAAAAAATACTCGCGTTTTCACATATATCTACAATCTAAGTAAGGTGTGCATAGTAAACTAGAAGAAATTCACCAAGAAATAACATAATGTTGTACTGAGTTGGAGTCATAAATAAATTTCGTCAATTTTCATCCAACCTTAAAGCGCAAGATTATTGTTTGCGGAAAAAAACCGTCAAGGTAAAGTTTGTTGCAAAACGTATGTGCTACAATTTTTAATAGCTACCTTTGTTATCACAAAAACTTGATAGTTTACAAGTTATATGCAAAAACATGCAAAGAGATGCACTTTTTTTTTTGAATATTTCTCAATGTTGCGCCATGAAATTTTGTTGGGAAATGTCAGATTCGAATTCAGGAGCTCAAAATCAATTAATATAGAAACAAATCAGAAAAAACCCCAAAACTTTCTCGCTAGGGGCTATTGAACTTAATTTGAGTATTATACATTTTTGTATAGTAAATACTATCGTTTTTCCATGAATTCCAAGCATTTGCTTGAGAAAATTCATTTTTTCTACTAGCATATGCTTACAAGTAAATACTTTGCTTTATAAATATGTAAATACTACAAATTTGTAAATACTACAAATTCAAGCTACTAGAAGTCAAATTATTTACTAAAAGTTTTGACTGGTAGTAAGTACTAGTTTTTTATGCATATGCCCTAATGTGTGCCTAGTTACTGCTTATGCCCTCAACCATGCTCAAAGCTTTGCCCACAAGCTGAAATTGATGAATTTACCCATACTCTGACCTGTGTTTACAAATGTGAGTAAATTCATCAATTCGTCATTTCCATGCAATTCCTTTTTGTTTAAAATGTGGGCAGTTTTTTGTGCACAAAGCGTTCCCTTACTTTTGGCCATAAGGTACTAAATAACTAGGAATTTACCCATTCGCCGACATTTGTTTACAAATGTGAGTAAATTCATCATTTGATCATTTACATGCAATTTCGTTTTGGAGCTTTTACATCATCTGATCGCGTAAGGTAAATTGTTGTTGGATCTTCTCACACGTGTTCACCGACACGGAAATTTAAAGCTTTAAAAAAACTTTAAAGGCTTCATAAAAATCGTAAACAAATGGGTGTTTGAGGGTAAGAGGGACGAAAGTTGAATATCTAGTTATTTAGTAATTTATGCTATCGGCAGCAGTTCAGTGAATAGAAAGACAAGGAATAGAATCTTTTTGCCAAAATGTCACTTTTCGTAACTTGGTATGAAAACAAAATTCTTTAAGTCGTTTGCGCACAGGCCTATCTTTTGCAACCATTTCATTGTTTTCATAGAGTTTTTAAGTTTGTCGTCTCTTTTTACTAGCGTGCCTTTTTTGAGCTAAAACCATTTCGTAGGGATGGCAAACGTCAAAGTCAATAGTGTTTATATGATAATCGTGGGGTTTCTTTTCAATTTTTGTTTATTTATTAAAAAATTAAAATGTTGCAAAAGTGTTATTTAATATCCGCGGATTAAGAGTGTTAGAAAAAATTATGAGAAACTTTTTGAATTTCGTCCTCAAAGCGATCTAAAAAAGTATTTTTCTGAACTCACAAACTTTTTAGGCCATCAAAATCCATTAGCTTGTTAGTGTTTTAAGTAAAATAAGTGTATTGTGACTGTGAATTGTGAAATTGTGAAATTGAAAGTAAAAAACTCTATAGCCCTTTTTCACATATACAGCGCCTGTGGGTGAAGCATTTATTTTGACATTAGTCCTCTAAAATTGAGTATCGACATGTGAGTGTATGCGTCACTAGTAGGGATCTAATGTCACTTTAACTCAGGAATGTTTAACAAAAGTAGAGCCAGCTCCAAGAAACTTATGAACCTCGGGCCGCCTGTCAAGACGTGAGAGCCTGGTCATCGGAAATTACTATCTGCGGCTGTTTGCCAAGTACGTTCCCCTAACTTCTTTTTATGTTTCTTCTAGGCGCAAGGTTCTGATTTGAAATGATGGATCCTAAGGCCTTCAGCGTCCGTCACGTTAAAGTACACAACTGACAACTGAGTTAAATATACACGTTCTTATGGGAAGCTGCCTATAGAATAACTTCGCGACGTACGTCGCTTCCCATAAGAACGTGTGTATTTCACTGAGTTGTCAGTTGTGTACTTCGACGTAACGGATGCAACGGATTCATTGGGCTGAAGGTATAACCCTCCCACTCTACTGCATTCCTAGTGGTCCGCTTGGTGAGTACCCTTATTTGACCTCAGAATATACCGGCGGGCCACCCAGTTTTGGATCTCTTCGTCACTGAGGCCAAATAAATGCTGTTGTCTGGGCATTTGAGTTATCCATGACTGTTTAGGTCTCCATTTCTTTCGCAATTGTGCTGGATTGGTGATTGACACTGCCTTTTTGATCTCTTCTTTGAACATTGCAATACCAACTGATCCAATCCTACTGCATTTTCCTGGAGATAGGTTTTTTAGCACGCAGCAAATAGAATTCGCGGTTGTATCTTCATTCACCCTCCTCGCACACAGGACCATCAATCGGCGTTAAATTTTTCTCTTGAAAGAGCCAAGCATAACATTTTTTTTCACTGCTTATCGTCCAGCACTCGGCGACATAAAAAAAAACTGGCAGAATAAAGTCCAAAATGCAATGTTGCGTTGCTGCGTGCGTTCGATGACAAGCAAAGTAGAAACGACGGGCACATATGGGGCGAAACGAAATGTTACTTCGAAACTACGTTTGACCGTAAATATCGTAGACGCATTTACAACTAGATCCTACTTTCTACTTTTGCGTCCGTTGAAAAACCTCGTGCTCATTCATTGTGTGGTGAGTGAGTATAGTTCTCTTGGCGTCAGTAGGTTGTGGGGACGAAAAAGGGTTGTTTCTGTTTCTTGTCAGAATAAAAAAAAAACAGGTTTGTGTAGAGAAGAGAGGTTTGAGAAGAGAATGTGATGTTTTTTGGTATTATTTCAGTTTGTCGCGATAACTCGCAAGTTGTTGGTTTTTAGCATTTTCTGCTCGTTCTTTTGCAAATATCTTTCAACAGGAATTGAATGTGTTTTGCGTGATACTTTACAATTTCCTACCCCAAAACGCAAAGCGGCATTTCGTTTTGCAAATTTGCTGCGTGCGTAGTTTGACGTAAAGTATCGTAAAGTTTTGGCAACGCATGGCAAAGGCCATTAACGTACGCACGCAACAACGCAACATTGCGATTCCAGCATAAGGGTTGTGAATTGCTTTGACTTTGCCAAAAATTACTGAATAACTAGATATTCAACTTGTAAAAGCTTTGCCCACAAGCTGAAATTGATGAATTTACCCATTCTCCGACATTTGTTTACAAATGTGAGTAAATTCATGAATTCGTCATTTCCATGCAATTTCGTTTTGCAGCTTTTACATCAGCTAATCGCGTAAGGTAAATTGTTGTTGTGTCTTCTTACACGTATTCACTGACGCGGAAATTTAAAGCTTTCAAAAGGCTTTAAAGTCTTTAATAAAAACGTAAGCAAATGGGCGTTGGAGGGTAAGAGGGACGCGACTTGAATATCTAGTTATTCAGTAATTTGTGACTTTGCCTTTCGCGAGAGGAGTTCTGAACCCATTTTGCCAAACTGAAAAAGCAGCGGTTTCATAGGGTTATTATTCGACGAATCTCCACTAAGGTGTCGTTTAAGGAGTTGATTTTAGTTCCAAGGTAGATATGAACTCCTTAAAAATCTCGAAGTTGCTGCTACCAACAGTGACGCTTTGTCCTAGGCGGCAGACGGATGTTTGTTTGTTGGTAGCATGTACTTAGTCTTATCCTCATTAACTTCCAGACCAATCAAGCCAGACCAATGGAGCGGGTAATAATGTCGATATCGTCCACTACCCCACTATTTGCAAGGATCTGTTCGAGATAGTACCTTTCGTGTTGACCTTTGTCCTGCGCACTATCATCTCCAGAATAAGATTAAAGAACTCACTTGGCAAAGCATCCCGTTGCACTATTTTGCTTTCCCCCGGGAACCGACAAGCTCTAACACGAGCATTACTGCTCGACCCAGGATCACTCCCTTGTAAACCATCGAATCCTTCCTATGTCACCTCAAAAAAAAGACTCGTTCTTTTTCACGGTCTCCACCTCCGAAAAGGTCTGACAAACCCTCCGAGAATAACATTTATCTAGAAGAACTTTTCAAAGTGCTCGCATTTTGATTTTTCCCGAAGTCGGATTCGGCAAAAGCTGTAGATCCCCTTATATGGGACCTATCCCCCGAAGTAGGATTTGGCAAAGTTGAAGGTCTCCTTGCATGTGAAGAACATTACACACACAGCAAACATGGTCGCGAAGTTGTCCCTAGGTCACTTCGGTTGGGATGTTGTGAATTCTTTTAACTTTATTTATGTATCCAATGTGTCTTATACTATGTTTCCGCCGGCAATAGTACAAGGATTAGCAGGAGACGATTAAAACTAAATCCCAAAGTGGTTCCACCAGATATATATAGAATCCATTTGACATGCGCAATCTTTCGTTGTAAATATCCCAAAATACAATTCCGGCTACAGTCAAATCCAGCTATTTTCAAAGCATAAGGTCAATTTAATCTCCTCTTTTCTGGTGGAAATACTTTTGGGCTTAACTTTCAATCTTCTTACGGTAATCTCTGTATTATGTTCGGTGGAAATACCCTATAAGAGTAAAATGGAATTAAAGGGCTGTTGACCACAGCAAGGTTGACCATGAACAAGGTACAATTAAAAATCCAATTCCGGCTACACCCAAATCCAGCTATTTTCGTTGCTAAATGTTTAGTAAAACAAAATGGTTATGTAACTACTTTATTTGGTTTTTAAGCCAGAATAAGTATGAGACGGGATTTCTTTAAAATTTGACTTTGTTTTGTTTGATATTTTTGTCATGTAAATGAAAGAACTTTTTTTTGTTTTTTTGTTTTAGATTTTCAATTAAATTCTTTGTTTTTAAAATATTGATACGCTTCGCTTTAATAACTTAATTATTAGGCTAATCTATGTGTGGTATTTATGTATGTATGCACGTGATTTTATACAAACATATATGCATAAACATATGTCATTCTAAAACTTAATTACATTTTGGTTTTTCTTAATGCTTTTATCACACAAACTAAATTATATATTTTACAATTTACATTGTACATGGAGATTATATAAACATCTGGGTTAAAATTAAATATATCTAATACATTTTAAATTTGTAGTTAAAATAGCACAACTTAACTTATAACACGCCCAGGGTTATTTGCCAAATCCGAATTTCCCAAAAAAAGAATCCTTTGCTTTGGATAATATATCACTTCCGGGGGCAGCCATTTCATTTAGTTTTGACATAAATCCAGGTCCTTGACCGGTTGGCTGAGATTGATTTTGTTGTTGCTGTTGTTGTGGCTGCTGCTGCTGCTGTTGATTTCCTCCACCAAATAAACCGCCAAAACCGCCTTGCTGTTGCGCCGGTTGCGTTGTATTGCTTTGCATATTTGGGTCCGTTTGAGACTTTGAACCGAAAAGACCACCCGTAGCAGCTTGGGTTGCACCAGAAAGCAAGCTTGTGGCACCTGAGAATAGACCGCCTCCAGAGTGTTGTGTTACTGGTGTTGGCTGATGTGGCTGTTGACTTTGTTGAGTGTCATAGTCTTGTTGCTGTTGTAACATTGTATTGTATTGGTATTGCGTCATATTATTACCAGCGGCGTTCATCCCTCCTGTCCCCTGCATCACCTGCGAATGGTTTTCATATGGATAACGAATTAAACTCAATTTGAAAAACCGATTTATGGAAGGACTCTATATGAATGAAATGAGTTTTATTGTTTAATTTACTAACTTCTAGCGTAAGGAATAGTTAAAAAATGTATAACAATAATGCAAACTTGTTCAACCGTCATAAGGAAAAAGTTTCATCTAAGCAATGCGGCGGAGATTTTGAAATGTTTCGTTAAGTCTTGAGGACTTTTTGGTAAGGGGCCTACTTAATTTGACCAATATTCGAGCTTAAGTCAACATAAACGTTTACTTAAAAATAAACAAAATAAACACTTTTTCTTAGAATTAAACAAAAAGTACAGATTAGGAATGTTCAAGCAATCTTATTATCTTTACTTACTGAACTTATGAATATTTTGGCTTTTCATAGGTTTTAAAATGCAGGTACAGTTTGTTTAGAAGTCTAAAGAAAAAGATTTGCATTTGCATGCGATGTGCTTGGAAATAAGCGCGATCAATGTGATCAACAATCAAATCGATATCAACAAATTAATAACTACTTTTAAGTTCAACCAAAAAAGATTTAAAAGAAAACATGTTATTTTTATGTAATGTTAGTGTAAGCATTGGTTGGGTAAGGAAATGTTTTATGCACCAACGAAAGATAAAAAAATAAACAAAATCACGAAAACAAAAAATTACACATTGATTAAAAAAAAAATACTTCGGTGCAACAAGCAAATTATAAGCCATTGAAAGAATGTGTGTTTTTTTTATTTTAATACAAATTTATTAAAAGCTTTAACAAAATTCGAAGTTCATTAATTTAAAAGTTAATTTAAAGCCTAAAGCAATTGTGTTATAATTATCTTTTATATGCATACGAATTATGAACGCATGTAGCTCACCTTAGGATGAGTATTGTACTAGTTGAAACTATTGGTTGCAGTACTTTTCATTGGTTCCTGATTAATGCATCTATTGACAAGCTAAAGATTTTTTCGCGTAACTATCTCGCTCGCACCTTTGTTCTAATATTTGGCAAAATAGGTTGGCTTGGTATGAAAACAATGAAATGGTTGCAAGAGGTAGGCATGTGCGCAAACGAGATAATAAGTTTGTTTTCATACCAAGTGACGAAAAGTGACATTTTGTGCTTTGATATAATATGTCTATTCTTCTTCAAGTACTCCCGTGTGCGATGGCCCAAAGAGAAAACCGACCTTGATCTGTACAATGTTTTCTTTTTTTTTTAATTTCTCGCAACTAAACTAATTTATTTAGGCGATGAGGCCTATGAATTTTTAAGAGCGTGAATATCAGCGCCAGAGAGCTAAAGCTGCGTTATTACAAGGAACAGAAACAGAATTTCATACATTAGCAACGCAAAAAGCATTCAGCGAATTTAGGTTTCAGTTGCTTATGTATGAGATTCTGTTTCTGCTCCTGTTTTACCATGCCTCTGACAACGGGGCTTAAGTCAACGCGTTCAAAAATATTTTGGGTCCTTATTTAACCACCCGCTCGTAAATTTCAACGGATGTTGAACAAAAAACGAACTTAATACTTGCTCGCTTACATTGAGCGGATGGACAACAATTTGTTTCCACCAGCACTAATACGAGAATTAGCGTTAGACGATTAAAAATAAATGTCAAAGTGGTTCCACCAGAAAAATATAGGATAAATTTGTCATTTTCGCTTTCAAAAGTGAGTGTCGAAATCATTTTCCAGGAGCGAAAAAAGTTTTCCGTTGTAAACATCCCAATAGAAATCGTAATTCTGACCGATCTATCATACGTAGACAGTTTCAATGTCCTTTTTCGATTCTCAAACTGTTAGAAAGGTGTTTGGAAATGGTTAAAAGTTGTTCGTGAAAAGCGTGAAAGAGATTTATGGAGGTATATATTTTTAATTGCTTACCGAGAGGATTATAATTTGTATGGTTATAAGCATAGCTTGCAGAGGATTTAATGAAGATTTATAATAATCGCGGACTAGTGCCCGGTGGAAACAGGTGGTAAAAAGGCAGAGAGTAATCGAATCCAAGCACCCTAGATTCGAAACGACCAGGAAGAGCAGACCTTTCAGGGATCAGACCATCACGGTTAAGTGTTTGGTCTGGGCAGCGTGCCTAGGATACTAGTAAAGGAAGGCTGCTGTGAGCCAGGAAAAACCCTCCATGGGTCTAGAGCCCGATAAAAAATAAGATTTCAATTTTCACAGATGGTTCGGAAGGAACAGGCACTCGTATCCTGGCCAAACAAATGGTGATGAAATGGATAACCGGAAAGACACGTGGTATCCAAGGCTCTCTGGTGATGGACATTTGGATGGATTGTTGCTGTTTTAAAGATGATCTGCAATCTTTTGAAGACATACCACACAATTGCCAGGCCAAACTTAAAAGGCTTTTTGGCTATTGAAAGAAAAGGCGTTGTTTCGCCAAAGAATTTTTTTATGTGTTTCACTTTTGAAATAAAACTAAAACTGCTTCCTCCAAAATTACGATGGCCATTTTCAGCAGTCAGAAGGTTAGTCAGAAGGTTGACAAAACTAGGGAATCACAGAAGTTCGTTAAGGTTAACTTAAATTTGTACATTAAAGAAATGGTCTTTCCCTGCCAATCGAAACTTTCATTCAGAAAAAAATATTTTTGATAAGTAGCGAATCTTTTGATTTTTGACCCGTAACAAACCAAAAAACAAGTGATTAAAGGCAAGTGTTTATTTAAAACGAACTTTTAAATACACCACACTTTTTCTTCTAGATACCTATCCTATGGGCTTTAAAAGCCATAAAAACTTCACACATATTACTCGGTCAATTCACCTGCTGGTCTCGCTGATATCTCCAGTTTTTCAGTAAATCCAGATCCGGGGTTGATTTCCTCTTAACTCGCCAAATTTGGTGAGTTAATCCCGGATCAAACTCTGGATAACAGTATTAACTTCTCTGAGTGTTTTTTCTGTGTAAAATTGCAGTTGCTTTCTATGAAAAATAACATCTAAGAACAACTCAAACTTCTTTCCCTATGGTTGGTGGCTTTTCCTGTGTTTTTCTATGTGATTTGAAAATTCGGAGAGTCAATAATTTCGAGAATCAAAGATTTTGACAGTTTCACTAAGTAGGTACGTCGAAAACATCGTCTGAAAAATAAACCCGGTTAAAATGACGCGTACTTGACTTTGAAATTGACTTGACTTTGAATTCATCGAAAAAAATCGACATGAGATGGCCTTTTTCAAGTCCGAATGTTAATATTCAACTCGATTGCTGAATGAGTTCAAACCAAAAGATATAATAAACGTGCTCATTACCTGCTTACATTTCTGGGCCCTGTTTTTTTCAGTGCAATCAAGTTATACTCGGTCACTTTTTACTTGCCAAGTTCGGTGGGTTAATACCGGAACAATCTTTAGAGAATAGTGATTCTTATTTTCTATTTTTTTTCTATGTTAAATGGCAGTTGCTTCGCGTTTTCTGTAAAAGAATTACTTTTGAGCAGAGTCTGGAACATCACTAAAACTTTTTTGCGTGTTAAGCTTAAATTAGACTGCATGCCATTTTATCAGCAGTAAATATTTGCAGTATTTTTCTTCTTAGGTACGTTGAATATGCCTAATTGGCATGAAGTCTAATCTAAGCCTTACAATTGGGAGAATCAACGATTTGAGAGTCAAAAATTTCGATATATATTTCTCGAATTACCCGTGCACTGAAAAACCGTTCCTTGTTTGTTAGCATCAGACTCGCTTGATTCGTGGTTTAACCCGAGGAAAACTCTGCACACAGTAAAACTTGCCCCTAACAATTTTGACTTACTTTATCTTCGTAAGACATCAGTTCGTCACTCAAGACATCAAACTCGTTGCATAATTAACTACCCATTTTGGTATCTGAAAGAATTGCCCAAGAGTGTATGTGTAATCAGATATTGCACATCTCTTTCTTGTAAGCACAAATTACGTATGTGGCATCACAAACGTTATTTTTCCGAATCAACAAGGGTTGTTTTTTTCTAAAAGAAACCCAATATACGCTGATCTTCAAAATAATCATTGGAGGGGTAAAAAATATAATATTATGCCTTTACCGGATTAAAAATAAATCCCAAAGTGTTTCTACAGGATTTTTTGTTTCAAAAAAACTCAAAATTTTTCTACAGGATTAATTTGACACGCGCACTCTTGTTTTGTCATATTGACTTTCAAAAGAGCTAGGAGCAAAAAAGATTTCCGTTGTAAAACTCCAAATAGAAATCGTATTTGTGACAGATCTGTTGTACAGGGACAAATAAGGTTTCCTCTTTTGATTCTCAAACTGTTAATTAAATAGCTTTGTACATAGGCCGAATGAGATTTATGAGACTATTTATTTTTAATCGATTGGCGAGAGGATTTAAATTTTTTAGTGTAAATCGCGTGATTTGCAGAGGATTTTATGAAGATTTATATTAATCGCGGATTAGTGGATGGTATAAGGGACAGATCATTTGGGTTTAACTACTTCTAACAATTTTCTAACCTACTTTAAAAACAAGCCGATTTTGGTAATGTACCGAAACAATAGCTAAAACTCAGCTTATGATATTCAAATTTTGTAAATTGAAAACAGGGGGTTGAAATATTTTTGTTTTTTAAATGCTCATGATAGAAAGATTTCATCTAAAATGATGATTTAGATGATCTTGATGCCAAGATGAATTATGAAGATCATTTTATGCCAAGGGATGAAGAATGTGTATAAACTTTGAAACCATTTTTATGGCAAAGTTAATGAGCTAAATTTTGAACAACACTTTAATGCGCTTTAGGGATAAGGGATTTTTTTAAATCTTTATTTGCACAATTATTGTTTTTGTGAATGCATAAATAATTTACGTATGCATATAGCAATATTCATATTATGTAATTTTTTTTTTAAATCTTAAAATAATAAAGTGACAAAGCTTTAAAATCGCCAAAAATGAAATGTGCTATTAGAACCAAAATATAAAGGTTTTAACCTCAGTTAAATATAGAAATAAACTAAGATCATTTTCCGATTTGAAATGAATTTCTATGCTTTAAAGGAAATAATAGGTAAGTTAGAAAGAGTATTTACCTGCGTTGGGTGTTCGGGGGCTGGGTGGCCCGTGTTGTCTAACAGTGTAGGGGAAGCAGGGCGAGTATCTATAGCAACAAATAACATAAAGACTTCACATTTACCACAGCACACCATTTCAAAATGAAGAATATTTTCTCGAATATACAAGAATGCAAACAAAAGATGCCTGGCGTAATGGCATTCAGAATGGCGGTTACACAGTGCAAAATAAAACAGAAATACATTATGCAATAAGCAAACATCTTCACCAAAATTTTGCAAACAAGTAGCCCTATTTATATATATGTATAAATATATTACATACTTTAAGTTTGTTGAAAATCTAAAACTTTCGTTTACTTTGCAAACATGCGTTTAGAGATGCACGAAATATTCTTTTAATAAAAAGTAGTACAAGTAGTTGTTGTTAGTGATTGTTGGTACTAAGAGTTGTAGTAGTAGAACCGTAGTAGTATGATGTTTTGGTAGTAGTAAAACTAGTTGTAGGAATTGTTTAACATGTGACCCTAGCAGAGTAGTGGTACCTGTTGGGGTATTTGTAGCTGAAAAAATAGTAACAGAAGTCGTGGTAAAAAACAAAGCAATTATTGTAATTGGGCGGCGGAAGTAGCGGCAAATAAAAGGCAGGAATTACAAGATTTTTCGCCTAAGACAAATATTTTCACTGGTTTTAGCGTCAGTTATAGGGTGTTTCCACCGCACATAAAAAAAGAGATTAACGTTGGAAGATCAAAGGCTAATCCAAAAGTGTGTCCACAGGAAAAAAGAGGATTTACTAGAAGTATGCTTTCAGTTTTGGTAAAACAATCCCGTTTGATTTAACATAAATAAAGCTAGATGGTGATGGATCTCTAAAAAAGCGAAATACATTGAGCTTTGCACACTGCAACAGAATGGTGGATGATGATTTTGACGCTGCTTGTTGATGTCGACTAAGTTGGTCTACTTTGACCTTTGTGGACTGAAATCCCATCAACTAATTTGTTCTGTTTTCCCGTTGTTGTTTGCGTTATTTCGCTTCGTAAATAAAAAGTTCAGTGAATAATTAAAATGAAATTTCTTGGCCTTTAATAACGCGAATCTGAGAAAGGTTCTTGAATTTTTATTATATGGGTGGTAGTGAATTATCGTTTGAATCGCACGGTAAAATTGTGTTCGCAATTGGGGTTGCTCTAGGGGTTGGAGTCGAATATTGTTGATATACCTAGGTTGAAATTACATTCAGAGCATTTAGCTTTAAATATGCATAATTTACCATTTTTTGGGTACTTGCTTCCTTTTTTGCATAGGTTTGGCATATACTCAACTTGAATAATGCGAAAGTAGAAACTTAAGTTTAAATTTTTGATCGCTGTTATTTCAACTACTAGACTACTCGACTCAGCTCAACCATGCTCTGCTTCTGCTGAAAAAATAGGTCGAAATTCCAGTTAAACTCAAACCGTCAACTATTTTATATAAACGAGGCTAAAGCTGAGTTTATTATACTCATTAAAAGGTTTGTTTGATTTGTTTGGTCGGAACATGAACAGAACACGTAAAATAAGGATTCGGCAGTGTTTGGTTTGAAAACTCTTCGATGGAGCAATCTATTACTAGGCTCAATAGTCTCTTCGGAGAGATTCAAATTCGTTTGGTTTATCTCGAGATTTAGGTGGGATTTAAGAAGATTTGCCTTAATCGC
The DNA here is from genome assembly GCA_947623515.1 of Neoascia interrupta. Classification (NCBI taxonomy): domain Eukaryota; kingdom Metazoa; phylum Arthropoda; class Insecta; order Diptera; family Syrphidae; genus Neoascia; species Neoascia interrupta. The sequence goes on along the minus strand of OX392464.1, from coordinate 94,715,477 downwards.
AGAAATGTATCCGGTGGAAATACCGCATTGCTGATCGATCAGTAAAATTCAAAACTTCTACGATTCCTTTTTTAAATCGAGCAAAGCGAAGAATGGGAACAACATAAGGCTGCCCGAAAAAAGCTGGCTATTTTTGCAAAATCGCAAGGCAAAAATTATTCAATTACGATTTGAATCAAAATTTTATTATTGTAATAAGAATTTTCCGAATTTATTCTTCCATAATTTTTTTTAATGGTCAACCCGAAAGGGCTCATAAACTTTCATAGAAACTGCGATATTATTTATGAAAAATTTTAAACTTATTAAACACAAAAAAAAAGTTATTAGGAAGAAAGAGAAAAAAATAAAAATAAAAAGATTTTCGTTTTTTTATTGCCTACTATTATGATAATTTTTATTATTAAGGACAATCAATACTATTGCTTTCCTGAGATCCTTGTATAGTTTTGTACTCAGCCACTTATCTGTTTGCAATAAACTCTACCTCTGTACGTGTGTGTTTAAAATTTCGTGTCATATGTGGCGCCATGTGCTCAATAATAAGGCCTGCCACAAAATTAGTTGGGTGTCACCCGATAGTCGAGCGACCTTCAACCATTTCATCTTAAGTCTTTATTTTCAGGTGAAGCTTCCTGGAAGCCACGTAAGACATAGGGCTGATGGCAGACTTCAACGCTAAGATTGTGACAACGAAGGGCTAAAAGACGTAATGGAAAAACATGGACTAGGCAACTGGAATGAAAATGATGAAAGGTTTGCAGATTTCTGCTGAGCCAAACGCCTTGTCATAGGGTGCACCATGCTTGAGCACAAAGCCCGCCACAAAAAAATGAGAGGAGCAGACATTAGTTTTGTACAAGACCTATGTCGCAACTTATGGTCGCAACGTTGAAGCTTCGCATTGTTTCTATTCGAAAGGCCCATGACAACAAAAACATAGCTTGGTAAAATGTTGACAGATTAAAGAGTCCCTCAGTCCGTGGACACTTAGGATCCCATATTTTGCAAAGCGTTGTGCTAATTGGCAAGGGCAATCTGCCAACTACAAAGAAAGTCGCTTCCAAAAGTGGTGCGGATCAAATTTGTGGCCAATCACAACGAAGGCATAGGACCTGGGTGACAGAAGATATCTGGAAACGGTTCAAGAATCGAAGAGGTTTGCGTTGGCGCTTCTTTGGAAGCAAGGAAAATGAACACCGTCCTTGTAGCTGAAGAATCAAAAGAACACAGCGTGATATCAGTGAGGAAGTCTCCACGAGTATCGGGAATGAAGCGATGAATATGGGCTTAGCAGTGAGCGGAGCAAAACCAAGTATTTGCTGTTATCACGGCAAAGACATAAGAAGACACCCTACACCGAGCGACGTCTTAGACAAAACATCACCAAAGACAGTTTTAGCTTTGAGGTGGTTAGGAACTTTTCTATCTGGGTTTCCCTATAACATTAGACAACGACTTCAGCTCTTCAGCTGATGTCCAGAGAACACTAGCTCTTGCCAGTAGCTGCTTCTTTGGGCTTAAAAGATTAGTTGAGTAACAAAGCTCCTAACTTAAGTGTTCATTTATAAAACCCTCACCATTCCAGTCCTACTTTACGGTGCAGAAGCGTGGACCCTGTCCAAGGCGGATGAAAATCATTTAAGCTGCTTTGAAAGGATAATCTTTCAGTCAATTTATGGTCCTGTGTGCATAAGCCGGCGAGTGGAGTATAAGATATGACATCTAACTGTACGGACTGTATAGCGACACCGACCTAGCTAGAAGAGAAAACATACAATGGCTGCATGGAATGGTCATCTAAAACGGATAAAAGCCAACGCCCCGGCCAGGTGAAAATCTTTGAATCCCTCCCCAGAGCCAGCGCACTAGAAGAGCATCAAGACTCAGTTGGCACAGGCAAGTGGAATGGGACCTCAGCCAGCCTCGCGTGCAAAACTAGAGATGGCTAGCTGGAGGCAGAGCTGACTGGCAAAGCTTGTCTGCTGAGGCCCTGGTCCCTCCCGCACTGAACCTAGAAAACATAATAAAAGCACACAAGTGTGAATGCTATGAGCTTCCGACTCTTAACTCAAGAAACAAGGAAGATGACGAAGAATTGCCATTTATAAGCCTAAGGGACTTATTACACCTATCATATTGCTTTTATTGTTATCATACATAAGTCAGTTGAACGGTGTAATACGTTTTCTGTCTTTTCTGTCAGATGCAGACGGCTATTGCAATCAATGGGTACTGCTGTGTGTAAGCCTACAAAAGTCACAATTGTTTGATGGTCTTTCTTGGCTGTTTAACATAAAGTGCGATAGAGCGAGCGAGGGCCTCGGGTGAGCTGCCAAATGAATTTCAATCAATGGCAATGGAAATGGGGTGGTTCACAATACCGGCGGGATCGCTGTCTCGCTCGCCGAGCTTTTCAAAAAATTGAAAAACCCTCGACGCGGTCGACGATTATAATGTCATTCCCTGTTGTGAGGCATCACACGATGTTGAATAAACGTTTTTTTTCAAGCTTATAGTTGTAATAAAATTGACGAAATTTTACAAATATGATATGTTTTGTCACTTTACAGTCAAAACAGTCGTCGCGGATTCTCGCTCTGATTGTGTAATAACAAACGATTTCTCTGGTCTCGTGTTGTCGCTGCCGCTCTGGTTTGACGCTCTCGCGCTGAATGTGAAATGGATATCAAGTACAGCGGGAGAGCGTCAAATCAGAGTGGCAGCCACAACGCGAGACCAGGGAAATCATTTAGTACAACACAATGAAAGTGAGTCACCGCGACGACTGTTTGGACTGCGCAATGACAAAACATAACACAATTTGTCGACTTTATTGCATATTTTAGCTAATGCTTGTGAAATAGTTTATATTTATATTTATATTATATTATATATATTGTATATATAATTATATATAATATATATAATTATATATATATATTTGAAAAAAAGGTCTATTTAACAGCGTGTCATAACTCACAACAATGATTGACCTAATAATCGTCAACCTCGGCGAGGGTTTTTCAATTTTTTGAAAAGGTCGGCGTGCGACACAATACGCTGCTACTGTGAACTACCCCATACATTGCCATTGATTAAAATTCATTTGACAATTCGTCCCAGGCTCTCACTCGCTCTCTTACTCTTGACGTGAAACAGGCATGAGGTTAGAACAGGTCATTGACTAAAGTTCTAACTGGATTCTTCCTACAAAACGTTTTGTCCTAGGCGATAAAACTTGTAGTCTAGTGGTTAAATAGTCTAACTAGTATAATAGTCCCGCAGCGGTGCTAGTGTCCGAAGTAATCTATTCTCTCAACATTGCTACAAGCCCTTGTTAATTTCTTTATTATTATTGTCGTCAAATGGCGTATTCTTTTCAACACCGAATCGTGAAACTGGTGTGGAATACAGAAAAAAATTGTTATTTTCTCGTACACCTGAATGGAATCGTGCTCATGTAAATGTTCTTTTGAGCTCCGAATTAGTTCGGTGTCGACACCGAACTCGAAACTACGCCACCGTCGTATTTGATGGTGGAGGCTGGGTGTAGCTTTGATTTCGTATGTGAAGTGACATCCCGACTCAATTTTTATGCGTGATTACTTACATCACGACTGAAATTGTATCAAATCGTTAAAAACTCAAATTAAATGAATTTGGAAATAGAGCTTTCCAAATTCATTTTAAGTAAAAAGTACAAGAAACTGACGCCAACAAAGTCATGCAACGAAATGAAATAAATGTAAACAAAATGAAGTGAAAGCAATTCGTCGCTTAACGTTATGATTGCACCGGTGCAGTATTTGTCGTTCTGTACACAGTGAACCCGAGTGTACACCACGCTGGAATTGTCGGGAACACCGAGTATTATTTGACAGCTCGGTGTGGCAGTTCGGTGTTGAAAAGAATACGCCATAACTGATTATGTTTATTTGAGTGGTAATACTGTTTGCAGTGGTCGCAGTCATAGTTATGACCGTAAGAGTGGTAGAAGTAATAGTATCAGCAGTACTGGAAGTAGTAGTTGTGGCAGTAGAAGCTGATGGATTGTGTTGTATAGATTTATTTTTGAGAACTACGGTTATAGATATTCACTGTCATAGTATATTGTACTACCAGCAGTAAGTATTGTATGTTGGAAAATTAGTAAAAAAAAACTAAAATAAACAATTTATAATACTTAAATTTGTATAATACTTAACATTGATGGTCAAATCTTAAACCCTGAACTAAGTTTTTAGATATTGGACCTAATTTACATTTCATAGTTTGAAATGAATTTCGTAATTTTTAAGAATTTTAATTTTTTAATTTTATTAGGTACTAACCTAATTTGCACTTGCTATTGGCTTTCTTAACTCATTTGTGCAAGTCTCGGGAAGGAAGAGAATAGCAGCACTATAATGTTGGTCCAAAATCACTAAATGACTGTTTCTGGCTGTCAACAGTCAGAAACAGTATTACCTTATATGATGTACTCTTCCTATTTGGGTTCCTCATCACAGATAAGTTTCAGTTCAACTCAGGGCACTGACGTGGAGATGTTCCTGAGAGCCTCAACGGCAGCTCTCACATTATAACTGACTTTTATGCACCAGAACTGTTTCTCAGAGTTGAAAGGTGAATCCTTAAATTTTGATTTGAAAGGAAATCGCTGGAAGATCAGCCTAAGAAATGCACACGCCTCCAAGGAAAACACTGAAGAGAGAAATTTAATGATCTTTTGGATAGAATCCATCGCTACCGAGCATGCCTTGAGTATGACGTCAAAGTTTTACTTGAGTACTTAATGGCCGTTAAACTAGTTCGAATGCACGGCCATTAAACAACATTTTGCAAGGCAATCTGGCGGTTACAGCTTTCAGATCACTAGAACTGCCCACACAAGGTTTTCTTTTTTTCGAAAAAGTGAAAGAAACTATTAACTTTCATTAGGCCATACAGGACCTTCAAGAAGGCATCTTGAAAAGGGGGGCTACAATCTTCCAGATCGCCGCTCAGAGGAGGATAAATGCTCAGGAGATTCGTTCGCTAAAGTTAATCAACAATGCTCAGAGCCATCTTCTTGTGGATAACGACAAAATTTTTCACAGGTGGCTGCAGTATTGTGCTGGAATTTTGAATAAACAGTCTCGCAGGCAACACTTTAGAAGAAAATATTCCCAACCGGGAAGAAGTACAAGACATCACAGTCGACGAGGTTGGGAAGGCAGTTGTGTACTCCAAAAAGCGAAAAGTGGTTGGGATGGATCCAAGCGGGTCCACTTGGATCACGACCTTCATCTCCAAGCTAATATGAGGTGTTGCATTAGAGCCTATGTGCGGATGATCATGGACATGTATGATTGAGCAAAGACATGAGTAAGATGCCCTTCCAGAATCATTGATGAGTTCCCAATTAAAGGCGGTGTGCACCTGGGAAGTGTCCTAAGTTCTTAGCTCTGCTTAAAAAAAAAAAACTGACGGACCTGAAAGTACATAAGTTATTCTTCGCTGACAATGGGGCCATCACAAATGAAGATCATACATCCCTGCAGCGAGCACTTGATATATGGGTGCATATTTAAGAGCAGAATGAGTATCGTATTAGTAGACAGAGTACTTGTGCTGTCCATTCTCTGACGAGCAATGAGCCAATTTCAGACAATAAATTGAATGGAAATGTGCTTCCCGAGTGTGAAAAGTTTAAGTTCCTGGGATCTGTGATCAATAGCGAAGCAAACTTTGATAGTCATCATCAATCATGTCTTAAGCGTAGGGTGGATGAAGTGACGAGAAAACTCCGCCGTCTTCTGTGACCGAAAAATGCCCCCTAAGCTGAAAAGAAGGCTCTGCACAGCTTAACAAGGCTGGACAGTGTATAAGAAAGATGAGACCAAACTAATGGCAGCTGAGATGAAGATGCTTTGCATGACAGCAGGAGTATAGAATAAGGAGTTCCATGTATTCGCATGCTCAAAGGAGAGCTCTTACAAGTTTTTGCAAATAGGCAATGTCAATCAACATTCAAGCGCTATCGCGGAAGAAAGGAAGGCTTACACATTCATGGATAACACAAATGCAACGAAAACAGCATTTTTTGCAACAGTTTTTATTGCAATAGCCGCCAAACTCAAGCTGGGTGGCCTGCCGGTATATTCTTAGTTCAAATCGACAACATACCCCACAAGCGTGGACCCCTGAATGCAGTAGAGTGGGATGGTTATGATCCATCACTTCAGGTCATAACCTCGCGCCTAAAAGAAAAAGAAAAAGAAGGAAATCTAGTAATTGAAGTACAGGATAAAAGCGTTTAAGCAGCATTTCCAACAGATGTTCATTGCTGAAGTGCTGAGAAAATATGTATGAAGACTAAGACCACCATCCATTACTGAAGAAGCACGGAGGGCACTGTCTTCAACAGATCCCTCAAAATTGTATGGTACGATAAATGTGTTAAAAGCGTCACCCTATTTAACTATACCGTGATAGACGCTTTTACATTGGCTGAAGAACAGGCGAACCGTGTTGATCTTGAAGTAAAAGGGACAAACAAACATCCGTCAACGTCAAAATTTGGATGCAGATAAAAACGCGACAAGACGTTATATTGCAACCGACAGGTAGATCGTAGATGGTGAGAAGCGTACACTTTGCTGAGATTATGCTGTTCAACCCTCTTACCTCTTTAAACTCGGATAAGTTTGTCAGAATTAGGGAAGTAAGATTTCCTATAAGCTTGAGAGGCAAGTTTCAGAGAAGGTTTTGCCCAGACCCGGACCTGCGTCTTTCATTCTTACTAGATTTTCGCCGGAAGACAAATCTCGATTTAGGCGTATTTAGGACTAGTCTCGATTTGCATATTTAGGGTGCAGACAGGGAAGCCAATGCTTCCTGGCACCTGTTTAAATTCAGCGTCTTTCTTTATACTTCAGAAAATGTAACTGGCGAACGCTTGTTAGCGTCCTCTCTGACTATCAAGTTTTCGTTATTTCGTTTAACCACCACTTGCTGTACCTGTGAAGAGAACGAAGATACAGCGTGCAGCATTGATCGGTGGCTCTTCGGATCTGACAATGTGATTGCCGAACATTTTAGTGTAAGCCCGTCATCACTGAAGGACGAAGGTCCTTTCTCCTTTCATTCTTAGAATAAGTGGAAAACAAACTATATACGAGTATATTAGAGTAGGGTGTTTGCATGGACAACATACGCGGTGTCGCGTGGGTCAAAGTATAACGAAAGTAGATACATATGTGGAAAAGGTGATCGCGACACCGTATGCTCTACTCCGGGAAGTCTAGACCCAGTCAAGAACTAACTACAACTTCTTTTCATTCAATTCTCGATTTGTTCTGTTTTTTACTTCTAAGAAATTATTTTTTCTGGTCATTCGAAGATATAACTAAAGTAAAAATAAATAAATTAAAATTAAACAGTCATCATATAGTGATCAACTCAACTGTAGCTATTGAGCTTTGTTTTTAGCTTAACCTCGTACTTGATAAAAGGTTAGCGATTTAAAATATTAAGATCTTCTTATACTCAAAACAAATAAATTTTCCATAAAAGTGTTAAACAATTCAGTTGGTACCTATAAATAAAAAAAATCCACTTAAGGCATTATTGCCTACTTGCGATCTAATAACATTTTCTAGACATTATGATCTCTTAAGAAAATATCACGAAAATTAAATCTGTTCATATTTAAAAGCGCAAGTGTGCAAAAATTTATAATGCAAACATTATATATACGCAAGTAAACAAAATCAAAAAAAAATATGCTAAATTTAACAATTTACCAAACCTTTTCTTTGGGGACCACGTTGACCTTGAAGGTTAGGGACTACGTTATCTCTTGGAGGTGGCGGAGGACCTCTTGCGCCCGGTCCTTGACCTTTTGCCTTGTTGTTTAGGTTTCTTTGTGTCATATTTGATCCACTGGAAATAATGCGGTTGTTATACTGCTCTGGTGCTTCGGCTAAGAAGTTGGATGGTACAAGTCCCCTCACACCATCCAACTCTCCCATAAAGAATCCATCTTCATCCATATCTCCATAAACAAGAATTATTTCTCCTGTTTTAAAGCATAGTTCCACCTGCTGTGGGAAGGAAAAAGTATCTATTTTGTAATTATTTGCCAATAACAAAAGACAACAAATAAACGTATAAACTACAAATATTATTAAGCGGCATATGGAACCAGAATATGGTATAAAAAATGATCCATTTTTTGTGAGAACCAGCGAGGTTTTGGGCAAGGAGTGTCAAAAACTACAAATTACTTAATTCATCATTCACGTTATGGACGATCACCTCATATTCACGCATGTTCTACAGAGGTAAAGGTTGACGCACAAAAGTTATGTTATAAAAGTCTTGCAAAAAAGACATCTAGATTGTCATAGAGTATTTTAATTCCAAGCTAGGAAGCGATACATAAACAGCGCCAATGCAAAGTTGTATAAAATATTTGCATAAGTATCTCTCTCGAGTAACTTAACTACGGCTGTTTGAGGTTTAGCTCTACCCCAAACTCTAGCGCGCCTTCAAGTATTAAAACTTGGGATGAATTAAAAATGAGAAACACGCCAGGGCGTTCAACTTGGCGCTATCTACAACAAACTCGAAGCCAACGATAAGGAAAGAACGAATACACAAAGTTTTGACAAGTAGACTTGGTTTCAAGCAACGTCAAATTATTTTAAAATGTCAAAGGCTGATAGTGTTGCTTTTGCCACGAAGATCTTAGAAGGTTTCACTTTCCTGTAAGGATCAAAAGTGAAAGAAGCAGAAGGAAAAATTTTTTTATAACTTATAATCTCATAAGCCACCTTATAAGGTGGTCAAAGGATAGACATGTGCACTCAAGAGGATACAAGCATCCCCAGGTTTTCTAAACCAACCGCTGTCTATCAACTCCTACTCTAACCTCTCCGTGTTGAACACCGGGTTCCTAGTACCTCAACTGGAGATTAGGTTCCAACCTCTTTGTAAGGTTGTTGGGAGTAGCAGACTAAAGATGGAAGGGAGGAGTGTTCCCACTAACGCACTTCTCCTTGCATCCGGACGTCAGGGGAGGAATTCCCCAGATAGAATCAACGGTGGCGTCCACAGTTCCAGTCAGGCCGAACTAATTAGTGAACACCTTATACGGGCTACTACGACGTATACGGAGCTCAGGCCTATAAGAAGCGGGCTATCCGGCTCTCCGTCCTTAGAGCTAAGCAAGGGATCTGGTCTCCAGGTTGGGGGTCGTGCCGTCGGGGTGACTTCCCGGCCACGTAAAGAAACACCAGTCACAAAGCAGAAACAAGCCACGGATTCGGACGGATTTACTGTTGACGACTAAAGCAAACGAAAGGACAACGAGCTCTGGATCTGCACGTGGAATGTTAGGTCCCTTAACAGACCACGGGCAGCTGAGCAACTAGCGGAGACCCTAAGCGACTGCAAGGCAGACATTACTGCCATCCAAGAAATGCAGTGGGACGGACCGGATATAAGAAGGATGAAAAACTGCGACTTTGACTACGGCGACTGCATCGGCATCAAAGCCAGCGCCTATTTGGATGTGGTTTCGTTGTTGGAGGTATACTTAGGCAAAAAGTCTTGGGGTTGAACCCTGTGAGCGAGCGCTTTGCGACAATCCGCATCAAGGCTAAATTCGCCAACATTAGCCTCATATGCGCGAGTGCCCCCACTGAGGAGCCAAAATGCCATCAGAGACGCCGCCTCTGAAGTGCTGGGTTTCACACGGCCACCACAACGAAACCCCTGGTTTGACGATGAATGTCGGCAAGCACATGCAGCTAAACAGGAAACATACAAAGCGGCGCTGCACAGAGGAACACCGGCTTCTCCGAAGGAAAAAGAGAGAGAATGAGAAGCTTGTGGTTGAAGAGATAGAAAGACGTTACAAAAGGAAAGAGGTTCGAAAGTTTTACCAGAGGGTCAAAAGGTCCTGTCAAGGGTATAAAAGTTCGAACTTAAGCCTGTAGGGATCAAGACCATCAAGAGAACATCGTTATAGAATCGCAGTCGGTCCTGGGGATTTGGAAAGACCACTTCTGCAAACTGAGCTGGTTAGGAGCATGCACCAGCTCATCTGCAAGATATGGTCCGAAGAAAGCATGCCCGACGAATGGAACCTCAGTATTGTTTGCCCGATCCTGAAGAAAGGAGACCCTCTGAGTTGTGCCAACTACAGAGGCATCAGTCTTCTTAACATCGTATACAAGATCTGTTGTACTAAGTGAACGCCTGAAGCCGTTTGTCAACAATCTGATAGGCACATATCAGTGTGGCTTTAAGCCAGGAAAGTACACTATCGATCAAATATTCACACTGCGACAGATCTTGGTAAAAACCCAGGAATTCCAAATCGATACACACCAGCTTTTCATCGATTTCAAGGCCGCGTATTACAGCATTTATAGAGATGAGCTATATAACGCAACGTCTAGTTTTGGCATCCCTGCCAAACACTTCAGTCTGTGCAGGATGACGATGGAAAATTCACGCTGCTCCGTCAAGGTCGGAAAAGACCTCACCGACCCCTTTGACGTCAAAAAAGGATTTAGACAAGGCGATGCGCTGTCATGCGATTTCTTTAACAGCATACTTGGGAGAATTGTGCAGAACTCTCGCGCCAACACCAGAGGTACAATCTTCCAAAAGTCTGTTCAACTACTCGCATACGCAGACGACATTGACATAATGGGAAGAACGAAGTATGATGTCAAAGTGCAATAACTTAAGTTAGTAGTTACGGACTTTGTCTACCTGGGTTCCGCTATCGATTCAGACAATGACACCAGCGCTGAAATCAAACGAAGGATAACTCTTGCCAATCGCTGTTTCTTTGAGCTACGAAGGCAAAACCCCCTCGCTCGAGCAACTAAAGTGCCCATGTATAAGACCCTCATGATTCCAGTCCTGATTTACGGTGCAGAAGCATGGACCCTGTCAAAGGCGGATGAAAACACTTTAGGCTGCTTCGAGAGGAGAATTTTTCGGACTATTTACGGTCCCGTCTGTATAAGCGGAGAGTGGGGGAGAAGATATAACATCGGACTGTACGGGATGTACAGCGATACCGACCTAACCAAAAGAGTCAAAACACAACCTCTACGATGACTGGGTAATCTAGCGCGGATGGACACCAAAGCCCCAGCCCGGAAAATCTTTGAATCCATATCGCAGGGGCGACGCAGTACAGGAGCATCGAGACTCAGGTGGCGCACGCAAGTGGAAGAGGACCTCAGCCAACTTCGCGTGCGAAACTGGAGACGGCTGGCTAGAGACAGAGCTGGCTGGCGAAGCTTGTTGGCAATAAGGCATGCTGCGTGCGTTACAAGTGTTTTTACACACATGAAAGAGACCTACAATTTTTGCCGATTCGGACCGGCGCATTGAGAGGTCTTTCATGAAAAACCATACTCTCGGGAGGTTTGTCAGACCCTCCAGGAGGCAGAACACAGTGAAAACTTTCACCGCCCCGGTCATGCCGACGTGGGGGCGTCTCACTTCGGTGACGTGACGGGCTTAGCGAACCTACATTAGGTGGCTTGTCGGTCGGCGTCCTAATGGAATTGCAGTTCCGCTTCATTTCTGTAATTCTAGAGAGGGCGTTCGAGTGGCCACGGGCAGTTAAGGCTGTCCATCTGGAAGTGACCTTAGGGTTGCGAAGCTCGACCGGAGGCTATATTCTGGAAGCATATGTGGCAGAGTGCCCATGAGCCAGGTCGATTTTGGATTTGTCTGCGGGCTGGCTCATTTCTGTATAAAAGAGATTGGCCCCCAGTGGGAGCTAAAAAATGGCTGTGGTTACCTAAAATCGTGGGGACAGTTGCTGGTCTAGTAATTCTGCCTTCGGTATTCTGGTCTTCTGGATTAGAAGATGTTTTGGCCTCGCTCTAGCAAGGAGAAAACTCACGCATTAACGTGACTTTAATTTGCGCTGGGTGATTTCTTCTGCTGGATGATACAAAGATTGATCCTGGGGCAGGTATGCGCTTATTTTTACCATCTATGTGGAATTACCCACCGTGTGATTTGGCCACCAAGACAGGTGCTCACGTTGAGCATTTACCCCGGTCGCAATTCGAACCTGGAACCCGAAAGTAACCACTGCACCAAGGCGCTCACTTTCTGGCATAGAAATGAGTGCAATATCATCTGAGCCACCAGACTTTTCTTGGCTTCGAGCGAGATAGTAGTGTACAGAAAACTGCATCTACATTGAGAACACGTAAAGTAAATCAGCCCCTTTATCTTCTGCGTGTGTATCAGTACCAGATTCATTTTTCAGTTAAAACCTTTTTGCCAATGATAGAACAATCAGGAAAGCAGGTAAGCAGGTAAGCAGGTTTTTGTCAGCATTGCTTGTGACTTGTGATATCAAGAGGACTTCTTCTTCCGCTGGATTTTAGTAGCTCAAACGACAGACGACAGATCTTACCGCAAGGCTTTAAAATATCAAATATTTTTTTCTTCGGTTACTAAAGGGTGGAGAGCTTGTAAGCTGGCATCGAGTGCAGCCAAGGACTCGATGAGAACATTTTGCGAGCATTGGATGCAGCATGATTTCAGATTTTAAAGTAAGGTTTTTTTGTTGAGGAAACCAAAATTTAAAAAAAAATCAAAAAAAGGATTTTTGTATACATACCTCGGCATCAACATTAGGACTTAGCTCTTGGGGATCGTAGTCGTACAGCGCTACCATGCGCTTGACTGGTGTGTTTGCATATATGTCACCCCATCGATCACGGCTTACATTTCGCATGCTTTGAGAGGTTGATGTTGTAGTAACTGGCATAGGATTTACTCCGGAGTTTGATAGTCCAGTTGTGTTTTGAGCTTCTTCTACTTCGGTCACCATATTATGTGGAACAAAGCCCCGTCTTCCTCGCAATTCTCCCCAATAGAAGCCATCACCATCTTTATCCCCATATATCTGAAATATTGAATTATAAGTTTGAAATTATTTATTTGATTTCGATAAGGAACAAGTATAAAAATGTATTATTAACAGAAGAGTAACGAAACTATATAAATTAAATAAAAACCAAGTTACACACTAATCAAACACAAAAATGTAATATTACTCGGGACCATCTTTTCTTAATTAGTCACCCATGATTGGTTAGCCTAATTGTACTTAAACAATTGAACTTAATCAGACTAAATATGGTCTTACAGAGGATGTCTGGATGCAAACTACTGAGTTGGAGTTAGTTCTAAACAAAATATGTAAGAGGAGTGGAAAGGGCATGTTAAGGGAACAGACATTTTGGGTTTTTAGTATCCATGGAACAAACTTTGTGTATTTTGTGTCGATTTCCATAACACGCCGCCGATAAGGCGATGGACCAACAAACAATTCCATCCAGTCTACGGCAGCCGATCAAGTCCTTCAAGGACGATAAAAAGGGACGTCAATCCTCGTTCACCAAATAAGGCATGCAAAATGACATTTTCGTACTGAGACTAATGAATGACTCGTTCTTTGACTGAGCACTCCATCGGAAAGTAGCAATAATAACTCTGTCACCCATAAGAAAAGCTAGCAGCTACCGGGCAAAAGGAGACAAGGAGAAAGCGGTTTGTTTTCCGGCACTTGGAAGAAACATTCAAGCCGCTGTTTAAACAGTCAACGCCGGACATGACAGCCTCAGAATGAGAAGAAGTTTAATGAGCTTAGCTTCGGCAAACAAAAAGAGAGACTAACAACAAAAACAAAACCGCAGGAAACGACCGGATTACTGGCCAAATCTTGAAGAAACTGCCAAAAAGGTGTAAGTTCTTATACTTTATAAGATTAATCCTTGATAGTGACGTTCCAAGGTAATGGAAGTTGCTGATTTCGCTCCTACCGAAAGGGCACCTGAGCCCGGATCAACAATTCGGTTTTGGGTCTAACCACTCAGTAATCGATCCAGTCTTCAAAATAAGGTACGAAGCTACAAAAACTTTCCAGAAGAAAAGGAGAGTCCATGGTAAAAAAGAAATGTGTAGAACATTACTCGAAAACAGACTCTTATACCCTGTTTCCGCCGGGCATTAATCAGCGATTAATATAAATCTTCATTAAATCCTCTACAAATTACGCGATTAAAATCAAAATAAATCCCTTTCATCCTTTTCTCAAACCACTCCCAATTCTTTTCGAACACCTTTTTAACCGTTTAAGAACCGAAAAAGTACAGTTAAAGTATCCACGTCAGACAGATCTGTCAGAATTACGATTTCTTTTAGGATGTGTACAACGAAAATCTTTTTTCGCTCCTGCAAAGTGACATCGCCCCTCTCTTTTGGGAGCCAAAATGGCAGAGAAGGACTCTCGGCCTGAAAAACTTAAGGCCCAAACATAATAGACTTGAGCGGGATTAATCTTATGTCGAAATGCAACGAAAATCCCACTCAAGTTCTGCCAAAAAAGATTTTGTTGTCCATAATAGACTTATGCAAACGATTTGAAAATCTTATGAGATTTCACTGTGAACGTCTCGATTATCACATTGCCTTGAAAATTTAAAATCAAGTTTGAAAATTATGTCACTTTTTATTTAACTTTTAATGTTAATATCTCCGAAACCGATTGTGAGATCTAAAGAACGTTTAAACTTTTGAGGTCAGCGTACGATTCTTGGTATATTCCCTTCTTTCACGGATTTTTTTACGCACGTTTAAAAATAAATGGGTTAAATATGACAATAAGTGAACTGATGACAAGCAAAAACAAAACTCTAAGCCAACACAAGTAAACAAAAACCTTACGAAACCCAGCATAAAGCTATTATGGTCGTCGCATACGAACCGCGTTTAATGGGACAATTCGGAAATCCGACTTAAGCTCACCAAAGTCTATTATAGTTGGGCCTTTAGAGCCCGCCCACCAATGTAAGTGGTATAGAAAATATAAGAGAGCTGAGAAGACAGTTTGGGAGTAAGGGGTGGAAACCATACACCCTTGATATCGAGTTGCTCCAGCTGATGATGGAAGATTTATCCCACGGCCACCGGTGTACTCGTGGACTGATGAGATTCCCAGACTGCGTGCTGAATGCCACAGGACGCGTCGATTGTTTCAGATCTTAAGGGATCACAGCCCCCACGAAGAGCTTGATGAAAGATTCAGAATCGCCCGAAGGAACTGGCTATAAAATACAGCAAGAAGAGGAGCTTCAAAAAGCTGTGCAACGAAGCCGATAAAAATCAGGTTATGTTAAATCAGGTTATACCAAGTGGTTATGACGAAGTTAAGAGATACTCGAAGGGGTGTTGCCAATACCTCTCGAACGGTAGAAGAAGTTATTCAAGCCTGCAAAATAATCAAGGAGACAAAAGCACCTGGCATCGAATCAATATGAACCTACAACTCTTGAATATTCCCAACACAATGGAAGAATCAAAGACTTGTTCTCTTGCCAAAAGGCCATAAACCACCACAGAATTCCTCATCCTACAGGCCTCTTTACACGCTGGACACAATGGGTAAAGTACTGGATTGCATTATAAGTGATAAACTGGAGAGGGCGATTGGCGAAGCAGGAGGATTTGCGGATCGCCAGTATGATTCCCGCAAGGTATGTTCTACGATCAATGCCATCGCTGAAGTTGTAAATACAGCGGAAAAGGCCATTGAAGAAAGTCGATGGCAAGGTGGGAATAAACATTACTATGCAATCATCACGCTGGATGCCAGGAACGCTTTCAACACCGCACAATTCAGTGAGCACTTACCACCAAGAGAGTGCCAGACTGATTGCAGAATATAATGACGAACTATTTTAGAAACCGAATGCTGTACTTCGAAACCAACGACGGGATCAAGTAAAATAACGTCACAAGTGGCGTCCCTAAGGTTCTGTACTCGGGCCTTTTCTCTGGAATCTTACGTACGACGACGTACTCAAACGCCGGATACCCAGGTCATCGAAAATAATTGGATTCGCTGACGAGTGGCCAAATTTCTTGAAGAGCTAGATCATGTGCATTATAAAGCCATGAGTGTGGTACAAGACTGGCTAGTAGCATGGATCTTTGGCTAGCAGAGGAAAGGCTAGGTGGCAGACGAGTAATGGAAACGATAAGAGTTACCGTGGGCAGCCTTGTTATAGTTTCAAAAGCAGACTTACAGTACATCGAGGTAACAATAGAGTTTTTTGCGTAACTAGTTTCTTGCGAAATTCGTTCCATTTGTATGAAAACAATGAAATGGTACTCCTGTGCGCGAACGAAACAAAAAAGTTTGTTTTCATACCATGTGACGAAAAATTACATTTTGGCGAAAATCTCTATAGATGCGAGGTTAACCTTTAAGAAACATCTGCATCATGCAGCGCAGAGGGCAGCAAGAACTACCGCCGCTCTGGTAAGGATTATGCCAAATATAGGAGGACATAAACAGAAGAAAAGTTTTCTACTGGCAAGGTTTGCAACGTCAGCGGTAATGTATGGCTTCTAAATATGGGCCATGAAAACTAAGTCATAGTTTTCAAGAAACTGCCTGGCACTTAGAGCTCAGAGCCATCGCCTGACCTCTATTGCAATCATGTATGTTGTGTGCATTACAGGTGTTGTTACACACACAAAAGGTCCTACAATTTTAGCCGATTCCGAACTGCTAATTGAGAGTTCTCTAATGACAGACCCTCGCCGAGGTGCGGCACCGGGAAAATTTTTTTATTGCCCTGGTCGGGATTCGAACCCGGGACCTCTTGAACAGTGGTCCTTCACATTAGCCTCAGCGCCCACACCGAAAACTAAATCATACAGTCGGAAAATAGAGGCGGTCTACAGAACCAATGCATTGAGAGTATACAGCGCATACCGAATAACATCATATGATGCCCCACACGTAGTAGCTGGAATGATTCCAATAGAACTCCTTGTCAGAGAAGCTGAAATAAAACATTGTTTCGGTAGGGCAAGGCTACCAATAGCAACGATCCCAAGAGATAACGAAGTCCCACTTGGAATAACCCTAGAAGAATAGCAAGATAGATGGAACTCTTAAATCAATAGGCAGCATGAGGAGCTGAACTTCCACTTAACGCAGGCCATGAATGTTTTAGAGCCTACCTTCTCAGATTTGGGCATGAAGGCAACCCTGACTGTCCAACGTGCATAGAATAAGTTGAGTACGCAGAACGTCGTAATCTTACACTGCTAGCAAATACACTCGGTGAAAGCTAAACTCTAAAGATCATCATCAGACATAGTTGAGCCCGCAGGAATCTTGGTAAGCAGTTAATATTAGAATGTTAATGCTCTATCATCATGAAAGAGCAACGACGACATGATCGGGAACGAAATGCAGCGCAGGTTGCAGCCCATTTAAATGAGCCAAATATAAATATTACTTAACGGTGCGGAGGTGCCGCAAGAATCAGGAGTAGGAGGTGAGGTGGTTTTTAGTGGGAACAAATTCCACACTGTTGCTGAGTTCGGACAGTCTCGTCTTTGAAAAATTCCCACCTCCCAAGCGAAAAAAAGATCCGCAGCTGTCTCATGTGCACGCAGCATGCAGGAGACCTTCATTTTTTCCCAGATTCAAACGGTGAATTGAGAAGCCTATCATGAAGGGTCAATGGGGCTTCTCATATCATGAGACTTAATTGAACTCTAGTGCAAAACTCTAGGTATTTGAGCCCAGGACCGCTTGAACAGTAGCCCGACACACTTAGCACTATGGCCACCAGTAGAAATGTTAATACACTGTTAAATGGACCCCTTAGAGTTATATGCATATTCTATATAGAAATCGCACTTACCTTTATGGTATCACCTTCTCTGAAAGGAAGCTCTTCATCACACCCATCGGGATTAGGGCTCATCGTAGTAGGATCATAGTCAAACATTGCAATGAAATACCGTGCTTTTTTCTGCTGTTGATGTTGAGTTTGCAGTTGAGCCCGTGGGCCAGGTACTGGTACAAATCGATTTTGGTTATTCAATTGTTGTTGTTGTTGTTGTTGCTGCTGCTGCTGTTGCTGCATTTGCTGCTGGTTATATTGCTGCTGTTGACCTTGCTGACCTTGTTGGTTTTGAAGATTTTGAAGGTTTTGCTGATTTTGATTCATTTGTTGCATTGAAAGCGGAACGTTAGGGCGCGGGCCAACGTTTCTCAGCGGCGGGGCCAAGGATGGCTGAAATACAAACAGAGTGAAACATTCATTTTCATACATTTCCCTGATTAATAATACTTAAGAATGCTCTTTTTATTAAATGTTTGAAAGCACGTTTTTGAGCCAGGTTCAATGTTTCTTTTGGAGGGACAAATTAACAACCACATTAGTATATGAATGTTCAACCAAAAAGGAGAGATAGTGACTTGCTTTTAATTGGGATAATATTTATGAAGAATAGAGAAATTATCGTGAGTGAGAAGAGAAGAGGGAAAAGGATCACTACTACGGATCTCTTATGCAAAGATTTTAGAAAGTAGCTATGTAAAAAAAAAAAACTTCTAGCTTGAAATGAATAACAACCAAAAGTAAAGGAAAAAATAAGGATTGTTGGAATAGGGCAAAATGCGGTTTATTATCGATAGAAGATCTTGTTCTTAGAAAAACTCTTAGGTTAGGCAGTTCAACTGATTATGAAGTTTAACCGCTTCTCTCTAAGAATTGCTTACAAACCAAAATGCTTAATGCTTTTTTATTTCCTACGACAAGAGCCAGGCAGTGAATATTGTATTCAAATTTAGGATAAAACTAAAATATGTAGATACTTGTGCAACATGCTAGTTCATTTTAAATTTTATTTATAACACAATTTTTAAGAATCATTGTTGATAAAGTATTTATGTCAATAATAAAATTAATACCGTCAACCCAAAACTAGGTGGAGAAGCTATCGCATGCATCAATTTCCATATAACTTCATCCTCGTTTCCTAAATCCTAGGTGGCCTAGGAGACCTTAGGGAGCTATTTTACACTTACAGTTAGAGCAATTGCACATTTTTTTTGAACATGTGCCTTTAGAATACCCAGCCTAATCGTGCCCACTCCAAAAATATGGCAAACTCAAGTGCCCAATATTTTCATCTGCCAACATAAAGAGTGATCGACCAACTTCCGCCTGGTAGCATTCGACTTCTATTGGAATTCTGTTAAATGGTATTTATACCTAGAGTTATTAATGGATCACGATTAAGGCTTTGTACATGGCTTCCAACATCGAACTATACGGGCAGTACAGCGACACATACTCGGTTTTTTTGTTTTTTTGTATTCGAGAAATTTTACTTCTTTATCGAGATAATTTACTGACTTTTTTTTCTGATTTGGTGTGTGATAGACATGTGCACTCAGGGGATACAAGCATTCACAGGTTGTTTTAACCCAATTCTGTCTATAGACACCTGTCTATCAAACCCTCACTCTCCCGTGGTGAGCACCGGGTTCCCAATAACCCCAACTGAAGATTGGGTTCTAACTTGGAAGGTTTTGGGGGTGGCAGACGAGAGAGGGGGGAGAAACCTTTCCACTCATATATATTGCTTTTGGATGGCAGAGGAGGAATTCCTCAGATGAAATCGTGGCGTCCACAGCTCCAGTCGGGCCGAACCACTTAGTGAACACCTTATCACTAGGGCCTATAAGGAGCGGGTTATCCGGTTCTCCTTAGACACATGACAGTCAATCAATGCGGTGGTATTGGCCGGGCAAAGAGAAGTCGCCAATTTGCGACATCTACTATGGCGACTGCTAAAAACATCAAAATAAGCGCTTATTTGGATGCGGTTTTGTTGTTGGAGGCAGACTTAGGCAAAAAGTTTTGAGCTTCAACCCAGTGAACGAAAGGTTAGGTTCACCTGAACATAAGCCTCATATGCGCGTATGGCCCATACAGGAAAAAGATGACGACGCCAAAGATACGAGGGCTCCTGGACAAATCGTATAAGCAGTGCCCTAGCTACGACATAGAGATTGTCCTAGGCGATTTCAATGCCAAGCTAGAAAGGGAGAACATCTTTGGTTTCCGATAACGGATTCAGGTTGATCGATTTTGCTTCGGAGCGACACGTTGTGGCAGCTAGTACACAGTTGCCGCATCCCAATATCCACAAAGGAACATGAAGATCTCCGGAACAATCAACCGTCCACCGGATAGCCCACATTGCGATCGACGCAAGGCAATCTTCCTCCATTGTGTATGTTCAAACTTTGCGAGGGGCCAACATTGCCTCAGATCACTTTCTTTTCGTAGCCAAGGTACAATTTCGGACATCCCGTCCGACGCCAAGAAATGGAAATACTGTGAAAAGGACAATCGGAAGAGATCGCCTGGTCCTTCTCCAACCGAGTCTCCCAAATTCTTCCACGAAGTCTTTTGCAGCCAGCATTAAGTATCGATAGCCAGTGGCACTGGAAACATAGCCAAAATGCCATC
Source organism: Neoascia interrupta (assembly GCA_947623515.1). NCBI lineage: Eukaryota > Metazoa > Arthropoda > Insecta > Diptera > Syrphidae > Neoascia > Neoascia interrupta. The sequence goes on along the minus strand of OX392464.1, from coordinate 94,695,087 downwards.
AGGGTTGCCGCCTCTGAAGTGCTGCGTTTCACACGACCACCACAAAGAGACCCCTGGTTTGGTAATCAGTGCCGGTAAGCACATGCAACTTAATACGAAGCATACAAAGTGGCTCTGCAAATAAGGACTAGAGCTGCTCGCTTGCTCAACGAGCAGAAAAAGATAGAAACACCGGCTTCTTCGAAGGAAGAAGAAAGAGCACAAAAAGCAGCCAATTGAAGAGGAAGAGAGGTATTACAACAGGAATGTTACATCTTAGGAATGAGTTGGTAATATAGGAATGAAAGTTTTACCAGAGGATCAGAGGGTCCTGCCAAGGGTATAAAGTTGGAGCTGAAGCCTGCAAGAGCCATCAACAGAATATCGTTGTGGAATCGCAGTCGGCGCAGAGGATTTGGAAAAACCATTTTTGCAGACTGTATAACGGCGAAGACGGACCAAATCACGTTGTCTGGCACAACGAACCATTCAAACCGGGCGAACACGTTACCGACGAAGCATACGAACGATACCGTCGACCTGACCTGGATGAAGTGAAAGAAGCTGAGCCTAAGTGCAACAAAGCAGCTGGAGCAGACAGCCTGGCTGCGGAACTTTTTAAATCCGCCATGTGAACTGGTTAGGAACAGGTACCAGCTCATCCCTAAGAAAGGAGACCCTCTGAACTGAGCCAACTACAGAGGCATCAGTCTTCTTAACATCGCATACAAGATATTTTCTGCTGTACTGTGTGAACGCCTGAAGCCGTTTGTCAACAATCTTATAAGCACGTATCAGTGTGGCTTTAGGCCAGGAAAGTCCACCATCGATCGAATATTCAAAGTGCGGCAGATCTTGGAGAAAACCCAGGAATTTCAAATCAATACCCACCTTTTCATAGATTTCAAGGCTGTATTGGACAGAATCTATAGAAAGGATTTATATAGCGCAATGTCTAGTCATAGCATCCCTGCCAAACTCGCCAATCTGTGCAGGATGACGATTGAAAACTCACGCTGTTTCATTAAGTTCGGTTAAAGCCTCACCCCCCTTTGATGTCAAAAAATGTAAAGCATAAGGCGATACGCTGTCATATGACATCATACTGAAGAGAGTTTTGCAGACCTCCAGAGGTACAATCTTTCAAGAGTCCTTTTAATTACTCGCAAAAGCAAGCGACATTGACATAATTGGAAGTGAAGCCTTCGCGTGAGTTTTGTGACGGAAGCTGCGAATATGGGTTTAGCAGTCAACGAGGGCAAAACCAAGTATATGCTGTCATCAAGAAAAGACACCCAGCACCGACGCAACTTCTTGGATAAAACATCACCATCGACAGCTATAGCTTTGAGGTAGCTACGGACTTTGTCTACCTGGGTTCCGCTATAAATTCAGGCAATGACACCAGCACTGAAATCAAACGAAGGATAACTTTTGCCAATCGCTGTTCTTTGGGCTAAGACGGCAATTGAGTAGCAAAAATCTCTCTCAAGCAACTAAAGTGTCCATTTATAAGACCCTCATCATCCCAGTCTTGCTTTACGGTGGAGAAGCATGGACCCGAGGGGAAAATTATTCGGACGATTTAAGGTCCCTTCTGAAAAAACGGAAAGTGGAGGAGAAGATATGACATCGAACTGTACGGAACTGTATAAAACCGACCTAGCCAGAGGAGTCAAAATACAAAGGCTGCAATGGCTGGGTCATCTGCAGCAGATGGACACCAACGCCCCGGCTCGAAAAATCGAACCCGCAGGGATAGCGCAGTAGAGGGGCACCGAGACTGAGGTGGAGCGTGCAATTGAAAGGGGTCGGTCAGCTTCGCGTGTGAAACTGGAGACAGAGCTGGCTGGCGAAGTTTATTGGCTGAATCCCACGTCCACCCCAGACTGTAGCACAATCTTAAATTAGTAACTAAGATTATTAGAAACATAAGGTCGAGGGTATCAGTTAAATATATACCTTGGAATTGTGTTGGATGCAAAAGCCCTTTATGATTTGGTGTGTGATAATAAATAAAGCATTGACTAAGATCTGCACCGGTCTTGTTCTGAAAAAGAAAAATACACCGAATACAGCGCCTTCATTCGTTGCCTTTTGTGAAATGCAGAACTTAACTACCTGTAGAGAAGAGATCTGAACAGAACTTGAACCTTTATAGCAAATCCCAAAAAAAACTTTAGAAATTTAACCTTGCAGCAGAGCCAGAGGCAACCGACCCAGCACAAGACGCGATCGAACATCAGGTCCTCACGGTTAAGGAATGTTCCCTGTGCGACGGCTTTTAAGTCCGTCGGCATAAATTGATTCGACTAGTTAGGACCGGTTATGTGAATCAAGCATGACAACGGGCCACGCTGATGGAATCTTATGAAGATGGTTGCGCCAAAAAAGTAATATACTTATATATAATCTAAATGTAATTCTAATTTCAACTCCACTCTACCATACCAATTTATAAAACCCGTTTAAACAAACCAAGATCATCCAGAAGTTTAAACAAAAGGTGTTGCAAAAGGGTTTTATTACCAAGAATTCAATTTTGGTCTAAACAAGGATTTTTACTGGGTCAGCAGAGAGCTAACATTCGCCAAGTTGACTCCATACAAAATGTCCGTTTCTTTTATTTGGTTAGAGTTATTTGAATCGGATTAATAAAAAGATATAAACGCATTTTCACCAGTACTGTTCCTTCTTTCTGTTTTCCAAATGTTAATTAAACTTAAATATTAAAGACCTTATGTGTTTACAGATACTACTTTCCAATTCATATAAAATTTTGCTGCCTTCAACAAATACCAACTGTTGAAGCGCTGTCATTCATAACTTCACTTAAAACGTTTAAGGCACTTAATTTGATTTTTTTAACTATACAATTTGATTTTAATTATAAGTTTATATCAAATCTTGGTTTTTCTCTTAAATAATGATGACAAAACAATGAGCGCGCTCTGTAAGATCTCTAAAGTAAATTTTTAATGCTATCTACAACATTTTTAACACAATACATTATGGACGAAGATTACAAACACATACTTCTTTTTAGCTACGAAAATACTTTAGACGAGGTTATCTAAGGAATCTACTCAGGTAAAAGTTGAAAAAATTTTAAAATGGAGTAAAAATTAATAAAAAAGATTTACAAAAAATCATATAAGCTCTTTTCTAGCACGAAATAATATAAAAAAAACTTACGTTATGATTGGGATTCACACTCTGGTTTTTCGAGAATAAACCGTCAAGTAATCCGCCTAATATGCCAGAGCCTCCTTCAGTCTGTATTTAAAGTTTATTTATAATCATTAATTTTATTTTTAAGTTTTATTCATAGGTTACTTATGGTCATATAAATAAAATAAAGCTTCAGCTTTCAATATTAGGTATGTTTGTTTATTATAAAAATTAACTTTTATGAAAGAACTATAAGAGAACACGTCCTAATCCTTAAATGTGTTTTTTGAATCCCAAGAATTAAAATGTTATGTAAGGAGCTAAAGCGAAATATACTTCCACCGTGGTTTATAATATTAAAAGGTGTACCTGTTTTAAGGGAAATAAGCGATATCCTTGTATCTTAAGCCGCGTTGTCACAAGCAACGTAAAACAGGAACAGAAACAGAATCTCATACATTAGCAACTGAAACCTAAAGTCGCTGAATGTTTTTTGCGTTGCTAATGTATGAAATACTGTTTCTGTTTCTGTTCCTTGTGACACCGCGGCTTTAGCCTTAGGGCCAACGACAGAAAATCCTGCCAAAGAAATTGACAGGAATTGGACGGAAAATTATTCGTCGTGTGCTCAGTATGCTTGCGGTACAAAATCTGTTAGTTATTGCCCTCACGTATTTTGTGGAAGTCCTCGGAAATGTTTGCTGATAACTGGCAACTTAGTTAAGACACACGTTCTTATGTTTAACTAAATTGATAGTTTTTTACCTTTATTACATAGTTTTGCTCCAACGGGCTTACTGGTTAGTCAGCTGCCGAAATGCGAAAGAAGAAAAATTGCTCCAACGGGTTTAGCTGACCAGTAAGCCCGTTGGAGCAATCCTATATAATAAAGGTATACATTTAACGTTATCCTGGTCTTCACACTTCTACTTGACAGTTTTTTACTTCGACTTGACCGACGAAATGTATTCATTGGGCTGGAGCCTTGGGTTCTTAAGCATTTGAGTCGTCTCTCTGAAAGTGCCTTCTGCTTAACTTATAACCTGACATCACCTTCAATAGTGTAGGTTATCGCCCTTCATTGCTGGTGGTCATGTCAGTTGCCTTGAACTATCTTTTGAACTACAGGTTACGAAAAACCGAAGCAGAATATCGGTATATTGATGGAAGTCCGAACTGGAGCATTTTTTTTTGCAAAGAAACCAGGAAGCTCTTGAAACGTTCATTAAAAAAGAATTTTGTAGGAGACTGGAATCTATATTGGTCGAAGCAAAAGGATTTTAAGAGTCTTATACCATGTCTCCACCGGTCACTAATCCGCAATTAATATAAATCTTTATTAAATCCTCTACAAATCATGCGATTTACCAAACAAATTTAAATCCTCTCGGCAAGCGATTAAAAATAAATCCTTTACCTTCACAAATCTTTTTTCTGCACAATTGCTACAGTTTGAGAATCAAAAAAGAAAACTAAAACTGTCAATGCACGAGAGTTCTGCACAAGTACCTACGTTTTCTGTTGTGATTTTTACAGCGAAAATCGTTTTTCGCTCCTGGGAAATGATATGGCCACTCTATTTTGATTGCACGAATGGCAGAAACAGGGTGTTTGTGTCAAATTAATCCCATATTTGTCCTGTCTCCACCGGACTCTTTGGAATTTATTTTTAATCTTCTCCCGCTTATCCCCTTTTAACTGTCGGTGGAGACATAGTATTATGCACAAGTTAAAAAATTACTTTTATTTAAACCTGTATCTGAAGGTCGAATGTCGAAGGGCCGGTTTTCTGGTGCTGCAAGATCCGTTAAACGCGTAAAAAATGAATCTGGAGTTAACCCAGCAGTTTTTCGATGCAGAGTAACTCCGTCAGTAGAGCTGTCAAAATCTTTGGCTCTCCAACTAATGACTCCGCAACTCTCACACCTCACTTGACATAGAAAAGAAGTTCAAGTACCAGGTGCAATTTTTCACAGAGAAACAAAAAGCAATGAAAAGCAGAAAAAACAGTCAAAGAAGTTCATTCTGTTCTATAGACTTGATCCGGGATTAACTCACCCAAATTTGGCGAGTTAAGCCGAGGTTAAACCCAGGTCTAAATTCACTGAAAATCTTTTCTCTGGGGTTTTTCTCAGTTTAACTCGAAAACTCGGATGATCTTGCTCTGACTATCCAGCCCTAAGTGAAATTTGTAGGCTTTTGAAAATCCTCCGAAGGAAACAGCCCAAGAAATCTTGCTTCAGTTCTCAAATCAAACTTACACTGAGACCAGGGCAAAGACCTTCAGTCTTCTCCTTGACACTCACTTCCCGGGAAATCAGATCATCACATCATCAGTGGAACCAGAAACAGTGACCACCTCAGGACCAACAAAGATAACGCGGCTCCACTGGTATATTACATCTAGGGTATGGTAAGTGGTGACTGATGATGCTATCAAATATGCAACTACATCATTTGAGAGTTTCAAATCACCCTGGGCCAGATGGAATCCTGGATTCCCAGTTATGTTGAAACAAGGTTTAAGTTAGCTGTTGCCTACGCTGAAAAGAATATTTACTCTAGCCCTTGCCTTGGTTTACATATCCACCCTTTGACACATGGTTAAAGTCGTTTTCATACCAAAACCTGATAAAGTTTGACTTTAGCCTAGAATGAAGTTTCAGACCCATAACTCTGTCTTCCTTCCTGCTGAAAAGGTTTGAGAGACTAGTTAAGCTGGGAGTGTGCACATTTTCGCTCTTTGATCACATACTCTTTTTGAGATGCAAAACTTTATCAGCGCGGAAAAATCCTTCGGAACTGCTCTTCATAACCTTGTTGGTAGGAATACGCTCTGGACGCTCTTGAGAAGGAGAACTTGCTGGGGGCTTTTATTAAAATTGAAAGTGCTTTTGATAAAGCGTTCTTTTATAGCATATTTGGACCAGCAACTCCAGGTCACTCTTCTGGGGTTGCTGGTCCCCGATTGGGCGCCTCCCCAGGTGGCGGATAGGGGAACGCTCACCAGATATGGTGGGTACCGTTAAGGAAAATATCTGGGGCGGAACAAAACCAGCAACAAACGAAAAGTCCAAAAGCGTCTGCTTCAAAATGAGCGCCTTTCTGGTCGGCGTCTGTTACCCAGATTAAGACGACCGAATACAAAACACCCTTTCCTCTTCCAATATGCAAATAGAATGGACAAAAATTAGATGCATGCCAGGTGTTTTTATAAAATATTCTGCTGGCTATGCTATTGCTTTTTCCGTAAAGGTATAACACTTGCGTTTGTGCTGGATCGAGAAGTATTACTTTCTTCTTCTTTCTTTTCTATACCAAAATTCTATCAGCTCACGATGTGCTACGCATTTTAAGGGTAGTCATAACCCCTTGATCACGAGCATATTATAAAAAAAATGTGCATTTGCAACACAGCCAGACAACACAGTGAAGATGAAACATTCGTTCAATAGATTAGGAGCCTAGTTTTGGGCGCGCCGCGTTGTATTGGAATTCTTTTTTTAGCAGAACACGTATGTGGAATAGGCTTCCTTATGAGATCTTTCCTCCTCACTTTAGTCCTCAACAGTTTAAAACCAAAGTGCATCAGTACCTCTCCTCTATCCCCTCTGATCCTTTCCGCTCGCGTTATATTACCACATCATAAGGGTATCCAACCCCTTAAATGGGAATGCTTTATAAAACAAAAAATAGGACAATGCTAATGCACAGGACGATGAAAGCAGAGGCAGATTGTGGCAAAATAAAAAGATTTATTAAAGAATCTGGCTGGTTCAGTTAGTAAGACATAAGCCCAACCATGTTTGTGGGTCCCATCCACAATGGGTCAATCTGGCCACTGAGTGAACTTGCACCAAATTCAAACAACCCTTCCAACCTAACCTAACCTTGTGTCAAGTGCGTTATAAATGGGGTAAAAAAGGGTGCTCGGAAGGTGGTATTCTGTTGCAACTCGTGATTAAAGGTGTCACTTTACCGATATACGATTAAGTCAAATATTTGGGAGTAATTCTTGATAGAATACTTCTTTGGCCCAAGAATATTGAATCCCAAAAAGCATTGTCCAGTTTCTGGTAGTGTAGAGCCACTTTTGGCAAGACATGGGGCCTATCTCCAGAAACTGTTCCTTGAATCTATACAGCGATGGTAAGACCAGTACTCTCACATGCATCTGTTGTTTGGTGACACAAGTTTTCGCGGAAACGTGGTACTGCCTCTGCGGCAAAACTCCAAAGAACGGCTCGTCTTGGTTAGGCCGGGGCCTTCTATCGTACTCTACTCATATGACTCTACTCTACAGGCTCTGATGGCAACACAACTACTGCGTCGACTTTCCTCAGATGAATGGACTTCGGTCAGGCTCTGAGCCAGGGAAAGAAATGCCATCGTATTTACAGAGATGGCTCTAAAACCGGCCAGGGTTGTGGTGCTAGAGTCTTTGTGGAATGCGAGAACCTTAGAATGCACTACCCTTGAGGCAAATATGCGTCTGTCCTCCAAGCGGAGATTTTCGCTATCACAATAGCTATGCACTATATTGTGTCCAAAAGGTCGAGGGCAAGAAGCATTGCGCTTGCAGTGACAGCAAAACCACCTTTAAATCGTTGCTCAATTCTGTTACCTCGTCCTAGATCGCGATGGAGTTCAAGTAATAGCTGAAATAAGTTGAAAAGCTAAATTTAGCGAATCTTGCTTGGGTCCCAAGTCACACTTTATCCATGGAAATGAGATCTCTGATCAGCTTTCTATGCAAGGTTCAGAGATTTTTTCTCAGGACCCCGACCTTGGTCTTCACTAGGCCATTCTGTCTCTGTTTTCACGCTAGCCATGATACTTAGGTTTCTCGTCAGCACAGGGCTCGATGGCGTATTGCGATGGGTGCATACAGACTAAACAATTGTGCCCGGACATCCGCAAAGGCTCAGCGTTGTTCCTTCTATATCTCAAGAAAATCGACTGCAGACTTTTTGTAGGCGCCCTTACGCCTTTGCTATATAATTGAATGTGCTAGGCTGGATCAAAACCACCACCTGTTCTGTCTATGGAGAGGAAGTCGATAAAGCGGAGAACTTCCTCTGTAGTTGTCCTGCCTATGCTAGCATAAGGTGGTGAATCTTTGGGGCTGACGTGGAGAGTACCGAACACATAAGCTCTTCATCACTGAAGCTCCTTAACGTATTTCTTCGAAAGACCGCAAAACTAAACATATACGTTAAGATAAGGAGTCTGCATGGTAGTACAATGAATACGTAGTTATGTCTGAGTGCTCCATCGGAAAAGAAGAAACCTCCGACAAAAAATTTGGTTCAATCTTTTTTACGTAATGCTTTGCATTTTTTTAACCTTATTCTACGATTTCATTGTTTTCGTAAAGACAAGATAATGTGTTCGAAATAGAAAACAAATGTCTTCTACTAGGAAAATTGACCTTATTTCAGTCTTCGTATTTCAGTAAAAAAACGTTAAAGTTCCTATAATATCATTTTTTATAATATTAGCTTACTACTTTGACGTAAGACTGTCACATATTTACGAATGGATAACCACTATAAATGTTTGACTACTGGCAAACATGACTCGCCTTCGCTAAGCACATAGTTTAAGCAGACGGATTTTTGTAATATTTGACATCATTTATCTAATCTGTGACAAACCTTAGCCGATTCCACCCCTGATTTGGCTGTTTAAATTTATTATATCTGGTATTATATCTGGTATAAACATGATAACCATTCCCTGGTTTTATTTAAAAAAAAAAAAAATATTTTTCTCCCCTGCGAAGTTTCCCAAGTATTAACTCCCCACTGGGCTGAAGGCTCAGTGACCGTTGTCTCCATCACGTAGAAGTACACAACTGACAATTCAGTTAAATACACACTTTCTTATAGGAAGTGGCTCCTTCTTCTATGGGCCGGTCCTCATAGGAACGTGTGTATTTAACTTAGCTGTCAATTGTGTACTTCAACGTGCCGGATAAAACGGGTTCATAGGGCCAGTTCCTTAAGTGATTTGGATAAAGTTTTTTACCTATAAAAAAAAAGAAACTCATTGATTGAGTGGATCGTTTTTCAAGAGCCACTCAATCGCGCTTTAAAATAATGCTGGAACTTTGTAATAAGATTTAAGTCAGACGCTTCTTATTACGGACCTCTAAAGATGCATTCACTCGTGTTGAAACTTCCCAAATTAGATGGATTCCTAATCCTTCAATATTTTAAGGCAATAGGTACGATATAAACTGTGAAATCATCCCCAGTTTTTATTTATGGCGTATTCTTTTGAACACCGAACTGCCACACCGAGCTGCCAAATAATTCTCAGTGTTCGCGAGAATTCCAGCGTGGTGTACACTCGGTTTCATTGTGTACAGAACGACAAAGTGACGAATTGCTTTGATGTCATTTTGTTTACTTTCTTTTCATTTCGTAGCGTGATTTTGTTGGCGTCAGTTTTTTGCACTTTTTACTGAAAATGAGATTTGAAAGCTCTAATTTTGAGTTTTTAATGATTTCATACACTTTCAGTCGTGTTCTAAATAGTCACGAATGAAAATTGAGTCGAAACGTCACTTCACATACACAATCAAAGCTACACCCAGCCTCCGCCCACAAATACGACGGTGGCGTCATTTCGAGTTCGGTGTCTACACAGAACTAATTCGGAGTTCAAAAGAACATTTACATGAGCACGATTCCGTTCAGGTGTACGAGAAAAGAACAATTTTTTTCTGTATTCCACACCAGTTTTACGATTCGGTGTTGAAAAGAATACGCTATTAGATAACATCAAATTATATTCCAATTTCTGAGAGTCTATAGTGAGTGCTTACCTGTTGCACATGTCCTTGGACTACTTGATCTTCGTGCTCATTTTGCATCTGCCCCATTTGGTTTGGTCCCATATTTCTTCCTGGACCCATCATAGTTGTCATTGGCCCAGGACCCTTTCGACTAGCCGCGACTCGAACAAGATCTGTAAGAAACATAAAATGTGTAACTCCATAAAATAAGTGTTCTAAATATGGATTTTTTGTCGCAATTTGAAAGAAATGTATAAATCTATTGTCCAAATACCAGAAAAGGTTATGAATCTATTGAAAAACGTCGAACGTTCGTAATGGCCAAACGGCAATCATAGCGCATAAATTAAATTTTCGACCAAAGCGAGTAATTGTCAACAAATTGGATTTAAGGCAGTACAGTAAAGTGAATATAAAAAATTGAAAGAATTCAAGTGCGTTAAACTATAACGATCTATGGATATTGCGTCTTGTGGCTATAACCAAACAAAAAATATCAAAGCTTTAACAAATAATGGCTTGGCTGGTTACTCCGGCATTCGGGGTACAACTCAATCTCACACAATTTGCATATTGAATGACAATCAGACTAAGGCTTTCAGGAGTGTGCGGTCTGAGTGATGTTTCTACATGAACCAGCCAGTCATGGACTACCTGCATTCAAAGCTCGCTTGTAGGAGGAAATTTGATACTAGAATGATAGGTTAGGTTAAGTTGATGGATGCCCTTTTGGCAATAGTCACGGCTTCACTTAGACTAGCAGTTGGGTCCATTGTGTCCATTTGGAACCTTCTTAATCCCTGGAACGAAAACAGAAATAGACCGCTGTTAGAAGCTCAGAGTTCCGCCCTCTTGGACCCATCCGGATTTGTATACAAATCTTAGGAGGACCTTTAGATCTACATTATTAAGATCTTCCAGCCGAGCTCGTTGAAGAAGTAACTGCCGAGGGTACTACGCCTGATGCTGTTTAGGGCTGGGCATGCGCAAAGCAGGTGACGAACAGATTCAATTTCTCCAACGTCCCTGCAGCTTCTGCAGTAATCGTTATGCGGTATGCCTAGCCGCTCAGCGTGTAGACCCACAGCGATACTAGAATGATAGAAAAAAGTGAAACCGTTTTGATTTCTAAACCGCCACCCACGGTGCAGCTGCAGCACGGACACTCCTTCTTGCTCCACCTGCGTTAAACCTCTCTGAAACTTTAGCAGTGTGCCCCCAAGAATAGTATCGTAGTTTTTGTGATTTATCGCATTTTAATTATTGATGACACGATCTTTCCCGAAAGGTGTCAAGTGGTAAAGCTGAAGCTCTACAGCACCTTCTAAGCTTTTATGCGGGACCAACCTGGACCACCTCTGCCACCTTACAACATTACCTCGTGTAAGGACATGAGACCTTGCAGTCTCTCAAGTTAGCGGTTAGCAGTTTAGGGGAAGTTTGGTCTAGCTCAAAACTCAAGGTATCCGCTTAGAAGGATCCCTAGCAGACTGAAAACACTTACTCTGTACAGCAATTGCTTCAATTAATAAGACATTGCAGTCCCGAACTTCGGACTAAAGCCTTCGAGTAGGGATGAGCTTCATGTTTCATTTCCGGAATTGGACGACCTCAACAATAGATTAGCGGAGGCTACGCTGTCTGACTTTACCAACAATGCCAAAATTAGTGCAGATTAGTCTCCAGCACTCCAAAAAGGCTGCGACCTTCCTTTTTCTCCGTCTCCATCTTATATTGTCTTGATCCAAGAGCCATGGGTTGTCGAAAAGCAGACTTACGGATTCCAGATTCCTATTTACTTCCAATCATATGTGACAGATAAAAGTATGATTAGATCCTGCTGCATACTCGGGAAAAGTAATGGAAGTGCATTTTTGTCGAAACATTACCGTAGCCAGATTGGAGAAGGCTTACCTACCTTGCCCACTAGAACCTTAGACTATACCCATTATTAGGTGCGATGCAAATGCAAATCACTCAGCGCAGTCCATAAAAAGTAATAACCTTCCTATGACAATCGTTTTCAACAGAAGATTCGCTACCAGGAAACCTGAAAAATGTGAATGGGAAGAATAGACTTTAACAGTAGATGACGAGATCGCCAACTACTGTGAAAGGCTGAAAGTATACTAACGGTTTTAAGATGGACGTCGGAACCGACGCAGGCATCTCCTGTGAAACTCTGGAACTAAGCAAATCATTTCGGATCAATGACAACTACAGTATTTTTCAGGCGGAGCTGGCTTCATAATCCAAGCTGCCAATGAGCTGAAGAAACATAGCCTCGTAAACAAGACCATCACCATTTACTCTGGCAGCCAAGCAGCCATTAAAGCTATGGAATCAAATGTGGTGAAGTCAAGGGCTGTGAAGCTATGTAGGGATATTCTGGACAAGTTATCACTTGGCAACACCTCAACTCTGTGTTGAGTGCCAGATCACATCGATATCCCGGAAATGAAGAAGCGGACAAGCTTGCGCGATCTGGGTCAGGGATAAATGCATCTTTAGCCCTCAAAACTATAAGAACACTGCTGAGCTCGATAGCACGCAGGGTAGAAACTGAATCCTTAAGACGAAGTAATCTACGTTGGAAAGAACTTGGTGCATGCAGACACACAAGGGAGCTATTGCCAGCAGTAAACAAAAAGAAATTACTATCTTTGTTCATACTAGCCCGCAGGGATATCCGAGTACTCACGGGAATCCTTATCAGGCACTGCGCTGTGGGTGTACATGCAGAGTGGATGGGCATACTGCATAACGATTACTGCAGAGATGTTGAAGAAATTGTGTCTGCCCATAACCTGCAATGCAAATACCCAGTAATGAACAGCATTAGGCTTAGTATTCTCGGTAGTTATATTTTCAACGAGCTCGAAGATTTAAGTAATGCAGACCTAAACGACCTCCTAAGATTTGTACACAAATCTGGATGGGTCCAAGAAGGCGGCAATCTGAGCTTTTAACACCGGTTTATTTCTGTTTCCGCTACAGATGTTAAGACGTTTCCCCAATTGACACAATAGACCCAACTGCTGGTCAAGTGAGCGGTAACTATTTTCACCAGGGCCTCCATCAACCTAACCCAACCTAACTTAACCAGATTTATGACATTGCGATCGGCGCAAGACACTTTTTTGGTATAATGGATGTCCGCACTTTCCAAGGCCAGCATTGACTCAGACCACAACTTTGTTGTAGCGAAGGTACAGCTGTGGATATCCTTACCAATGCCAAGAAGTGATCAGGAATGCCAAGAAATGATGTCAGTAAATTGGACGTCGCGAGGCTATAATCGCAAGAGATCGTCAGGTCCTTCTTCAATCGAATTAAAAGGCCATAGAGGATGCCGCCTTTGATATGTTAAGTTTCACACGGCCACCACAACGAAATCCCTAGTTTGACGCTGAATGCCGGAGAGCACAGGTAGTTAAACAGGAAGCATATATCTAGTCATACAAGATCTTTTATGCTGGTACTGTGTGCACGCATCAAGCTGTTTGTCAACAACCTGATAGAATATCAGTGTGGCCTAGGGCCATGAAAGTCCACCATTGATCATCGATCAAATATTCACGCTGCGGCAGATATTGGAGAAAATTCAGGAACTCCAAATCAATACCCCTAATCGATTTTAAGGCCACGTTTGATAGCATATATAGAGGCCAGCTATAAGGCGCAATGTCTTGTTTTGGCATCCCTACCAAACTCGTTAGTTTATACTGTATAACAATGGAAAATACACACTGTTCCGTTGAGATCGGCAAGGAGCTCACCGACCTCGTTCGTGTCAAAAAGGTACTCGACTCTGTGATTCCATCGTTATATTGGTTGTTAATTGGTTAGTCTCATCTGGACATCCATCTTCAGACCTCAGATGCATTCATTTAGTTCAGTTGATTTGATGTGTCCTCTTGCCTTGGCCTACATATTAACTAACTTACTGAAATTTCGCTGAATAAGGTGTTATCACTTGTGATAGAGCATTGCTTAAAGAGTCATTGACATATCAAAACTTTTGTACTTACTTGGAATTAAAATAGGTGAACTATCAACAGACTGTGAATCGCGGGACTTCGTCCTTATAGTCACAGATCGCGGATTTAGCCCAGTAAGTTTCCCAATATCAATCAGAGCGTGATCGCCCGTAGGTGAATTTATATCGGTAACTTTTTTGCCATCAGCAAATACAGCATATCCTGTTACTGGCCCTGACGCTGATGGTCTGCTTACAGGCTGCCACGTAACAAGAATTGTTCCGTCCTGGGGCCCAGCTTCCAGCTGAATTTCCTATAAAATAAAAGTGCCCAATTGCAAACATGATAATTTCTAAGTTTTATTTGTTTCTTACTTGAGGAGGATCAGGTAGTCCTTTTGTGAGGGTGCGAAAGTCCGCATAGGCTCCCGGAGCTTCTTCTGTTGGGAGTCCCGCTTGGGATGGAACACGACCGGACGCCCGTAAATGTTTTGCGCGTACTGTGACTCTGTACTGAGTACTTGGTGATAACCCAGTTATTGTGTGACGATATATACCAGGCTTAACAACACGAACTTCAACATTATTCACACAAATAATGTGCTGATGATTCGAATTAGCTGGCAGCCATGATATGGCAGCAGAGGAACATGTTATATTATTAGCTCGCACTGACGATGGGCCTAAATGTGATGTGTCCCGCCCAATAATCATTGTACATGCAGCGTCACGCGATGTCTTGCGATTTTGTGCAACACTACGTACGCTTATTCTATGCGGCTGCAAAAATGTATTTTTTAATTATTGTTAAAGTTCTAACCATCTATATTACCCTGGTTGAATCAACGCCCTCTATTAGAGCACGCGTTCTCTCTGTAGCTTTAACAGTTACTTTGAGAACACTGTCGACATAAACATGATAGCACTCTATACTGTAGCAGTTGTTGGGCTCACCCGCCGACCATCCAATAAGGACACTTTTATTCATTTGCCTCTCCAGTGTTAGGTGTTTAGGGGCGGGAACTGTAACAAATAATTTTGGTTTATTAGTCGGTGACTGTCCAAAAGTCCTTTCAATAATTCCTAAATAAGTTGAATTATGAATAAAATGAGAAATACTCGCGGATCATCCACGTAGCAGGGCTAGAACCAACTGATTAAACCGGGTCGAGAGCCCCTTTTTGACCCGCCTAAGGGTTGCACATGGTGTGTTCAAGTTGATGCCGAAAGATGGGGAAAGGCTCGTTAAGAAAATACACCTCCTGAAGCACAATCCGAAGTTGAAAAATATCAGCTCGATGTTACTGGCACCTCCTCAACTAAGTGGAGAGGTTCCGGTAGGAGAGCCTTCTCCGATGGGTGGAGACCAGAGCCTCTGGTCTGGCGTCCCACGTGACGTTACCACATAGGTTGGTGTGGAGATACTCCCCACCAGCTGTTGGAAAATGAATTGGAGTTTTTTCCGTTTGGACGGGAGGGTTTCGATTTTAAAGCTTATGCTTTAGCGATCGACTTTTCCTTGAGTGCAGGTGTATGCACCAGATCGAGATTCAGAGTATGCGGCCTTCTTGAACGAAGTTGATGCTGCTCTGCATAGAAAAGCAGAAATTGACTTCTTTCTCCGAATTGAATTCAATGTGAATTCAATGCTTATGTGGGTACGGAAAATAGTACGCTGGGAGTGTGATTGGGAAGCACGGTGACCCGGATCAAAATAGGAGCGGAGGGGATATGTTGGACTTTTGCTGTGCTTATTATTAAGGCTTGTTCATAATGTCCATAATTAACACCTTTTTCCCACACAAAAACGTTTACAAATACTTGGTACCAGCACAGCTTAAATCAGAGATTTTTGATTAAACTCTTTGTTGTACCATGATTTGTGATGTTCGCGTTTTGAGAGGAGCTGAGCTTTAGCGACAGAACTTCTTTGCCACCCAGGCGGAAACCAATACTAGTGACCCGCATACGGTGGGACGGGTTACAGGATGCTGAATCTAATTACAGGAAGAATGGCAGCTGTTTTAATCGGCAGTGATTGCCTTTGCAAGAAATGTTTGTGAAGTGAAGCGGCTTGGTGTGGCGGCTGGTGGTAAGAAACGAACAGCGTGGTTTAAGATTCCTGGAGTTCAAAAGCCACCAGGGAGAAGAAGAGAGACTATATTGTGTGGAATCAAGGTAGGAACTTTATTTCTCGAGCCCGGTACCCTTAGGCGCGAAGAACTTCAAATACAGCGGTCAGAACAGCCAAGCAACAGGCTTAGAAAAAGTTCAGCGAAAGGTTAGAGCACGATTACATATCTCCAAACAATATGTTTTGGCAGACTATTCGGCGTCTCAGAGGAAAGAAGCTAAATATTGTAAAAGGGGTTTAATCCAAAGACGGTTCACTTCTATCAAATGAGAGAACGACCTCTTACGCAGATGGAGCGAGCACTTTTCGGAGCAGCCCAATGCCCAACAGGGCACTGAAAATGGCAATCCCATTGCGGACGAGATTACTGCGGAGAATAGTCCTACAGTATATGAACTCACTGCCGCGATTAAATCGCTTAAAGTGGGTAAGCTGATGAAATCTGGCCAGAAATGCTCAAGGCAATGGGTGAAGAAGGCGTTTAATGGCTAACACGTGTCATTAAGGTAGCTTGGGAAGCGGGAAAGAACCTAGCGATTGGCAAACAGGAGTCATAGTGCCCGTTTTCAAAAAAGGGAACAGGAGAGATTCCTCTAACTATAGGGGTATATCTCTCTTAAGTTTTTCGGGGAAAGTTTTCGCAAAGGTGTTGGAAATGCGTAGCAGAGCTTAAATTGGGCCTTTGTTACGGGAAGAACAGCGTGGCTTTCGATCTGGCAGAGATGCAAGCGACCAGCTTTTTACTCTTAAGGCTATTCTTGAGAAGCCCTGGGAATATGAAAAACTAGTCTACGTTTTCTAGTTTTGTAGACCTAGAAAACGCTTATGAACGGGTCCCTCGGGATACACTACGGACAGTTTTACAGGACTATGTGTTCAAGGGGCCTCTTTTGAGAGCCATTCAGTTTTTGTAGGAAAACTGCAGAAGCTGTTTACGAATAAATGACGTCAAATCCCGTCATGTAGCTGTGTGCGTTTTGCCGCCGCTCGTTTTCCTTAGGATATATGGACTGTATGGTGAAGCGTTGTTTTTGCAAGCAATGTTTTAAAATGGTTCCCACTAAGATGAATCATCTGTTTTTCGCAGATGATTTGACCATTCTTGCATCAGCTAAGGAGAAACTTCAGCAAGCTCTGGATAGGTTTACAGCCGTAGGTGCTGATGCAGGGATTAGGGTAAACGTGAGCAAATCGGAAGTGATGGTTTTTTCCGAGCTCCTGTGCAGTGTACCCTGTACATTAATGGATTTCCATTCAAATAGGCAGAGAAGTTTAAGTATCTTGGGGTCTTTTTCTCTAAAGATGGAAGGAGTGACACTGACTTATCCTGTAGGACACGCCTAGCTGGAGCAATAGTAAAGGAACTGCGCCGGCTGAGTTTGGAGTGAGCGGAAAGATCTCAGTTTTTAATTCAGTGTTCATTTCAAACCTCATCTACAAACTTGAAATGGGTTTTCTGATCTAGGAATCTTAATGTTTAGCAGCTACTTCTCGAACTGGAGCTATCAATTCTTGGATGGTTTGGACACGTTGTTCAAATGCCCCCTGACAGACTTCCTAGACATATCATGTTAGCCGAGATGCGACTGCGTTGCCCCCCTAGTATTATCAACAATCTGATCTCCATCTTGCATCATCGTGACGTACAGCCCTCGTCATTAACTCTGAGGTTGGTCTCTATCATAATTTTAAAGGTTTTTTTGATCATTAAGCGGACCCACAAAGCAGCCTCAGGCTTCGGCTTCGCCCCGTTACGATACGTGGGCTTTAAATCGGCTTTGCAATGACATTTCGCTCATAGAGAGAGAGCTTTTATTATGCATTCACTACGTCCTCCAAGCATGCCACGATAAATTAAAAATACACAAACACAGCCGAAAGCTCTGGTTGCTAATTATGTGGAACATTCATGTCCAACTAATAAATCAATAATACGCAATTTGGCCCAAAATGTGGACACATGCAAATATTCTGCGTCAAATCCGTGCATGACCAACACACTTATACAAATATAGCCAAAGGCAGACTGATTTACTTCGTGTGTGCGATCGAAATCAACCCCCATTTGCTTCACACGAAGCAAAAGTTCAGCACATCTGAACTCGTGCTGGGCTTCTGAGCCTCATTACGTAGCATTACGTTTTCTCTTTGCGCACTCTTTCACTTTTTTGCAAACAACATTTTGAAGCCAAGCTTCATTGTGTTAGGAAACACAGGAATCATATGGCTGAACTTGTAAACGTCAAGCCGAGGCCAAGCCCAGGCTGCTTTGTGGTTCCGCATTAAAGGTCTCTATCATGTTATCAAAGGTCTTATGTTTCATAGTGGTCTTCGGCGTCACCATTACATTATTTATTTAAACTAATTTTTTCCTGTGTAGGATAAAATAAAAGAATCGTTTGGCAAACATTTAAGTTTCTTTTTTAAAACAAGCAAATTACGCTTTTTTTATGTCACGTAAATAGTTAAAACTTAAAAAGCCGTCGAAACTCATCTTACCTGCGTCATCCACATCCGTTTCATTTTCTACTTCTGTTTGCGATTCTGTAAGTTTTGCTAGATCCTCTTGCGTATGTGTCAGCAAGGGATTATTTGAAGGCAATGAAGGTAATGATGTTACGTCACACTGTAATAGGCTATCTTCTGCATCTCTTAGTGTGGATAGCACGGCTTGATGAAATTCCAGTAAGTCATCGCCTAAAAAATTAAAGGATTTTAACATGATCTTAAACTTAAGGTCTTATTAATTTTTGAGCTACCAACTAAGCGCTGTACGAAAGAAGCTGGTACTAATCCTCTCCTTCCGTCGAGCAACTCTGCATCTAAGTAACCTCCTTGTGGCTCTCCAGCAGACCATACAAGCAAGTAGTCACCAGCACTTAAGAGCAGCTCACCTTCAGCTTCCCTAAAAGTTATAGGGTTGTTAAGACATAATTATATTGTAGACGGTTGAAGAATAATATTGCTTATAAAGAAGAGTGCTAACTTACTCAGGAGGGTCGTAGGGAAATCTTGCTATAAAAACGCAACATCTTCCTTTACCCGGTATGTCCAGCATATCTACTTGTGGTTCTGAATGGCCATTTAAAACATGACTCCGTGCTGTTAGGAGCAAGAAAGAGAAAATGTTTCTTTGCCCGAAAGTCTCACACAAACATAAATTAATAGTTACACACTTTCTATGTCAAGAGTTGATCCTATTCCCAAGCCACGTTGCCCATGCATAACATTAGTATTTAAATTATCGCTGTAGTCATCGTAGCCCCAAATGCTGGGTGGTGGAATAGGTGAGCAGGGTGAGCTTCGGTTACCATATCGAATGAGTGAAAAATCAACATCATCCAAAACTTTCACCTTTGAGTTTCGAGTTGTGCTTGCAAATGGAAGCGATGATACTCCTGAATCTATAAATGGCGGTGAGTACGTGCTAGATAGTCCTGGTATCACGGTAGGCAACCCATAAAAGGAGGAGCCCGAGGTTCCAGCTACTGTGTTGAGACCGTTACCAAGAACAGACCCCGTGTCGATCACATTACTCATATTTGGATGCACGTAGGCAGAAGATACTGATATTCCACTTAAACCTAAATTGTAACTGCTTGATGCCGCTGGATGTGAATTATGCAACGACATGATAGGCATTGTTGTGCTCTGCAAGTTATAGAGTTGAATTGTTCCCCGCTTAATAAAAGAATTTATAAAAAAATACGAGCATTTTATTACGCATTACATACCACAATCGAAAAAATTTCGGAGGCTAAAATAATGACGAACAGTGATTATAAATGAATGATCTAGCGCAGTTTAGAAGAGTCTGCAACCATCAGCACCGAGATCGGTAAAATATTTGAAATAACGTTCCTTTAGGTCTTGCATATCTAGACAGACGCCCGTACTTGTAACTGATGCTACTGCAAATATTGTTCTGGTCTGGTCCTTGCTACACCTGCCTTGTCAAGGCAGCTAGACCCCGAGTTGGAGTATAAATGCTTTGCAGATGCTGGGCAAATCAGAAGGAGTGATTATATTTCGGTAAGTGACGATGGAGAACTACTTGAAAGGTTATTTCGGTGGCTTCTTGCTAGTACGTGCCCAACTTCGGGAAGGGATTAAAATATACTCGAGGTAAAGCATGCCCGTCATCAGAGGCGACTAAAGCCCATCATCCGGATGCCGAGCACCTAGGCCGACCAAACGATGCAAAGGACAAAACTTATGAACCTTAGGTTCTATTTACGATGTGGGTTGTAGAGCCATACCAGATATCCATCGTCGAACTCGGGTGCCGTTACTCGCGCATCGTATCTGGTCTTCATGCGGTCGCTTGCAACTTTTATATTGCTTCTGGTACTCTGGTGTATGTCATTAATCCTTTCTCTAAGGTGCGTAGTCCTCTGCGAATGTTGAGTCTTCAATGGGAAATCCAAATTTGAGCTCACTGGGTAGCCTGGCAGTCCGGCCAAATAAAACTTCCGATGGAGTGTATCCAGTTGTACCATGAATAGGGTTTTGGTAGGCGATGAGGAATAAAGGTATTCGCCGATCCCAATTCCGTTGATTCTCGTCCACTACTTTAAAAAGATGTTCCTTTAGTGTCTTGTTGAAGCGTTCGACCATTCCATCTGATTGTGGGTGAAGGGGTGTTGTCCCCGTGTATTCTGTAGTCCGATTGCTGCGCATACTTCTTGGAATATCTTCGACTCGGAGTTTCTTCCTTGGTCGGAATGTAATTCCATTGGCACTCCGAGCCTGCACACCCAGTGGCCCACTATTTGGTCCACAACGGTTATCGACCCTAGGTTCATAGGTTTTGTCCTAGGCTACCCTAGGTGACATGCTGGGTTACATATTCTGCGGAGATTCTTTAAGGTAGAGCTTTCGAATACATTTCCCGAAAATATCATGGGCACCAACGATTGAGCGCTGAACTGCACTCAGTTGAAATGCTATGAAGCCGAAAACAATGAACTTAGGGTTAAGCTTACAAAAATAGAGCTTCTCTTCCACGAGCTTCGAATTAAAATTTATTCATTAGACGAAACGAAAATGAGGCATTACGAAACACTTGTGATGCGAATACGTAATGGATGATGAAGACCTTGCATGTAAAGTGGCCTATAAAGCAGTGAAAGTTTTTCAAACGTTGTTTTTGTGAAGAAAGGGCTATTCTACAGGTGACAAGTGATATTTATCCCACTTGACACAAATGTTGTGTGATTGTGTGCGTGCTTCTGGATATCATTCTAGGTTCTCGGCCAGAAGCAAATTTCTCTTCCTTTCAGGAGAGGAACTCTCAAACGAGTGCCAAGAAAACAGTTTCAGAATACGACCAACAGAAAAGGCCAGTAGTCTTTTTACACGCCATTATACACACTGGTCATGAAAATTATGCAAGCTGTTAATGCTAAAGTCAATGCCAATGTTACTGGCGTAATCTGTTCCCCGTTTTACTTTTCAGACATGAAGCGTAAAAAGCACGGCAGCGGGCATTTAAAGGTATCTATCTCAAAAACCACTGACTCCATGGCCAGCTTGTCATGGAAAATGCCAGCAAAGTGGCAGGTAATCTAATGTTATCGGACATAAGAGACTTCAATAATTCGCAAGGGAATAATTCGCAAGCAAATAATTCGCAAGAAAACTTGCACTGCGGCATTGAAATTTACAGATCCGCAGCTAAAATGATTCAATTGACATCAAAAACTTCCCGCAAAGCTTGCAACTGTTTAAGATATTGATGTCTAAAAGCGTAAATTTCCCCACCGTACACCCTTCACAAGCGTATTGAGAGAAAGATACATCATGCGTAAATTGCACCAGTGAACATTTCTGGATTGCACCGTTAACAGTCAGGCCCCAATAAAGATTGTGGCAATAGTAACTATAGCTGTTCAGCAAATCACTGATTTTGTAAAATTGCCAGGTTAAGAAAACGATGTGAGGTACGTCGAGGACAAGGCATATCTTCACCAGGACCCAACTATATCTTCAGAAGAGGTTCCTCTTACTTCCCGAACGCAAAAGAATGCTGTTAGAGATCACTCAAGAGTTCTCTTGGAGATCTGTGCAAGTCCATCGAACAAGATGAGAGAGCGTATTAACCTGAAACGCTGCTGTTAGTTAGAAAAAGAAGACGAAGTCGACAAACATGAAAAAAGCAGGCAGCTCCTAATGAGTTTAAGCCTGTGATTTTGAGTTCCGATAAGTAGTCACACGAGTCGTTGATTTGGAATGTTGTCATTTTACAAATCAACTAAGACGTCCGTACTATACTCGGCAACAACAGAGTTTTTCGAATAACTATCTCGCTCGCACCTCTCCTTATATTATAACCTTCGGCGAAATCCGTTCACTAGATATGCAAAAAATAAAATGGTTGCAAAGAAAAGGCCTGTGCGCGAAAGGAGATAAAGAAGTTTGTTTTTATACTTAATAACGAAAAGTGACATTTTGGCGAGAAGTTCTATAGCAAGAGCAGCGCTGAATGGGCAAAGTGAGAAACTTTCAGCCCAATGAATCCGTTGCGTTCGTCACGCCGAAGTTCACTACTGACAGCCCAGTGAAATATACACGTTCTAATAGGAAGCGACGTACGTCACGCACTTTTCTATGGGCTGCTTCCCATTAGAACGTATGTATTTAACTGAGTTTCCAGTTATGTACTTCAACATAATGGACGTAACGGATTCATTGGCTTAATAACCAGGAAGCGGCCCTTTTTGCAGATCATTTAGAAAAAACGTGGAGTTCAAGCTTAGCCCCTGTTGGAATCCTTATTTGACTCCAAATTCCACAAAGAGTTACATTTCAAGATGAAACAGTGATCATTTCCACCTTTGCCGACGACACTGCCATCCCTGCTATTGATAAGGCAGACAAATATGCCAGTAGGTTTAAACTTGTCGGATCATTTTTCCGGGACTAAGTCAGTGCATATTGATTTTTACTGATTTATTGTCGAGTTCGCGAGCACCCCCGGATAAGACCATCTTGAACCACCTTTCTAACAAACTACTGCTTACCTCGAAAGTTTGACTGCCGATAAAGGTTCGAACTACTCTCTTTGGAAAGCAGTCAAGTCCGTTAAGAAGCCTATAGTACACTCTGCACCATTAAGAAAAGCCAACGACGCATGGGAAAGAGAAGACAAAGAAAAAGCGGGTGCATTTGCAGATTACCTAGAAGAAACATTCAAACCGTTTGACGGAGAACCGTTGGTCGAGGAGCTCAATCCTTATGCGGTACAAGATAATTATAGAATAAGAACCGTGTTATTGGCTGAACTTCGTCAAACAAATAATCCGATAAAACAACAAAGCCCCTGGCTACGACTTAATTACTAGCGAAATTCTAAAGAAGCTACCGAAAAAATCTTTGGTCAAGCTACTCTAAATCTTTAACGCCTCCATGAGAATTTAATACGTTCCAAGGCAATGTAAAGTGGCCGAGATCGTAATGGTTCCGAAACCAGGAAAATGTCCGAACGACAAAAAGTCATACAGACCTATTATACAGAGCTACTGCCGATAATATCTAAAGTATTCGAGAAAGTTTTACTCAAAAGGTTGCAACCAATCATTGAAGAAAGACGATTGATTCCGGATCACCAATTCGGATTTAGGAAAAAGCATTCAACAATCGACAAGGTCTATCGAATAACAAACGAAATCGAAAAAGCTTTGGAAGCGAAAAAGATATGTACTAGCGCTTTTCTCGACGTATCGCAAGCCTTCCACAAGGTGTGACACGAAGGATTGAAGTACAAGTTAAGGCTTAGCTTACCAGGGAAACTCTATAGAATCTTAGTGCCTGTTTTCATTGGGTTTATCCTAACCGGATGTGTCAGAATTACTATGGTGAGGGGAAGTGCCAGTGTGGTGGCCACCGTTCAACCTCAGTTTTATTTTGAGAAATAAATTTTGGGTTAGTTTAGGATAAACCAAATGAAAACAGGCACTTAAAATCTTACCTTGAAGACAGAATCTTTCGCGTAAGGTACGAAAATGAGTACTCGGAATTCAAAGAGATAAATGCCAATGTCCCTGAGAAAAGGGCTGGATTTCAGACTTTCAATGATCAGTTAGCAATAAGTTTTTCATTCGTGAAAACTAAATGCAAGTCCACTAATCGTGTAGCTTGGTATAATACCGGCGCTAGTAAAAGTAAATAAATAGAGTGGCGCAATAGCTCGAAATGAACCAGGTCCAACACAATGCCGAATGTGAAAATAACAACTTAACTCGGTGTACGATTTTCAATTTTTCTAAACGGTTGGCCGGTGTGCGAAAATCCGCGATAACATCGGCCCCATATATTGCCATTGATTGAAATTTATTTGACAATTCATCCGAGACTATCGCTCGCTCTCTCGCACTTGTTGTAAAAAAGTCAAGAAAAAGCCAGAGCGGTTTTGTATAATAGGCCATAGCTGATCTGTTAAGATTGTTCGGTATATCATTGCTTTGCTTTACGAAGGCATAACACTTGCGGGAAAAAGTTTAACAATTTCTTAGTTCTTCGCTTGTACTTCACAGACCTAAACTGTTTTTTCCCCTTTCCTTGAATTCGTTGCGCTCGCGATATGTTTAAGCATTTTAAAGTTAGTCACGACACCTTGTTTACAATCTTATCAAAGAGAAACAGCATATGTTGCTATCTAGGTTCTATTCACTGCATGAAAAGCCTTTATCGTGTAATGCGTATGATGCGTATAAAATGATAAAGCAATTAAGTTAGTTTTGATGATTACCTGGTTTAACGACGGTATGTTCTTAAGCGAATATACACTGGGTGAAAGCGAGTTAACGTTCATTCCGCCGCTTCCATCTAAGATTTTATCGACATATGACGTTCCAGCATAAGAGGAGGAACTTAGTGGCTGAGCAGTATTGATGCATAAGCCCGATGATACAGCACCCGAGCTCGGTGGCAGTAGTCCAGTGTTCATTCCACTAGAAGGATTAGATGTTATGTTTGTAGGAAAAGACAAACCCGTCATAACGCTACATCCTGCAAATTTAGCTACAAAAAAAAAGAAAAGAAAATTATTATACATCTTGAATTGTACACAAATATGTTCAATTGTTCAAACTTATGTATGGATAAAAATAATGTGCATACTGTTTTAAACAAGATTTCGTATTCAAACTATGATTCAAAAATATGCCAATATACATACGGAAAAGAACTAAAAGAGGAAAACAGAATTGAAGTAGCTTTCCTGTGTAGAAAAAAGTACAAAGAAAAATAGACATTAATTGTTATAGTTACCGAAATTTCTATTTCTTATATTGGGAACTGAAAAGCTGTCAACTATGCGCACAAAGCCACTACCTACTTACCCTAGCTATTCGTCGATAGCCCTACTGAACGTTTTAAGATCAAGCATTTATGCCTCTAAACATGAAATGTTGGTACTTTGACCAGACAGATATAACTGCCGTCTGGTATTAGATAGAAAAAATTATTAATACTACAAGGTTTCTTAAGGACGTTCATTTGGATACGGTTTAATATTACGTGAAGACCTAACAAGGAGCTATCATCTTTTGACAAGTAATGCTAAGTTTCCACTTGTCGATTTGTAATTGACAAACGACGTATTTTTAGGTTATATTAAGAAATTGGCAAGTAGAAATAGAGTGTCTTTGAATTGATATATGAATTGGCTTACGCTTTGCCAATTGTGTCTTTGATTGACAAAGGGGAGAACTGTCAAAGTTTGTCAATAAATCGACAAACAATCGGAAACCTAGCATAAGCCTGCGCCTCTGATAACAACCGGCGCCCATTAAGCTTTTACACCAGAACTCACTGGTCTCTACTGAATAGAACAAAAACACCCCCAAAGACTGGTTCCTCTTGTCCATCACTCAACTAGGAGCCCGTCAAGTTATTCCCAAAGTATGCCTTTAAATGAAGGAGAATAGAAGATCACGCAAAAGTTTTTTTTTAAGCTTTTACACCAGAACTCACTGGTCTCTACTGAATAGAACAAAAACACCCCCAAAGACTGGTTCCTCTTGTCCATCACTCAACTAGGAGCCCGTAAAGTTATTCTCAAAGTCTGCCTTTAAGTGATGGAGAATAGAAGATCACGCAAAAGTTTTTTTTTATTTGGAGAAAAAAATGAAGTAAAATGAATTTAAAATTTAAGTTTCAAATCAGTGTCACGTTTTTGTTTGTCGTACAATCAATACGATTCATTCATGACAGCTTAAACGTTCTCAACCAAGAGATACAAAGCAAAGTATCACTTCAATGTACGCTTCCCAAAGGAGAAAAGAGCATTTGATAGTTCGACGAATACCAACGGATCACAGAAGAACCCAAAATTGGCATTAAAAGAGTTTGATGGCAATCCATCTCCCGGCAATCACCAGGAGATGAACAGGTTTACTGTTTGCTAGAAGGAACGCTTGAAACAAGTAAAACTTCGTCTCTTACATATAACATTCGGTGCTGCTGAACACACTCAACATACCTCTTCTGACATCATTGTGGGCAGCCTGGATGTTGTAGAGTCGGAAAACTTTCATCCGCTTTGTTAGTCAGCCATTTGTGACAAATCATTTGTGAAACTCATATAAATTCACGTTCATACGAAAAGATCTAGCACAGCCTAAAAAGCCATTATTTTGCCGGAGAATTCAGTCTCTCCGTAATACCGCTTGGCAGCAAGGAACAAGCATGATTTCGGCAGTGCCAAACAGTGAAGATCTGTAAAAATAGTCAGTTTTTGAACGAGAGTGTTATTATTGAGGCCATTGTAGCGCCAGAAATTCTTGTCGACGTATTGACTATGCCTACATTTTTATGTAGCGGACTCAAAAGCTTATGCCTCGAAGGTTTTCTTTCCAGAAGGGACTTAGGCCCATTTCACATTTCGGCAGCCAGCTAGCTAACCGGTGTCAATAGCCCGGTCGTTTGTATGAACAACCGATCTTGCAGATTTGAGGGCGCCCATAAAAATGTATTCCCGACGACCGGGTTTCCGGTACCGGTAAGCCAGCTGCCGGGTATGTGTGAAATGGACCTTAGTGTCCTCATCGATTTTTACTACTATTGGGCCGTAGTCACAGGAAAACACCTTCAAATTTTGATAGTCAAAAGAGCTGTTGAACCATCTTTGGCTGGATAGTTCAAGGGACGAAACATTCTGCTAAGAATTTAAAAATATTTGAAATGAACCGTCATTCAAGCTCTCTTTTTGTTAGGAGTTTGGTCTTGCTCTCAAGATTTACTTCCCTTGCATTTCGGTGACTAGAAACGATTAGAACTCGAAGAGATCATGCTGGGGCCCGACAAGACACAATGGGCGTGACTGTGGGCGGATTTGAAAAATATTAGTAATTGATTTGCTTTGGCTTTTGAGGAGCTTTTATATTAGATTTAGTAAAAATGAGGAGCTCATATACTAAACCCACCACACATGGATGACATAGGCCCATGAGCTATTCCCGCTCATTTTAATTACAAGTATGGAAGGATTATTTCTGCAGACTGCATAACGGCGAAGAAAATCGGCTCTCCGCCATAATGCAGTACAGTACGTTGGAGCTCTGTAGTCTGAACTCTGATTCGCTTTTCTTTATAAGTGTAAGACATACAAATATCGAAGAATTGACCGTTCCACTCGGAGAAGTAGCTGTATCACATTAAGATTCCCACGATTATTGCCGTTTCTCGCTCTATCTCTAAGAGTAAAACGAGAAAGGCACATAAGAAATCTCATTTCGGCAGCTTGTACCCGCGATCTAATTATTTTGGTCATTACCCAAATTTCATGACCATAGATGAGGTTGGAACGAACACTGAATTAGGTTAGGTTAGGTGGCTGTCCCCGCCAGGCAGGTACACACTTAGACCAAGGAGGCTCATTGTGACACCAATTTGTAGGACCGGTCTAAGCAGCTCAAAGACCTTAATGAAACCCGTTTGGGTGAGAGGGGTCTAGACAACCAGTGACGGTGTAAACCTGAGCCAAAGGTCACCAATCATTGGTTAATTTATTGAGGCCTTACCCGAAGAGAGTGGTGAAGCTGAAGGTAACCGTTTCGGTGCAAACCTTTGTCAGCAAGATTGAGGGGACCAGTGAGAGACTTCCTGGAGAAGGGGTGGTCTCATGACTGTTGGACTCCAGATGAGAACAGATCTCAATTTTTAATTCAGGAACACTGAATTAAAAACTGAGATCTTTGTTTTCACCCCAAGCTCAGCTTGCCCAATGACCGGCCGACGCAGTTCCATTACTAATTGCTCCATCTTGGCCAATTCTTAAGGACTCCCCCCATCTTTCGTGAAAAAGACCCCGAGATTCTTAAACTTCTCCACCTGTTTCAATGACTCCATTTACCCATGTGCAAGATACATGATAGAAGGCACAGAAGTTCGGGAAACATCCATCACTTCCAATTTGTTCACGTTTACCTTCATCCTAGCATCACCACAGATGGCTCGCTAAAGTTCCGCCTTGGACGATGCCAGGACAGCTAAATCTTCTACGAAAAACAGATGGCTCATCCTGATGCCAGCCAATTCGAAACATTGCTCACCAAGACTGCGCTTCACCATCCAGTCCATATATGCTATGAAAAGGAGCGGCGCCAGAACGCAGCATTGGTGAAGTCCAACGCACACATCAGAAAAACGGGATTTGGCGCCATTTATCCGTACACAGCTTCTGCAGATTCCATACAATGAGTGGGGGGCCTCACAGAAGAGGCCCACTCAGCGCATAACCCTATAGAACTCTCCATAGTGTATCTCGAGGGCCCCGGTCACAAGCCTTTTTCAGATCTAGAAAACGCGAATAGACCGCTTTGGCATATTCCCAGGCCATCTCAAAAATAACTTTAAGAATAAAAAACTGACTAACGGTTGCACCTCTGCCGGGGCAAAAGCTGCACAATTCTTCCCGCCACAAAGGCTCGATTAGAGCTCTAATTTCCAACACCTTCGCGAATACTTTTCCCGGAAGACTTAAGGGAGATACATATGCCACTATAGATGGAGCAATCTGTCCTGTTCCCTTTTTTGAAAATAGGCAATATAACTCCTATTTGCCAATCGCTAGGTACCTTCCCGCTATCCCAGATCCCCCCAATGATACGTGTTAGCCAATATCTAACACCTTCTTCACTTCAAGGTAATACCTTAAGATTTCATCAACTCCAGCAGACTTGCCCGCAGTTCTTTTCTCACCACCTGCCGCTACCCCAAGCCGCTTCACTCCACAAACATTTCCTGCAAAGTCAATGACTGCCAATATAAAGAGCTGATATTCCTTCTCTATATTCAAAAGGTCAGTTGGAAATAAGGTCAGTATAAAATATTTTACTAAATCCAAACGGCAGTTTGAGAAGTTTTTAAAGACAAATGTTACACTCGGAAGGTTTTTCATATACTCGAGGTGGGGACCGTGAAAACGAACGAGTCCTTTTCCAGGGGACGGCGGCGGTAGGAACGTAGCGGGTGGCCCGATTTATTTGCTGTCGAGTTCATACATACATGCATACATTACATACATCATCGCCTTAATATTCTAAGTAAGTAACCTAAGTATATAAACACTTCTTTATGTCTATATAAACACGTACAAAAAAGCTGAATGGGCATACTAATCCTTCAAATACTCTATAGAATTCGATAAAATGAGAGCATGCTTGATGAGTGAAAGCATTGTTAACGCGACCCAAAAAAGGAAGGCGGCACTTATTCAAGGTGAATGAGGGTAAAACCAATAAATTTTGTCACCACAAAGCATACTTACCGTACCACCATATTGTGGACCTAACTCATGTATATTTTAATCTGTGTAACATAAACTTACCATTCTTTGAAGTGGTCTTGCAATCGTCATTTCCCATAGACATAAGCGAGCATGGGACCATTGCGGCTCCTGAAACTCTTGGTTGCTCCAGCTCAGCTAACACACGATTATCCTTATTATAAGTAAAAAAAAAACAACAATGGTTAGTATTCAAAAATTACCCTTTAGAAAGAAAGAGAAAAAGGCTATATCTCAAACATGCCTTCGCATTGACACTCTTCAGCTAAGTATTCAAATAGAACTTTATTTTCATATATGTACAGTCAAGCCACCATCAAAGCTATTGACTCGATTGAAACTGATGCAAGAATGACGGAACGGGGTTACTAGTCTGGGCGAATTTTCAGGTTAACGTTTCTCTAGGTTGTAGGGTATACATATAATTGATATGAAAGGGAACAGGCGCATACAGATGAACTGGCCAGGCAGGACTCAGATATGATGCCTTACTTGCGACAAGAGTTCACGTTTCGCTAGGAGTGGTGCTCCCTCCCATCCCATATGATAGGAGGTATATTAAGTTTGAGTTTATAGTTGAGTATATAGTTTGTAACATAGAGAAATAATCATCGTAGACCTCCAAGCCCTTAAGGACATATGATCGAGACCATGACCGTCCGTAAGTAGAATGAGCCATTACCGTCCGTCCGTCCGTGTGTCGGTAGTTTTTAGGCCTTAAATTTTGAGCTAGGAGCTTTAAACTTGATATCTGTTCTTTCTAGGTCCCGAAGCAGTACAAGTGTAATTCTTTTTCAAATCCGCCCACTGACACGCCCACTTTACTTGAAATTTGATATGCGATATCCTCGCTTAAGTGCATTGTGATTGACATTTAAAGAAAAGCAAAAACCGCCCACTTGTAGGCGTGGTCATATATAATATGCATTCTAATTAACGGTTTTTATTTGATATATTTGCTTTAAATGCAAAAAACCAGCACCATAGAATATTCGGATATGTGCTAAAGCTGTAAACTCAAATGAATAAATTTTTGCCACCACCCGTGGGGGCGTTTTTAAGTAAAAAAACGAATTTTTAATATAAAACTGCGATTAACACGTGTATACCACATCCGATATAAAATATGATAAAAAAAATTTTATTGAAAAGGGGTGGATGCCACGCCCCTTTTTCAAGGAAGAAGATTCTTAACTGACAAATTCTTAACACAAGTAAAATTGATAGAAACTGAAATTTAACGACCAAGATTTTTCACGCATTTTGGAGCTTGACAAGGGTCAATTGGGATGGCGTATCCAACGATTCGCCTAGGCGGATTGTAACCCCCCCACTAGTTGTATATGAGAAAGGCTAACTCACAATGGAGAGGGTCGAGCAATTGTGCGTGCTCCATACATGTAGCTAGGTCCTGCCTAATTCAAAACCAGAAGAAAAGACTTATTTACTAGGACTCGCCCTTATATCAATTGAATTATGACAGTAATAACGGCATATTCGTCAATTGGAGATCAAGCAGATAAGCTTGGTATCAAATACAACACCTACTGCCGCTGTTGTGGAAATGCAAATGACACTAGGTAAGACTAGGTTCCCGTCCCCGCTCAGCTGAAATACTCTTGGACCTTAGGACCTTTGTAAATTCCTACCGGCGAGGTAGGTAGGATATAAAAAGAGTAATTAAGATTCCGTTAAAGGGGTTATTATTACTCTTATAGTGAGTAAACATTACGCGAGTAACACAACGGATATCGATAAGATGCTGTGAAATTTAAAATTTAAGGAAAATTGCGTAAAATTTTTTATCAGCAGTTGGAGGACTGATGAAATAACTACAATAATTAGCTCTGAGGTTATTAATTTGAGCTTTGAAAAATGTAGTTCCTTTCAAGTGGGCGAGGGAAAGTTATCAAGGAATATCGATGAAACGCTATCTTTATGAGCTTTTTGAAGAAATAGACACAAAACTGTCCACCACGTTTGCAAAATAAATTCCAATGCGAACGAAATAATTAAATGCAGTGACACAGATATTGTTGAACGCTCGATTACAGACCGCCTTAACATTTGGATAAAAGTTGGGGCCGGGGTTGCTAACAACAATCGTTACATAGACGCAACGAAATTGCATTCGAAATTACGGGCGACCAAATCTATTCTTCATTATAAACATAAACTACAAAGAACCACAATTTTTGTATATGTATAAAATATCATACCTGTTCAATTTTTGCCATTATAAGCTCGACCTCGGAGTTTTGGTCTTGGTTTACTGTTGAAGCCCAAGTAACCGATGATGTCGAGGTTGTTGGAACAGAAGTAATGACTTGGCATGCTTGCTTTGTTTTCATTGCAGCAGATAGTTCGAGTTGCAGTTCTTCGCATCTTACTGTTTCCAATGCCACCTGAAGATGAGAAATTTAGAAAAATAAAACATAAAGGAAATACAGATAACATGCAATATTTGTTATAGATATTTTTTTCTTAAAAGAAGATATGTCATCGTTATCCTAAAAAGTTGTGAAAAAGGTTATAATTTTATTTTAATTGTGGTATGAAAATTCTTTGTTTCTTCATTTTTTCCCCATTAAGCCTAGTAAAATTTTGTTCCCATATTAAAATCTCTACGGAAGAAAAAAATTTTTGGAAAGTGGTACGCAGTTGGAATACATAGTTTTTCAGTATCTGTTAATGGGCCGAAAGTGTCCTCTTAATTTTGCCAGTAAAATAACTGTTCAGTTAGGTGAGGTTAGTTTGAAGTGGCAGTCGGGTCCAAAGAAGCCGATACACTTAGTCCTACATGTGTAGGTTCATTGCGATAATCCGTGTATCTGGAAACATAGATTTCACCAAAAGTTACTTTTCGTCACTTGGTATGAAAACAAACTTTGTTGTCTCGTTCGTGCACAGGCCTACATTTTGAAACAATTTTATTGTTTTCATACCAAGTGAACGAATTTCGCCAAAGGTTAAAACGAGAGATGCGAGCGAGATAGTTACGCAGAAAACTCTATTGCCTACTAGTTGAACCATTTCGAGCTACTTATAAAGCGTAAACTTGGGCTAAGATCCCAGAGATCATTATAAAAGAAAGCTCCAAGGTGAAGATTTCGGTTCTTAGAGAGAGCGGGGCATGTGAAGAGAAGGTGAAGACTGTTCTCTTTCTCCTCCTCATTCATGCAACTCATGTAGAAGTCGTTTGAATAGGCACCAAGCCACATTTGCGAGGGAAATTTTGCTGCAATGTCAAGAGCGGAAGTAGGTCAGTGGGAAGGATGACATCGTCTCCAGATATAAGAGCAGTTTCAGTAGCCAGGGAGGAATGTCCGACGATGTCGACGAGCAGAATGATGCGAAAAAGGTGAAAAAGGGCACTTCATCTGCAATGAGTCGAAAGCAACGTAAGCAAAAGGAAAGGTTTTTAGTTTGCAGCTATAAATAAGCTAGGTTTGCAGTCGCTTGAAAAGCGACCAATCTAAAAACCGCAAGCAGAAGTTTTAAGACCCTGTCGAGTATCCAACAGAGCAAACGGCGAGTTTCGATTCGAAAGTGCTATTTGGGAAGACAAACACGAAACAATAGCTCGTGGACACAAGTACACCATCGAACTCGGAATAAATAAAGTGTTTTATTGTGTAATCATAAAACTGAAAATGAGTTGTATTCGACGAACCCCAGGCGAAAACATTAAAGTATATATAATATCACCCTTGCTCCGATATGTATGTATCACTACAGCAGACAAAAGGACCCATCCTACGCTCTCTTTTGTGACAAGCAAAATGTCTGCGACTATTCACAATATAGCTCAAATTAGATGGCAAAATTGGCAGAGCTGCGTCCACACAAAGGCGCTATGGCTATTTATAGATGGCAGCAAATCAGAAAAGCTTATAGCATTAAAAAGGCCATTACTGGCCATATCTAGCCACAAGAATGATAACGGGCCATAACCTGGTGGAAAAACACTCAGCGAAATTGGGAATCACTAACACCAACTACATTTTCAGAGAATGTCATGATCCAGAAGCGGAAGAAGATAACACTTCCTCTGCCAGCCAGTGTCCAGGTGGCAGCAGACAACCTTTTCGACTTCTGGGCCAATACTTCTTCGAGGAGCTGAATGGGCTTGCATGTACAGCGGTATTCTAAATTTCAGCAAGGTGTCCGTCTGATACAAGTTTCTCTTCAAATCTCAGGATACTTCAACTGACTAAGGGCCGATTTCACAGTGGCAACTTAAGTAAAACTTAAGTTGAGAACTCTTCAATACTCAGCCTCTGTTCCGATTCCGCTGGCGGTTTTGCATATTAGCCGTAAGCTCCTAGAAAATGCTGTCAAAACAATTTTGTTTTGTAATTTTTGAAACATTCAATAAAAAATTTCAATGCATCGTGTTGGTTTTAAGCTTTTTCCATTCCTTATTGTTACATTTACTTGTTTTTCATCAAAATTAAATTAATTTGCATTGTTTTTTGTGAAAAACTTAAGTCGCCAATGTTGGTGACTTAAGTGTGTGATTGAATAAAAGTCAATGTGAAAACGGAATTTTATCCTGAGTGAGTAAAGTGTCAGAACCTTTACTTGAGTTTCGACGGTGAAATCGGTCCTAAGTATCGTAGTTAAATTAAAATCTTTATTCCTTATAGGTTGTCTCCATGGGGTGACGCTAGGGCCCCTGGTAGGCCTATGTGAGCTGGTGGTTTTGTTGCCAGCAACCCTTACCTAACTTAACCTAACCTAATGTCGTCCGGACTTCAGTCCGAACACTGAAAGGACACTGTCTCCTAAGGAAACACGCAAATAGACTCTGGCTGTCAGGTTCGTATATTTGGCGTTTATTCAATTTAAATAAATAAATAGAGTGGCGCAACAGCTCGAGGTGAACCAGGGCCAACTTCTCAACAATGTATGCTGGTGTGTTAATTTCTTTACAAACAAGGGGACCTACAATTTTTTGCCGAATCCGAACGGCACTTTGAGAAGTTTTTCAAGACAATTAATACTCTCGGAGGGCTTGTCAAACCCTCGCGGAGGTGGGGACCGTGAAAAAGAACAAGTCTTTTTTTTTCAGGTGACGATGGCAGGATTCGAACCCAGACCTCCGGCGTAGTAAGCACACACACTAACCACTACGCCACGGCACCCCACCAATTCAATTAACCATGTTTAAAAATTCACTGACTGCGTTAAAGGTGACAACTTCTCCAAAGACACAATCGTCAAGACCTTCTGTTGCTGTCTCTGCTTTACCAGGGAGATTGTTATGGTTGTTTGCAACCTCATGCCTACACAGCCTCGTAAGCAAAACCATCACCATATACTCTGACAGCCAAGCGGCCATTAAAGGCTTCTTCTTCTTCAAGGGCTGTGAAACTATGCAGGGAAATTCTGGACGATCTATCACTTGTCAACACTGTACAGCCTTTAGCTGTCCCAATGAATCCTTTGCGTCCGTCACGTTGAAGTATTCAACTGACAAATCTGTTAAATATACACGTTCTTATGGGAAGCAACGTACGACATGCATTTTTTCTATGGACCGCTTTCCATAAGAACGTGTGCAGTCAATTTAGTTGTCAGTTGTGCATTTCAACGTGACGGATGCAACGGATTCATTGGGCTGAAGGCTTAACTCTGTATTGGATGCCAGGTCACGCCGATATCCCGGGATATGAAAAAACGGACAAGCATGCGAAATCTGGGTCATTTCGTGCTCAGAATTCCGCTGAGCACGAAAGCACGCCGAATAGCAGAATCCTTGAGTAGAAGCAACCTACTTTGGATAGAACTTGGTGCGTGCAGATACACAAGCGAGCTATGGCCAGCGGTAAACAAAAAGAGATCATTATTTTTGATCGGACTAGCCCACAGGAAAGATACCCGAGGACTCACGGGAATCTTTAGGGGGCACTTATTATCCCTATGGGGCTAGGAATACTGCATAACGATTACTGCAGAAGCTGCAGGGACATTGAAGAACTTGAGTCTGTGCGTTACCTGCTATGCGAATGCCCAGCCCTAAACAGCACTAGGCATAGTACCCTCGGCAGTTATTTCTTCAACGAGCTCGAAGATCTAAGTAATGCAGATGAAAAGGACTTCCTAAGCTTTGTACACAAATCCGGATGGGTTCAAGAGGGCGGCACTCTGAGCTTTTAACCGCGGTATATTTCTGTTTTCATGACAGGTGTTAAGAAGGTTCGCAAATGGACACAATGGACGATCGAAATGAGCTGTGACTATTGTCACAAGCGTAAGGGCACCCATCAACCTAGCCTAAGGTTTTTTTTTTCTCTCTTGAATGTAACTTAAATTAGTTTTCCAAAGGTCGTTAGTATCTACCACTTAAAATAATATTTCATTTTATAATTTATAAAAAGTCATGAAACATTCTCGGGGTTACTGTTTTACGAACAAGTGATTAGTATTTCAAGGTTTGATATAAATTTAAACTAGTGTGGTGATTAAATTAGTGTATTGAATCTATCTATAATTTTTCTAGATAAATAAACCCATTTACATAAATAACGCAGATATATTGTAAGTTTATATTCTGCGATTTCATTATTTTCGGAAATTTATGAACAGCTGAGATTGACAGCCGCCCTCCCGTGACAGTCAATGTACGCAAAAGCGTTCTGAGGTATATACTATTTACAAAGAAAGTTGAACACTTTTATTTTGATTGTCCTTAAATTTTATGTAAACTTAGCTTAGAATGGTCAGGCCAAAGTAACTTCGTTATCCTTCCCGGATATTCCTTAAAGGTAACTATAGGTACATTTGACATTGAATCAAATGGGACAGTTTAAAATAAAACTTTTTTAATACTACGGTAACTAACATTTATTTTTTTCCTTCTTTGATTGTAATGTAGGTATACCAATAAACAATATTTATTTACTTATATTCCCTCCTGCGCTCTATGTAAATGTGGGAATATGTAGGTAGGCAAGTAAAATTTTATGTACAAAAGAAAAAGTATTTTTCTAACATATACACATACCTTTTTCTCCAATTCTCGCGCTTTCGAGTTTAAATTTTCAACTAGTTCGTTATCACATTTTCCACTAATATCATAGTTGCGAATTTGTTTGAGGGTATCCTAAAAGTTTACACACATTGTAAGAGGGTCCAAAATATCAGAAATATAGAGCAAACTTTGTGCTCTTGGTTAAATCTTTTACCTTATGCGCCTTTTCGATGTCTGCACGTCTTGCCTCGGCCTCACGCAGCTGATGACTTAAGGAATCTAGCATGTCTGAGCCCTCTATTCGGTACCTTTTGTGAAGCATCACCCTATAAGGTTTTTAGGAGGCAACACAATTTGAGCAACAGTTTTTTTTTCATTAAAAAGATGGGTGAAAAAATTTAACACTTATATTTTTGGAGGTATTCAAGGTGCAAAATATACGAAATTTAGTTCATAATCAAATAAACATATTTTTTCAAATAAGAAAAGGCGTTTATAAGTATTTAAATTGGCAAAAGAATACGAATTCACTTAGGTATTGAGGGGATGTATCGTTAGGCAAAATTATATTTTGCATATATACACAGAAAATTGCAACTTTGGTCACTGGAACTGGAACACATTTTTTTTTCGTCATGCATATTGAGGTACACACTATTTCAACTCATCACTAAAAAAGGAACAAAATAACTTCTTTTAAGGAATACATAAATTGGAAATACATTTAATAAATATATTTTTGCACTTTTTACGGAAAGATTTTTAATGTCATCGTCAGGCCAATTTACATGTAGGATTGCAACCTTAATCTCGAATTTTTAATTTCGTTAATTTATACTTAGTATATACCTTTAGTATAAGGCTCTAAAGATGCATTTCTTCATTAGATTCTATGCATCAGAAGTTTTTGACAACTAGTAAATTTAAACAACGTTTTTCTTTAGCTCTATGAGAGCAATAAATTAGTCAATCTTTCGTCTAAAAAGTAATCGATTTTTCATTAGAAAATACACTTTGAGTGTAGAGAAAGTATGCAAAACGAAATGTACTCCGGTTTTTTGCTAATTAATGCGCATGTTCGCTACAAAATAGCAGAGATGTTATTTGAGCTTGAACTAGGAGTGTACATACTCGTATCCTCATTTTATCTACTGTAGATTGTACCTATAGATAAGTAAGTATATCTACCTTATCTGGACTTAGTCTAAACGTGGCGGTTTTATCAACTGCTGGCATAATATCCTTTGATCGTTACCGTAGGTAATTTTTGACTAATTCAAATTTTTCGGAGACAGAGTATTGAATTGATTGTTGGAGAAACGACAAAACCTGTAAACCTTTAACCTTTAAGCCTTTATTACAATGGCTGCCAGAGAGTGCGTAATACGCTTTCATACTTATAAAAATTGCACCGAGCTCAGAGAGGTTTTTTATGGTTACAAAGCAGTTTAAAACTTAGTTTTAATACCCTACCCCGGGTATATTGATATTAATGCAGAGTTTCTAACGAGAGTGATTTAATCACCGTAGAACCTTAAGAACATAAAAGCAACAATTAAGTCTATGCCACAAATGTTTCACTACAGGCGTGATGGTTAGATCATCAGGTGGGCACCATCACGCCCTGCCTAATACACCACTTCCACTCGTTTTACGCGGGGTTTAAAGAAACCTCAACAGAAATTTTATGTGAAGTTTAAGGATCAGCGAATCTTCGTTTGAAGATGTCAAGCTGAGGATTCAAATATACACATACATAATTTCATGGCTTTTACTGGCAATTTGCTATTTGCCTGGTTTCAATGCTAATTTATGCAACTTAAACATTCACCAAGTCACGGGTTGTTTAACATCATATTCATTCAATTTGAATCCTCAGGTTGACATCTTCAAACGAAGAATCGCTGATCCTTAAACCTCACATTAAATTTCTGTTGAGGTGTCTTTAAACGCCGCGTAAAACGAGTGAAGGTTGTTTATTGGGCAGGGCATGGTAGTGCCTAACTGGTGATCTAACTATCAAGCCTGTAGTGAAACACTTAGGGCAGAGACTAAATTGTTTCTATTATACTTTCAAAAGCCCTACATAGTTAAACAAGGCGGAGGAATCTAAATTTTAGTGCGCAAAAGGGCCAACTTGACCATGGCCACTATTACGATGTTAGATCTTTAAAAACTGGAGGTTTTGAACTCCGCCCACTTTTACGGAACTAAAAATTAAATAAATGAATAGAGTGGCGCAACAGCTCGTGGTGAACCAGGGCCAACTTCTCAGCAATGAATGCTATGCGCGTTAATTTCTTCACATACGAGGAGCACTACAACTTTTTGCCATACGAACAGTACTTTGAGAGGTTTTTCAGAAAAATTATACTCTCGGAGGGCTTGTCAGACGCTCGCAGAGGTGGGGACCGTGAAAAGGAACGAGTCTTTTTTCAGGTGACGGTGGTAGGATTCAAACCCAGACTTCCGGCGTAGTAAGCATACACACTAACCACTACGCCACGACACACAAGAAAAAACTGTTTTTCCGCATATGTTTCCGCTTTTAAAACATTTCCTTCCTACGATTTAGTTCTTAGTCCAAGCCCACGTTCGGGGACATGGCCCATACAAAAAATTTCTTACAATATATGAATTCAGGCCGAAAAACTTAAAAAACTTCGATGTTACTGGTGTTACAGAACTAAGCCCTCAGCCCAATGAATGCGTTACGTCCGTCATGTCGAAGTACACAGCTGGTAGCTCAGTGAAACTCCCACGTTCGTATGGGAAGCAATGTACGTCACGCACTTCTACCATGGGCCGCTTCTCATGAGAACGTGTACATTTAACCGAGTTGTCAGTTGTGTACTTCGACGTGACGGACGCAACGGATTCATTGTGGCTTCACGATCAGCCTCTCCTACGCAATTCATAATCTGCAAATAATCAAAAGAAGTGTGCACTGGTACCTCTCCCCTTTCACTCTTTTTCTAATCCTTTCCAATCGTGACTCGTGAGATGTGAAATAACAGTAAAATGGTAGGCAATACGCATGAATGAAAGAATATAAAGATTACCTTACACGCATGTTGTGACACTTGTTGGCCATGCCTAACTGTAAATATGACATCATGAGAGTTTACTGTCTATTCGTAAAAAAAGTCCGTTTGTTTACACCACAATCTGTACTGGCCAATCACAGCTCATGAATCTTTTTTTCATAAACTCCGATGATGAGGCTGCGCTGTGAATGAACTGTTTTTTCTCAAAATGATGTAATCTTATGGTCTGTGATTTGTGGGCCATCCTGCCATCGTCACCTGAAAAAAAAAAACTTCTTTTCCACGGCGCCCACCTCCGCGAGGGTCTAACAAGCCCTCCGAAAGTATCATTTGTCTTGAAAAACTTTTCAAAGTGCCGTTTGGATTCGGCAAAAAATTGTAGATCCCCTTGTATGTAAAGAAATTAACACACCAGCATACATTGTTGAGAAGTTGGCCCTGGTTCACCTCGAGCTGTTGCGCCACTCTATTTATTTATGATTTAGTTTAGGGCAGTTACTCGCACCCACATTCGCGAGTAAGCCTTGCTAATTCATCGAGACTATATCGAACGAGACCGTTGGAGGTAGGACTACGCACGGCCAATCCTCATCAGACAAACCTTGCTAATTCATCGAGACTATATCGAACGAGACCGTTGGAGGTAGGACTACGCACGGCCAATCCTCATCAGACAAACCTTGCTAATTCATCGAGACTATATCGAACGAGACCGTTGGAGGTAGGACTACGCACGGCCAATCCTCATAGTACATG
Organism: Neoascia interrupta; assembly: GCA_947623515.1. Taxonomy (NCBI): domain Eukaryota; kingdom Metazoa; phylum Arthropoda; class Insecta; order Diptera; family Syrphidae; genus Neoascia; species Neoascia interrupta. Next base: position 94,654,454 of record OX392464.1, on the reverse strand, counting down.
TAAAGGTTTTTTGGGTCTCAAGCACTAAACTCACAACAAAAAATTAAGGGAAAGAATCCTTCCAGCGCCATCTAGCATCAAAGTCATTTAGAGAAGAAGAAGAAAGAAAAGCGAATAAAAATCATGTAGGACTATTTAGAGCCGGTTTTTCAGTGCGTGATCATCCGAGTTTTCGAGTTAAACTGAGATTTATCCCAGAAATGAGTTTTGAGTGAATTTAGATCTGAATTTAGGATTTCGGCTTAACTCACTAAAGGCGAATTTTTCAGTGCGAGTTTCGGAATTAAACTAAGATTAACACCAGAAATGAGTTTTTCGGTGAATTAAGATTTGGGGTTAATCTCGGCCAAATTTGGTGAGTTTGTCCGGGATCAACTCTGGTTAACAGTTTTTCTGTGTGAAATGTCAGTGGTTTTTGTCTTGTTTTTCTGTGGGAATGGAGAGCTGGAAGAGTCAATAATTTCGACAGTCGAAGAATTTGACAACTTAGCTGACGGAGTTAGTTCTACACTGAAAAACTGTTCGCTGGATTGACTCAAGATTCGTTTTGTTCCGGAATTAAAAGGCCTTGGTTTAAGCTGGGACACAAATTACTGAATAACTAGATATTCAACTTGCGTCCCTCTTACCCTCCAACACCCATTTGTTTACGTTTTTTATACAGCCTTTAAAGCTTTTTTAAATCACGAAATCATGAATTTACTCACATTTGTAAACACATTTGTAAACAAACGGAGAATAGGTAAATTCATCAATTTCAGCTTGTGGGCAAAGCTTTAACATGTCCGAAGTTGAATATAAAATAGATATTCAGTAATTTATGGCTGGGCTTAACTCAGCACTGAAAAACTGTCCCTTAGTATAACATAATATTCGCAGGAATCTTAATGTTGAGCAGCTACTTTTCCGAGTGTAACAAGCGATTCTCCATTGGTTTGACCACGTTGTTCGCGTACACCCTGATTGACTGCCTAGTAGAGCTGTGTCAATCGTGATTGATTCCATCCTTTTGACCCGTTCCTCTAAAAGTATTGGTGATTGCAATCCCGGTTGGGCAAACCAATCGTTTCTAATATCAATCCTCTTTCCCATTCAAATGAACTAAACGAATGAAATCGGTACGAACCAATACTTTTCTCTCTCCATTATCTTTGGTCAAATGAGCGAAACGATCGAGAAAGGGTCATTTCAATATTAACACGTTCCATTCCTACATCGATGAACGTAGCGAAACTGCTACGAGATTTCGAAAAATGTGTATCTGCCGCGCACACGCTGTCTGCTGCTAAAGTGCTAAGCCAATCCGGATTGAACGGAGGAAAGGTGATTGACTTTGGATCGATGACTGAAAGAAGAACGAAATCGGTAAGAACGATGATGGTTGAAAAAGGAACGATTGAATGATTGACTGAAAAGATCGGGTCCTTTTTCAAATCAATCCTGGATCGATTCGATCCGGGAAAATGAACGATTGACACAGCTCTAATGCCTAGATAAGACATGCTAGTCGAGATGCGCATCGGTCCCACCCTCGTGGGCCAAGAAACAGGTGGTGGAAGGTCCCTGAGAAGGATCGGGAACTATGGAAGGACAAGGAAAAAAACTACGGTGCTTACTTGAACAATCAATCACGAATAGACACTTTATCAAGCAGACTTCCGATTGAATAAAAATCAAGACATTTCGATTTAGCTTCAAGCATACACACAACAAGCAACTTACACGCTTGATGAGATATTGACGAGTTTATATGCCGCTTAAACGGCAACCCCACAAGCGGCCATTAGGAATGCAGTAGACTGGGAAGGTGATTATCCATAACTTCAGACCATAACCTCGGCTACGTGGCGAAGAATACTTCTGCAGGATGTTTCATAAGCTAAAAAGGAAACCTAAGTTATGCTGACCATTTTATTGGGCCAGAAAAAACCAATAGAAGGGACAAGTCATCCTGTGATAGTCTTTCTCTATCTCATTGGTGGAATTTTGCTCGCCAGCTAAGGGCCGGTTTATCAGTGCTGAGTAAAGCCGCCCAGCTTAAACCAAGATCTGTTTATCCCACAACAAAATGAATAGTTAACTAAGCGAACTGTTTTTTAGTGCCGTCAGTAAAGTTGTCAAAATCTTCGACTCTCGAAATTTTGTTATTCTTGGGTTTTGGGTGTGTGCTGGCATGTTGGTCGCCATCCTCAGCTCATTGGAGGGCGCGGGTTCTTTACCCTCGCTCAAATCATGCCTGTCTTAGAATGGAGCTTTTCACCAAAATGTCACTTTTAGTCACTTGGTATGAAAACAAACTTCTTTATCTCGTTCGCACACAGGCCTACCCTTTGCAACCATTTTATTGTTTTCATACCAAGTGAACGGATTTTACCAAAGGTTAGAACGAGAGATGCGAGCGAGATAATTTCTTGAAAACTCTATTGCATCAACAGTGGTATGAAGCATGGCCAGGTTCACATAGAAAAAGACAGGAAAAGAAGTTCGAGTTACTTTTCACAGAAAAACACACAAAGCCACTGACATTTCACATAGAAAAACATTCAAAGAAGTTCACCACAGTTTATCCGGGATTAACTCACCAAATTGGCTGGTTCAGCCGAGATTGATCCCGAATAGATATTCTTTGAAAAATTCATTTCTTTTCTAGAGTTAACCAGTTAAATCGGAAACTAGGATGATCTAACACTAAAAAAATTGGTCCCGAGAAGATTAAATTTATGATTTCTGTAGAGCCCAGGCGTAAAAGAGCTTATTTCGTCGAACAGATAAACACTTGCTATGGGAATAAAACCAACACAAAATCTGTATAAAAAACAAGTTTTTATTAAGTCTCAAGGCCAAAATTTAAACTTTGTGCTAAACTTTCGGAATGCATTAATAATAATCCGGAACAGGAGCTGATGCAATTTTTATAAAGTCGGAATAGGAAATGTGACTTTTATTTTTTATATTAGCTTCTCGAAATATATTCTCTACCTGCAAAAAAGAAAAAAGAAGTTTTACGGAAAAAAATTTTAAATCAAAAAAATAAATTACCTCACGCACTGACAAGCCCTCTCCCCAAGATTGCATTAGATGCGCTAGTTGCTTTGTTGGGATAGTGCCTTTTCCTTCATGATCCATCGCCTTAAAAGCGGCGATAACTTCATCGGGCAAATTTTCAACTTTCGAGTGCCTGTGCATTGTCTCCAGGAAATCTGCGAAGCTCATCTTACCACCATAATTTTTCAAATAGGCAACAAGTTCCTGAACAGTTGGAGAAAAGCCCAATGAACGCATAATGAGCGTCAGCTCATCTAAGTTTGTTATTTGCCTTGAATGGACAAATAAATAAAAACACTCGCGGAATTCTAAGAGCAAAGAGACCAAATATCAATTATTGCATAAAAGGTTTAAAAAGCATAATGGGAAATATATTAAGAAAAGTAGTTTCTAAACATTTTCCTTTATACTTGTTTTGCCTCAATTTCCCAAGATCCCAGCCCAGGTACCAAGTTTCCGGTAACTAGCAAAAACACAAGAGCCCTAAGAATTGATGACACACGCCCAGACGGACGGACTTGGCTCATTCGTCTTACAATTCGTAATTCGGTCTTGATCAGATCGAACGCTTTTAGGGTTGAATACAATAAGAATGAAAAGAAAAAAGCTGCTCACTTACCGTCAATATCCTGCTCCTTAAAGTGAAGTGCCTGAAGTGAAAGAAAAAAATCAAGGTTTTTATGTAATGAAACAAAAAAAAAAAAAAAAACTATCACTAGCGATCATCACTAACGATCATCACTAAATTTATATTTTAAACCTTTTAATAAGTATAATAATTTGATTGATCAAATATTAATAAATAGAAATTAGTAGAAATTAGAAATTAATTGCGCGCGAGACCTGATTCCCGGTGCTCCTCTACTGCGCCGTCCCTGCAGGGTGGATTCGAAGATTTTCGGGGTCGGGGTGTTGGTGCCCATCCGCTTTCGATGACCCAGCCATTATAGCCTTTTTATTTTGACTCTTCTAGCTAGGTCCGTGTCGCTGTACAGGTTGATGTTATGTCATTTCCTCCACTCTCAGTCTATGCAGACGGGAAATCATAATACAGTTAAGACTAAGATATCTAATACTTAACCCTCTGTCTGGGCCGTACACCAATGATCGGACTATAAGGAGACAGCCAACTTTGGAACCTGTCTGCAAAAGACCGCCAAAAACATTCACGAGCACAGAATCTCCCTTACAGCCGACAGTCAGTGGTAGCTTGGGGTAAAAAAATGGTCTAATTACTGCCCTTCACCTGGATATGACTTAGAAGGTGTTTATAATGAAGGCAGGTAAACTCGGGCACGAATCGAAGAAGAAATTTAGGCCAATCAGTGTTACCTCCGTTTTTAAAACCCTTGGTTTTACCATGCCCGATACACATAATTGAAGTTTTCTAGGGTCATGGCCATTTCCAGCCTGCTAACCTCAAGGGTAGTCAATGGATAGTTTTTTTGCTCGTAACAAGCATTAAGGTGCATGCACACTGGGCAACTGCGATTCCACCCAATGTTCGCAAATGTTACAAAAAACCATCGGAAAGAAGGAAAGCACAGTTTCATACGATTCACACCCAGGCTAGAATGTCAGCCAGCGTTTAGGAAAGGCGTAAGCCTTACGAAACTGAAAAGGCTGCAAAATACAGGCAGTATAAATTGATGCTCTTACGGTGTTCCTGGAGCTTAAGCCTCTTGACCTAAAAAGCGAAAAAACCGTCTGTCCTCCGAGCGGAAATTTTCGCTATCCTATTGGCTATGCGCTATATTGCGACTAACACGTGGAGGGCAATAAGCATATGCAGAGGCATATGCAGACAAACCGACTACCTCCGGAAATCTGTAAGGGGTTTGCGTTTTTCCTTGCACTTTCGTTTTTCCTTGACTACAAACTTCTTGTCGACGTCTTTTGCTAAACACTTGAATGTGTTAGGCATAATAAACGACTGACATCAAATACAAGTAAAATTTCGAGAAAGACTTCCGTACCAGAGCTCAGTGGAAGAGGGAGAAAGTAATAAAGAACTTTGTCGTGGTCATTACACGGGGCCGGGGTCACTGATCAGACTTTAAGAGATAGCCAAATCGGTTAAAGAACTCTCTTTTTGCCCCCAAGCTTTCACTGACTTTCACTGGGGACTGCATATGTGTTCGGTGCTTTGCCTGGCACACTACTACACTCTCAGCTGACGGGTGTTTCACAGACAGGAAATCAAAGGCAAATCCAGGCAATGGCAGATTCCACTACGTTCCGTTTTTTGCGGACTTAAGCGGGCAGTGGGTTGCAGAGTTGGCTATTTCTTTATAGTCTGATCAGTTGCCGGGTCATACTCGGAGACACAGAAACTTTGAATTTTATACCGCCTTCCAGATTTCGATAGGGGTTTCAGACGGAATGAAGGGCTATCCGCAAGACATGCACACAACTAGGACCAACAGTCAAAAATTTTATTTTGACAATGTTGCAGGTCTCTACATATTCCTCTATTCGCCACCGGGGATCTGCCTTCAATAGCCAATACAGTTGTTTGAGCTTTGACGTTTCAGTATTTGACACCTACCTCACACAAACTTTGCATGGATTGTTGTTCGTATAAATTTATTTATTTACTCACGGTTTCAGCGCGGTTGTTTTTTTTATTAAATTTGTGTCTAAATGAGGTCTCAATATTCACACCCAAAAAAATGTTAAACGCGTTGCGATGTACTAAAAAAATCCACCCTTACAAGCCGGGCACAATGTGTGTCTGTGGCTGTGTCTTGCACCTAAATCAGAGACACAGCGAGATACCCATTAAGTCGCTATATACGTGTTCCCGTAAGCTGACCTGCGAGACACAGATACAGATACTCATTCTGTCCCAGCTATTAAGGCCGCGCGCAGAATAGTGGATGTTGATGTGTCTGAGCATGTGGATGTTGTTGATGCAGATGTTGCCTATTGCGCACAAAATAGAGTTTTCCTGTACAATTCCAACGATAATTCGCTACTCCCACACAATAAAAATTCATTTCCAAAAACCTTTTTTCAGATTCGCGTTATAAAGGCGAAGAAATTTAATTTAATTCATCATTGAGTTTTTGATTCTGTGAAGCGAAATAACGCAAAAGACAACAGAAAAACAAAAGGTCAAATATGTTGATGGGATTTCAGTCCACAAAGTTCAAAGTAGACCAACTTAATCAACATCAACAACCAGCGTCAACGTCAACATCAACTATTCTGTTTCGAGCTTTAACAAAGTCCAAACATTGGATTGTGATTGTTTGAATAACTTAAATGTAAAACATGAAGTTTTAATTCATTGAATTTCCATTTCCATGAAAACAATTATATAAAACAGTGGCTAAACGTATCATTTATGGCCTGTGGCCCTCATTGCGTAAATTTACAGACGACAGTCGTCCGCGCACCATAGCACTAAACGCTATCGTCAAAAGTTTTCTTCACGGAACACTTTCGCTATCGTGTCGTCATCGCTCTCGTTTCGGTAAGTTTCGATAAGTTTTCTTCTGTCAGAATCAGAGGTGGCAGAAACGTGACTTTTTTTGATATCCTACGTTTTTTACGTCTGCTACATAAATGAAGTAGTTAATGTAGTTAAATGTAGTTATATTAGTTAAACGTAGCAGACGTAGCAAAAAGACGTCAAAATGACAAAATGTCAACGCAACACCGAATTGTAAATTCAAATTGCTTTTTCAAATTGCTGTAGACGCATCGGGGGTGGCGTGGCGTAGTGTGTGCCTACTACTTCGGAGGTCTGGGTTCGAATCGTCACCTGGAAAAAAGACTCGGTCTTTTTCACGGCCCCCACCTCCGCGAGGGTCTGACAAACCCTCCGAGAGTAACAATTGCCTTGAAAAAAAACTTCACCTCGAGCTGTTGCGCCACTCTATTTTTTTATTTATAGACGCATCGCCATTTGTCTTTTACTAAATTTCAATCTGATTGATTTTGCTCATAGGCTACACATTCAGCTCTTTTCACGACTTTCAGTGTTTTCACCCGGTTATTATTCTTTAATTCTTTTGGAAATTTAGCATTTTGACGTGTAACAAATGTAGGTAGTTAATGAAACAAATTAGAGGCGTAGTTTACCAATTAACTACGCGTAGTTAATCGAGTGGATTACCTGGCTTATTCTACTCTGCCATCACTGGTCAGAAACATGAATGAAAGAGTATAAAAGCTACGCCATACGCATGTTGTGACATTTGTTCGGCTAAAGTAAGTTAAAATCTGATGGCATAGGTTTGTTTGGTACATTTTATTTTCTTCATATGCCATAATTATGTTCTGTGATTTGTGTGTCAGAATGAAAGAGGTGGAAATTTAAAAACTTTCGACAGAATTGGCTCTATAGAGGACAGTAAGTGACGATTGGGTTGGGAGGGATGTGTTGAATTTATTTTCACTTTCAATAAGAACAAATACGCATCAAAGTAACATTTTTAATATAAAATGCGAGGGAAATGATACCTATTTTGCTATCGTTCTATCGCCATCAACAAGACGATAGTACTTGACAGATTGATTTTTTCGCTGCATTTGCACATACAAATTGCACAAATTTATTTTGTGCAATTTTATTTTATTTTAATTTTTTTTATTAAACCATACGATTTTTGACAGATTAAATTAATTTTCGACCTAAGTCCTTGTTTGGCAGTCATAAATTACTGAATAACTAGATATTCAACTTCGAACATGTAAAAGCTTTGCCCACAAGCTGAAATTGAGGAATTTACCCATCCGCCGACATTTGTTTACAAATGTGAGTAAATTCATCAATTGGTCATTTCCATGCAATTTCGTTTTGGAGCTTTTACATCAGCTGATCGAGTAAAGTAAATTGTTGTTGTATCTTCTTACACGTATTCACCGATACCGAATTTTAATGGGTGTTGGAGGGTAAGAGGGACGCAAGTTGAATATCTAGTTATTCAGTAATTTATGGCAAAGTCTATCTTCCCTGCTTTTATCATGCTGACACAATGGTCGGTGTAATGAGGAAAAAGTGGAAAGAAAGCAACTATCATACGGGCAATAAAACGAGGATTAGCGGGAGACGATTTATAATAAATTCCAAAGTGGTTCCACCTAAAGCTGTGACAATCTTGATTGATTGGATCCTTTGGACCCGTTCCTCTAAAAGTATTGGTGATTGCAATCCCGGTTGGGCAAACCAATCGTTCCTAATATCAATCCTCTTTCCCGTGCAAATGAACGAAACGAAAGTATGGCTTTGGATCGACGACTGTAAGAAGAACGAAATCGGTAAGAACGATGATGGTTGAAGTAAAAACGAATGAATGATTGACTGAAAAGATCGGATCCTTTTTCAAATCAATTCTGGATCGATTAGATACCGGAAAAAGAACGACTGACACAGCTCTCCAGAGACACTTGACAAAGTCCACCAGATAAATACTAGATTAATTTGATATGTGCACCTTTTTTCTGTCATATTGGCTCTCAAAAGAGAGTTGCGATGTCATTTTCCAGGAGCGAAAAAAGATTAACATCCCAACAGAAATCCTAATTCTGACAGATGTCATATGTGTACAGTTCGGTGTCCTTTTCGATTCTCAAACTTTTGGAAAGTTTGGAAAAGTGTGAATGAGATTTATGGGGGAATTATTTTTAATCGTTTGCCGAGGATTTCAATTTTTATGATTAATCGCGTTGTTTGTAGAGGATCTAATGAAAATTTGTATTAATCGTGGATTAGTGGCAGGTCGAAACATGGTATTATGCTTTGTGATTTGTCGACCGAGCGTTCCATGAAGCCGAAGCATGTTTGTGATTCGGACTTTAAAATAGATTCTCATCGGAGGAAAGTAAGGGCTACGCGATCTGCATTATACAATGTTCAATAATTATACTATCAATAAGTACACACATCCATAGATCAAGTAGGCACATTATGCTTAATGTAGATACATTATTATGTACGTAATGTACCTACATTCATGCAAATTATGTACATTTTCGTTGTACATTTGCGCAAAACTTTTAACTGTTCATACGCCATATACTATCGATACCTGTAGTACTACCACAACTCCGAAATTGTGCCAGTAAATAAGAGGAAAAAACATGTGTAGATATGGTATGCCTACATGTTTCAGCTTTTTTCTTAGCTTGTTTCTTACATTAATATAAAATTTCTTACCATTTTCAAACGAATAAGAAAACCTCAAACAAAAAAAATAAATAGATCAACAAACAAAAGAAAACAAGACAAAAAATATACGCACATAGATTATGAGCAAAGTAGAGTCCAAGGTCGGTGTAGAATATTTAGACCCGTTCCAGGCAAAACGCTAGGCTAGCAAGAAGAAAGGAGAAATAACATTTAGTGACAGCAGTTAGCGCAAATGTGTGACAGAAGAACATCCGGAACAGATTGTGCCGAAAAAGTTATTAAATTTTGTTGTCAAAAAAGTCTGAAGTTGTTCTGATACTCAACTTGACAAATTTTATAGCTCTTATTAGATTTTTATTACAAAATATGGAAAAGGTTTTGAGAAATATAGCCTGGATAATAAGTGTCTGTTAAGCCGCGTTGTCGCAAGGAACAGGAATAGAAACAGAATCTCATGCAATAGGAATAGAAACAGAAACAGCGCCGTTTTAAGAATTAGCTCCAGAATCAGCGACGTAAAATTGCTCTACAGCAACGCAAACAGAAACAACTCGAGAGGACTGTTTTCTGGAACAGAAAATCAAACGTTGCTGTTGCATAGCAACCTTTGCTTATGTTTGAGCGAGCAGCCGCCATTGGCGAGCGGCTCTCTTTTGCTTTTGACATATATCGAAAATTCGATTGTCAAATGTCAACAAATAATTTTAATTGTTTTGTTTTGGTTTTGGGTGCGCAAGGAGCAACACAAAAAGAAAACTACCAGCTCACAAATTTTAAGGCAGGTAATTACAATTCTAAAAAGTAATTTAAATAAACTTATATTGGACGAAGTAACCCGCAGTTTTTCCAGCTTATCCTCTTCCCCTTTTTTCCCCTCGCTGTAGGCAAACGTAGGGATCGCAGTCGTCGTGGCCAAAAGTTGGTCAGCTATACTGAAGTCCAAGCAATGGTATCGGTAGGTATGCATTTGAGAAACAATAAATTGTTTAATTTATTTTATTAACTACACAAATCATTCATAGGCCACGAACGAAAAATGGTTTCAGAAAGGAACCAAAAACCGACGCATCAAGGGAAAAACAAAGTAATCGGAGAATAAACCACCTGAGACGAATGGAACAAGAAGAAAAGCTAATGCTGCAAGATTTAACAGATCTTGGGAACGAGAACACGAACTCCGTGCTGGGTAATGGCGTGGAAGTGCGTAGTGTCATATAAGCCTTGTTGTAATTATGTGGAATAAATATTTTTTCAATACTGGACCCCGTTTTTGATTTTAGTGGACTGTTTTGTGCATGCGTTGTATGAAATTTATCGCATGTGGCATAAAAAGAAGACAGGCAGACTAGCGGATCAATTTATGAGACTGTCGCGTCTTTCTACGAATAGTGTATTATTATTGGTGATTGTTGTGAGTGTACAAAAAGTATGCTTTTTGTCAAAAAGTTTTGCCGATAAATCATACGTTTTCAGTGACAATTATTTGACAGCTCTCGCTGAAATTATTTTCAGTTCCTGTTTCTTGTTGCAGCAACTGAAACAGAATCACTGACGTAACGGAGCTATTTTCTGTTCCTGTTCCTTGTGACAACGCGGCTTTAGTACAGATCCTAAGTTTTGCATCACTTTGTTCCCGAAGCCAACATTAAGCTCAAAAACAGATGTGCAGAAAATTTCGTACAGCACAAATGAATTATACAGGCTCTTAAGAGGCAGGCAAACCAAACTATAGCAATGACTGCACGATGGGTTTAGCAGTTAACGAGGGCAAAACCAAGTATATGCTGTCATCAAGAAAAGACACCAAACACCGTCGTCTTGGACAAAACACCACCATCGACAGCGATAACTTTGAGGTAGTTAGAGACTTTGTCTACCTGGGTTCCGCTATCAAAGCAGACAATGACACCACCGCTGAAATCAAACGAAGGATAACTCTTCGCCAATCGCTGTTTCTTTGGGCTAAGAAGGCAATTGAGTATAAAGTGTCCATGTATAAGACCCTCATCCAGTATGCCAGCCAGCCCTGCTTTACTGTGCTGAAGCATGGACCCTGTCAAAATGGGATGAAAACACTTTAGGCTATTTCGAGAGGAAAATTCTTCGGACGATTGACGGTCCCGTCTGCATAGACGGAGAGTGGAGGAGGAGATATAACATCGAACTGTACGGGCTGTACAGCGATACCGCCCTAGCCAAAAGAGTCAAAATACAACGTCTACGATGGCTGAGTAGCCCCAACGCCCCGGCCCGGAAAATCTTCGAAGCCACACCGCAGGGACGGCGCAGTAGAGGAGCACCGAGACTCAGGTGACGCACGCAAGTTGAATGGGACCTCAGCCAACTTCGCGTGCGAAACTGGAGACGGCTAGCTAGAGACAAAGCTGGCTGGCGAAGCTTGTTGGCTGAGGCCCAGGTCCAACCCGGACTGTAGCGCCACCTTAAGTAAGTAAGTGTCTGCACGGTGTCTCTATTTCTTTTGGTGCCTAGTTGCAGTGCAGCCACAATGAGAGCAAAAAAAATTTAAATATAAAATATCTGGCCTCACTGATACCGTCAAATCTGAAGGTTTCGACTATTTGTTGATTGACCAAAAATTAAATACAGCTGTAAAATAATCATGCACCACACTATATAGTCTAGTAGCATATCGCCAAGTCAGCCCAAGGTGGCGATAAGCCCATCTCAATAGAATCTAAACAACGGAGGCAATTCTGCGAATTCATCTAAACCCAAATCTCCATCGAGATATTAAATAATCATGCACCATGCGATGTAGTCTAGTAGCATATCGCCAAGTCAGCCCAAAGTGGCGATAAGCCCTTCTCAATAGAAGCTAAACAGCGGAGGCAATTCTGCGAGTTCGTCTAAACACAAATCTCTATCGATTTCCGTCCTGGCCGACAGCTTTATCATACTCATCAATAACTATGTATATCGAACTTCAAATTTCACAAGAAATCAGTGCCGCCTCCAACTGGATTCCATTGATCGGCAATCAGCATACACACGATCAACGATTGAACAGATACACATCACACCCGGGAGGAAGAGAAGAACATGAGCGGTGTGTGCCATCAGCGGTATTTATCGGGCAAAATTATAATAATTGGATTCGGTCTTGTACCAGCAGGGACAGATTCAAGTTGCAAGTTTGTAGAATCCAAAGTCAGAAGTGTCAACTAAATGGTTTATCTGTGCAGTTTAATTTTCCTTAATAAAATATAAACCTTTGAATACAAAAGTTGCTTTTGTCTAAATTCTACAAGAAAAAGATATAGCCAAGCGGAAAGTCAAAAGAGGCTTTTCGCTATACAAAACAACAGTGTTAAAGAAAAATAGCGTGGGGTCATATGTGACCCCTCAGTCTCAAGGCTTTGAAGAAAAATAAAATGCAGGGAAACGTTGCTCTAATTGCGTGCGTTCTTGTGGTTTTTGCTAGGACAGTGCATTTAATCAAAAAAGGAAAGCGAAGATACAGACCGTGGGTTCGCCCTCTTTACAGCGCAAGGATTTCGGATTTTTTTAGACAAGTTTTAAGCACATTAAAAACTATGAAAAGGATCTATTTTTTTAAGCAACAGGTATAAAAAGGCCACAATGCGATATGTTGCTAAGGTTGGCACACGCCAAACTGACTAAAACGTCAATGCGCAAACCGATAGCTTCAGAGTGCAGACGAGTTCTTACGGTAATGTAGTGCAACAGTGCATACGTTGCACTACAAAAAATAAAGTTTACTTCACTTTAGGTATTCATCCCAAGGAGTCTCACCAAATTACCTTTCTAGACTTTCAGCATAGGAGTCTCAAAAGTAAAGACATTCATCTCCGGAATCTGCCAAACCATATGGGATGAACTATCTCCAAGTTACATGCCGGAACTGCAAATGGGCGATTGGAAGTAGATAGCGCAAAACTACTCCAACATGTGACAGATAATGTCGAATTGTGTTGGCAGCTTTCAAGGGAAACACACCAAAATTGGCTCGATATTCTTAGTTATAAGGGTTTCTAAGACGTCGTTTTGCTCGCAGTTCCCGACGCGACCTGTTTGTTTCAGAAGCCAAAGTGATAGTCGGATGTTTAAAAAATTAAAAATTTGATTTAAAAAAAAGAACTCATAAACAACACCATTCCCTTGCAGAAGACGAAACTCGTACTGTCAGCAAGTTATCATACTGTTGAAATGTCATGATGATGGATAATTTCAGCTACAAGTGTCAGTTGCAGCCTTACATTGTGTTCGCTGTTATGAGGATACGTGTATTCAACATCTTATTCAGTTTCAGCTGCTCGTTATGATAAGGCCTTCAGTTAATTAAACATTTTTTGTGTAGGTACATATATCTAACCCATTTTTGTTATAGTCGAATGGGCCCCTTCTGAGTAAGCGCCTTGCGGTCACTCAGCTACGCCACTGTGTATAGCAACTCTATAATCTATATTATACGAATATGATGTGACTAATAATGGAATGCTTGTAATTTTTCCCTCTGAAATTATTCTCCACAGCGTCCTTCTTTCGAAATAAACAAAATTATTTTAGTTGCATACGCAAAGCCACAGTGCTCACATATTTCGCTTCGGTCAGCCTTTGCTTAAAAATGCCGAATCCCGCTGTTTTGCTGCTAGTGTTTTTCTCAACCTCGATTTACGAGAAGCTTGTACTAACTCAGTCACCAGGTATGTCTAAAATTTTAAATAAAAATTCGTTTAATTCTCTTTCAGTAGGCATCTGAAAGTGTTTTTTTTCAACTAGAAAATAAATATGTATTTAAAAATAGCTTCTTGGGTTTTTCATAATGCTAGCAACCACCACTTGTTTTAATCTACTTTTCAGTTTTATCAGCTGCAAATTTCCCAGATTTTTCAGCATAATGATAACGAGTTATGTGAATTTATTTATTTACTAAAACAAGTTTTGCTCATAGGGAAATCACTGTCGAATTATGTAAACACTAAACGTAAACAATATTTGCACGTTTCTGATACATATTTTAATGCACATTTTAACATCTTGTGTTTTAACTTAAAATAAGTTTATTAGTTTTGATTTATTGCGAAAAGTATAATAAAAATGCGATTTTATTGGTCAATTACCCGTCAATAACTCTTCTTTTGTCTGTCTTTTATTATTAAAAAAAAGAGCCCTTAAAAAAATAACGTTTCCTTAGCAACCATTTGAGTTTTTCTTAAAAGAATTGCTGTTAATTGAAAATTGATCTGGTCTTGATCTTAAACTTTAATCAAATCATGTGAAATGGGAAGAAGAGACAGATATTTTGTTTCGTGAAAATTAGTTTTTTTAAATATTTCAAAATATTTGAATTGTAAGACAAAAGTGCCAATTAATGGGATAAGAAAACAGTCCGTTAACTGAAATCGTACTAGATTATGAAAGACGCTTAAGCATCTATGATACTTCTTTTTTCTCCATTTTTCCCTATTAAATCGATCAATGTGTCAGGGGCATATGAACGAAACCAAATTCTGAATCGAATAAGCCATGCCCGTCCGTCTGTATGTCACATGTTTTTTGGCCCTTAATTTTGAGCTACGGTGCTGAAATTCCGTACGTACGGTTAACGTCATGCGAAGCAGTACAAGTGTAAAAAATTGACACAGACACACCCACAATCGGTCTAAATGTGCAACTACCACCAGAGATTTCAAAACTGTAAGACATTCTAGAAAAACGTAATTTTGACTGGCCTTGCTTGGGCCTAATTTAGGAAAACATTACACAACAAAAAATAGCAGGTTAGGTAAACGAGACTTCATTCCAGATTTGTTCATATAATTTTTTTAGCCACGCCCTCTTTTACGGGTCGATTTTTCAAAAAAATTGAATTTGAACCAAAAAATTGCATATTTACGTGCATTCAAGCATAACTTGGAAATATCTTATAATTGATAGTTTGTAATTAGGGACGGTTGGACCACGCCCCTTTTCGAAGTTTGCACAACTTATAAAATGTCAAAAAATAACAATGCCATCAGCATTTTACAATGTAGGATAGGATGGGGTATTCAACGGTCCGTTTTACGGACTGTAACAAGCCTCGGCACATTTTTCACCTAAAATCAGAGACACAGCGAGATACGCATTGTGGCGCTATATACGTGTTCTCGTAAGCTGAACTGCGAGACACAGCCACAGACACAGACGCAGATACTCATTGTGCCCCAGCTATAACTTCTGCGTACACACTTTAGCACTTACTCACTGATTTTGTGTTAGTATGGTCTCAAAATTCTAGCTCAGTTTTGACTTTGTTAGTTTAGTTCTAGTTTTCTTGGAAGGCTATTCTCAGATATGGAGTGCCACTGCACATATAAAGCATTCTCAGTTCTGTGGAACATGCGATTTGAAGAAAAAGGTTACACTTTATTTTGCATCGCAAAAACACAAACCTAAAACAAACACTTAATTAAACTCTGGATTGGTCATACAACAATTGATTGGAAAAGACTGCGAAACAACTGAACATAGAATTCTCGGTAAAATTTAATGCGTAGATGTGCCTTGACTGATGCTGATGAGTATTCTTGCTAGGATATGTGTGTGAGTGTGAGCATAGTGAAAATGAAAAAAAAACTAATTTTTTGAGAGACCAAACACCCGAGTTATGGCTGTTTCACATAAAGAGCGAGAGAGCGAGCGAGGGTCCGGGCGAGCTGTCAAATAAGTTTCAATCAATTCAATGGCAATGTATGGGCATAGATTACTGAATAACTAGATATACAACTTCGGACTAGTAAAAGCTTTGCCCACAAGCTGAAATTGATGAATTTACTTATTCTCTGACATTTGTTTACAAATGTGAGTAAATTCATGAATTCGTCATTTCCATGCAATTTCGTTTGCAGCTTTTACATCAGCTGATCGCGTAAGGTAAATTGTTGTTGTATCTTCTTACACGTATTCACCAACACGGAAATTTAAGGCTTTAAAAAAGCTTAAACGGTTTTATAAAAAATGTAAACAAATGGTTTTTGGAGGGTAAGAGGGACGCATGTTGAATATCTAGTTATTCAGTAATTTGTGGTATGCGGTGGTCCGGCTGGCGGCGTGATCGCTGACTTGTTCCACCCTTTTTAAGGATGCCTCAAATAATACAATTATCACTTGTTTTCTTTTCTTGAAATAAATTTTCATAAGTATTAGTTTTGGAGAGTTTGAGGTCGATAAAAAAATTGTCAAACGTTCAATTATTCGCGAAAAAAATAGTTTTGTTTGCATTTACGACGCAAAACAATTCTTACTCCTTTAATTTTCAATTTGTCTCTATTGAGATCGAAAGTCCCATAAAAAGAATTTTTCCCTAGACCCGTGATCACTATCAAACTTGAATGGGAATCTGTCAAAAACAAATGGCTGAAAATATAAAACTTTTTAAATTTTTCCGCTGCCAGCCCATTTTTTGACTCCAAGGGTGAATTTGAAGCGAAATGCAAAAATGCAAAAATAAAGAAGTGCCATAGGGGTTTTAATGATATTGAATGGAAAGTTTTGTTCTGGTTATGACCGTCGTCGTATATGTTTAAGGGAATAAGTATCTGCATTTTCTATGAGAACTTAGAAAAATCTTGCGTCATCAAAAAATCCTTTTTACGTTTAGTGGGGAAAATCATATTAAGTTTTACATTAAACAGGAAAATATTCTCACTTTCACAGTTTTACTTATCGTTTTATGGTTTTGCTATAAAAGAGCCGTTAGTCAACTTCAGTTTTAAGGTTTGCATTGAACCAAAAAAAATTTCTGACAGATGGAACAATGGGAAAAATAAAAAAAAAATAGTGGAACGTATGTGTTTCATTTTCCATCAGCTGTTCCAAAAATCTAATTCTGATACGAATAATAACAAAATTATTTTTCGGAGGAATTTCAGCTTGAATATACATTAAATATTTTTTTCAGGCAGGCTTTTAACCACTTTTATATTTTTTCCATTCAAACTTTCAATAGCGTTAGATTTTCGATCTATAGCCTATGTTAAAATATTTTATTGAATTTTTTATAGGTGATCAGTGCGTTTCCTCAAATAATATTAAAGGAACATGCAAATTTATACATCTGTGCCCCCATGTTCAACAACTAAAGATGAGCAGCAGACCATATACTAGATGCGGAGGATTTCAAGATGGGAAGGAAGTTGTATGCTGTGCGGAAAAAGTTATTAAATTACCAAACACAGAACCACCCAACGTCAATAAAAAATACGTTCATGGTGAGTCTGCACAATAGAGTTTAATATTTAATAATTTGTTTGATAAGTTCTTGCTATGTTGTTGCTAAGCTAGAATTGAGTTTAAGTTATTCATAGACGTTTCTACCCATTTCTAAGGGCTCAGTTATAGCGAAACGTAGAACGATACGGAAAATTTTTCTTTCTCATTTTAGTTGTACTTTCACTTATGTGTTTATGCTTAATTCGGATTTAAAACGTTGCCTATGATTTACTTAACCAATTCACAAGAAAATATATATTGATTATAGTCAAACTTTTTCAGGATAGTAGTTTTAGAATGTTTCGTATATGAATTACTTTTTCTGAACAGCTGACGCAAGATGAAACCCCATTCATTCCACTGAATTGTTCCATATTTTTCACTGTTCCATATGTCAGAAAAATATTTTCGGTTCAACCCTGACGAAAAAACTGAAGTCGGCTGTTTGGTTTTTAGATTGTTTTTTTTTTCTGATTGCTGTAAACGCTTAACAGAAAAAATCCAATTTGGATTTTCCATTTTTTGAAATGGTGATGGTCTTATTTTTGAGCCTGAAGCTGTTCTATTCTGTGGCTTTTTTTTTTGCTTATGCCCTTGCCCGAAGACCATTGTAATCGTCGGTTATCTTGAAAGATTTGTTTTATTTTTTTATGACATTACTGACACAGAGAAACCTTTTCCCTTTTACAGCCCTGACCTATTCTTCCTTCATTGCCCTCCGAAAGCCCTGTCGTATTCCCCATGGGCATAAGTCTCAGTTTACGGGACTCATACGCTCTCCTTTTTTTCATAATATACTCGCGAAGAAGGGATACGATATACGAACAATAAGTACGAAGTACGACCGGCTCAATTATTATTGCCATGTTCAAAGGAGAGATCCCACGAACTCTGTCAAAAAGGCAATATCAATCAACATTCCAACGCAATTGCGAAAGAAAGGAAGGCCCAAAAATCCATGGATAATACAAATGCAACGACAGCATTTATTTGGCCTCAGTGACGAAGATATCCAAAACCGCGTGGCCTGCCGGTATATTCTGAGGTCAAATCGGTGTACCCCACAAGCGGACCATTAGGAATGCAGTAGAATGGGAGGGTTATGATCCATCAATTCAGATCATAACGTCGTGCCTAAGAGAAAAAAATAAGTCTGCGCTTTTAATGTTAGACATCTCACGAGCGGAAAAGTATAAAAGAAGAAGAAAAGGAGGAGGATACCGGTGCCCATTTTTTGAACAGCTGAAGGTTGTAATAAGTAGCAAATACTGATTGTGACAGGTACGAAATATTGCTCCGATGTTTCAGTGATTCGATTGACTTGCCGATGTGCCTGTCACCAATAAAGTGAACTGCACGGTTTTGGTTTCTATCCAGCATATGCAATGCAGATTTTGGAGCACCCACCCAAACATGGGAGTTGTATTGCATTCATTCGATGAGTTCCTATTTTGTAGGGTGCCATCTAGACCATGCACCCCTAATTAGCGCCGCGATATTTTTTTTTTGTCGAAGGTTGCAACTTCCGATGAAGCACTCAGACGCAAGTACTGGCCCATTGTACTACCATGCAGACACCATTCTTTAGTTTAGATAGGGCTCCAGTGTTGAAGAGCTTAAATTTTCGGCACTCACCATGTCAGCCTCGAAACTCGCTTCTTCTTGCGTGTTTGTTGAGCAGAAGATGAGGTGGTGCCCGATGTGAGCTGGTTTGTTTTAGTTGGTGAGACTTTCACCGACCTATCCCATTTCATATAAACCGCCAAAGGGTCAACCGGAGTGCTTGAGCCTTCAGCCAGTAAAGCTTCTTTGCGCCCTCAATCGGTCAGCTGCTTCTTTTTTCTCATCTTATGTGCCTTAGTCAGGCGCAACGCGGGGCCTCCTCATTCGGTGACCGTTCAACCATAAAAGTATCCCAAGTCTTGCTATTAGCAGCAGTGCATTGAGGAACAGTCTTACTCAAGTTCAATTTCTCGACAGACAAAAAGTCGAACAGAAATCCGGAAGAACAGATTGTTTCTGTTTTTTTTTTTTTGTGAATGAATGCTGGGGCCTCCAGAGACTACGGGTTGATTTGGGCAATTGTCAATACCACTTGGAATAGAAAAATTTTGTGTGCTCCATTCATTTATGAGTTGGATTGTTAAAGGGGGATGATTTCGGGTTTCGGGGTTAAACCCCGAAAACAAACAAGGGTTCGCGGGTCGTCATGCCTCTCACCCCACGATCTTGAAGCTCCACCAAGAAGAGTAACTCTTTTCTTCTGTGCCACTGCAAATGTTCAAACAACTGAACCAATAGGTCAACAGCTCGACATCACCAAAGTATCAAGGTTTGCTCAAATTTTATGTAGCTCAATATTCAAATGATACATAATTAATTTTTTATACTTATTAACAATTCATTCAGCATAAATTTTATATTTTAGAATGTGAAAACTTCAAGTCAAGATTGTTTGACATGGATATAATGTTCACCAGTTTGAAGGCGGATGCCCGTCCAATTTTTAAATCTACATCAAGGTGTTCTCAACACACATTTCCACTTGTGGTCGGCGGAGAAAATGCAAGTGCGAAAGAATTTCCTCATATGGCGCTCTTAGGGTGCAGGGGTCCTAACCAAACATTCACATGGACTTGCGGAGGGTCACTTATAAGTACGAACTATGTCCTTACTGCAGCACATTGCTTTGAAGCAAGTAAATGGTAATTATACATCAATATATTAAGGGATGAATGTGTAACGTATAAATCTCATTTGGTTATTTATGCCACATTAGAAGTAGCAACTAGCCACATTAGAACTAGCAACTAGAGTTAGCAAATCTTAGCTAACGGTCTAAATGCTCGCTATAAGCTCTTACAGGAATCTTAATTTTAAAAATATTTTGCTTTCGGGGAGAAAAATTGTTAAATTATTCCAAACTGTTGTTTTTAATATTTTTTATGTTTTTTATTTTTACGAGATAAATAGGAGGATTTTTGAATAGCAAAAAAATTTGAGTCATATTTAGATTTCATTTTTCACAGAAACACGCAAAACCACTGGCACATCACACAGAAAAAACATTCAAAGAAGTTCATACTGTTCACTAGAGTTGATCTAGGATTAAATCACTAAATATGGCGAGTAATGCCGAGTTTAATCCCGGATCAATAGTCACTGAAGGAAGGTTAGTTTTTACCCTCATTTTGTCAAAGTGTGATTGTAGTCTTGAGTGTTCCGTTGGAGATTATCCAACTGCGAAGCTTTCCACCGGTCTCTAATGTAATTATCATTTGAAATTAGTGCAGCGTCCTTTAATTTAACCCGTGTGCGAACTGCTTGCTAGGAGAGGGTGAATCGTCGACCATACATCTTATTGTCAGATCTGTAATTGTGTTCCAACCTCTCGTCAAAACTGTTGCATGAATATTTCTCTTTACCTACTGTTCTTTCTTTCTATGTTGCCCGTTATTCCCGGTTCATCGGACTCGGAAAATAAATTACCCACATTGCATCCACACAATAAATGGTATCTACTTCTTCAACTCAAGGTGCTCTAAACCATGAACTTCTTTTCTCACCACCAGCTGCTACTCCAAGCCGCTTCACTGCACATTTCACAAAAAATTATTACAGAAACTTTTTTATGGGACTTTGGGGCGCCGTGCTGCAATGGTTAGCATGCAGGACCACCGTTCACGAGGTCTAAGGTTCGAATCCCGACCGGTCCAATAAAAGTTTTTTAACTGTGTTCTACCTCCGCGAGGGTCTGACAAGCCATGTGAGTTTATCGTTTGTCATGGAAGAGCTCTTAATTCACTGTTCGCAAAAATCAAAAAATGTTAGGTCCCTTTCATGTGTGTAAACATACCTATTACGCGAACAGCATGCATGATTGTAAGAGAGAGATCAGACGATGACTCTTCTGATCTGCAAGAGCCAGTGGGTTTTTTAGTTTGGAACTTTTTGATATTTAGACATAAGTCATTCTTCCTCTACATTTTAAGGATTAGTTGGAGCTCATTCGGATCCCTCTGAAGCGTTCATTAAAACCAATGCAAATATTTTTCATACACCAAGCAATAACTCGCTTAAAGTCCCATTTTAATGATTTTATTTTAGCGATCAAATTGACGTAGTTCGTCTTGGAGACCTTGATGTTACCATTTCAAACGACGACGCGAGACCAGTAGACTTTAATTTGGAGCGAAGTATTCCGCACCCACAGTACAACAGCTCACTCAAGTACAACGATATAGCCCTAATAAAGCTTGAAAAACATGTTGATATGAATTACTATATTCGACCCGCCTGTTTGCCTTACAAGCCGTACAATAATGAATCGCAATTAATTATTACTGGCTGGGGAAGCACGCAGCTTGCCGGGAAAAATGCTGCACATCTTCAAAAGGCATCCGTAGACCAATTTGAGCAAAGCGAATGCAACGAAATTTATGCCGAGGAAGAGAGTAATAACCTACCTGCAGGAGTTAAAGATAGGACTCAAATATGCGCAGGATCAAAGCAAGACATCAAAGACACCTGTCAAGGTGATTCCGGGGGCCCACTACAAACCATACATCCGAATCATCCTTGCATGTACTCAATAATTGGAATAACATCCTATGGGCAGCCATGTGGTTCTGTTGGTATTCCTGGGGTATATACTCGCGTTTATCACTACATCGACTGGATTGAATCTATTGTTTGGGACTAAATGGAAAAGAAATGTATTTAAATTTACTACAGTCATCTGTGACCTGTATAAAAATCCGATTGGAAGCTAAAATGTGAAAAGAAAATAAAGTTCTATCTGCATGTTATTATTTGAATGCATTGAACAATGTATTGATTATTTTGCATATCCTACCCGGAAAATGTATCCTTCCTTTTGCCCGATTTTCGAGAAAGGAGATCCTCGCCAACTGGGTGGGTACAGAGTCATAAGCCTCGTTAGCATCGCATATAAGATATTTCTGCTATGTTGTTTGAACGCTTTCAGCCGTTCGTCAACAATCTAATTGGTGCTTAACAGTTTAGTCTTAGACCACCATCGATTGAATATTCACAATACGATGTGGCCGGTCTTGG
This sequence comes from Neoascia interrupta, assembly GCA_947623515.1. Classification (NCBI taxonomy): domain Eukaryota; kingdom Metazoa; phylum Arthropoda; class Insecta; order Diptera; family Syrphidae; genus Neoascia; species Neoascia interrupta. Next base: position 94,631,959 of record OX392464.1, on the reverse strand, counting down.
AAAATAACTAGAAGCTTAATACTATGTCTCCACCGGCAGTAAAAAGAGGATTAACAGGAGACTATTTATAATGAATCCCAAAGTGCCTTCACCGGCCAAATATAGGATTAGTTTGAAAAGAGCATTCTTTTTCTGGCACTTTTACTCTCAAAAGAGAGTGGCGATGTCATTTCCTGGGAGCGAAAATAGATTTCCGATGTAAAAACTTTAATAGAAAATGTATTTGTGACAGAATTGTCGTAGAGGGACAGTTTTAGTTTCCTTTTCCGATTGTCAAACTGTTACAAAGGTGCACAAAATAGGTTTGTGAATAGGGTAAATGGGATTTACGAGAGGATTTATTTTTAATCGTTTGCCGAGAGGATTTAAATTTGTATGGTAAATCGCGTGATTTGTAGACGATTTAATTAAAAGATTTATATTAATCGCGAATCAGTACCCGGTGGAGATATGTTCTAAAATAGACACCCACCACCTTTTCATCGGTTTCAAGACCGCGTCTAGAGAGACGCGCTATATAGGGCAGTGCCTTATTTTGGCATCCATGATAAACTCGTAACTTGGTGCTTGATGACGGTTGAAAACTCACGCTTTTCCGTCAAGATTGGTAAAGATCTCACCGACCACAGTGTTGTGAATAAGAGATTTACGCAAGATGACGCGCTGTCATATGGCTTCTTTAACATCATACTTTAAAGAATTGTACAGAACTCCCGTGACAACAGCAGAGGCACCATTTTTCAAAAGCCTTATAATGCCTCGCAACACGGTGATGTCAGTGAAGCCTTCGTAAGTATTGGGACTGATGTGGGGAATATGGGCTTAGAATTGACCATGAGGCAAAAACTTAGTGCATGCTGTGATCAAAAAGAGACACCCAACTCGTGAAGAGATATCCACTCTCTATTAGTTTCGCTTTAAATTAAGACAATGACAGTAGCGCTAAGATCAAACGAAGGTTTGCCAATTGCTCCTTGGTCGCCAATGTGCGAGAAGAGTTCCCATGGGAGCTCTTCCCACTGTGCACCGAGACTCAGATGCGCGCGCAAGTGGAAGGGGACCTCAGCCACCTTCGCGTGCGAAACTGGAGACAGAGCTGGCTGGCGAAGCTTGTTAGCTGAGTCCCAGGTCCACCCCGGACTGTAGCGTTATTAAGATAAGATATATAAAGCCGCGTTGTCACAAGCAATGTAAAACAGGAAGAGAAACAGAATCTCATATATTAGCACATGAAACCTAGATTCACTGAATGCTTTTTGCGTTGCTAATGTATGAGATTCTGTTTCTGTTCCTGTTCCTTGTGACACCGCGTCTTAAGATATGATAAGATCAAAATAATCTTCTCCGCGCGAAGAGAGGAGCGGCTAATACGCGCTAAAAACCTCCCACAACTTCCCGCGAAAAGGTCGATGCATGCAAATTAATCCTCAGCTACTTTTGAGGAAAAAAATGTTTTTTTTTCGTGCAGTATTTTTCTTTCTGTAAACAATGAAACCGCGTGCACACCACGCTGGAGTTATCGCGAACACGGAACACCGAACATTATTTGACAGTTCGGTGATCAAAAGAATACGCCATTACTGCCACCAATAAGTGTGTTGAGAGTGTGTTGAGAGAAAAATCTAAAATTTTGGTAGCCCTTATCTGGTGTTCCTATTTTTTTTTTACAGTGGATCTTATTTTAATAGCAAAAACAATCAATTTTATATTCAATAGAATTTTTGTCGAAAATTTAAAATAAGAGGCAATTTTGCTGTCAGATTAAAAAGGTAATAATTGAAATGTGGCGACAGCGACAAGGCGTAAAAAGACAGGAAGTAGTCGCTGAATGACCCATCGATTCACTTTACTAACACATCCAACTGTTATTCCAGGCAGCTGACAGCAAACTGATATTCGAAGCTTGAATTTCGATATCGAAAATTTCGCCTTTAAGAAATTCAACACAAAGCGTTAGTAAATAAATAACTATATACTAACAATTATTCGTGCAAAGTGCTTGGGGGGTCAACGCCAAGTACTGCAATGTCAAAGCTCAAACAACTCTATTGAGCTTTTAACAGTTTTACGTCTAATGGTATTTACAGTGAGGGCTGCCAAACAGGTTCTTCTTTCTAAGGAAAACGAACAAAAACTACACACACAAATAACTGTTTAAAAATTGCAACCGTATTTTTCGATGAACGAGAAAATTGTAGACTAAATCAGACTTTCTATGTAAGTATTCAAATAATTTAATTGTATATCCAAGAAAAGACTTGAAAAGTGTTGCTTATGCAGTAGAAACAGTGCATAAAACCCCAAATGGGTAGACGGATTCAACTAGATCACACCTTCGGAACTCTTTTTCGCTACTTTCTTCTTATTTTATTTCAATTATTTTTAAATTTATTTAAAGAAACGAATAAGCATAACCTCTAATAACAGAATATAAGATTACACCTATTTGAGAAAAAGAAGTTCATGCACAACGCAGCCTCGTGAACTCTCATTACGTCAGATTGACAGTTAGGTCTGGCCAACAAACGTCACAACCCGAAGCATTCAGGTAGCACAACAACTTCTTTCCTTATTAACACGCTCTAGGTTGGGTAGCTTATTATTAATTTTCACTTCTACAAAAACTATGGATTTTTTTCATATACAAAAGCAATATGCTTGACATTCCATCTTGGAAAAATGTGAAAGACATCAGATTATGACAGCCGTGCTAAAAGGTCTATTGAGCTTTTCGTCGCTTGGTATGAAAACAAACTTATTTATCTCGGTTGCGCACAGGCCTACCCTTTGCAAACATTTCATTGCTTTCGTACCAAGTGAACGGACTTCGCGAAAGGTTAGAACGAGAGGTGCGAGCGAAATAGTTACGCAAAAAACTCTATTGGATATAACGTAATTAGTCTCGTTTATATGCAAAAGTTGTGGGTTTGAGTTTAGTTGTGTTGGAATTTCGACCTAGGGTTTTCAGCACAACATAAATTACTGAATAACTAGATATTGGAGTTGCGTCCCTCTTACCCTCCAACCCTAATTTGTTTACGTTTTTTATAAAGCCTTTAAAGCTTTAATAAAGCTTTAAATTTTCTGGTTGGGGAATACATGTGAGAAGATGCAACAACACTTTACCTTACGCCATTAGCTGATGTAATAGCACCAAAGCGGAATTGCACGGAATTGAATGTCAGAAGATGAATAAAATCATCAATTTCAGCTTGCGGGCAAAGCTTTTGCATGTTTGAAGTTGAATATCAAGTATTTATGCCGCGTTGTGACAAGCAACGTAAAACATGAACAGAAACAGAATCCCATACATTAGCAACTGAAACCTAAATTCGCTGAATGCTTTTTGCGTTGCTAATGTTCTGTTCCTGTTCCTTGTGACAACTATTAATTACTGAATAACTAGATATTCAACTCAGGACATGTAAAAGCTTTGCCCACAAGCTGAAATTGATGAAATTACCCATTCTCCGACATTTGTTTACAAATGTGAGTAAATTAATCAATTCGTCATTTCCATGCAATAGAGTTTTTCGCGTAACTATCTCGCTCGCATCTTTCGTTCTAACCTTTGGTGAAATTTGTTCACTTGGTATGCAAACAATGAAATGGTTGTGCGCGAACGAGATAAAGAAGTTTGTTTTCATACCAAGTGACGAAAAGTGACATTTTGGCGAAAAGCTCCATTTCGTTTTGCAGCTTTTACAGCAGCTGATCGCGTAAGGTAAACTGTTGTTGTATCTTCTTACACGTATTCACCGACACGAAAATTTAAAGCTTTAAAAAAGCTTTAAAGGCTTTATAAAAAACGTAAACAAATGGGTGTTGGAGGGTTAGAGGGACGCAACTAGAGTATCTAGTTATTCAGTAATTTGTGGTGACAACGCGACTTTGTTCAGTAATTTATGATGAGGTCAAACCTCGTTTGTAGATTGCGTGAGCTCCGTATATAAACAAAGCTATTCTGTAATCCTGTGTTTGCACGAGATGTAGAAACTTGTTGTCATACCAATTCACTAAAAGTGACATTTCACGACCATCTGTATTTTTGACTTGCTAGATAATTCCGCTAACTAAATTTGTATTGTGTAATAATCGGCCAAGGCGCAAGAGTGTGCATGCAACAAATTTCCCGGTGTCATTCAACACTAGCTAAACGAAGTAGTGTTGAAATGGTGTTGTCAGAATTGCTTTAATTTTATTGGAATAAATATTTTAATTACTTTCGGTGAATGTATATTTTTTAAAAACGTTGAGCTTAGAAACTGTATCGGTTTGAACTTTTTGTTTATCAATGTCGGGCGTCGCAGATCGGGTATGCTCAATTCCATAACTATAATAATGCATGTTCATAATGGCTATGGTGCTCTTCTAACAATCAAGTCTTAAGAAATAATAGAGTTAATGTATGCATATGCATGCAAATACATAGGTACAAACCTACCTGCTTGTATCGACTATTAGGAGGACATAGGACTTTTGATATATAATTTATTTTTTTTTCGTTTTTTGACAATCAAGCAAAGTTTACTTTATGTATATGCATGTATGTACATACGAAAATATGTATATGTATGTTTGTATACATCTATTATGTTTATTAAAATGCAAAATTTGTATATTAAAACTTTGTTTTTGTTTTCAGTGTAAACGGCATGATGCTGCAGGTAATTTTTACATGTCCTTATTTTGATTAAAGCATAAGGCATTTGAAAACTGTCAAATGAGTATTTTTTTATAGTTTTGCATAATTAAATACTTGGTAGAATGAAAGAAAAACATTTGCAAATGAAAGATTCTTTTACCATGTTTGTCGATGCTGCACTTGTGTAAAGGTATTTACGGCCAGGAGTTTTGTGGTTATACATTATCGATGGGTTAACAAACTCGCCCTACACATCTTTTTCGTCCGACACATCTTTTGACACACAACAAAGGCTTCAGGCAACAAAGACAATTCAGCTTTTCACCTGATTTGGGAATTATGTTTCTGACTGGAACACAAAGCTACGTTGTGTATGAAGGATTGATTTATTGAATTGTATTGCAAAACTGAAAAGTGCTGACTGGAAGGGGAAAATAAACAAGTGGACAGATATTAATTGAACTTATAAGACTTCAAAAAAAAGTGAAGAACCATAAAATAAAAAAACTTCGAAGCTAACTAGTTGGTACCTTCTACAAATTGGGGTTTGATTCGGCGAAATATGTATCTTTCAAAAAGGAAATTGTTATGAATTTCATGTGCGACTTCTTTTTATATTAAAATCTTTAAGGGCTCATTGCAGAAGCAGCCACTGTCGCAGAGTATTAAAAAATGCTTACAAGCTTTCGTACTGGCCCCTAAATAAATGGAATTTTTCAAGAACTACACAGTTTGAAGATGTGACATACTCTAACACACTTGGAACTCCAATATCGCCCTCTTCCTTTATTTGCGCTACCGCTACAAGCCTTGCCAGCTTGAGTCTCAATTTAATCCCAACCGAAATCGAGTTATTGTTGCCGTTTTTATGGTTTAGGAAACCATATCTGAAATTTCACAAATGGGGGATTTCAACAATCGGGAATGCTGCGCTGAGCTAAGTGGACTGGCTCAGAGCTAATAATCCGTTTCCGAGAAAATCGAATTGATCGACGAGAACGGGAACCGATAAGGCCGATACTGTTACGAGTTAGAACTAAACTGTTCAAATTTAATTCAAAACATCAAATTGATTTGAAAAACACGAGAGATTACCAGGAAAATTTTGAAACAAATGATTTATCAGTGCCTAGTTAAAAAATTCTGTGGGGTGCCGTGGCGTAGTGGTTAGTGTATGTGCTTACTACGCCGGAGGTCTGGGTTCGAATCCTGCCATCGTCATCTGAAAAAAAAAGACTTGTTCTTTTCACGGTCCCCACCTCCGCGAGGGTTTGACAAGCCCTCCGAGAGTATTAATTGTCTTGAAAAACTTCTCAAAGTGCCGTTCGGATTCGGCAAAAAATTGTAGGTCCCCTTGTATGTAAAGAAATTAACACACCAGCATACATTGTTGAGAAGTTGGCCCTAGTTCACCTCGAGCTGTTGCGCCACTCTATTTTTTTATTAGTTAAAAAATTCTGAGGATCTAGTCAAACAACACAAAAAGTTCTATGGTGAGATTGCGATCAAGGGGCAATGGCAGTCCTAAATAATCTGAAGCTTATCGCAGAGAAAAGGGTAGAGATTACCGAATCTAACATAAACTCTGCGCGGCACGGACAGCGCATAAAAACCAAAGCTTTTATCCCCTAGTGTTAATGTTAAGCCAATCCGGTGAAAGCTATCGTATAACCAATTGCCAATTGTGTACTTGAGGCGGGAGCTCGGCTCAATTCTCTCAAGTATGTATGATCTTAAAGAAGTCACAGGACAGTGCGTCGTCTTGTCTAAAAATCCTTTTTTGACATCAAGGGGGTGGGTGAGGTCTTTGCCGACCTCGACGGAACAGCGTGAGTTTTTAATCGTCATCCTGCACTAACTGACCAGTTTGGCAGCGATCCAAAAACTAGGCATAGCGCTTAAAAGTTCATCTCTATAGGTAGGTGCTGTTATACGCGGCCTTGAAAGCGAGGAAATGGCGGAGGGTATCTATTGGGAATTCCTGGGATTTCTCCGAGATCTGCCGCAGTGTTAATGTTTGATCAATGTTGGACCTTGCTGGCCTAAAGCTACACTGATATGTGCCTATCTTGACAAACGGCTTCAGAGTTTCTAACAGTACAGCAGAAAAGATCTTATATGCGACGTTAAGGAGACTGATGCCTCTGTAGTTCTCGCAGTTCCAAGGGTCTCCTTTCTTGAGGATCGGGCAAAAAATGCTGAGGTTCTATTCGTTGGGCATGCGACCGTATCCTGCAGATGTGCTGGGCTCCTAACCAGCCCATCGCCACCGGATTTAACCGTAACTCCGTCCGATTTTTGTACGTGACTGGGAAGTCACCCCGACAGTACGACCCCAACCTGGAGGACCAGATTTTTTGATGCCTCCAAAGACGGAGAGCCGGATAATCGGCTCCTAATAGGTCTGAGCTTCTTTTTATAATTAATTTGCGATGAAGGGGTTACGACTACCCTTAAGATGCGTAGCACATCGCGAGAAGAGATACGTAATTCTCGATCCAACATGCAAATGCTGATGAGCCAGAAAACTGCACAGAAACACCAATGCATACCCGCGCATGTGTTGTGCATTTACAGAGAAAAGCAATAATTTAGCTAGCAGAGTATTTCATAAATGCATCTGGACTCTTTGGCCATTTTTTTTTTATTGGCATCTTTTGTAAAAAATATGTTACAAAAGTTGTAGATATTAGGGTGCTTTGTTGCACTTGAGCTGAAACCCAGCTACTTTCACTTTCTCCAGGTCGGGTGGGCGGTATGTTCGTATGCTTCGTCGGTTACGTCTTCGCCTGGGTTAAATGGTTCGTTCTGCTTGACAGCGGTATTTGGTTTGAACTGAACTGCGTCAATCAATGCTATCTTAAGCTTGTTGAGCGAAAGCGAGTCGGGATTCGAAAACACAACTTCTGAATAGGTGATCAGTGGCATTATAAGTGTACTCACAATCTTTTGTCGTGTACTAATGGGGAGGAAACCGGCGGTTCGCCACAGTTTTCTCAAACACCCATATATTCGACCGATTAGGCGGTTAATGGGTTCATAGCTAGAAAGCTTACGGTCAGACAGCAGACTTAACTACTCTAAGTTTGCAATTGTAAAGTCAAATTTCGGGGACTATGCTAAGGTCGAAAAATCTATTTGATATGGGTAGAGCTGAGGATTTATTGAAGTTTCACAAAAGTCAATTTTTTAGTGCCCAGTTATTGATAGTCGATAGATCTTCATTCAGTAGTGTAACAAGGCGACCCATTTCATACCGAGGAAGAAGTCATTAGATTAGAAGCAGTCATTTTTGAAATGTTAACTCGTTATGTCTCCCGTTATATGATGGAACAGAAAAACACAACTATGGTAAATGATAGACTATTTTGTTGACAACAAAATACAAAAAGTGCATATACAACAGATTTAACTAACGGCACTTAGAAGACAAATTGTAAAATGAGTAAAGAAAAATACGAAAAAAATCGGTTCATTAGATTAGAAGCAGTGAACAAATCAACGTTTTTTGGATATTGTTTGGATATTATTTTTTCGGTTCAACCGGAACATTTCGTAAAGTAATTTATCTAGATTGAGTATTAATAAAAATGGTCAAGAAAAAACGGTCAACAGAGGAGGAAGGGCAATTAACAGATGTTTATTCCTCTGAAGGTCTTACATACCGTGCTGTGGCCTGAAAAATAAAGCGAACTGATCGTTCTTTCAGCATAATTATAAAAGTGAAATTGAGTTTTATTCGACGGACCCCAGGCGAAAACACTACATTGGTGTCAGAAGTGGGATAAAACTCATAATAATGCGGGTAAATTCTACAGTGGAATTTTCCGGAACAGTGTTAGTGTGTCAAACAGTTTTAAGTGGAAATTGGTAAAACAAACCTCCAGACTTCGGGGCTCAAAAGGGAATTGTTGCTCCGACTCCAAGACGCTATTACCGAGGAAAGTGGAGACCCAGACACGATGCTGTGCAAAGTTCAAGAACGACAGCAACAAAGTACTGCCGATGAAATGCCCGCTTTCATGAAGTTGCTTTTGTAAAAATTCGAAGAACAAAAGAACGTTCTCCAAGGCAAATTCGAGAAGCTGGAGAGCGGCCAGAAAGAACAAAAGAAAACTCTCGAAGAACAGAAGCATTCTCAAGAAAGCAAGTTCGACCAACAAAAGAATTCTCTCGAAAGCAAATTTGATGAACAAAAGAATGTGTCGGTAACAATCGTGGGTGCTTTATTCAATGGCGAACTTTTGTTCGTTTGACAATTAGGACACTTCCTTACAAAATCTAGAACGTCTTTCTTCATCCCCTTCCACCTGTACTGCTGCCTTACGCGCGATAAGGTTCTTTGTCCCCCTTGGTGACCACCTAGTGCGGAATTGTGGAAATCATGTAGTACAGTTTGGATTTCGCCTGGATCTGACAGGAATTCGCATGGTTGTGGTTTCGGACCGTCGCTGGAAACTGTTCTGGCATCGAGCACATTGCTTGTAGGTTGAGTTGAATTAGCAATAGTTTCGTGGTCTTTTTTCGATTGTGCTCTTGTACAACCAAACAGTATTCTTCTTTATCTGTTAGCGGTATTCGGCTGAGAGTATCTGCGTTTTTATTTACCTTAACCGGCTTATACTCGATTTTATAGTCGTATTCCGAGAGCTTATGAAACCGAATTAAACGGGACGTGGGGTCTTTTACATTGAATACCCCTTTTAGCGGCTAGTGATCAGTGTATACAGTAAAAGGACGGCCCAGCAGATAACTACGAAAATTTTGCGTAGCATACAATAGACGAAAGTTCTTTTTCTATAGTAGAATACCTTTTCTCCGTCGAACTAAGTGACCTGCTTGCGTAAGCGGGGGGCTTATCCTGTCCAATTATCCCTTGTGATAACACTGCACCTAGCGCCTCAATTCTGGCGTCTGTTGTTAAAATAAATGGTTTTGTGGAATCATCCGGATAAATAAGAACTGGAGATGTAGTAATTGTCCTTTTAAGGTCTTCAAAACCTGTTTGGCATTCTTTCGTTCATTCAAATTTGACATCCTTTCGTAACAGGTCGTTAATGGGCTAGGAAAGCAGCTTTCCTAGCAAAGTCGGGAATAAATTTGCGGTAGTAATTTGCCAAGCCCAAATATGACTGAACTTCTGTGATATTTCTGGGTTCTGGGAAATTTGTCACACAACTTGTCTTTGCAGGGTCTGGGTATGCACCTTTTCAGAGCGTACATGGCCTAGATAGACTACTTCTTTGCAAAGAACCCTAGTCTCTATCTGCAAGTTACTCTCGTGACTCTACATTGTGACGCGCCTTTACATTGTGAGCTACAGAGTTTAAGGGCGCGTGTTCACTTGAGAAAAAAACTAGTGCGAGTAGCTCTCAGGTCATTCTCGAGAGTCACAAAAGCAACTCGCAGAGAGACTCTTTCAAGGAGTCGGGAAGTTGAGAGTAGAAAATCAACTCTCTGCGGGAATTCTCGAGACTGGCCTGTGAGCTACTCGCAGGCGCTTTACTCTCAAGTGGACGCGCGCCCTAACTCTGCCAATGCGTATCTTTATGACATGAACTTGCCGTTGTTAAGAAGCGAGAACATTAGAGTCTCTTAGGTAAAAATACGCCTGTCTAATGAGCCATGTCTAATGAAGATTTTCGTTCTGACTAACATGTGGAGTATATGCGTATGCAATGACAGCCAAGCCTACAAACTTAGACTTGGTAAGAGCGGTGCACAGCGCTTCAATTACGGCTTGGCTATCACTGTGCTTCATGCCTTCTACCTGTTGGTCATAACATAATACAAGACGTAGCCATTATTATAGAGAACACCACGCCTTGGAAGGTAAAACCATGTTCCCGCTTTTCAAATATGCTTCAGCATCAGGACCAGACGCAGATGGTTTTAAGATCGGACCAGAATGAAAATTGAATACGCGTATTCTGATAAGAGCGAACACAATGCGTAGCTGAAGCTGAAATTGCTCAACTTCAAGCATTAAAAAAGAATAAGTGTTATTTTTCCTACTTTGTTTGTTCTGCCGGTCAGTTAAATTTAAATCTTTTGCGCTCAGCTGGCAAGTATGATAAGAACTACTGACATATAATACTCGGTTTGAACATAGCCTTCTAATCGATATAAGATCGCGCTGCGTTCTGATAAGGCTTTTAATACTATGTCTCCTTTCTCCAGAGGCCATAGAACTAGTATTAGCGGGAGACGGTTCAGAAACATAGGACAAATATAGGATTAATTTCACACGAGCAATCTTTTTCTGTCATTTTAGCTCTCAAAAGAGAGTGATGATGACATTTCCCTAGAGCGAAAAAATATGTCCGTTTTAAAGATCCCAATAAAATGTGACAGATCTGTCATACGTGAACAGTTTCAGATTCCTTTTTCGATTTTCAAAAAAGATTTAAAATAAAAAAGATTTGTAAATAGGGTGAATGAGTTTTATGAGGGGATTTATTATTAATCGTTTGCGGAGGGAATTTAAATTTGTATGGTTCCTAAATTTCGAGATTTTAGAGGCACTACTAGATGATTTATGTTAATCGCGGATTTGTGGAGAAATAGTATGAGCGCAGGTACATCCATTGATCAATTTATAAAGAGGAGAGGCATGTGTTTCGGCATGTAAATTCGTATCATCTACATTTAGAAACAATTAAAACATATTTGTTTTTACCCTGCCGTTTTCTAACACTCAAATTTTTAAATTCAGTTTAGAAAAATTAAGAAATTTCAATAAACAAAGCAATACTTTTCATAACAAATAGTTCTTTGACATAATAAATGCCTTATCGCATAGTTTCACCTTTTGTTCCTTAAACAATTTTTTTAATAAAATTTTAAATTTTCTGCAGGAAAACGTACGGAACGATGTGATACAATTCCATGGAGTCAACAGGTCGATGAGGCTTTTTATGAAAATTCAAATTCTTCAACAGATAATATTGATTCGGGTAAGTGAAATAATATTGTCTCTGCATGCTATACCTAACAAAGATTGTACTTAAAAACATTTTATGAAACCGTAGTTTTTCCTTTCTAATGACACATCAATTTTGCTGGGTGGACCGTTTATTGCTTTAACATATTACTTTTACCCAAGGTTCCATATTCAGGGCTGCCTTTGCAAGACAAAAAGCAGCAGCACTACAGTTGGCACAAGCAAAAAGATGACACAAGCAAGAGTAGCAAAAGACGTTCAAATTTAAACACCTAAGATTTCTATGCCTGTGTTCAGTGCGAAGTTAGCTCCTAGGTTTTTTTTTTGTTTCATGAGTAAAGGCCTTACCAGAATAGACCTAAATGAGTTTAAAGACTACTTTCAAAAGTGTCCCATTAGGCGCATGATGTATGTCATGACCATAATAGCATGTTGCTCGATTTTGTTGGGCTGCTTCGTTAGCTTTTGTGGGCTAAATTTAGTCCCAATGAAATAAGAGTTCCGACAGGAAAATTTGGCTGCTTGTGAGAAACAGACATTTGATTCGAGCTCCTAATCGATCACTTAAGTCTATTATGGGCAGAACTTGAGTGCGATTTTTGTTGTACTTGACATTGGCAATCACACTTTAGTCTATTATGTTTGGGCCTTAACACTGTCATCGAATTTCTGACGTTTTTTTATAAAATAACGGGAAACGAAATTCGAGTTGTTCCAGCGAACTTGAGACCTGCGAACTGGCGCTTTATTGGAAATTACTCTAAAGAATTGCTAAAAACTAAAATTTGTCAAACGGAAAACTAACAAGAATCCTCAATTCTATAATGTGACAACTTCAAATCCATCTTTTTCAAAAGCTTTGTGAAGATATTTACAATTAGCTTAGTAATTCGCACAAGTCGCTGCGAATTCTTTTCGAAATCAGCGAACATCTTGACAGAACTTGTGTCAATTGATTTTGTAGTAGTGTCAAGTTATAGAATTTTTGATCCTTAGAAGATTTCCGTGCTGCGATTTTCATTTTGAAGCAGTATTTCGGAGTAAAGTCATTTGTTCGCCAGTTCGCTGGTCGCAAGTTCGCCGGCTGTGAAAGCACCTTTAAGCTACCATAGCATGCGATTTAATTCGCCACATTTGGCCCAGAGTATCGAACTCCATATGGCTAAGAAAACTCATTTCTGGAGTTTGCCTACACTGTTTCAAAAAATTGTACGTACACTTAAACGTTGACCAGTGTAACTGCTTTTACCAAACTTTGACCAAACTACGACGCAATCGGTGATAACAGTTATTAAATATTTTTTATTATTATTTTGTTAAATGTGATTATGAAATGCTTTAAGCAAAAGTCCTATAACATTTTTAATATTTCTGTTTTTTATTTTTTGTGCTGGCATAGTAAAACTTAGGCCAAAGAAGTGTGCGTATAATTTGTTCCTTTCGTTAAAACCTTGAGTAGCGGTAAATATTTTTGGGGCAGTGCACAGCTAAGAGAATATGAAAATATTTGGTAACATGAAATCGTGCTTTGGCGTATTTAATTGTACATTTGAAAATTTATGTGAAATAGAACTGAAGAAACGGAAAAAAATATATAAATTGTTTATAAATGAAAAAAGAACAATTTTGAAGCCTAAATTTTAGTTAAGTTATCGGTTAACCTCTTAAAAAATAAAATTCGCCATAAAATAAATTAATTAAAATTAACCTGTGTGTAATGGCTGTTTGAAGAGGCAGAAAAAATTTTGGCTGCTTGAGATGAACGAGATATTGGGATAATAGTCAAGGCTGATTTCAGAAGTGAAGCACTACAAACAGCTACAAACATCGAAGAATCTGGGGACACTAGCAGAAAAGCCTCAAACCATTTGCATTTTTTACGTTACGACAGGTTACAATGACTGCGTGAATCGCATTTGTAACTTTTAGTTTTTCATGTTCTTAAATATCAGGAAAAATCCCATAAATCGATAAGAGTATCCTTAATGGCGTGCAAATAAACTAGATATTATCCTAGAACAAGTAATTTTTGTAAACAAAAGCAAATAAAATACACTAGTCGGCATATATTTTTGATGAAACTTACTTGCTATTATCGGACTACACTTTGAAAGTATCGTTACGGAACGGTGCGAAAATGAATAGAAAACCAAAGAGCGTAGTTATAGCCATGTGCTAGGAAAATTATTAGTAGATTACCTTTTGCATTCTCTTTCTGGTGATAAAAATGCACGCAGAAATTATTTTTTTTCGTGAAAAATAAAATCGAGAACTATGATGAAAACGGCAGAGTTAAGCCCTATTGTTAGAGCCTTAATCATAGCAAAGTTTGAAGCTGGTCTTTGCAATACCAAAGGATTTCAAACTCACGTCAAACAGTTGATTATCAGATAAACAAATTCAAAAAACATACTGTTAACAACTTGCGAAGATTGGGTGCCAAACGCAAAACAACGACGAATAAAGATAGAATCCTTGGACGGGCCTTCAAGAAAAACATTCATTTAAAGCCTCAATCTGCCGCAAATGAATGGAACGAGAAATCTAATAAAAAAATTAGTGAACGTACTGTTCGAAGACGATTGAAGGAAGCAGATATCAAGACCTATCGAGCAAAGAAAATACCGTACTAAAATAAGTAAAGTAAACAAGGCGAAAAGATTGGCTTCTGCAAAGGAGCATCAGCATAAGCCAAAATACTTTTGGAGGAGCGTTCTTTGGACAGACGAGAGTTCCTTTAAGTTTAATTCAGCAAGCCAAAAGATATTTGTAGGTTGTAGGGCTGCCTCTGGCACAACGAGAAATAAATAGGCCCGTTTGCAAAACAGTGAGACTTGGCGGAGGCTCTGTCATGTTCTAGGGATGCATTTCATGCAATGGGTTGGGTGACCTGGTTCCCATTGAATGCTCGATGAACCAAGGGCATTATTTGAGAGTGCTGAATGATAACGTTTTCCCTTCCGGAGAGAAGCTTATCACTAAGTGTTGTGAAACCAATGATTAATTAATTTAATGAAGTCAGTATGTTGGTAAAATATTTAATTAACAGCTATTAATGTTGTTCGATAGAGAGAAAAATGGAGACTGAAAAATTATTTTTCTATTTTTTCAACTTGTCAAAGTAATAATAATACTAAGGTTCTTAGATACGTAAAACAAAAAAACTAGTACAGTAGAAGCTGGTTACAGTAGTTAATTCAGAGTGTATGTCTGATGATCTTTAACACTCCTCCTTAACCAGCTTCAGCCTCAGATCTTGAAAAATCTTCTTGCTTAAAGCTTTCGTAAAAATATCAGCTACTTGTTGTTTAGTTTTAACATAAACTAGATTCACTGTCTTGCCAATATGTTGACTAACAAATTTCCGACGAATTTCGATACGGTTCTTTCCTTTCGTCACCTTTCCTTCTTCAGCATTTTCAAGCATGTGAATAGCTGCTTTGTTGTCGATAAATAAATCCGTTGGATCTTTTATAGAAATTCCTAGCTAATTCATTATTCTTCGAATCCAGCAAACTTCTTGTATCCCACTGGCCTCTGTACGATATTCAGCTTCCGCTGATGAAATAGAAATTACTGCTTGTTTTTTAGCCATCCACACTATAGGTCCTCCATAATCAACAAGAATTCCACTAGTTGAAATCAAATCTGGTTCTGTTCCACTGTAGTTTGAGTCCATGTAAGCCCTCAGCTTTGCTTCGCCACCAAAAAATATTCCATAATTACTTGTACCATTAAGATATTTAAGGACACGTTCAATCATCTTCCAGTGGCATCTTCTAGGGTTACTGACTTGTCGACTCAGGTAATTTATAGTAAAGCTTATGTCCGGTCTTAATATAGTTGATAAATAAAGTAAACTTCCGATAATTTCTCGATAAGGCTTGTTCTTCAAAGGTTCGTCATTTATATGTTTCTCAGTCATCAATCCTGGCTCAATGGTGTTGTGACAGCATAAGCATTTTCAAATCCATACCGCGTTATGACTTTTCTTGTATATTTCTGCTGCGTTATTAAAAATCCATGTTCCTTGTTTTGGTTCTGTTGATTTCATTTTGAAGTCATTTGCTAGCTCTGACAGAATAAAGTGTATCATTTCTTTATTATGGCTGATAACAATACTATCATCTACAAATATTCCATGTATTACAGTCCTATCTTCATTATAGAAAATGCAAGGATCATCATCAGTTGCTGTTAATTTCAGTTTTTTTACGGTTTTGGTTAGTGTCTTATTCGAGTCCTTTGGAGCTTGTTTAAGTCCATAAAGGCTTTTCTTTGGACGACACACTCTCCCAGAACTATCATCAAATCCTTCCGGTTGTAGCATGTATATTTCTTCCGTCAATATTCCATTTAAAAAAGCTGTATTTATATCAAATGTCCGAACTTCAAGTCTTTTGTTAGCAGCATGACTTAAAAGTAAACGAATACTTGCATATCTTGCAACGGGTGCAAAGGTTTCTTTGCAGTCTAATCCTTAAACTTGATCAAAGCCTCTTGCAACTACTCGTGCCTTCAAACGTCCATCTGCCTTCTCTCGTAAGACCCATTTACACGTTAATGGCTTACGATGTTCCGGTAAGTTCACAAGTTCCCACACTTCCATTTGATTTAACGCTTCAATTTCATCTTGCATCGCTCTTCTCCATCCAGGATCTTTTAGTGCATCTTTAACAGAAATATCTTCAACGTCACCAATTACTGCATAATCACAGTACTTTGGATGTGGCTTGATGTTTTGTCGATTTCGTAGATTACGAACTGGAATAACGTTTTGATTTGTTTCTTGGTATGACTGTGTTTGAATATTTTCAAGGCTTTCAAAATTCTCCTCCTGAAGTTGTGGCTGTACTTCTTCAGAGTAATTTTCATTTGTTTGTTGACTGGACTCTTGTTGATCATTTTCATTTACTTCCTGTGACTTTTGTTCCGGCTCTTCAATCAAAAAATTCGTAAAGAACGCATCTAAACTTTCTTCTTTGAAATCTCCTTGAATTAAATTATCCGTCTGACCCAATCTTTCATCAAAGATTACATTACACGAGACTTCAACATGTCGCTCAGCAGGAAAATTAATTCGATACCCATGTTCTTCAAAATCATATCCGACAAATTTTCCTTTCTTGCTCTGCTTATCGAATTTCTTACGTTGATTTGAATTAGAATGTAACAGTCACATCAAAAAGGCTTCATCGACTTGAGACTTACTTTTCGACCAAACCATAATTCAGCAGGTGTTTTCCCAGCAACGTTACTCTTCCCTGTTTGGTTAATAGTAAATACCGAATAGTTGAATGCTTCTGCCCATAAAGCTGTTCTAAGTTCCTTGATATAAATTTCTGCTCGTGCGGCTTCAACTATTGTTCGCATTTCTCTTTCAATTCTGCCATTTTGTGTAGGAGTATAAGTAGTCGATCGTTCATGGAATATTCCAAGCTCTTCAAAAATGTTCTTGCTTCTGACATTTTTGATTTCTGTTCCATTGTCTGACATAATAACTTTCACTTTTCTTTCAAATTGATTTTCCACTAAATTCAAAAAAATGTTTAGTTTGTCTACTGCTTCCGACTTATGTTTCATGAAATAAACTGTTCGAAATCTACTAGTCATCTTTTAATAACAAGAAATATTTAGCACCTCTTAGAGATCGAACATTCATTTCACCAAGATCGACATGAATTCTATCAAGTTGACTTCTCGCAACTTCGTGATTCTTTGGATGCTATACTTTGTGCTGTTTTCCATATGCACATCCTTTGCAGACATTGTTTCCCCAATCATCAATACAACGAATCCTGTTTTTCTTCAAAATTTCTTTTACATGAGAAATATTCTGATGTGCCATCCTCTCATGCCAACGTTTCAAACTTACCGCTGACAAATTTAATTCCACAGTTTGTTGGAATAACATTTGAAACAAACCTCCAGACCTTTTAGCTACCAATACGACCTGATCACCTTCCATGATAAAAGATTTTTCTGCTGTAGCTTGTTGAGTATATCCTTGGTCAAGAACGGTTGTCACAGAAAATAGATTGAAAATAAGTTTCAATACAATTGGATACCATTTCTGGCCATTATAAGCTCTCAGATAAACATCACCAAAAGAAACACTTTCTAATTTGGTAGAATCTCCAATTTCCACTTGAACAGGAACATCCAATGATCGAAGATTTGTCAAGCATTTTAGATTTCCAGTTAGATGATGAGTAGCACCGCCATAATTCTCGTTTATTTGGCAAATTTTTAAGAAGAGTTGATGACAAAGCCACGGTAATAAAAGATTTCGCTCTAATCTTTTCATTATTTGACTTCTTTCAACATTCATTTGAAAAATGTCCTTTCTTTTGACAATTATGACAGTTGTAATTTTTCTTGCAATATTCTAAATATTCGGAGCATGGTTTGTTAGTGCACTCACGCTTCATGTGCCCAAACTCACCACATTTAAAACATTTCTTTTCAAACTGACCTGTCTGTGTTTGGTGATAAGACTTCTTGGACACCTGAGTTCTTCTTTGCTGATCCTTCTTATATTTGTCATGCTTTCCGATAAGTACATTGCTAAAAACTTCAGACTCAAGACCTTGAAGTCTTATTTCTTTTTGTTGAAGACGATCGCGTAATTTTTGGAGAGTTTTCTCAGTTTCTGCAACTGAATCCCAAGCTTCATGAAAGTAATCGAATGTTGCCGGTAGTGAATTCATAATTCGCGACTCAATCCAACTATCCTTAACTTGTTCACCATTCGCTCGCAGTTCTTGTGCAAGAAATTCTATTTGCACACAATTTTCAGCAACCGACTTCGTTTCATCATACTTAAAACTGAAAAATTGTAAATTGTTGCTGTAACATTGCCGTTGATTTCTGGCTTTTCAGACCATAGAGTTGTTCTAATCGTCCAATAATTTGTGCAGCAGAATTACATGTTGTAATTTTAAGTGCAATTTTCTCATCCACATTTAGCCCAATAATTGTTTGTCTATGTCCTTCTATATCCAATTTGATTCTGGGACAGCTTTCGTTTTTTTTGCGTTTCTCCTGTTACAATTTTTAACAAATCCTTCATACGTAATAACAGATTTAGCTTAAATCTCCAGGATACGTAGTTCGACCTTCCATTGCCATCTT
Source organism: Neoascia interrupta (assembly GCA_947623515.1). Classification (NCBI taxonomy): domain Eukaryota; kingdom Metazoa; phylum Arthropoda; class Insecta; order Diptera; family Syrphidae; genus Neoascia; species Neoascia interrupta. The sequence continues at coordinate 94,613,237 of OX392464.1, read as the reverse complement.
CAGACTCAGCCAACTTTTCCAGACTTAGTTTGTTGTCCATTGGACTACCAACAAATGTTCCTTTTCAAAAAGAAAAAATACTGAATTAATTAATCTTTAGCTTATGATTGGTTACTGGGCCCATAACCTGTTGTGAAACCAATGATTAATTAATTTAATGAAGTCAGTATTTTGTTAAAATATTTATTTAACAGCTATTAATGTTGTTCGATAGAGAGAAAAATGGAGACTGAAAAATTATTTTTCTATTTTTTCAGCTAGTCAAAGTAATAATAATACTAAGGTTCTTAGATACGTAAAACAAAAAAACTAGTACAGTAGAAGCTGGTTACAGTAGTTAATTCAGAGTGTATGTCTGATGATCTTCAACAGTAAGTCATTCATTCTGCAACAGGATAATGCCCCATGCCACAAAAGCAGAATGATCACAAAGTTTTTACAAGTTGTTGGTATCAATACTCTCGACTGGGCCACCACAAAGTCCAGACTTGAATGTAATTGAAAACGTGTGGTCTCTCATGAAGCGGAAGCGAATTGCTTCTTTGCATAAAAGCAAAGAAGAAACAATTTGTTAGGTTACTACCCTTTGGAACGAGGTGTCCACGGATATCCTTAAAGCTTTATTGGACTCAGTTCCAAAACACCTTCAAAAAGTTATTGAAGCTAAAGGGGACTATACGTTTTACTAATCGAAATTATATTAAGAAGACTTTTCATGTTTTAATTGTTAATTTATTACTTAAAGTGATTCGTCAAAATACTTATGCCAACGGCTGAAAATCAATTTAGTTCATATCTTTTTAGGCTTCCATGAAATAGTTTTTGTTCAATTATTTTTAAGTTTGTAAGGCCGAGATGGTAAAAAGAAAAAAAAATTTTAGTTCTATAAAGCCAATAAAAAAAAATATTTATGCCCACCAGTGTATGTGTGTTCATTCCTCAAGGTTTGACCAAGGTTCATTCTTCTGCACCGTAAAGCAGGGCTGGTATAAAATTAGTCTAATAATTTTAGATTAAGTTCAATTGTTCGTTTTATTGTAATCTCTTTTTGGTGTTTGAGAATAGCTGTCCCTTTTGGCTTTTTCGATCAAATAAGTTTTTAATATTAGATAAAAAAACCAAAGAGGCCTGCCATTCTCAAACAACAAAAAGAAATAATATTCATATCTTATTAATGAACACTTCACTTGCTCCAGAATGTCGCTAATCAATTGGCTTCTTAGCTCGATTAAGCAGTGATTGGCAAAAGCTATTCTCCGTTTGGCCTCGCACTGCTGTCGTCGTCTAGGTCGCATAGGCTCACTGCTTTTCGAATGATAGCAGTGATTTAGTTTCTCAAAACGATAATTGTGCTATTTACCTATGTTTAATTATGCTCTTGTGCAAAGGCTTTTGTAGTGCGTTTATTTATCTGCCGGTGACACACATTATTAAAATATTTAATGCAAAATCTTATCGGTTAATGCTTTCAAAAATATCAAACATCGTTCTGAGAAGTTAAATAAGACATGCTGCTTAGCCAAATACTAAAAATCAAATTCAAAGTTTGATAAAATAATCAAGTGGCATTATTCTTTTATTTTAGATCTTAAAATAAAATGTCGTAATCCATTTTCCGATAAGGATTCCAGAAGGCCAGAAGAGAGTAACAATGAGAAAAAAAGAAATTTACAGAAAGTTTCATGTAACGGCCAAAAGTTATCGACCACTGATGCCCAACGGGTAAGTTCTACAAAATACATATTAAATAATACGTAAATATGGTTAAATTTTTGGAATAATTCTGAAACAAGAATTGCTCTAGAAGTTTTTATCATGATTTAGACATTTTTTATTAGATATTTTGATATACCAAGTTTAAGTCATAATTTAAGCTTATTTGTTAATTTTTATGGTTTCGGTCTTCATAGTTGTTAAGCGATTCGTATGAATTCGTTTGTGCGTATCATATTCTCAGTCTTCCTTATGGGTGCTTTCCTAACAGACCGGACACACCGTGCTCCAGGAAAGTCTGATAGGGATATGCGCAAAGAAGGGTTGGGTTAAAATTCTGCCCTGATAAAAATTCTTTTAACAAAATTCTGTTTTACAAAATCCTGTTTTACAAAATCCTGGAAATGCAAATTTTCAAAGCGACACTATTAATTACCTATATATGCCTGTATCTTTTTTATCCTTGCAATTTTTTATCCTAACCTTTTCAGATAAAGTCGAAAAACAACAATTTTGAGAGTAGAATAATGCCCTGCTTACGCAAAGAACTTGGCCATACTTGAAAGGGTAAATGCTCAACGTTAAGCCTGTTACAAATACTGAGATACCACCTTACAAAAAAGGGTCTATGGGCGTTGGAGTTTCCTATTTTCTTTTTGGAAATATTTTTCGTCCTGGTTTAAGTATAAAACTCCCCAGGCACGGATTTGTTGTGCTCCGAACAGACTCCGTAGGCTGTGTCCACGATGTCACAAAGTTCTTACTTGAGCGTCTTCCGTAGACGACTGACAAATATAAGGCTGATGTTTTGAGAAGTGCCCTTGAGGCGGATTGCTGTATGCTGTGGCAGCAGTAATAAATGTCTAGATCTTTTCGTTTAAATAAACTTGCTCTTATCCACCTGGCCGCAGTTATATACGCTGTATGCATCCAGGGAAAAGACTTAATGTTTTGAGTAGAACATGGTGCACAGAATGCTCTTCTATAAACGTTCAGCGTCTTGCTGTTGCGTAGCAAAATATATTAGCCGAAGCTACTTGTTCCGCTTAAATAAATAGTACAGAAGTAGGACTTTGAAGGCCAGGTTTATATTAAGGCCCTTGAGCAGCAGGCCTGTGGTACCAGAGGTTAGATAGTACAACTCACAGTGTTGATGTGAGACCCGCCCTTCATCACTCAGGGGCTTATCCACCACACGCTCTCTGTTTCAGTAGTCTGGCCAGTATTTGTAATCCTTAACGATCCTAGCCCCAAATAAGTCGGAGTATCTTTAAAGGTTGATCCTGGTATAGGAATTTATTTGCCGTTTCATCCTTTTGACGCCTTACAAATTGTTTTCTGAAGCTCGAAGCTTTTTACAGACATATTGCTAGTGTTCTGCACTTGCTCAAAACTCGTATTTATGTGCTCATCAATTGAACTTCAAAGAACAGATAAGGGCAGTTGCCGGTGGTTACTGCGTGCACTTAAGTATGAGCACTTGATGGGCGTCCGTGTCACCAAGTTTCCAAGTAAAGACCTATAAAAGAAGCTTGGTACTGCGTATGCGGGCAAACAAGTAATATTGTAATTTTTACCTTATATTATCTCGTAAAAAGCAACGCAGTCGATACATTTATTATAAAGCTTTATTCCTTAATTCTGTAAGAATTTTCAATTCCTTGATTTCTCAATCAAAAGTTACAAAGAAACGTTTATGTAAAATTTTTTTTTTTTTTTTTTTATTTACCATTTTTTATTTTCTTTTTGTTTCAAACTCTTTTACTCAATTGACTCAACTTATTTTCTACACTCACAGACAACCTTTTACTTATCTTTTCCATGATATGTAATACAAATTCTTTTAAAATATACAGTCTTACATATTTTTTTTCCTTGCATACAAATCTGTTTTCGCAGGACTTTAATGAGGCTGATACAGCTACACGCTCCAAAGTGGATAGTGCATCAATTTCAAGCGAATCAAAGCTTAATAGGAAGAAAATAACTTGGGCGTCCATAGCTTCTCAACCAGCGAAACCAAACAAAGTAAGTATTGACTTCTTTTAGCTGCCAGCCATCTATACTCTGTTCATTGTTGGTACAGGGGGACGTTTTTAGTTTCTATCTGGATTAAGTCGCGTTTATTATCCTGTCTCTCGCTTAGGGGTATACACCGTAGTTGGCATGGTAAATCTGTTCAATTTTGAGATCTGTTCCTCTAAGGTAGAGTTAAAAAAAAAAGTCACTTAAAAGGCGATTATGTTTTTAGCGGTCCGTCCAAAAATGGAAAAGGCACCTCTTATGGTATCGCTACGTTGTCCGTCCGTCCTTCCGTCCAAATGTCATAGAAGGACAACATTTTGTGTGTTTTTAAACTGCTGAAATAGTCAGAAAAACCAACTAGGGCATTTTTTTAAGCACAAATGATGGTACAGTTTGAAGTTTCATGAAGTTTTTCAATATTTTTTAAGAAGTTTAGCAGGTAAGAACTAGAAAAATTAAACTTAGGTTTAATGACGTTTTTCAAGGTGTTTGAGGCTATAACTTTTGGACCGCTTAGTGCACAAAGCCAATATTGAACACCCGTATAAAGTAGCTCAAAGGTAACCAAGTGCTTAAGTTATATTTTTCTGATAAATTTTTAATAATGAGAAATCACCTGAAAGAAAAAAACAGAGTCAGAAATTATCAACAATTTTAAGGAAAATTATAGCGAATTTTGAACAAACTCCTGAAATTTAACTCAAAACCCTAAAAACATTTTCAAACACATTTTTTATGATTTTCTAGTATCTTATCAATAGTAAAGATCTTGTTCAAATTCGGTTAAGGTACAAAACAATAAAAAAAAAAGCAAACTGGTCGTTCGTTACCTCAGTTTTTCTAAGCCTTTTTAGAAAATGAAGTAAAACAGGAGCTTGTTTTACCGTTTACGCAAGAACTGGTGCCCATCGAATTTTAGGAAAACGGAAAATTCTAGCGCAAGTGGTTGCGTTAATGGATAGAAGTCTAACGGGAATTAAAAAGAAATTTAAAATAGATGTTTTATGGATTTGAAATTCAAAAAATAATTAAAAAGGTCAAAAGAATGTATAGTATATCTCCCCCAAAATTAATAACAAATTTTTGATTAAATTTGTCTAAATTATGTAATGATTACAATTTAACATAACTGCATGAAAAACGTTTCAAAATTATCGTTCCCAAGCTTAAGTTTTTAAGACCATTTAAACAAACGAAATAAAAAACAACGTGTTTTACCGATTTTCCAAAAATCTATGTCCGCAAAATCTAAGCAATGTTAGCCCAGGCAGATTTTAAATTGAAAAAAATGTCCAACGATAATTGAAAAAATCGAGTAAATTGTTTCGTAGATGTGCTAGAAAGCACTTGACTGACTAAAATGATCCTGATAGGAAATATGTGTATCGAAACTTCTGGGCCACATATTTTACATTAATCAAATTTGACGCCGGCTCAACCACGAACACGTTAATCAATAAAACAGATTTAAAAAATAAAACAATAAACTTAAAGTATATATTTTTTTAAGAAAAATATATAAAAAAAATTAAAGGAAAAGTTTTTTGCCACTCTTCTTATAGAGTAACGAAATTTAAAAAGACCATCAAGTATGAAGTCATACAAGGAGCGTTCCGTCGGTCGTTAAGCCTTTTTTTTAAGGCTTAAGGTACAATTATTGCTTAATTTACATGTCAAATGTTGTTTAGTATATTAGCGTTTTTATGTTTCTTTTTTAAAGAGGGACATCTTTGACAATTTAGCCGATTTTCAGAGTTAAAATTCTTAAAAATATTCTTTTATTAATTTTAAGGTAGGAATTGTTATAATTTTTTTTTTTGTAAGTCTACTAGTTAGGCGAGTTTTTTTTTATCGAAGCGCAGGGTGACAAATAAATTGTTTGATTTGTTTTTTTTAAAGCAAACTGAAAAAAAGAAATACAAACGGGTTATTGGTTTTTGACTTGCTACTCAAGCGTAAAATTTAGTTGATAAGATGGAAAAAAATCAAAAGTTATAGGCATTTTTTAGAACTAACATTTTGGTAAATAAACTTAAATGATTTTACGCCTTTCTCGATGACCGTGCAATATTTCAGTCCCGCTGTCTTGGAGCATTCTATGGTAACGTACAGACAAATCAAACTACATTGTTGTTTATTTATGTCATTTATTTTCATGTATGCTTATAAGACATGTCGTATAGGATTTTTTTTTCAATACTATGTGCATTGGGCTTTAAATATCTGAAAGCAATTTTGAGCAATTTTCATAAAATGACATATCGAGTTCATCAGTATTAGCAATTGATGTGTTTACTTTCAAATTTTAGCGAAACTATTAAGTGATGATTATTTATCTGTAAGAAGCAAATAAAGAGAAAAAACCAAAGCTGAAACTAGCTGAAAGAAATTAAAAAAAAAACGTATTTATATTTTCAGGAATGTTTGCATTTTTTTTGTCACGTACAGACAAAAGTACGTCACATGTCTGACAAAGTTGATAATAAAGTTGTCTTTATACTTGTGTAACATGTGAACACCGTTTTTTCAACCGAAAGGCTTTTCACTCCACATTCTACATGTTTTTTAAAGCTTTTTATAAAATGGAAGTTTAAAATTCTAGATATTAGTTTGACGTTTGTCCATGGCGATGCAGCAATTATTTTTTCAGATATCTTTGAGGCTGGCAGTGTATCACTTTCGTTTTGGTAACCAGTTCAAAGAAATCTTTGGCTGATTGAACAACAATGTTCTTATCTTGACTCATAATTTTTTTCTCTTACCAGCCTTTTGATGTTTCCTCATACTCCATCAATTACACTTTTCCCATGGGATGTCACAAAAAAATTCTTTGTCATATTTTTCAGACAACAAAGACAACAACTTAACCATGTATCGGTTTTATACCCCATCCCATAGGATAGGAGGTATATTAAGTTTGTCATATAGTTTGTAACACGGTGAAATAATAATGGTAGACCCCCAAGACCTTAAGAGTATATGATCGAGACCGAATTCTGAATCGAATGAGCCATGTCCGTACGTCCGTCCGTCCGTCTGTATGTCACATGTTTTTAGGCCTTAAATTTTGAGCTAGGGTGCTGAAACTTCGTTCGTAGGATCCGCGTCATGCGAAGCAGTACAAGTGTAAATTTTTGAAATCCGCCCAAAGACACGCCCACAATCGGTCTAAATGTGCAACTACCTCCAGAATTTTCAAAACTGTAAGACGTTCTAAAAGGCTGAAATTTAACATTTAGCATCTCCTAGTAAATGTAAGACACAAAAAAGAAAAATTTAATCGGTAAACCTCCTCTAGTGGGCGTGGCATCTATTTTAATAGTAAATTTTCAAATGCAGTTTACTCAATATTTTTGCACAAAATTAAAAAAAATTTGCTTAATATTTTATGTAGAAAACGCTTAGTTCTACATTTTGTTATACAAGACTTTGGGCCACGCCCATATTTGGAGGCAGAATTGAAGAAAAACCTAAAATTTGCCTGAAAAACTTAATTTCGACTAGCCTTGAGCCTAATTTAGGAAAGCATGAAAAAAAGTAGCAGGTTAGGTAAACGAGACTTCAGTCCAGATTTCGTTCATATAAAGTTTTTAGCCACGCCCCCTTTTAAGGGTCGATTTTTCAAAAATATTGAATTTGGACCAAAAAATTGCATTTTTACGTACATTTAAGTGTAACTTGGATTTATATGTGGTTTCTCATTAGGGGCGGTTGGACCACGCCCCTTTTCGAAGTTTGCATTACTTATAAAATGTCAAAAAATAACCATGTCATCAGCATTTTACAATGTGGGATAGGATGGGGTATTCAACGGTCCGTTTTACGGACTGTAACTTCTGCGTACACACTGTAGCACTTACTCACTGGTTAAATTCTGAGGAAAGGTCGTCACTCCAAATAATTTCAGATGAGGGCTCGGGTTCGTTCTCTTTGACGATTAAGTCGTATAATGATTCATTCAAAAAAACAAAGACAGTACATATCTTTATCTTTGGCATTTGCATCTGAGCATATGACATTCGAGCCCTAACCGCTAATTTATCGTAAGCGACAAAATGTAAATTTCACAGGAAATGATTTTTTTGTTTATTTACTGAGCTGCAAAACGAAAAAAAAAACTGATTTTAAGTAATCAGTTCTCTTTTTGGATGTTCAATAAAATTGTCATAAATGATACACTGCTGTTGCCTTATTAGCTTTGTTTTTAAGATTTTTGACGTTTACGATTCGTTGTTTATTTCAAATGTTTGCCTCTTACCGTTTGAAAAATAGAGGGATATTTTTTTTGGCCATTTTGTAACATTTTCGAAATTTATTACCCATAAAACAGCAATTACAAATTTTTCAAATTTGCATCCAGCTGCGTTCTATTGGCTTCTTAAATTCTGTGGAAATGGATTTCTGAGAAAACGGTAAAGCCTGTTATTTTCGGCCAAATTTAAATAGGATCGTCGTTGCCATTAACAGATAAACAACCTTGAAAACATCGTTTTCGAAAATATTTTTAGGGTTATGAGTCAAATCTTCAAATTTTTTTAATATTCGAAGCTTGCTTTAGCTTTACATGAAATCTCAGAAGATGGGCTATTTCCGTTATTTATTTCAAAGTTATACTTTATGCTGTTTAGGAGCTAGAGGGGGAGCCATACCTTGTTTTGACCTTCTTTATAATTTTTTAAATTTCAAATCCATAAAACAACTATGTATTTCGAGTTTTTTTTTTAATTCTCGTTAGACTTTTTTCCAATAGTGCAACTACCTCTGCTAGCATTAGATCTTTTTTTAAATTCTATGGCCAAATTACAACTGGCAGTATTACAACTTTTTCTGAATAATTTGACTTAAGAAAAAGTTGTAATACTGCCACAATGAAAAAAAAAAAACTTTTTCTAAATAATTTGACTTAAGCATTTGGGTTGGTGGGGTGCCGTGGCGTAGTGGTTAGTGTGTGTGCTTACTACACCGGACGTCTGGGTTCGAATCCTGCCATCGTCACCTGAAAAAAAAAGACTTGTTCTTTCTCACGGTCCCCACCTCCGCGAGGGTTTGACAAGCCCTCCGAGAGTATTAATTGTCTTGAAAAACTTCTCAAAGTGCCGTTCGGATTCGGCAAAAAATTGTAGGTCTCCTTGTATATAAGAAATCAACACACCAGCATACATTGTTGAGAAGTTGGCCCTGGTTCACCTCGAGCTGTTGCGCCACTCTTTTTATTTATTTTTAAGCATTTGGGTTACTCTGAGCTTCTTTACACGCGTGCTCAATATTGGCTTTGTGCACGAACCGGTTCAAAAAATATGGCTTCAAACACACTTAAAAACATCACCAATTTCAATATTTTCAAAAAATTGAATTTTTTCGTTAAGGCTCCGTCCGTATATCTGTCGGTACCTTCGGTAGTTTTTAGCCCTTAAATTTTGAGCTAGAAGTTGAAATTTGGTATCTGTCCTTTCTAAGTCCCAAAGTGTATAGTAAAAGTGTAAAAAAATTTTACACAGTATAAGTGTAAAAATTTTTGAAATCCGCCCACTGACACGCCCACTTTACTAAGTGGCATGAAAAATCAAAGTTGTCATAGGAAGCTGAAATTTGGTATGTGGTATTCTTGCTTAAGTGTGTTTGGCCTTTGAAAAAAAAGCAAAAACTGCTCCCACGTGGGCGTGGTCATATTTAATTTGCATTATAAAAATCGGTTTTTATTCGATATATTTTCCTTAAATCTTTAATTCCCAAAAAACCTGCACCATAAAATGTTCAGATATGTGTATAAGCTATCAACTGAAATTAATAAATTTTTGCCACGCCCACTTTTGGTGCGTTTTCAAGTATAAACAAAATTTTGAATGTGAAAATGCAATCAACACGTGTATACCGCAAAGTGCTTGGTGCCACGCCCCTATTTTAAGGAAGAAGATTCTTAACTGACAAATTCTAATTACAATTAAAGTTAAAAGAAACTGAAATTTAACAACCAAAATTTATGACGCAATTCGGAGCTTGACAGTGGCCAATTGGGATGGGGTATCCAACGATTCGCCTAAGCGGATTGTAACCCTCCCAATAGCTATGTAATGTTTCCATGTAAACTGCTCACTTTCCTAGTCCTACTGTACTATTGATAACAGAAAAAAAAATATAAAAGAGCATCACTTAGCCAACAAAGCAAAGTTGATTTTAATATCAATAAAATTCTTTGTCATTTACGATAGGTTAGGTTAGGTTAGGTTGAAGTGGCTGTCGGATCCAAAGAAACCAACACACTTAGACCTATGTAGGTCCATTGTGATACCACATGGATCTGACTCTATTGCCTACTCGTTGAACCATTTCGAGCTATTAATGAAGCGTAAGAGACGTTTCGGGTCAGTCGTGCTGAGATCACTGAGAAGAAAGCTCCAATGTGAAGATTTCGGTTCTTGGAAAGAGCGGGGCATGTACAGAGAAGGTGGAGAGTGTTCTCTTCTTCCTCCTCATCCATGCAGCTCCTGCAAAAGTCGTTGGAATAGACACCAAGCCTTGTCGCGTGTTTGCCTATCAGACAGTGTCCTGTAATGACACCGATTGTAGCACTAATGTGCGATCTATTAAGAGCGATCAAACTCCTAGAGCGTTTAAGATCAAGCTTTGGCCAGATCTGTTTCGTCGCTAGACAGGTACTACAACTAGTCCATCTGAGATTTGTTCTTTCTATCGCATCCAGTTTAATCATGAGTTTACATGTCGAAATTGGAATGCCTACGGAGCCTAGGCAAAATTGGGAGGGTAGTTCCAAGTTTGGCGAGTTCGTCAGCCTTGCAGTTACCTGGAATGTCACTATGTCCTGGCACCCAGCACAGGAGAATGTTGAACTGCTCCGACATCTCCTTTAGAGATGAATGGCAGTCTAAGGCTACATTAGAGTTTATAGAGACCGATTCCAGGCGCTTGATGGCCGCTTGGCTGTCAGAAAATATGCGTATGTCCTTGGCGGATATAACATTTTTCTTAAGCCAGGACAAGACTTCCTTTATCGCCATAATTTCAGCTTGAAAAACACTGCAATGATCCGGGAGACGGAAAGAGAGACTTAGATTTAGTCGGTCTGAGAATACACCCCCGCCTACCCCATCATTTGTCTTCGATCCATCAGTGTAGAAATGGATCGATTCACATTCTAGAGGCGCACAGTCCTCCCAGGAAGACCTGGGGGGGATCGTTGCCTGGAAGTTCTTGACGAAATGTAATTGGGGTAAGGTGAGGTCCATGTTTCTAGAAGGGAATCTGAATGTGTTCAGAATAGCAGAGTGGCCTATCTCACTATTGGTCCACTGAGAGGTTGCTTTGAGGCGAGTAGCCGTGATGGCAGCAGTTTGTCCGCTGAAGATGTCAAGAGGAATTAGATGGAGCAGGATGTCTAGTGCTGCTGAGGCAGTGGTGCGGAGTACTCCACTCATAGATAAGCAAGCTGACCTTTGGACCTTGCTTAGCTTATCAAGATTTACCGCCGATCAGTATCGGCCTTACGACCGAGATATATAGCCAGTGGGTGATACGGGGTTGAAGTCCCCACTTGTTGCCGATGGCTTTTTTGCAGGAAAAGAGTGCTACCGTAGCTTTCCGGATACTTTCCTGTATATTAGACTTCCAGCTAAGCTTTCTGTCTAAGATAAGACCCAGATATTTAGCTTCCTCAGAGAAGATTAAGCTAGTGCCCTTGATTGAGGGGGGGTCGATATGTGGGATTTTGTATTTCCTGGTGAATAGGACTAGTTCACTTTTGTGAGGGTTGACCCCCAAACCACAGATGTCAGCCCATCTTGTTAGCTTGTTTAGAGCATTCTGTAGGAGTTCTTTGAGGGTGTTAAGGTGCTTCCCCGATACAGCAATGGCAACGTCATCTGCATAAGCGATCACTCTACAGCCATCTCCTTCTAGGATAACCATCAGTTCGTTCACCGCTAGATTCCAAAGGAGTGGGGATAGGACTCCACCTTGCGGTGTTCCCCTGCTGACGGATCTTCTGGCAGTTGTCTCACCTAGCTTAGAGTTTATAATCCTACGCGTTAAAAGTTGATTAATTAACTCGCAAAGTGAGCCACTCACCTTCAGAGCCGACAGTGCAGCCAAGATTGCAGACGTGTTGACATTATTAAAGGCGCCTTCTATATCTAGGTAGGCTACCATCGTGTACTCCTTGTGATGAAGGGAATATTCAATGGAACGTACTAGCGTATGCAAGGCTGTTTCTACAGATCTGCCCTTACAATAAGCGTGCTGAGCAGTAGAAAGCAGCCTTTTGTCAATACTAGATGAAATTGAGCTGCTTGTATTCGTTTTAAATTAACGTGACGAATTGACAGAACAAGCTTCGCATTCGTTCTTCCAGCAACTTGAATTCATAGAAGAGTCACATAAAACTTTACTCCACCAATCATTGTCGTAGTTCTCTTAAAGCTTTTAATTTCATTGTAAAATTTTCATGAATGATGCATCTACACTCATCTTTAGGAGTGTCTTTCATCACAAGAACGTTTTTTGGCCTAAGACTACAAAATTTTGATAAGCCGATTTCGAAACCAGGGGTTTCTTCTTTAAAAACAGAGAAGGCTTTCCGTAAGAACACGATCAAATAATATTTTTGGCATTTCTCACACAACCATTTCCCACACACCCAGAGAGTCATTGGTGCCTGGGCAGGTGTAAACAATGTCTGGGCGAAAGTAAAAAGATTTCACCGGCTCATCTGGGAATCGTCAATTAAAATGTTAGGTCGAGATGAGTTGACTAATGCAATGTCCATTCTACGCGCCAGTTCCGTTACCACTGCTTTTTTCTTTCTGGGTGATTCCGACAAAGCTTTTAAAGCCTTAAGATCAGCCTTCGACAAAGTTTGTTTGGATTTGTACGGAGACACTAAACTAGAACTTGCACTTACATTTTTTTGTAGGCATTTCAAGTCGCTTTTTTGACCGTTGCAACATTTTTTGATCCCGATGTTTGCGTCGAATGGCTGCCAGATCATTTTCTGAAACTCAGGAAATACTGATAATAAGAATTCATTTAAAATCACGATACGTACAGACAATCTTAAGTATCCAGAAACTAGTACAAAAAAAAAGAACTAAACACACGGTTTTTGCAGACATTATTAGGCTATTGCTTTAAAATTAAAATTTATTTTTTAAAAATTGGCTGCTAGTTCCTCTTTCTCATGGAATGCTCTTATTTTTCTTTCGAACTCCAAAAAATTGTCTGAGATTTTTTTTCGAAACGGTATAAATCACGGTTTCCGAGATACTGATTTTTTGGCTTTTTTCTGAATTTTTTTCATATACAATCCATAAAACTATTGCTTAGAATCTTTTTTTTGAATACCGATATATATATTTTTTTAACTTTCATGTACTTTCCGCTAGTATTGGATTCCCCCCCCCCCCCCAATACTGTGGGCCCAGGTTTCTTTGAGGTCAATCGGGTATAAACGCGGGTGTTTTAATTTGATGTTTAAACCGTTTCAGGAATTTTTAAGTTAGAAACGTAATTTTTGTAGGATCTTAAAATTTTTCGAAATGTCTTCATAGGTTTTATACACAAACCCAATTTCATTATAATCGGTTCTAACGTTTAAGATACCAGTATATTTTGAAAAATAATTTGTGAAATGTTTTTGAAGCTTTCGGGCTAAGAATCTGCAAAATATTCAAAAATGTATATAGTTTTCCCAAAAATTACAGATGACTCCTGATGTTTGTGCTTTTTTCGAATCATTTGGCCTTATTTTGGGAGCCGGGAATATGTATTTTAGATTTTCGAGATTACAAGGTTTAGAGATTTTTACCTTAACTAAATTATTTTTATTACATTAACGAACTTGAGCGAAACGAAGTTTACCGGGTCAGCTAGACTGAAATAAAACACATATTAATCCAATAAATCTCATGCATGAAAATATAAAACGAAACGATGGCTTTGCTTTTATTTTTAGAAAAATTATAATGTCATGTTGAAAAAGAAAGGACCTGGCATGCCACCGCCTCCGATGGTTCCTGGTAAACATAACATGGACTCAAATGCATGGGAGTTTTCTAATAATATGACATCAGCTGAAGCAAGTGGAACAGTTCCAATATCCATTCCAGTTAGTAACCATGAAAGTTCCAGTGAGGACTACGTTGCTCCAAACTGCAACAGGCCTATAATTATTGACCAACAATATTCGTTTAGTCGAAAACAACAACCTAACGCTTACAGTTATAAACCTAAAAATGTAAAAACAAATAGTCGAATCGACTTTTCTCAAGATCAACGTTTCATCGAAAAGCACAATGAAGAAGAATACCATAATACAAGAAAGGCAAACATGAACTGTCCAATTGTCCATAAAGAAAGTGCTGATAAGGAATCCGCTCCAAGAAGTATTTGTGGCGACCAAAACCTTGTAGCAAACGATGAATCGCCGAAATCTGATTCAGTGGACGCAATTAACATAGTGTTAAAAAAATTAAAAGACAGAAACAACTATAACCCTGTGGAAATAGATCTGCAGAAGGCTGCCTTATCAAGGTACGTAGATTTTTACAATTGAATCTTCAAATCCATTATTGACTTTTTTTTAAATTTAAAATCAGGTTATGGCACTAGGATTCCATCAAAACGCCTATTGCTGTGCCACTTACTTGTGCCCGATTCATATCCCATGCCTGGTCCTAGCAATTTTAGATGTAACGTTAGGTTAGGTTGTTAGGTTCCACGTATGCCGCCTGGAAGCACTACAAACTTTCCAGGGGAACCTTGAGTAGAAGTGAAAGATTCAATCTTACCCATTTCATATTTATATCTCTTGGTTATCAACATATTAATGAAAGTTTTCAGCGTTTAAAGGTAAAAAATATGATTTTGAAACCAGTGAAAACGTCCAAATTTCAAACCAAATACATAGACCTATTTTGCTTTTGCCATATGCAACACCTAATGCCTTGAAGAAACTTTTGCTTAGGAAAGAGGATGTTGGGATCCTCCTTAAGGACGTAAGGGAGGGTCCTTACAGCGTACGAAAAAACGTTAGAATTATTATGTAGGGTCACCCTATTTTTTAACAAAACATTTTTATATAACTTTTAAGGCTTTCGCGGTTGGTTGATAACATTTCAATAAATTTTTCGGATGCGCCACTTTTAATTTTAATGAGCACAATTCTGAAACTCACCCAAAAAGTTTTGCTCAAGTTGCATTAAAAGCGGTCACCGGGAAACTGTTGTGAAGCTGTTATCTCAGAAGTCGGCTACGTATGGTGTAGCGTTGCGTGGACGATTCTTACTCAACTTGTTATTCAAATCACAATCTTGTAGGGTTTAGCAGGCCCTCGCGAAAGTGCGCCTTTGAAAAACTTTTATTGCTCCTTTCGGGTTTGGAACTCGGGATCTCGTGGGCATGTAAAAAATTATGACCAATTATTGAAGAAAGTCGAGTCTAAATACTCTGAATTCAAAGAAATACACGCCGGCGTTTTGCAGCGAAGCCAAATAAAATCGAGCGTTCGTAGCCACGTTCAGTGGCGACACGGCTGTTTTTACGCAGTTGCTGTCAGCTGCGACGTATCCCTGTGCTGGGTTCCACAGGGATATTCCAGGCAATTGCAGAGCTGGCGAACTAGCTAAGAGGGTGCTGTTACGGAACAGGCAGCACCCATAAACTCGATAAAGTTTCACCTGGACACTTAAGCCATCACAACGGCAAACAATAGGTGGAATAACGTCAACACGAGTCTCTCTTCCAAACAAATCTGGCCAGTGCTTAATCGTAGGAAAACAAAAAGACTCGTCTCCTTTAATAGGCTGAATCTTAGAAAGATAATTGGGGCCCTGAAAGGCCACTCACTGTCTGGTAGGGCGACATGCCAGAAGAACCCGTGTTCCCTTCAACGATGTCTGCAGAAGTAAAAGAGGCGAGGAGGAGGAAGAG
This sequence comes from Neoascia interrupta, assembly GCA_947623515.1. Taxonomy (NCBI): domain Eukaryota; kingdom Metazoa; phylum Arthropoda; class Insecta; order Diptera; family Syrphidae; genus Neoascia; species Neoascia interrupta. The sequence continues at coordinate 94,597,559 of OX392464.1, read as the reverse complement.
ACCATGGTTCTCTTCTCTGTAACTGTCCCGCCCTATCGACCTTGTGAAGGAAAGCTCAAGGTAAACACTTCTTCGATGATTTAAATGATTAAGCACGACTCGATTTAAAGAGGATAATGAGCGTTATCTCCAGGTCAAACTGTCTAAACGCCTAATTGGTGAATCACACAACTCATCATTCCAGCACATGCGAACTCAATGTGTTGGAGATCCACCTATAGTGGAGTGCCAAATATCTAGAGGGGGTGGATTGAAGGTGGTACTCCTCACTGACCTCCCATCTCCTCGTTGACGGGGCCTTGCACCGAAATCGGTTACCTCGACCTCAAGTTACTTCCCCCAATCCGTATCAACCCCGCCCCTCCCATCCTCAAGGAAAATTCCCATATGAAGTCCATCAATTATGAGAACCCCTTTCTTCAGGTCCCCTCAACCGTGCTGACAGTGGTTCCCACCATAACGGTTACCCCCAGCTTTCACTACCCTTTTCGGGTAAGTCTCTAACCAATCAACCATTGATTGGTGACCTTCGGCACATGTGCATACCGTCACTGGTTGCCTCGACCCTGCTCACCCAAAACGGATAGTTATCATTTAGGTCCTCAGGCTGGGAACTCCGATCTCATCAAAAGGCATCACAGTGGACTTCCTTTGGTAACAGTGTGTGCCTGCCTAGCGGAGACAGCCACCCAACCTAACCTAACCTACATCAGATTCTATCATTCTTTATCATTTTGTTCGTTCCAACCCTCATCTATGGTCATGAAATTTGTGTAACGACCGAAAGAATTTAGATCGCGGGTACAAGCTGAGATTTCTGAGGTGCGTTGCTGCTGCTACTCTTAGGGATAGTTTGAAAAACGTCAGTATTCGTAGGAATTTTAATGTTGAGCAGCTTCTTCTCCGAGTGGAGCGACAATCCATCGATGGTTTGGACACGTTGTAGCATGCCCCCCGACAGACTTCCTAGACAGGTCATGTTAGCTGAGATGCGAGCGCGTCGCCCCCCAGGTAGGACAAAAAACAAGTGGTGGGAACAGGTGAAGAACATCGCCGAGACCCGTCTTGGGATCGCGCCTCTGTCTCTTGAGTTGGGTGCAGAAGATCGGGAACGATGGAAGGACCATTTGGCCGCCCTCGCTCCGTGACCCTTCTAAGGATAAGCGGTCACAGAAAATGATGATGATGATAATGACGAAGCTCGTCCAGAGCATAGCTCAGTTCTCGATAGAAAATACTTCCTACTCTATCAAAATTTAGTTCAATATAACTCCCATCCCTTACAATTTTGTTTATAATTTTCGACAAGCTGATGTGCTAGTTGCCGGATTTTCCCGCTATGTTGTTTGGAGAAAGCCCATCGTTTGTGGTCAAACCGCACAATCTCGTCAGTTCATATAATCTCTGAATGAAATAATGCCATTAAACAATTCATGCCGAATGTCTTTATCGTCTTTACCGTCCTGTATAAACAACACTGGTCTTATCTTCTAATGTATGATAAAGGGCATCGGTTGTAGCTAACTCAACAACTGGTGATCGCAATACCATCGTCGTCGTTCCGCTTCTTTGGCGTAAGAAAACACCAATTTTGATAATGATGTCCTTTTATTTACAGGTGTACCTCGGCGTGTTCAGTTACCTTGGTGGTTTGGGTTTCAGGTCTTCAGTGAAAAATTAAAAAACAGGAAAATAAATAACAGATAAAACAACATTGACGCCATCAGCTTTTAAATATACCCGTCTGTTAAAAAAAACCTTTTGCATTGGTTATTTTTTTCAATATTTGTTCTAGATTCATTTATACGCCAACAGTCTAGAGATGCGAATGCTTAAAACGTTTCTCTTTTTAGATTTTTTGTCATCAAATCGTACTCCGAAGATGATATTCATCGAAGCATCAAATATGAGATATGGTGTTCTACTGATCATGGAAACAAAAGACTAGATGAAGCGTTTAAGGAAAGAGTAAAAGAAGGTGGAAATGTTATGCTGTTCTTTTCAGTTAATGGTTCCGGTCATTTTTGCGGCATGGCTCAGATGATGACTTCGGTCGATTATAATTCAACGTCAAGTGTCTGGTCGCAAGATAAATGGAAAGGAAAGTTCAAGGTCAAGTGGATATATGTAAAAGATGTGCCCAATAGCCAACTGCGCCATATTCGCCTGGAAAACAATGACAACAAATCGGTAACAAATTCAAGAGACACGCAAGAAGTCCCCAACAGCAAAGGATTGCAAGTTCTCAAAGTTCTCCATTTATTCAAGCATCAGACTTCGATTTTTGATGATTTTTACCATTACGAAAAAAAACAAGAGGAAGCTGTTCATAAAAAACCAACACAATTTGATAACTATGTACAACAACCACCTGCACCCTCAAATACTTGCAATAATGATGTTAAGGAGCAAAACACAGATAGAGTTTCGGGAAATTTTAAAGAAAGAACCATGTTTCATCGCGGGGGTAATAAAAATTTTAGTGGGAATCGCCAGTATGATTTATCAAACGATTTAGATAAGGATGACCGAGACAGATCAGCGTATTTCATGAACAAGGATAGGGAAAAAATCAAAAGCAATGCAGCAGGACTTTATAGGCACACCAATTCATGTTCAGAAAGAAGTAGCAACTCTAAGCGAAACTTTAATGACATTATGCATATAAATAATATCAATTACAATGAGCACAACATAGCTGGAGAGAATGCGGAGACTAAAATGTCATAAGCCACAGTCTGCAACGCGATGCGTGGTTATAAAAGATAAACGTAAGAGCGTATATTACCTTACATAGCATAAAGTTATATGCAAATATTGTTTTTTAATTTAAAAAAATAAAAAACTAGTAATCATATTGTTCGTGTTTAATTTTTTTTTACTAAGGGGTCAATGCATGTCAAGGATGTGCTGAAAGTAAGTTAGGTTTTCAGCAATTTGAAATTATTAAGACTATATTTGGACTGGATAATTATGTTTTAAAATTAAAAACAAAAATAACAATTTCATTATTGGTTAAAGATTTCAATATCAAAGAAGTGTTAGATGATATGGTAAGAGGATACTGTTTTTTATCAAAAAGAATTGCTGAAGCATTGCTTCTCGTAATGCGGTATCATATGGAAGAAAAGTAAGTTTCTAGAATTTGCCTGAATTACTTTTTGGACGGCCATTGTGTAAATTAATGTTAAAAAAGATATAAGAATAGAATAAGCTTCTATCAACTAAAAAATATTCACGGAAAAAATTCCTAGCGAAACAAACTTTTATGCCGCAGTTGATATTTTTAACATTCCCGATAACCTACACACTTTGCAAACAGCCAACCTCGCCCCTCACAAATCCAGAAACAGTAAGCCCGACCGCTAGAGTTGCTTTACCCCATACGCATTCAACAAGGAGATGAAGAGAATGAGGAGGAAAGCTAAAGTCCTTATGTATTTAAAATGCCGCTTTATCCTATATTCTCCAGATTTAAGTCTGAATAATTATTTCTTCCTTCAGTATTATGAAGAAATTGCTCAGGGAAAAGGATTTCATCGATTGAAAAAATTATCGATGAAACAATTGGACACTTAAACGTTTCCACCTGTTTCAATGGGGCTCGTATTAGTCAGTCTGCAGGGTATCCTACACTGAAATAGCATATCACCGTCATCGTCATTTTCGGTGATCGCTTATCATCAGAAGGGTCGCGAAACGAGGCAGCTAAATGGTCTTTCCATTGTTCCCGATCCTCCGTCACCAACTCAAAAGACACAGGCGCAATCCCCAGACGGGTCTCGAAGATCTTCTTTACCTGATCCCACCACCTGTTTCTACCATCTCGGCTAACTTAACCTGTCTAGAAAGTCTGTTGGGCGGAAACAACCATCACTTCGGATTTGCTCACGTTTACCTTCATACAGCCTCACCACATATGGCCGCAAACCCGTCTAGTGCTCGCTGAAGTTCCTCCTTGGACGATGACAAGATAGCTAAATGGTTTATCCTGATGCTGGCCATTTCGAAAGATTCCAAAGACTCGATTACAGCTCTGGAACGCGAGCACATTCGCGTATTTTTTTCCCGAAAGATAAGAGAGATATGACCCTATAGTTGGAGCAATCGCTCCTGTTCCCTTTTTTGAAAATGGGCACTATATATGCAACTCCTCTTTGCCAATCGCTAGGTGCCTTCCCGCTATTCCAGGCCACCAAATGACACGTGTTAGCCATTTAACACCTTCATTGCCCATTGCCTTGAGCATTTCTGGCCGAATTTCATTAACTCCAGCAGATTTACCCACTTTAAGGGATTAAATCGCGGCAGTGACTTCATCTACTGTAGGACTATTCTCCGCCCTAATCTCGTCAGCAATGGGGTTGCCATCTTAAGTGCCCTGTTGGGGATTGAGCAGCTCCGAAAAGTGGTCGCTCCATCTGCGTAAGACGTCTGTTAGGGGTGAACTTCTTGGCTTTGGAGTTAGCGCTGGCATGCTTGTAGCCATCCTTCGCTCGTCGGAGGGGTGGGTTCTTCAACTCCATATCCAGCCCCTAGCAAAATTCATGCCAGTCTTGTTGAGCGTCATGCTGTTAAGACGCTGCGAGATGTTGCCTGAACCCTCCCTACCATGATAGTCGTTCTCGCCACGACAATCCCTTAACCTGCCATCTCCTATAAGCACCTTCGGGGGTTTGAACCCTGGTCCCTCTGAACGGTTATGGGCCCAATCACCGCCGCTACCAACTGAGCTACCGGGGCCGTTAAAACTGTTTTGCCCAAGTTTGCTTTTGAAGCGTCGATTTCTCAGGTCACAAGATGAAAAAAAATGAAAATTTCGTGCAGACTCCGCTGGGGATCGAACCTCGGTGTTGAGATGCGAAACGAATAATTTCGCTACGCCCTTACCAATTTAGCTACCACTTGCTTTTAACGACTTTTGCTAAATTTTTAAATTTGAATTGGCTGTTCAAATTCCCAACCTGGGATTTCTTGCCACTTATGCTTCGTCGTCAGCGTCGCCGTATAAAGCGTGAAGCGTACGTTAACCGCTTTATACGGCGAAGCGTCCGTGTTCTGAAAATTTTCGCAGCTTGAGATTTTAAAATACAAAAGAAAATATGTAACGGGAGTACCTTTCCTTGATCCTTTTAATGTGTATTGCACAAAAAAAAAAATTCAAATTACGTCAAATGCCGACGGCTTTAAAGTTTTTTGTTTTCAGTGTTTGTTGAATTAAACTTTGAAACTTTTTAGGAGAAAACGCGATAAACTTTTGGCATACGCTGTGCGGTGTCTATGCGTGTGCCACTATAGGCTCTTTCCAGCGTAATGACTGAGGTTCTAACGCCCACGAAGCTAAAGCCAACGCCTGCCTTTGTGCTGGAAGAATACCACCCAGCCTCCTGGAACGAAGCCTACGGTGGTTCTACAGAGAAAAACGTTAAGATCGCTTCTTCTCATTCACTTTGAAATGCAACCAGCTCAACAGTTTGCCAGCCTTTGTTAGGACCTTTTATCGCGGTGCTCAACCAGTGCCAAAGGGAATTTTTTGTTTTTAGGTTAAGAGCTTAGCTAAGGAAAGTTTTTTGTGTGCATCGCTAAGTTCTTTTTGGCACAAGCTTTTGTCAATACAGTGGGACGTTTGACAAAACTAAAGGGGCAAAACAAAGTAAGAAAAAGTCATTTATTTCAACCGCAACACGTCGTTCTCATTTGAAAGAAGTGTACCGTCTTTGGATTTAATCCCTTGAACTATATTCAACTCTCTGAGCCGGCGAATAGTCTGCCAATACGTTTTGCTCACAGATCTGTAATCGCGCTTAACCCTCTCGCCGAACTTTTTCCATGCCTGTTTTTTGGCTGTTCTGACCGCCGTATTGGAAGTTCTTCGCGCCTCTGTGTACGGGGCTCGAGAAATAGAGTTCCTACATTGATTCCACGCAATATAGGCTCTCTTCTTCTCTCTTTTGGCTTTGAACTGTAGGAGTCTTAAACTACGCAGTTCGTTCTCGTTCGGAGTCTTAAACCACCAGCCGCCACACCAAGCCGCCTCACTCCACAAACATTTCTTGCAGAGGCTATGACTGCCGATAAGAACAGCTGCCATTCTTCCTCTACATTTAAAAGGTCAGTTGGAATTTGTTCAAACTTCTCCGAAACGTGCCGTGCAAATCGCTTGCTGTAGTCAGATTCAGCACCCTGGAAGTTTTCCCACCGTATGGGCGTCACGCGTCTTGGATTTTGCCTGATGGATGGCAAAGGAATACTGTCGCTAAAGCGCAATTCGCACAACACTAGTTGACGGTGGTGATCAGTTGACAGCTCAGCTCCTCTCAAAAAGCGAACATCACAAATCATTTTTTGAACAGACCATGGTACCACAAAGAAATCGATCAAAGATCTCTGAATTAAACTGTGCCGGTACAGTTGTGAATGTCTTTGTGTTGGAAAAAGGTGTTCATGATGGACAAGCCATAAGCACAGCAAAAGTTCAACAAGTTCCCTTCGTGTTTTGATCCAGGTCACCGTGCCTCCCAATGACAATTCTTTAAGCACTGTCGTCCGTACCGACATAAGTCCATTTCTGCCACTCTATCCTGCGCAGCATCAACTTCGTTCAAGAAGGCCGGATACTCTGACTCTAGGTTGGGTGCGTTGCGTTACACCTCGTCGAAAGTATATTTCAATAATGTTCGTTAAAGACATTTTATGTTGTGCGGCATTGTGCATTCTCTGTTAATTTATTAAATCTTGTCAACATTCGATTGCCAAATCGATCTCACCTTTTTTGGTACGCAAACGTTTTGAATTGATGTAGACTGTGAGTACATACCCACAAGATGTCCTTATGTTATAAGGTGACACACATAAAACCCCTTTTCAATAAACAAAAACATATTTGAACTTAAGGCAAGTGTTTTCTTTGAAACCGTTTACTATAAAAATTGTTGGCTTAAACTTTTACTTTCTAAAACGTTGCTCATTGATTCTGAAGATCTTCTCCATTTAGCCCGTCTATTCTGAAACCATGTTTTTACTTGCTTGTCACTCAGGTTTAATTGAGCAGCAAGGCGTTTTCTTTCCTCGGGGGATAAATATTTAGAGTTTGAGAACCGTTGCTCCAAGTGTTTTGTTTGATACGATGTGAAACGTATTTGCCCTCCTTTTCTCTTTCTTTCGGGGTCAGATAAATAAAATCTGGGAAACCCACTGCAACAGAAGGATGAGTCCTTTTCGTAACCTTAAAAGAAAGAAATAATGGTTTATTGAAATATTTTTTTTTAAATTCATTTTGAAGATGTGTTGTGTAGTCCAAAATCTGATTTCAATATTGACCAAAGTTGCATCTGCCAGAGTTCCTTAATATCCTAATCTACCTAAAAAACAAACTGAAATGCCTCCAGAAAGTGGGCGGGATGTAAAACAAATTTTTGAATGTCTTATGCTAGGTGGTTGAATACATTTTGGACGAAAACCCGCCTTTCTAACTAAAAAAACCGATTTTGAAAGTCACGCCCACAAAAGTGGATAGAGGCACATAAAATAAAGACTGTCAAGTATGAAGACCTATGCGGAGCGGTCCGTCGGCTTTTGTTGAAGGTTAAGCTTATATACAAATTGCGCAGATTGCGTAAAATTTCATAAAATTTCAAATTTCAAAAATGTTATATATTTAAAACTATTTCTGGGTATATTTAGCAGTCTGAAATTAACTGTTCTTATAATTTATTCTTTAGTTTCGTTTATCTAAAGTAAAGGCCGGCGAAAAATGTTTGTTTTAGTTTTTTTTTTAAGAAAACTGTTATAAGTTATTGATTTTTTTTTTCAAATCTACTGCTTTGCCTTACGTTCATGTGGTTAGTTTGATGCAAAATGCATAAGTAGTTCACAAACTTTTATTACTTCTTTTATATTTTAAAAAGGTGGACTAAAAAGGAGCAGAGAAGGTGGACTCTTTATTAAACAAATTTGCCTATTACCGTTTCGAAAACAGAGGGTAGAACATACGTTTTCTTGGCCGTTTTTACCATTTTTAAAATTAAAAATGCAGAAAGCAACGACTTGTGCTGGCATTTGCTACTTTACTTAAAATCTATGGACACGGATTTAGAAAACGGTAAGACATGCTTTTTTCCTTTTGTTTTTAAATGGGCTTAAAAACTTGAGGTTGGAAATGGCAATTTTGAAATGTTTTTAAGGTAGTATCTTAGCTTGCCTTTCAAACGTTACATACTTCAACGAAATTAATTCTAGAAAGTCCTAACTGTGAAAGGGACTAGAAATCTTTAAAAAATTCATTTCGAAAATATTTTTACGTTTTTAAGTCAAAGCTTCCTAATTTTTGAATTTTTGGAATTTTTTAGCACAACTACCTGCGCTAGTATTGGCTGTTTTTCTTAAACTCTACGGGCACCGGTTTTCGCTCAAATAGTAAAACAAGCTCCTTTTTTGCCTTCGTTTTTTAAATACTGTTAGAAAAACTAAAACCATATCTCTACCGGGCACTAATCCGCGATTAATATGAATCTTCAATACATCCTCTACAAATTACGCGATATACCATGCAAATTTAAATCCTCTCGGCAAATTAAAAATAAATCCTCTTATAAATCCCATTCACCCTATTCACAAACTTATTTTGTGCACCTTTGTAACAGTTTGAGAATCAAAAACAAAACTAAAACTGTCCCTGCACGACAGAAATACGTCCCTGAAATACGTTTTCAATTGATTTTCTTACATCGGAAATGTTTTTTCGCTTCGAGGAAATGACCGCTCCACACTCTTTTGAGAGTCGAAATGGCAGAAAAAGAAAGCCCGTGTCAATTTTCTTTTTATAGCCGGTGGGGACATAGTATAAGGTTAGAAACGACAATTTTTAAAATTTTTTAACGCAGCTTGCTTTCTTTTTTTACGTTTTATACTTGAACGAAATCAGAACAAGATCGGTGTTACCGTTAAGATACTAGTCGATTTTAAAAAACAGTATTTTAAAATGCTTTTAGGTTTTTGAGTTAAATCTCAGAAGTTTTTTCTTAAATTCCTAATAGTTTTCCTTAAAATTTTGAATAAAATCTGATACGTGTGATTTTTATACCCGACCGAGGGTCCATCAATTTGTAACGCAGTGAAATAAAATAATCACCGTAGACCACTAAGACCTTTTAGAGATATGAATGAGCCCGACGGCCATGTCCATCCGTCCGTCCGTAAGTAAACAACTTTTAGGCCTTAAATTTTAAGCTAGAGAGCTGAAGATTGGTAAGTGGGCTGGATGTCCATTGGACCAGATCAAGTTTGAAACTTAGTTAAATCCGTAATAGACACGCCCACTAAAGGCCTGTATGTGCGACCATCTCTTATTTTTAAAAATACTTTTTTACACTTTAGCTACTATAAAATGGTGCTAGCAAACTGACTTTTAGTGTGTGACACTGCTTTGAATTAACTTGTGTTTGAGGCGGCAGAAAAAGTTTGGCGTTTACATTAACCACGCCCACTTTTTAAGGAATTTTAACTTAAAACGAATGAAAATTACATGGGAAAAGTTGTAGATATTAGCATTTTCTATTTTTTTATATATATAAAAAAATAGAAAATGTATTTATATAAAATACTCGTTTGGTGGCGTGGCTTAAAAAAAGTGTTTTTTTTGTTAAAATAGCGGGTTTTTAGTCCGAATTGTATGCAACCACCTAGCGCAAAGCATTCAGCAGTTATATTTTTACTTCCCGCCCACTTTTTTGAGGTGTGGTAGTTTTATTTTTGGTAGGGTCGGGTATTTTGCAATCCGTTGATTTTGCATACGCACTGTTGCACTTTTCCACTTGTTTTCATATGAATTCTCCAAATAACTACGGAGATAAGGGGTTGGGACACATATTTTTTCATGCATTTTTGCGATTTCGAAAATGCGTCAGAACGGCAGTATTGAAACTTTTGCAGAAAATTCAATCAAACTTTTTCAAAGTTATGACCCCAAACAGTTAAAGAAACGTCTTCCATTTTCAACTCTTCATTTCTCAAAAGCTTTTCAATATTTTCAAAAACTTAGATTTTTCAATAAAGTTTAGTATTTACTAAACCTAAGTTTGGTTTTTCAAGTTTTTGCCTGCTAAACTTCTAAAAAAGCACTGAAAAACATTTAATCCATTTTCTCTTGAATTTTTAAACTATAATTAAACCATTTGTGCTTAAAAAAAATTGCCCTCGTTAGATTCTCTGACTTCTATTTCCGCAGTATAAAAGGATACTAAATTTTTTTTTTCTACGACTTACTGTTCAGAAGTTACAACACAATTGGACGGACGGACGAAAAGAGTTCCTTTTCCATTTTTGGATAGACCGCTAAAATTCAAATATTCTTGAAAAAAAAATATATAGTTTTTTAAGAAACGTTAAAACGTATTCAAAGCTGATGTATTGAAACGGGACGATGGCAAATCTGAAAAGTTTAAAGCGGGGACCACAAAGCAGCCTTGGCCTTGCCTCGGCCTGGCGTTTATAAGTTCAGTTTTAAGATTTCAGTGTTCCCTAACACATTGAAGCTCGGCTTCAAAGTTTCATTTGGCAAAGAGAATGAGTGTGTGGAGAGAAAACGTAATGATACGTAATGAGGCGCCGAAGCCCAGCCCGAGTTCAGATGTGCTGAACTTTGGCTTCGTACTAAGCAAATGGGGGTTGATTTCGAGCGCACTATCACGTCAGTCTGCCTTATGGGGCTCCATAGTATGTTGGTAACGCACGGATTTGACGCAGAATTTTCGAGTGAGTCTACTCGGATTTATTAGTTGGACATAAATTTATTTATTAGTTGGACATAAATGTTCCGCTTACTTATGTAGTGATTGCGATAATCAAAGCTCTCTCTCTCCATGAGCGCCATGTTATTGGCGCTCATGGAGAGGCTCCAGCAGATTTGCCCACGTATCAAAACCGAAGCCAAGGCTGCTTTTTGGTCCCCGCATAAGTAAGCGCAGGTCTATTGCCGTTGTTGAGCGCAGCGTTGAGGAGAATTTAGATAAGTGAGTCAATTTGACTTCGTGAACTTTGTGGAAAATTTTACGGAAAGATATTGGTTTTAAAGCAAATAAAGCACCGGATCGGCTTGTTCTTGATCATTGAGTTGAAGGTTATGTGAAATGGTAAACATGGCGCCCGACATAACTATTTTATTGTCAACATTTTGCTGATCACTTTCTTTGGGCTTATGGAAAGTCACGAGTCTATGCCGTTTACCGCTTCAAGGCTTTAAAATAGTTAAAAAAAACACCGTTTACGTAAGACCACATAATTTCTGCTGTGAGTATTTATGATTCATTTTGTTTGTTTTTACACAACTATATCCGTCCCTAATGGCAAGAAGCTTCTTTATTGTAGCAGGATACAAAAATAGATTAAAATATAATAAAGCCAAAAATGTTTTACCTTTTATATTCAGTGGCAGGTTGTATTGGCCATAGTGTGAAAAGCAAACTGCATACGCATCCTTAATATCATACAACATCTTAATGAACCGTTGATCACACATATTATTAAAAGCGCACAATTCCGACTGGTTTGCTTCATTATAAATCTCCTCTAATCTATGAACATCATCCGTTTTATCTTCCAGGATTTTGTCTTCGGCAAGTCGTGTGATTGTATTTTTGTTTTCCGGTTTTAGTAGCGTTTCAATAGAAAATGAATGTTTTGGGAGTTTAGAAAAATTCATATTTGCAGTGGATTTAATTTCAATTCCAAATGCTGCATGTATATCACTTATGTCTAAACAACTTGGCCTCCCTTACAATACTAGGCTACAAGTAAAAAATTTAGAAAAAGAACTTACAGATAAAACTTTTGATAATGCTTATAATTTATAAGATACATTCGATAAATTAAGTAATTCCATACAAACAATTCATTTTATTCGGTGCTTTTGATCGTAGATTAATCGTGCTTATCGGACACTTATTTTTTTCTTTAAGTCTTTTATATTGTCAGAAGCATGCTGTGTATATGCACAATTTACGAACATAATAATTTTATATCTCTTCAACATTTGATATTATTGAATTTCGTCGACACAACAAATAACCTTTTATATCAATTAAAAACATAATCAATCAAATAAATAGCTTCTAATTTGCTCCCAGATAAGAATGTGTCTATTGCATATTATTTATTATCTTTTTCGGAAAATATTTTTAAGTACCTATTATTCATAAGACATATTGGACGAATAGGACAAGTGCTTTGGCCCATGTGTCACCAATTTACAATTTTATACCGGACATTTTGAAGGGTAGATAGTTAGAGACTTTTATTTTAGGTAAGTTGGTATTCACTTGTTAAAATAAATTTTCGAAAGCGAGGTAGGTGGATGCTGTAGAAGATCAAAATTTTAAAAGAAGATTTAAAATCACAAAATCAAGTTATATACCCAAAAACAAACAAATTAATCCAATGACTCTTATTAGCCAGTGAGCAACTTGCTACACTGGATCACCTCAAGCTGTTGCGCCTTTTGTGATTTAATTACTGTCACCCTCGACAGTCGGAAAAATTAAAAAAAAAAACTTAACACACGCAGGAACTACTGTATTCCCTATTTTTCCTACACTTTTGGTAATACAATTCCTGGGGCATTAAAAACATGAAAACATCGGATTTCTGTTGGAGTGAATGGATTTTAAAAAGTCAAACTGGAATGGTTACCTAATAATACATACAAAAAGGTTTATCAATTTGTTTTTTGTTCTTTTGTTATACCCGATCCAGGGTATACTAATTTTGATGCATAGCTTGTAATACAGTGACATAATCACCGTATACGCCTAAGGCCCGGTTTTTCAGTGTGAGATCAATCGAGCTTCCGAGTTAAACTGAGATTAACCCCAGGAATGAGTATTTCAGTGAACTTGGATCTCGGCTTAACTCGCCAAATTTGGTGAGTTAATCTCGGATCGACTCTTGGGAACAGTATGAACTTCATAACTTTTGAGGTTTTGGCGGTGATTAATCGACATGTTAAAGTTTTTAGGATATACCGCGTTTTATTAAAAGTGGCGGTTCTTACCATTATTCGTCAGCTTATTTCAACCATCAACATAGACGAAAATCATATGGCACTTTTGGAATTCTGCCTATGTTCGGAATTTTTCTCTTTTAATATAGTCCAGGAACGAAGTAAAAATAGGGGAAATATTTCGTGTAGAAGCGAATTTTGGCACAGTTGTAGAGAAAGGTGTCCTGCATGACATACTGTACTGGTGGGTGGGGGCGGAGCTTACGGGTGGGCGGGGCCTTAAAGGTCCCTTTTTTCAGTTTTTGGCAAATATCTCGAAAACTATAGCTCCAGCAAAAAATTTTTGAATACTAAATTAACCTACACAAAATTCTGCACAAAAAAGATTGTATACACTTTTTCGGTGGGATGAATACTTAAGGAGTAACAGAGTTAGGAAATAGACACTTTTAATTAAAGTGACCTTTATCGTGAAAAAAATAAGGATTGAGACGGATATTTTTATATACTTTTATTAACATCGCATTGTCTTCGAAATTCAACGAGTATTCAAGGTTCAGCGTTGCCTGTTAATAACAAATTTAACCTACAAAAAGATGGTGTAGCGATGGGACTACCCTTAGCTCCCATAGTTGCTGATTTGTGAATGGAAAACTTTGAAGAAAAAGCTCTTTAAAGCTACAGTGAAAAACTAAAAGTCTGGTTGAGATACGTGGACGACACTTTTTGCATCCTTAAGACTTACGCTGTGACGAGCTTCTTGGAACACCTCAACTCGCAGCACCCTAAAACTAAGTTTGCGATGGAACAGGAGCGGGATGGTTCCATTGCTTTCTTGGGTGTGAGGGTAATGCGGAAGTACGACGGAACATTAGGACACACCGTATACCGAAAGAGCACACACACGAAGAGATGCCTAAATGCTACTTCCCGCACCACCATCCGGCAAATTTGCGATCCGTTGTCTCAACATTAATACAGCGTGCCCACAGAATATGTGACAACGAACACCTTGCCGCTGAATTGATTTTTGTCGACAACGTCCTTAAATCGAATGGATATTCGAAAAAACAAAAAACATGGAAGCCAAATTTGCCACGGGAAATCGACAGCAAGGATATGGCCAAAAAAGCATTTTTGCCATACATGAAAGGTGTCACCTACAGAGTGGGTAAAATCTTAAAGCGATACGGGGTATAATCAATCTTTTTACCTCCAAAAAAGGTAATAATCTACCTCCAGTGGCCAAAAGATCGCTTCCCACTCCAAACACCTGGCGTATATTCAGTCCCTTGTAGCTGTGGGTCGTTTGATAAGCCACGTTTTTAATTTTTGTGAGCACAATTCTGAACTCACCCCGAACGTTTCGCTTCGAATTGCATCGAGCGTGGTAACCGGAAAGTTTCCCGGCTTAATTCTTCTTCGGCTTATCCGAAAACTATCAAAATGCCTAAAGTGCTAAAAAATGCCTATAACTTCTAAGTTGTTTCTATCTTATCAACAAAATTCTACGCAACCACAAACCACTTGAGTAGAGACCAAAATATATAAGAAATTTTAAAAACAAAAAACCCGTTTGTCATCATAATCATCATCTTCGAATGCCGCTTATCCTTTAAAAGGCTCACGGAGCGAGGGTGGCTAAATGGTCTTTCCATCGTTCTCGATCCTCCGCCACCAAATCGTCTCTTGATTTCCGGCGCAATCCCCAGGCGGGACTCAGAGAAGTTCTTTACCTGATTCCACCACCTGTTTCTTGGAGTGATAAACTCAGTATTACTGAGTATTGAGTAATACTGAGTTTATCACTCCTCCCATCTTTCGTGAAAAAGACCCCGAGATACTTAAACTTCTCCACCTGTTTTAATAGAACTTCATTTATGTGCAGGGTACACTGCACAGGAGTTCGGGAAACAACCATCACTTCCGATTTGTTCATTCTGGCTCAACCTGATGCCAGCCAATTCGAAACATTGCTCGCCAAGACTGCGCTTCACCATCCAGTTCATATTTGCTATGAAAAGGAGCGGCGACAGAACACAGCCCTGGCGAAGTCCGACACGCACATCAAAAGGACGGGATTTGACGCCATTTATCCGTACACAGCTTCTGCAGTTTCCATACAAAGACTGGATGTCTCTCAGAAGAGGCCCACTCAGCGCATAGTCCTGCAAAACTCTCCACCGAGGGACTCGGCCATACGCCTTTTCCAGATCTACAAAACACGCATAGACCGGTTTGGCATATTCCCAGGCCTTCTCAAGAATAACCTTCAGAGTAATAAGGTGGTCGGTTGTGCCTCTGCCAGGCCGAAAGCCACACTGTTCTTCCGTAACAAAGGCTCAATTACAGCTCTCGAACGCGTTTCCAACACCTTCAGGAATACTTTTCCCGGAAGACTCAAGAGGATATGCCCCTATAGTTGGCGCAATCTCTCCAGTTCCTTTTTTTGAAAATGGGCAATATTACTCCTGTTTGCCAATCGCTAGGTGCCTTCCCGCTATCCCAGGCCACCTTAATGACACTTGATAGCCATTTGACACCCTCTTCACCCATTGCCTTGAGCATTTCTGGCCGGATTTCATCAACTCCAGCAGACTTGCCAACTTTTAGCGATTTAATCGCTTCAGTGACTTCGTCTACTGTGGGACTATTCTCCGCCCTCATCTCGTCAGCAGTGGGAATGCCATCTTCAGTGCCCTGTTGGGGGTTGAGCAACTCCGAAAAGTGCTCTCTCCATCTGCGCAAGTTATCGCCCTCATTTAAAAGAAGGGTACCGTCCTTGGATTTAACCCCTTGAATGATATTTAACTTCCTTCCTCTGAGCCGGCGAATGGTCTGCCAAAATATCTTGTTTGCAGATCTGCAATCGTGCTCCAACTTCTCGCCGAACTTTTTCCATGACTGTTCCTTGGCTGTTCTGACTGCCAGATTGCTAGTCCTTCGCGCCTCATTGTACCGGGCTCGAGAAGTTGAGTTTCTACATTGGATCCACGCAATGTAGGCTCTCTTCTTCTCTCTGATGGCTTCTTGAACTCCAGGCGTTTTAAACCAAGCAGTTCTTTTCTCACCACCAGCCGCTACTCCAAGCCGCTCCACAAACATTTCCTGCAGAGGCAATGACTGCCGATAAAAACAGCTGCCATTCCTCCTCTACATTCAAAAGGTCAGTTGGAATTTGTTCAAACTTCTCCGAAACATGTTGTGTAAAGCGCTCTCTGAAGTCAGAGTCAGCATCCTTCAACCTTTCCCACCGTATACGGGTCACCAGTCTTGGTTTTCGCCTGGGTGGCAAAGGAATTCTGCCATTGAAAAACAATTAACACAGCACTAAGTGGTGATCAGTTGACAACTCAGCTCCCCTTAAAACTCGAACATCACAAATCATTCTTTGAACACACGATGGTACAACAAAGAAATCAATCAGTGACCTCTGATTTAAACTGTGCTTGTACCATGTGTATTTGTGAATAGGTGAAAACTCTTCAAATCAACAACCCGTTTGTCATTTTTTTTAAATCTTCTGCGTTTCAATAAAAATTTTAGTACAAAAACTAAAGATTTGGCTAAAATAAGTATATGTAAGGTCGGATTTGGGCAAAAAATCAAACGTGTTCACTGTAGCTCAAATGGTAGAGCCATACTCGCGACAAGTAAGGGTTGCAGGATCGTACCCTGCCGGTGAGCCACACACGCTTTTTTCTTTCGACATTTCCGTCCGCTAACATTTCAACTCCACTCTACGACTAAACGTAAAAATAGAAGGGCCTGTACGGATTCGTTGTCATCATAATTGTTATAATTTACCTAACAAGACATGTTGGCAATAAATAAAAAATAAAAAGATGATTGGTTGGACCTGGCTTCGAACCCAGGACCTCCCAATTGTCGGTCATAGGTGCTACCATCTGCACCACAGCCCATTTCCATCTCGGCTCGGGCGTCCAAATAGCCTGATCTCTTTGCATATATAATGCACATAAGCCAACAACATTAAATAAGGATAGTAGACTTCCAAAAAAAATTTTAATAGAACCGTTACACATTTTATCGTACAAGTACAATAAAATTAATAAAAAAATATCTTTTTTAAGAAATTTGAACCCGAATACCGGTCAAAAATCTCCCCTTTATTTACTACACTGCAATGGCAGCATATAATGACTTGTATAAACAGATCTTCTGCATATATCTTCTTAAAATTGCATTCGAAAAATTCTATAAATATTTCATAAGCGAAACAAATGAGTTATTGAGATGCGAAAAAATGCCATAAAGTCCGAAATCGTCATTAAAAGAAAAGAAAAAGAAGTCGCAAATGTACCTACTAAACATCATTTTTTATGCAAAAGAAGTAATAACTGCTAAGCCTAAAAAAGCCGACAGACCGCTTCGTGTATGAATTCATACTTGACGGTCTTTTATTACCGAAATTGACGGAACAGCTTGAGTTTTGCATCATCTTCAGACTGACGAGTTTGGCAAGGATACCAAAACAAGACATTACGCTATATAGCCCGTCACAATACATGTTGTCATACGCGGCCTTGAAATCGATCAAAAGGTGGTGTGCATCGATTTGGAATTCCTGGGTTTTCTCCAAGATCTGCCGCAGTGCGAATATTTAATCGATATTGGATTTTTCTGGCCTAAAGCCACAGTGATATGTGCCTATCAGATTGTTGACAAACGGCTTCAGACGTTCACACAGTACAGCAGAAAAGATCTTGTATGCGATGTTAAGAGGACAGATGCCTCTGTAGTTGGCACAATTCATAGGGTCTCCTTTCTTCAGGATCGGGCAAACAATGCTGAGGTTCTATTCGTCGGGCATGCTTTCTTCTGACCATATCTTGCAGATGAGCTGGTGCATGCTCCTAAACAACTCATCGCCAGCAGATTTAAAAAGCTCGGCAGCTTGGCCGTCTGCTCCGGCTGCTCTGTTGCATTTGAGTTTAGACACAGCTGCTTTCACATTCTCCAGGTAGGGTGGGCGGTATCGTTCTTATGCTTCGTCGGTAACGTTTTTGGCCGCTTTGAATGTTTCGCTCTGCCTGACAGTCTGCAGAAGTTTTTTTTCCAAATCCTCAGCATGGGCCTTACAGACGTCAGTTCGAACCTTATGCCTTTGGCAGCACCTTTTGATCCTCTGGCAAAATTTACTAACCTCATTCCTGTTGTAACATCTCTCTATCACTTCAACCGCGCATTTCTCGTTCTCTCTCTTTTTCCTTCAGAGAAGCCGATGTTCCTCTCTGTTCGTAGAGCTCGCGAGCAGCTCTAGTCCTTCTGTGCATAACCTTTTTTGTTTGCTTCCTGTTTAGCTGCATGTGCTTGCCAGCACTCATCGTCAAACCAGGGGTTTCGTTGTGAAACCCCTGGTTCTCTGAAACCCAGAACTTCAGAGGCGGCATCTCTGTTGGCATTTTGACAATGCTGCCACTGGCTATCAATACTTGACGCTGCATAGGACTAAAGGAAGAAGGTTTTGAGAGACTCAGTTGGAGAAGGACCTGGCGATCTCTTGCGATTGTAGTCGGCCGACGTCAAACTTCCTCACAGTATTTCCATTATTTGGCGTTGCTCGGGATATCAGCGAATGTACCTTGGCTACAACATGGTAGAGATCCGAGTCAATGTTGGCACCTCGGAAAGTTTGGACATCCATGATACTGGAGGAGTGTCTTTCATCAATCGCAATGTGGTCAATTGACGAATGATTGGTCGCGAGATCGCCATGTCCCTTTGTGGGTATTGAGTTGCGGGAACTGTGTACTAGCTACCACAGTTGGACAAAATGCCAAAATGCCCCCTAAGCAGTTGTGCGTCCGGCGCTTGCATACGGTTCCCAATGTTGCACAGCTTATGAGAAATATGCGGCAGCTGAGATGAAGATGCTTCGCATGACAGCAGGAGTAGCAAAGCAAGATAGAATAAGAAGTACGAAGATCCGAGAAAGCCTCCATGTAAAAGAAGCTCTCTCCAGAAAAATGGTGCATGACCGGCTCAGTTGGTATTGCCACGTTCAAAGGAGAGATCCTACGAGCCCCGTCAAAAAGGCAATGTCAATCAACATTCCAGCGCAATCGCGAAAGAGAGGAAGGCTTAAACATTCATGGATCACACAAATGCAACGACAACAGCATTTATTTGGCCTCAGTGACGAAGAGACTCCAAAACCGGGTGGCCTTCCGGTATATTCTGAGGTTCAAACGGCGTACCCCACAAGCCGACCATAAGGAAAGGAGTAGAGTAGGAGGGTTATGCTCCATCACTTCAGATCATTAAAAAAATAAAATAAATAAATGGAGTGGCGCAACAGCTCGAGGTGAACCAGGGCCAACTTCTCAACAATGTATGCTGGTGTGTTAATTTCTTTACAAACAAGGGACCTACAATTTTTCGTCGAATCCGAACGGCACTTTGAGAAGTTTTTCAAGACAAATGATACTTTCGGATGGCTTGTCAGACCCTTGCGGAGATGGGGACCGTGAAAAAGAACAAGTCTTTTTTTTTAGGTGACGATGGCAGGATTCGAACGCAGACCTGCGGCGTAGTAAGCACACAAACTAACCACTACACCACGGTACCCCACTTCAGATCATAACCTCGCGATTAAATGAAAAAGATTGAGAAGAATTTTTGGGCGATATTGATGGGCGTCATTTGTTTTTTTTTTTTTTCCTTATTATCATAGTAAGAATTGCTCCCTATTTGACGGATTTGGCACCTACATAGGTCTCGTTAGTGACGGAAATTCGGACCAGACCCCAAACAATACATTTTTGCCCATTGTCCGTTATGTGATAAACATTGTTTTTCATACGGAAATACCTATTTAATGCGAGTTTTCGAGCACTGTCATGTATACAACGAGTTTGAATGTACACTATATTATGCACCTATGTTTTTCGTGTGTTCGTAATTTCGTAACTTAACATGGAAAATACGCATGCAAATTTTTTTAAAACTTTCATTGTTGTTGCTCAGAAGGTGTTTAGTACCAGTCCATTGCTTCTAAGAGGGAGTTGTCCTCTCCTTTATTTTTCTTAATTTTTTTCGAACACCAGAAGTTGTTTCTCTGGTTATTTTTTTACGAAAACTACAATTCTAGATTACATTTGCAATAGTACCATATTTATAACAGCCGATCAATTGAAATTAAAATTAAGGGAATTAAATAAAAATTAAAAACAAATGATAACATTTGCCTTTTAAGCTTAAATTTGTGAATTAGGATCCATTGGTAAGTATGTTCATATTAAGGATTTAGTTTATATGTTGTGTTTAAAATGATTTCTTGAAGTATTTGCACTTGTGAGCATTATATTCGCATGACGGCTGCTCATTTCATTTCGTGTTAGCATAGTTTTTCCTTGAAGCATAATGTAGTCCGTTAACTTTTTATTTGAAACCATTTTGATTGTTTTCACATCCGACCTCTTTCGAAGATAATTGAAACAGCATGTCCTAATTAAAAGTAAAAAAAAAATTAAGGTTTAAAAAACTAACTTTACCTTACCAGGCACCTACCTGAAATTTTTAGTTCCACAAGAATTTGCACATTCATTACCACACGAGTCGCAGGGAATAGCGTTGCAAGTTATGATAGTAATAAAAAATACACCTTAAATTGAAAATTAATAAAGAATTATAACGTATGTTAAGAAAGTGGATGTATATCTCACGCACAAACAAATATAGATTTCCGCTGCATTTTTTTGTTCGAACATATAGGGCTAGGGCACTGTCCAAAAATATACTATTTAACGACTTAAATCACTTTTTGCATACTACTCAACTGGTTCCACAATTTATCAATGAATCGACTAGATGAGTCAAGGATTCGATACCATAAGAAGTGAACAAAGCACTTGCATAACAGATTACGTGTAAACACTCAATGGATGGATACTGGTCCTCCACAACTTTGATTTACCCTCGACAAGCAAACTTGTTGTGAATAATGCTTGTGCATAAAAAAAATCCTGAAGTAATAAATATATGTATAATTTTAAGTTTGTGTGCATACTTATATTTTCCAATTTGAATTATTTGTCTTATGCATTTCAATGATCAGGTGAAAAGAGTGGGAGTTGATTTGGAATAGAATCCTGCTTCTTACATGAAAGTCCTGCTTCTTTTCCACTAACAGCCTTTAAGGAGACGAACTCTTTCAAACTAATTTGCATTTTTATTTGTTTTAAAGGGTAGGGGAAGGGTATTAATCCTATTTGAGGATTCCGTACAATTTTTGTTCTTTGCTCTTTAATAAGTCTTTAATGTTTTATACATTAACAAGGTATGTTAATTCAATGCAACAGAAAGATATAATAACTATTGTCCCCTTCATTCTTTTAGAGAAAAGTTCAAAAACTGCTTGGTGAGTTAATAGAGCGATATCCACCCATCTGACAGTGGGTAAATGTACATTATGAGCATAGTTTTAAGATATTTCAAATTAAATTTGAAAGCTGAAGCTGGGTATTTCTTAGCTCCTAGCTCTTTTTTTTTCTTGAATTCTTGACTTACGTGACTGTAAAAAACACACAAATCTCCCACGATTTGCAAAGCGTCTCCTTGATACATGTTTTGGGCACCGCAACCGTTTGGCAGAAGATGAGTAGGACTTCTTGCAAGAACAATCGAGTAGAAATAGACCTGTTAAATGTCGCGTATAAGATCCTATCAAACGTAGACCATAGACCAGACCTTAACACTTAGCTAAACCCTGGAAAAGACCAATGAATTTCAAGTCGAGAAACACCCTCTTTTGATCGCGTACGCCTCGAAAGCTTATCGGAATGGGCTTTTGATAATGAGCGCACTGTAAGGGTGACAAACTCGCCAAACTTGGAACTATTCTCTCAAATTCGCCTGATAAAGGCTTCTTAGGCATTCCAATTTCGGCATGCAAACTCGTGATAAAACTGGATGCAATAGAAAAAACAAATCTCAGATGGACAAGTGGTAGTACCTGTCTAGTAACAAAACAGATTTGGGCTAAGCAAGATCTTTAACGATCTAGGAGTTTAATAGCTCTTAATAGATCGCACATGAGTGCTACAATCGGTTGTATTACAGGACACTGTCTGATAGGCAAGCACGCGACAAGGCTTGGTGTATTTTCCAACGATTTTTGCAGCAGCTGCATGGAGGAGAAGGAAGAAGAGACCACTCTCCACCTTCTCTGCACAAGCCCCGCTCTCTCTAAGAACCGAAATCTTCACCTTGGAGCTTTCTTCTATAATGATCTTAGTGATCTTAGCACGACTGACCCAAAACGTCTATTACGCTTCATTAGTAGCTCAAAATGGTTCAACGAGTAGGCAATTTTTTTAGATCCACGTGGTATCACCATGGACCTACATAGGTCTAAGTAAGTTGGGTTCTTCGAACCCGACAGCCACTTCAACCTAACCTTACCTAACCTTATGTGCGCCTGAGTGAGGTACAAGCTGGGGTAAGGAAAGGCTACTCGGCAGGGTACAATATTTTCACACTAACAAGTATCGCCGAGACCTACATTGACAAAGGGGAAAAATTATTTGTCTTTTATGTAGACTTTAAAGTAGCATTTGGCACAGTTGATCGGAAGGCTCTATTTTATAAGCATAGCATTCTGGGAGACCAACAAAACTGCTCAAGGTTATTCAAAGTCTGTATGACGAAACCAAATCCGCAGTTTGGGATGGAAAATAATTATCAAATTGGATCCAGTCCAAAATAGGAGTTACGCGGGGTTGCTTTTTAAGTCTACCTTTGTTTCGATTTTCCCCCGAATTCTTATAGGGAGGTATCCTGTTCAACGGAATCATCATCAAGACACGAATATATGCAGGTGACATAGTCATACTAACAGAAATTGTAAACATGCTACAAATCATGATCAAAGGACTGCAGCAGTACTGTGGTTTGTGGCGCCTGCAGGTTAACATGAACAAGTCAAAAATCATAGTCTTTCGTAATGGTACAGGAAGGCGCGAAAAATGGAAGTGGAGAAAAATGGAAATGGGAAAATGCAGAAACGGGAAAAGTAAAAGAGTACAAATATGCTCAAGGTAATTAGGCAAGAAGCTTATGGGCACCGAAGACGGTAATCCATCAGCTTTTTGCCTAAGGAATTCCCCCGGCAAGGCTTCCCACTCTTCCTCCAGAATGATACTTAGCGGAGAAGCAATAGGCACCGACTTATACCGAAATCGGTTTCCTCTTTCTCAAAAAGGAACCAGTCCTCCCACCTGCTTGTTGACGAGGGCTTACACCGAAATCGGTTATCCCTCGCCCTCAAGTTACTTCCCCCAATCCTTATCAGTACCCCGCCCCTCCTATCCTCAAGGCACATTTTGCAATCCTGCGGAGCTCTGAATCACAAGAGAATAAAATGTCTGGGCAATTACCAGACACTAGACAGAGGCATACCCACCTTGATCGCACCTCTCATTCTCAGATTCCTACGTGAAACTGGACTAGAGAGGGTGCTATAAGGGTTATACACACCCTCGGTATAATTTAGCAATGAGTTATAGTGTGAGGGGAGCTCCTTCAAGGGAATTAACCTCTCCAAGGCTTAGTAGAGGGCACAATAGACCAACAGGTCGCAAAACAAAACCCAACTTAATAATAATAATAATCCTCAAGGCAATTTCCTGGAGTCCAACAGTCACGAAACCACTGAGTGGTTCACACCGAAACGATTACCTCCAGCTTTCATTACCCTCTTCGGGTATGTTCCCAACCTATCAACCATTGATTGGTGACCTTCGGCACAGGCTTACACCGTCACTGCTTGCCTCGACCCCTCTGACCCAAACGGGTAGATATCATTTAGGTCCTCCGGCTGGTTATTCTGGTCCTACAACAAAGTGGTATTACAATGGATCTCCTTTGGTCTAAGTGTGCCCCTGCCTAGTGGGTACAGTTACACAACCAACCAACCAACCAACCTAGTACCTAGTAAACTATATATTTTCCAAAAAAATTCATTTTTCAAGGCACTTCGCATGCAAAGATTACCTTAAAAAAAGGTTACATGACAAAATTATAAATGTAAGATATCTGTACCAAAGCAGAAATAATATCACATCGAAATTTCGGCAAGCCTTTATTGTTTTATTTATTTTCGAAGTAGGTACCTGCCTTTTAGCAAAAATTAAAGATTCGACACCCATAATCCATATTTCATTTCTTCTGGAAACCAAACATTTTGCAGCCATTAATTTGTCTACTGTCTCTATTTTAAATAAGTTCGACTTCTTGTTATTTGTCAAGTCCAAATCCGAGCTCAAATTTTCAATGTAGTTCCAGACCGATTTTAGATTCCAGTAAAAGTTTGTGTAGAAAACTGATAGGAGGAGGAGATATAACATCGAACTGTACGGGCTGTACAGCGATGCCGACCTAGCCAAAAGAGCTGGGTCATCTAGAGCGGATGGACACCAACGCCCCAGCCCGGAAAATCTTCGAATCTACGCCGCAGGGACGGCGCGGTTGAGGAGCACCGAGACTCAGGTGGCGCACGCAAGTGGAAGGGGACCTCAGCCAACTTCGCGTGCTAAACTGGAGACGGCTAGCTAGAGACAGAGCTGGCTGGCAAAGCTTGTTGGCTGAGGCCCAGGTCCACCCCGGACTGTAGCGCCACCTTAAGTAAGTAAGTAAGAAAAGTGATAAGTGAGTAAAGTTTGAATCGTTTATTTTTCTTTTTCAAGAAAAATTCCAATGTTTTTGTTGACATTTCGTTCTTTAAAAAATAGTAGCAAACATTTTTTTTTTTCGTGGGTAGGAAAGACCTTCATAGGCACTACGAGGACCGGCCGCGCGTGTGCATAGTAGTGTCAGATTCTTACTCACTAAAAAACCTCCCATTTTCCGTTAGACTACAACAAAGTTTCCTTAACAAGTAGTTCAAGCTTCTGTAGTAATCGCGTGTGGCAGGCTGCCTTCCAACGAAAGCACCTACTACCGTCAAGTTATGCGGTTTCATCTTATGCTGCTAGATCCAACGGTCTCATTCGTTGTAGTAAGATTTGTCTGATCCAAAGTTCGGATAATTTCATTGTTGCAATGTCCGCGAAGTCGAGTACTTAGTTTGCGAGCAAAGTATGTTACCTCGTCAGACACGGTTGCGATTCCTAGATCTCGGTGTAGATCGCTATTTCTTATGTACCATGGAGCATTAACGATTACTCTGAGTGTCTTATTTTGAAAAGTTTCTAAAATAGATATATTGCTTGGTTTAGTACAACCCCAGAGTTGTATACCGTACGTCCAAGATGGTTTTAGCACTTGCTTATACAAAAGCAGTTTGTTATATATGCTTAGTTTCGAAAATCTTCCGATAAGCCAATTCATTTCTCTTAACTTGATTTCGAGCTCGTCGCGTTTCTTTTTAACGTGAGGCTTCCATTTAAGTTTTGCGTCTAGAATCATTCCTAGATATTTCGCTTCATTTGAGTACGGGATTTGTACCGAGTTAATGAATAAAGGTTTGTTGTTTATCTTTTTATAAGTAAAGTTAACATGCGTTGACTTAGTCTCGTTAAGGACGACTCGCCAGCTCTTCGTCCAGTCGCATATTTTGTCTAAAGCGCGCTGGAGTTTCCCTGTTGATAATTCAACTGTCGTATCAATAGCGAGAATAGCAGTGTCGTCAGCGAACGTAGCTAAAATTGTTCCCTCATCGTGGGGAATGTCTCTTGTATAAAGCAAAAATAATATTGGGCCGAGAACGCTTCCTTGCGGGACACCGGCATTTATCTCTTTGAATTCCGAGTACTCATTTTCGTACCTTACGCGAAAGATTCTGTCTTTAAGGTAAGACTCTAAGATTCTATAGAGTTTTTCTGGTAAGCTAAGCCTTAACTTGTACTTCAGGCCTTCGTGCCACACCTTGTCGAAGGCTTGCGATACGTCGAGAAAGGCGCTAGTACATATCTTTTTCGCTTCCAGAGCTTTTTCGATTTCGTTTGTTATTCGATAGACCTGGTCGATTGTTGAATGCTTTTTTCTAAATCCGAATTGGTGATCCGGAATCAACCTTTTAAGCAACAGTTTCTCTTTTGTCGTTCGGACATTATCCTGGTTTTGGAACCATTATGACCTCGGCCACTTTCCATTGCCTTGTAACGTATTAAATTCTTATGGAGGCGTTAATGATATAGAGTAGCTTGACGAAAGCTTTTTTCGGTAGCTCCTTTAGAATTTCGCTAGTAAATATGCAAAATATGTAGCAAAATATGCGTTTTTATAGAGAATGCGTAGCAGCGTAGCAAATTGGAAATCGCGCAGCAGTTTTGCTACGATCGTAGCAAAATAACATATAGCTTTGTGTTGGATCACTGTGTTTGTGTCCAAAAATGTTCCGTGTAGAAAAAATGAAAAGAGTTTCGTTTACAACGTTACAATTAAACGATTTATTTGCGAGTCATCATAAGCGATTTATAAGCTACGGTTATATATACTTGACAAAGAAAAAGCTCATTTTTACAATTACAAAGTTGGTTTTGACCTTAACAATTATTTAAGGTCGAATTTGACATTCTATAAATTTTCGTTCAACTTGGTTTTAGCTAGTTCACAATAGTTACGTACAATTCATTATTTACATTTTAGAATAAAAATTATTGTTTTATATAACAATACTATTGAATCGCCAACATTCTCCGGCCCCAAGAACGCAGTTCTTTAAAGTGGTGTGTTGCCTTTTACGTTGTTGCGACGCCACTGTCGTTTGACATCATTATTGTGTTGTGTGTTTGGCTTTCCTGGCCCATAGATGCTTCATATTTTTCTTCTCAGTATGTATCACATGAAAAAAGAAACATCATTAATAAATGCAACAACAAAACGTGTATGGGACAGCACAATGAAACGTAAATAAATTAAGTTCTAAGTCCGTAGGACAAAAAGAGCGCGCAATAATGTAGTGCAATATGACTGCACTCGTTATCTTTGTGGCAGCATTTGCACAAGCTAGCGGACCAGCGAAATGTAAACAATACTGTTTACCGATGTGACGATAATGCTGATCTTGTTCTTCTTTTTTTGCCAGCCACCCACTGCAGCATATAAACGGCAACGGGTCAAGCATCGTGTGTTAAGTTTTCATTGATAACTTATTGGAATGGTCGGAAACTGGAACAGTTGTTGCTTGAGTTTGTCGGCCGCTCGGTGTTTTTATTATTTTTTTTATTTGTTGTGCGTGTTATTTCTTGTGTTTTTTTTTTTAATTATTTAATGTTTTAAGTTTAAATTTCTTTAATTTAATACGCGATTGTGATGAAAAGTGAATGATTATGCCAAGTGAAAAAAAAATAAAGTAACAATGGCATAACACAGTGTGGTGTTTTTTTTTTTTTTGCAGGTACACTTCAATGCCGTGTGGATAGGCATCTTCCTATGTATGTAGGTATGGTAGGTGAGGTTTTATTTATTTTATTATTCTTTTCTTATGATTTTATGAATTAACGCGTTTAACGAGTGTTCGTGATCGTGTTGAAGTGCATAAAGTTCATGAGTAGTGTTGTGTTAATAAATTATAAATTTCGGTTTTCGCATGCATACAAAAAATATGATTGAGATAGCATGCAAGTGTATAGTGTCGATATATATATATTACTTTCGTGTAGTGCATAAGCATAATTGTGCATAAAAAAAAATTATATACGATCGGGTATGTATGTTTACGCGACGAAATCCAGTGTTTTATATACATGTGTAGTGTGGAATTTTATCAAACGGTTACGGCTTTTGCGGGATGATAAAATGAAAATCCGTTGACGGAAAAAAATGTGACGTGGCAAATGATTGCACTCTCAGCTGACTTTGTCCGCTAAGAGTGTTTTGCCGACGGCACTTTTCAAAGTGAATTTTTTTTTTTTTTGTGACAATGTCGTTGACCCGTGCGTCGGTGTATGGGCGACTGCTTATGAAATTTGATTTCAGTGTAGAGTTCAGAGTTCAGTGTAGAGAGCATACAATTCTTGTGTTGTGAATTAAATTTATATAATTTATAATAATAATAAATTTATTGAAACGAACGGCTGCGGTTGTAATTCATTGTTTCTGTATGAGCCTTTCATTTTTTAGTGTTTTTTTTTGGTTTTTATTATTATTATTCTGTTATTTGAGAATATGTAATTTCAATTATATAAATAAATTCATTTAAATGAGCTATTATTTTTTTTTTTTTAGTTTAACTCCATTTACCTATAGGTTTTTATGTGCTGTTCTGTTTTTGTGTGACCCATTCAATAAGTGTTTTTCGTACATAGGTAGGTACAAATGAATGATTCGCAATGAGTTAGATGATTGTGCTATCTTCGCAAGTTTTGTTCATTGGCAAGTAGCATATTTTTGTAATCGGGCGTTTTAGCAATCCATTTTTTGTTTTAAGTGTTACAACGCGAACGAGTTTGTCGACTCCGGGATGAGTATCTGTTATTCTCGCGAGAAGCCATTGCGATGGTGGCAAACGTTCGTCCTTGATGAGAACTAAATCTCCCTCCTTTGGTGCACTCTCCCGTCGGGTCCACTTTGGTCGTTGTTGCAAGCGTGCAAGATATTCGCCACTCCATTTTTGCCAAAAGACTTTGACAAATCCTTGTACCCTCTTCCAGCGATCAAGGTAGCTCACCTTTTCAGTTAAAATGTCACCTTGTGGTACCGCCAGAAGTGTCTCGCCTATGAGGAAATGCCCTGGTGTCAGGATGTCTAGATCATCGGGATTGTTGGTCAATGGACAGAGTGGTCTAGAGTTCAAGCAAGCCTCAATTTGAGTGAGAAACGTGCTAAGTTCTTCAAATGTCAGCTTTTCGTCGCGAATTACGCGTTTCAGGTGATGCTTGACAGATTTTACTCCAGCCTCCCACAGACCGCCGAAGTGAGGAGCTGCTGGGGGGATGAAGTTCCATTTCGTCCCTTGATTCGCGAGTGAATTTGCCACCTCGATCCAATCATGTTTGGCCTCCTTCATCAAGCGTCTAAGTTCGCGATCTGCTCCAACGAAGTTGGTCCCACAATCACTAAAGATTTCGGAGCATAATCCTCGTCTGGAAGTGAATCGCCGGAATGCTGCCAGAAATGCTTGTGTTGTGAGATCCGTGACCGCTTCCAAGTGAACAGCTTTTGTTGCCAAACAGATAAAAATCGCAAAGTACCCTTTGAACATCTTTGCGCCGCGTCCTTTCCAGGCTTTGATGTCTATGGGCCCCGCGTAGTCCACACCAGTGTTGCTGAATGGTCTAGCAATTGTCACGCGTCCTATCGGTAACGTTCCCATTAGTTGTTCCATGACCTCTGCCTTTTGACGAAAGCATGCCATGCAACGATGTATATGCTTTTTTACACATCGCTTCAGCTGTAAGACCCAATAGGTGTTTCTTACGTATGCGCTCGTTTGCTGGGTTCCACCGTGATGGGTTTGCTCGTGAGCGTTTCGAACTACGAGATCCGTAAAATGGTGATCGGGCTTCAAAATAATTGGATGCCTTTGGTTGTATGTAATGTTGGCATTCTGCAATCGACCTCCCACTCGAATAATGCCGTTTCCATCGATGAAGGCGTTGAGTTGGCGAAGGGTTTTTGGAGTCGTAGAGCATTTTCCGAATTCTTCCAGCTCCGTTGGGAACATATCTCGCTGAGCTAAAATGACAACACTCAGCAGAGCTGATCTTATCTCACAAGGATCTAGAGCACCAATCGTCCGAAAACCTGACTTAGCTCCAAAGTTATGAGTAAATCGTTTACACAATGCTAGAATTCTCAAAAGTTTAATTAGGGTATCAGATTTATTAAGCAAGCGATTTACCACAGCATCTCTTACTGGTTTGGTAGTTGCACAGTGAGATTTGAGTGACCGCTTCTCTTCCTCAGTGGTGACAGGCGTTGGTTGGTCTGGCACTGTGAAATTCCACTGGGCGTTGAGAAATGAAGGTCCTTTCCACCACATGTCTTGATCTGCCAAAGTAGATGGAGAAATTCCGCGTGAAGCCAAATCCGCTGGGTTGTGATGCGTTTGAACGTGTCTCCAGATGCTGCAGTTTGTAAGTCGCTGTACTTCAGAGACTCGGTTACTCACAAATGTTGACCAGCGCGAAGGAGATGCTTGGATCCAAGCTAGCGTAATGGTAGAATCCGACCACGCATAAATCTGGTCGTCAGGCAATTCTAGAGCTTCAGCACAATATTTCAGCAATTTTGCCAAAATGACAGCTCCACACAGTTCAAGACGAGGAAGGCTTATTGTCTTGAGAGGAGCCACCTTAGTCTTGGACATCAAGAGATGCATATGAATAGTCCCTTCGCTATCCAGGGCCCGTACGTAGATGGCTGCGCCGTATGCTTTGGTTGAGGCATCACTGAACCCGTGGAGTTCGATCGCCTGGCAGGCCTTATGGGTATTAATCCACCTCGGAATTTTGATCCGCTCAATTTGTGGGAGCTCACGACTGAAAATATCCCACTCTTTTCGGAGTTCCGTTGGAATCGGTTGATCCCAATCTGATCCTTTCAACCAGAGTTGCTGCATCATGATCTTTGCTCTGATCACACACGGGGATATCCAGCCTAGTGGGTCGAACAGTTTAGCGATCGCTGAGAGCATAGTCCTTTTTGTAACCTCTTCACTGTCTGATTGAAAATTCTGAAAAGAGAAAGAATCAGATTTGGGAAACCACCCAACTCCTAAAGTCTTGACGCTGTCAGAAGCTCTTAAGGGAAGTGCAAAATCAAGCTCACAATCCTCTTCCGGAATATCTTTAACCAACTCTTTGTCATTACAGGTCCACTTCCGGAGATTAAACCCTGCAGATGCTAACAGCTGGCGGGCCTCATCTCGTTTTTGAAGTGCTTCATCTACAGTGTCGGCTCCGCTGATTAGGTCATCAACGTACATATCCTCTTGAACCACCTTTGCTCCTATGGGATATTCTAGAGCTCCGTCGTCGGCAGCTTTGTTGAGAACTCGAATCGCCAAGTAGGGGGCAGGTGCAGTTCCGAAGGTCACTGTGCTCAGCTTGTACGCCTTAACTGGTTGAGTCGCATCGTTTCTCCAAAGAATTATCTGGTAATACCTGTCCTCCGGCCTTACCGAAATCTGGCGGTACATCTTCTCAATGTCACCGGTGAAGGTGAAACGATGACGCCGCCATCGGAGAATGAGCTCAACAATGTCCTTTTGCAACTTCGGACCAATCATCAGGTGATCGTTGAGCGAAGTCCCATCTGCGGTTTTGGCTGCTGCGTCAAACACAACCCTGAGCTTGGTCGTGGAACTAGCTTCCTTGAACACCGCATGGTGGGGTAAGAAAAAATGATATGGAGAAGTGATTGTCACGTCGTTGGACAAGTCTACTTCTTCCATATGTTGTAGAGTTAAGTACTCCATTATACATTGTCTGTATCTGGAATGCAGTACCGGGTCTCTCTGGAAACGTCGTTCGAGTTGGGCGAATCTCCTTAGCGCAATATCCATACTAGCTCCTAGCTCGGGATGTCTTCCTTTCTTAAACGGGAGTGTAACCTCATACCGTCCGTCCGACAGTCTCCGTATAGTTGTTTGGAACTGCTTCTCACACGCCGCATCTTCTTCAGATTCCTTGATTTTGAAAGGGATTTCCTCAATCTCCCAGAATTTCCTCATCTCAGTATCAAGATCTATCGTTTGGGTGAATGCTCTGAGTCGGCGAGGCTCCTTAGTCTCATCCGGAATTTTGCCTAAAACGATCCATCCTAGCTCAGTTCTCTGAGCAATCAAGGAGCTTGAGCTTGGATCCCTCACGATGTCCGGAAGAACGATCTCGGCATAGACATCGCTTCCCAGCAGCAGATCTATCGACGCAGGAACAAAAAATCGAGGATCCGCAAGTTGCAAACCCTTTATATGCGCCAGATTATCGAGTGTCGTCCGTTGGGCTGGAAGAAGCCCAGTCAGCGACTTAAAAATGAAGGCTTTGACGGCGCTTCCAAACGTCGAATGGCAAGACATAAACGATAAATCAACGAAATGCTTGCAGGCGCCGCTGCTGACCTTCCCCAACCCAGACACTTCGATAGATGTGCGATGTTTTGGTAATCGGAGTCGTTGAACTGCTAATTCCGTGATAAAACTCGCTTCTGACCCCGGATCGATCAGAGCTCTCAGGTAAATAACGCTTCCATCAGCCGACAACGCCTTAACCACAGCTGTAGCTAGCAGTACTTGCTGAGCTCGGTGGTTCGACGCGAAAAAAGTACGACGTTCTTCGTTACCTGATTCCTCAGACCTTGGGACAAAAATATCAGCCTCTGGGTTGACCGACAGTTGATTTGTGTTGGTGTGTCCACTAAAGTGTGGCCTTTCTGTGTTGGTGTTGTGTGTGTGTGATTGTGCATGTGAATGTGTATGTGTTGTTTGGTTAACCTGAGCACTAGGACCAATATGCAACAGAGTATGATGTCGTTGCTGGCAAAAGTAGCATGTCTTCATGCTTGGACATTCCCTAGAAGCATGGCTATAAGCTAGGCAGTTCTCACACACCTTAGCCATACGTGCAGCTTGCTGCCGTTGTGCTGCCTCCATGGCCAGGAACTTCCTACATTTCCGCAACGAATGTTGACCCTGACTACATACCTTGCATTGAAACTGCGCTTTTAGATTTGCCTTGGCATGAAAAACCTTTGGTTGATCAGCTTTGACAGATGGACGCGTACTACTTTGGTTACCTGTAATAGTAACTGCTTCTAATGTCCTAAAACGGGCTTCTAAAAAATCCAAAAACTGTTGGAAGGTTGGCAGATCTTTGCTGCTGCTCAACTTTTCCTCCCAAAGTTGTTGAGTCATAGTCGGCAATTTCTGGAAAAGGACATAAATCAAAATTGCATCCCAATGTTTTACCGGCAACCCCAAATTTTCCAAAGAATGGACGGCCTCGGTGGAAGTGTCTAAAAGTGACCGTAAGCCGTTGACAGATTCCTTACCGAGAGCGCTTTGGTTGAACAAAAGTTTAAATTCGTAATGAATTAAGACACGCTTGTTGTCGTATCTACTCTTCAGCAACTCCCACGCTTTTGTGTAATTACCTGCCTCAAGTGACAGGTGTTGCAAAAGGCGTTCTGCTTCACCGGACAAACACGACTTTAAGTGATGAAGTTTATGCAGATCACTAATCTCATCATCAGAATGGATGGCTGTTACAAAGAAGTCATGAAATGACCGCCATTTGCAATATGACCCAGAAAATGGCGGGTGTTTCAGAACTGGCAGGGGAAGACTTCGCTTGGATCCAACTGCTGGAGTAGATACACCAGCCAAGGGAACGCCTATCTAACTTCTTAGAGTCTTCAGCTGCCTCCAGAACACTCAGCAAATCTGCGTTGTAGTCCAGGTAAGCGTCATTGATTTTATGGTACACCTCAACTATTTCATCCTTTAACATCGTCTTTTCCAGTTTATTCTTGCTGAAAATCTCCTCGTGGTATCCTCTAGCCAGCGACATATCCGTCTCCAGAACCGACGATCGGCTTTTGGCATATAACACCGTCCGCTTGGAAATATCTGCCACCCTAAATGCTTCAGCGTCACGCAAAATCTTCGTAAGAAGCCCTATCTGCAGTTCTCCATATGTAGCCATAGTAAATTAAGTTTAAACTAAGTTCTTAATTAAGTTTAAGTTTGATTTTAATTTACTTTTGATTGGGTTTTAATTACGTTTAATTATCTTTAAATTAAACCTTAATCCTTTTTATGTTTGTATTTAATTGATTATATTGGTTAAATGTAGATATCTTGTAATTAAACTTAAGTCTATGACTCACGTGTAGTTTTTTGTTAGATTGCTGCAATTGTGTCGTCTTCTTTGTTTGTCTATATGTACTTCCTTGCTGCCGTCGGCTATGACCTTCGTCCCTTTGTGTAAATTGATTTTTTTTTTTTATATTTTGCACGCCGCGTGATTTCGCGTTTAGCACAATAATTATTTTGCACAAAAAATATTTCTTTAAATGTTTTATTGCTTAATGTTTTAGCTTAAGTGTCTTTAGTTTAAGTGGACTGTATTTTAGTGTTTAAGAGTTAATGATTACTCAAAATAAATGTTGATAGCACTGCACTGCACACACTTTTTTTACTTATTTGGCTCGAATGGACCAAATGTTGGATCACTGTGTTTGTGTCCAAAAATGTTCCGTGTAGAAAAAATGAAAAGAGTTTCGTTTACAACGTTACAATTAAACGATTTATTTGCGAGTCATCATAAGCGATTTATAAGCTACGGTTATATATACTTGACAAAGAAAAAGCTCATTTTTACAATTACAAAGTTGGTTTTGACCTTAACAATTATTTAAGGTCGAATTTGACATTCTATAAATTTTCGTTCAACTTGGTTTTAGCTAGTTCACAATAGTTACGTACAATTCATTATTTACATTTTAGAATAAAAATTATTGTTTTATATAACAATACTATTGAATCGCCAACACTTTGAGATTATTAACGGGCATAGTCCATCTTTTGAGATTTCATGTAAAGCCAAAGTAAACTTTGAGTATTCAAAAACTTCGAAGTATTGGCTTAAGAACGTAAAAATGTTTTAGAAAACGATTTTTTAAAGGTTGCTAGACTGTTAACAACGCAAATTTACTGCATTTAAAAAGTTTTGATTGCCGTTTCCAACCTTAAACAAACCAAACCTATTTAGACGAACGAAATATAAAACAAGGTGTTTTACCGTTTTCTCAGATATCCATGTCCGTAGAATTTAAGAAAAGTGGCAAATGGAATTGAAAAGAAAAAAAAAACTAAATTGCTGTTTTGTGGATTATAAATTTTGAAAATGGTTAAAAGGCCAAGAAAATATATGTCCTTCCCTACTGAACGTAGTCCATCTTTTGAAATAGAAAAAAAAAAACTGAGGCAGTTTCGAAATAGTTTATGATTTTCTAGATCTGCTTGAAAACACTTTAGTTGACCGACTAAAATAATGCTGCTAGCAAGTATGTGCATCCATCGTTACTTCTACGCCACTTCTTTTCGTGAACCCAATTCGATGCAGGCACAACCACATGACCGTTTAGTGACATGAACGTTCTGAATTTACGTTTTGACACTAACGTTCTGAACCACATGAACGTTCTGAATTTAGTGACAAATTTAAGAAATCACCCAATATAAGCACAGTAGAATCCACAACGAAAAAGTATCCAAAAGAATGTAAAATATTCCCAAAAATAAAAGTAAACTAATAGAATTTTACACAAGCTGCAAAATAAAATAAATACTTCGCCTTTTTTTATATTCAAAATTGAACCAGTTGATTCTTCCTTATACCTTTGCTTGCTTCGTTTTCTTCTTTGAAGGTTCCATAAAAATGGTCAACAGAAGACGCTGTTGTGTTTTGATCGCCTCACGGTTGATTACCCGCGGTTTTAGGGAACTTTGGGAACCCAAACGAAAGTAAATCTGGCTCTCATTCCCAACGCTGCTTTAAGTGGCCAGGTGCTGCTTTCCTTGACAAAAATGGTATTAAGCACGGTAAGACCGTATGACTTGTTATTGGCCAGGTACTGCTTTCCTTGACAAACATGGTATTAAGCACGGTAAGACCGTATGTCTTGCAAACGTTTAGGATATCTTCACCAGAAGAATTCCTAAGGCCCAACCATAACAGACTTTGATGAGCTTAAGTCGGCTTTCCGAATTGTAGCCGTATCTATAATAGCCTTATGCTGGGTTTTGTAAGGTTTTCGTTAACTTGTGTTGGCTTAGAGTTTTGTTTTTGCTTGTCATTAGTTCACTCATTGTCATATTTGGGCCCATATTTATTTTTAAACTAGCTTCAAAAAATTTGTGAAAAAAAGGAATATACCAAGAATTGTACGCTGACCTCAAAAGTTTAAACGTATTTTAGGTCTGACAGTCGGTTGCGAAGATATAAACATCCAAAGTTGAAGAAAAAGTGACATAATTTTCAAATTTGATTATAAAATTTCCAAGGCAATGTGATACACGAGACGTTCACAGTAAAATCTCATAAGATTTTCAAATCGTTTGCTTAAGTCTTTTATTAAGGCAACACAATCTTTTGGCAGAACTTGAGTGGGATTTTTGTTGTATTTCGACATAAGATTAATCCCTATTATGTTTGGGCCTCTAGTTAGGTACCCCAGTCTTCAAAGTCTTCGTTGGATTTCCCGACATGTCCGTTCAAGTCTCCGCCTTCATACAAAAGCTCTTCTTTTTGAATCGCCTTGATGAGATTATAAGCCTATTTAGAATGCATCTTTTCCCTTCTGCTCGCACCAAACTTGGGGAGCATATGCACTAACGATATTTCACACCTCTCCTTGCATCACCAGCTTAAGAGATATCAACCGGTCACTTGGCTTTGAATTTTTAAGAGGCCTTGCTATCAAGTAGCTCTGCCGCAAGGATGATACCGATTCCCTTTTTACCTCCTTCGTTTCCGTAGTAGCACATCTTATCAGCTTTGTCCGTATGTCCAAGAAACGGGCCCGATTTCTGCTCTTCCGCCATTTCGTTTCTTGGACACAGAAGATGTCCACTCGCTTTTTTACAAACATCTCTTCGAGCTCGTCGCTCCAAATACTTCGAAGTAGCCCATATAAGGTGATCACTAAGTAGTGCAACCTGACTGGAACTGTGGACGCCACCGTTGATTTAATGCGAAAAATTCTTCTGCTGCAGTCCGGATGTAAGGAGAAGCGCCTGAGTTAAAACACTCCTGGATTTATATAAACTGTTGTCATAAATATGTTCATACACGTTTATATATGATGCATACAACCTTTTTATGACCTCGTATACACATTTTTAATTGTGATGATTGCATTCGACAAGTCAAGAGACAAAAAGTTATTAAAAATATTTTTTTTTAATTCTTAGATAAATAAACATAACATTTCTTCATACAAATTATGCGCAGTGATTAATCTTTATCATAAGATTTGTTTGTTGTTTAATACTAAACTTTAATTAGTGGTCTTATTAAATCTGGTTTGAAACCCATAAATAAATAGAAATTTTCCTATGGATTGCTTAAAGCAAAGAAAAGCCTATACAACATTTAATTGGAGATCAAATTGTTGGTCCATGCCAATGTAACAGTCCGATATCAAAAATAGAGAAAGAATGATTCTACCTTTTTTTGGAGGCACCTGGAAGCAAATTCGTTGTGTAGAAGTGTTGCTCCGCGCCACAATCCGTTTCATAGCGAAAAGCTCATTGCTTGAGTGTGAACCGAGAGTAAGAAACCAGCCCTCATTTTTCGGTTTTGTATACTTCGGGCAGTTAACGTAGCTTGTATTAGAGCCGCTTTTACGAAACAGACTAACGCATAGTACGTATTCCTGTAAAGTTAAAAAATGACACAAATTTTTAAAAAGTTATGAAATCGTATTCAAATTTTAAGTTAATACTTCAGAGGCAGAAACATCAACCCATTCGGATTGGTCCACACATATTCGCCGTAAATTTTCTTCCTCGTTGTTTTCGAAGCATTGTTGTAAAAACAATTTTAATGTAAGTTCGGGTAACATTTTCACAACCTATTAAATTAGATCAATTAACTTTTCTTGACTTTATTTGAGAACAAATAATTTAACTTACCTTTAAGATGTTTTCGATTTGGGGTGCGCTAAAGTTGTCTTGCAACGGGTTAAGACAAGAACTGTTTCTGCTGCACATGTCTCTTAAGACTGCTAACGTAAGGTGATCATAGTCATTTGTTGCAATTATATTGTAAAAGGACTTAATGTTTTCGTTGGTCACGTGCGGAAGTGTTAAAAGGTCGGGTTCATCAAACCAACTCGCTTGAATTAGAGTCTGTGACAAATATTGAAGTCTCAAAGTAACTCCCAGCCATCCCCTCTCTGCTGTGTAGTCCATCATTGCCTTTGATAAAAATTTAAGTTTTATGTTAAACTTTATTGAATATTTTTATAAATATGTACATTAAGAGGGGAGTACACTTAGAAAAAGCTTCGAATACTGACGTCACATATTCCGTTACAAAATTGAAAAGCTATATTCAAATACATTTCATATCAAAAGTTCTCTCTCTCACGTTATCGTTGATTTCGTTATTCAGGAAAATTTTTGTAACCCCCCCTAAATATTCAAAAATTGTACTGTTCATAGAAAAAAATTTCCGGCGACTGCCGGCGGGTATTGAATAAACGCTTGCCTGTACGCCCCGGAAGTATGATTATTATTTATTTTTATTTATAAAAAGAAGCAGATAAAAGCGAATAGGATAAGTGTACATACACGAAATATTTACTTGTGAGGGTACTATTGAGGGTGTGCATATTTTCAAGCAACATTTTGAGGATAACTTTCGTTTTCAATAATTTTTTGGATTGGAAGCTAATACAAGTTGCTTCAACGTACTGTTTTCAGTACATTATATTCCGAAAGGCATAGAAGTGATTAGATTATGTTTAAAAAGGATGGAATTGGTATTTAAGTAACAGAACTTAATAAGAAAAGTATTAAAAGGTCTGAATTCAGCTCCAATGGGATGATAATAGGTATTCATATAATAAAAAGGGTTAAAGCTAAATAACAAAGTGGTTACATATGTTTAGTTCTAAAGTGAATTATATGAATAATTAATTAAAAGGCTAACAGAACGTATAGTTCTGTTCATCAATATAAGCATTGTGAAGCGGCCCTTGCCATAGGGGCCATACAATTTTTTCACTTTTTTATATAAATTATTGATACCTACTGCATGTGCATGTTAATATGTTTTGCTGCAAAGCATCATTACAAGATCACTTTGTTGGTTTGTGAAATGTGCGGCCTGAGCTACACAGCTGCTGACCATGCTGCTGACTGACTATAATAAGTAATATTTTTGAGGTTTCTAAAAACCCTTGGCTAAAGCTGGTAAATAGTCACTGACAGCAATTACAAAAAACAGAAAGAGGCAGAGCAAAGTCGGCTGGCCCAGCTAGTGTATAATATTTATGTCACTTGCTCTTGATAGGGTATTTCGGAACAAAAATGTTTCTGCCTCAAATAATCACATCAGGGACGCTATTTCGTTTCTGCTTTGTTTGCTCATGTATAAGTAAATGATTTTATCCAAGAGGTCATTATTATCTTCTTTAACGTAAAGCAGAAGTATTACACTTGAAGTTGATTCAATCAATGCAAGGGAGAACTAAAAAAAATTTACAACAAGATTTTTATGTTACCATTGTGTATAACTGTTTTTGCTGTTTTTGGCTCGCCTGAAATGTCACTCAAATCCAAAGCAACAATTTTATGGTCACTACGAACTGTCAAAGGCGCCAATTTCTATATTACGAGTTCCAAGTTTTGAACTTCCAGTTGGAAGTTATAGTTAAAACATCCATGCAAACATAAGCAATCTTAGCTTGAATCCGTTGATTTGTGAAAATTAAAATATATAACCTATTAAAGGTTTATATAGATATTTTTTTTTGGCGCTATGGCATAATTTAAAGTAAATAGCAATATAAACAATTATTGTAAGAAAAAATTTTTATGATGCGTTATAATTACTATGTACATTAAAAAAAAGTTTTGCTGCATCGGATGGTTAGATAATTGGAAAGATACTCGTTTAGTTGGTTAGACAGTCGTCTACATTAAAAGTAAAAATGAAAATAAATATATGCTCTATATACAGATACAATGACTCATTTACTTTGTGAATTTTAAGATCCACGTATGGGCATTCCTCTTTTCACTCGAGGATCAACAATTTCAGGAACCATAAATTGATTATAAAATAATAGTAGCTTCTGTGGTGTTATATTACGATACCTTCCCTTCTAACATGTGACACATATAGATGTGGTATAAAAACCTTTGTAACATACAGAAATAACGTTTATAGTCCCCCAATACGTTAATACGTTATTAATGTTACCATAAATATTTATGTTACCATAAATATCAACATTGTCGCAGGATGCTGAAATTATGTTAACTGCATTCTTTCTTGAGTGTATTATGATTGGCAGTTCAAGAAAAGCAAAAAACGCCTGCATTTGGGCGTGTCCGCATTTCATTTGCATTCTTATAACCGGTGATTATTTAGAATATGTACATATTTGCTTGAAATCAAGAAAAACTTTTATTAAAAAATATTTAGACACATGCGTATACTCTCAACTAAAATAAACAAAAATTCAGCACGCGACACATGTCGCATTATGCCGGGAAGTAATTAATTTATGTGTCTTTAAAACGTTTATTTAAGTAAAGCTACTTAAGACATAAAAATTAAATGGTTAGGAGGTTACTAAGTCATTAATTTTAGTCAAACAATAAAAATGTTTTAAAGAATGTTCTGGATACCATCTATTCTCGCTATACTTTTCTTAAAATTGAAGGCGGTAGAAGAATGGTACAACTTTAGAGACCCACGCATATCGCAATGGATCTTTAAAGGGTTAAAAGGGTTACTAAAGTTTAAATCAATAAATTAATTAATTAATCAATTAAATTAATTAAAGTTTAAAGCTTAACATCTTTTACAAATTTTGAAAATTATATTGATAATCTTTGTTAAAATATTGATTTTTTGAGATGGGTTTGGGTATACATATGCCATATTATTAAAAAAAATTAAGAAATGCAGTATCTACGCCCAAAATGTAAAACAACTTTTTGTAGCAATGTGCATTATAATGGCAACCTTTAACGAAAGCCAACAGACCGCGCTTTGTACTTTAAGCGCTTTATTTATACTACTTCATACTTTTTGTTTGGAACGCAAGGGATGATAAGGACTTACTTTTCTCTACGTTTTTTCCCGTAGTTAGACTCAGTACTTTTGCACGTATAAATATGTCGCGGTACCAAACTCATATTTTGTTAACTATAATTTATGCTACACTAGTAGGTACAAAGCAATATTTTTAAATTTAAATATTTAGATTAAACGGCTCAAAAACAACAAACACTTTTAGTTATTTTAGAGATTAAATTAAGACAAAAAATATTTAATATTGTGAGAAAAATTAAACACTTTTTTTTTGCTTATGGGAGAATTTCATCAACTGAAGAAAGCGAAACAGACTCTAAGAATGAGAAAATATGTATTTAGGTTAATAAAATTGTAATCTAGGCTAGTTTGAACAAAAAAAGTAATGTAGCCTTTAACAAAAACAGGTGATTCAGTGCTACAGTGCAGAGCATAATCTTAAAGAAAGAGGTCCTTGTAACGAACAAGTTGCACGTAAGAAGTCTCGTATATAATACATCTCCTCTACCAACAAAATTATTCACTGAAATTCAACAAAACTGAATTTATACTGAAAATATTATTCGACCAGTTCAATATCTAAAATGCTTAATTTCAGGCATTAAATAAAAATTTTCTCATTATAAGGTTATGGTAAACGCTGACGTTTTGTAATTGCGACTATCATGTTACATGGTGTCTGCATGGTAGGACAAAAGACTAGTTTTCTTTGCGTTTAGGTGCTATATTGAATAGAATCAATTCTGCAAAGTAAATTAAACCCAGATCTTGATTTTATTGTAATGTTAAATAGTCTAGGAAGATACATGAAGAGAACGACTTGACCGTTACTTTTTAAAAGCGTATAAACATTTATTATCAAAACATCGATTCTGTTGTTTGACTTCAAAGCAAAACATGTAGGTACTCCTTAGTAAAATTAAAATAATTAAACACATAT
The DNA here is from genome assembly GCA_947623515.1 of Neoascia interrupta. Classification (NCBI taxonomy): domain Eukaryota; kingdom Metazoa; phylum Arthropoda; class Insecta; order Diptera; family Syrphidae; genus Neoascia; species Neoascia interrupta. The sequence goes on along the minus strand of OX392464.1, from coordinate 94,555,885 downwards.
AAAACTTTTCAATACAAACACAATAATCAAAATATATTCCTTACGCAAATTCTTAGTCTGTTCTGCTTCTTTCAAATCGTTGTCAGGACGAAAAAAAATAACAAACTTTCCTCACTGGGAACCTGACAATGCGTTCGGTTTTTGTTTTGCGACATTATTTATTAGAATTCGCTCTCATTTAAAGAGCATAAGAAGAGCTTTCATATAAAAGCTTTAATTTGAATTTTTTAAAACAGCACCAACAAATGATTTTGAATTTTTGGGGAAATTGTATAGAATTTTTAATGGCAGTTTCTATTAAATTTAATTTAAAATATACCTGGACGGAAAATCGAAAATGTGGATAGTTTATTTCGGATAAAAATATATGTAGTTTCCCATAAAAATTTAAAAAATCTAAAAAAGTCGATAACTTCGCTGTAAAGTGCGCAATAAATTGCCAAAGTTTGTGGCCTTCGTACACGGAACCAAAGCCATTTTTCAAAAATCTGTTTTGTTCATTTCGGAATTTTGGCAATTCTCTACCCACAGCCAAAAAATCTTGGAGAAAAAGTACCACCGTTTGCGAGTAAAATGCGCAAAAAATGCCTCTAAAATCATCATTCTAGGTAGACTAAAATTAAGAAATACACATAATAGACGCATATAATTACACAGCTGGCCAAAAAAATAGGGGGGAGAAATTAAACTTTTGGTGTAAGGTTTGCTGCTTGGCCAAAAAAAAAAATTAGGTGTATTCCTAAATAATCATTAATTATAAATTCTATTAATTTTATATTTTTTTAGCGGTCCGTCCAAAAATTGGAAAAGGGACCTCTTATGGTATTGCAACGTTGTCCGTCCCACCGCGTTATAAATTCTGAACGGTAAATGGTAGAAAGATAAAATTTGGTGTGTTTTTAAACTGCGGAAATAGTCAGAGAATTAAACGAGGGCAATTTTTTTAAGCAGAACTAAAGGTTTAGTTACAATTTTTAATTTCATGCGAACATGGATTGAATGTTTTTTAATACTTTTTTTAAGAAGTTAGGCAGACAAGAACAAGGAAAGCAAAACTTAAGTTCAGTAGATACTGAACTTTAACGGATAAATAGATTTTTTGAAATGAGAGTTCAAAATGGTTGACGTTTATCAAAATGTTTGCGGCCGTAACTTTTGAACCGCTTAGTGCACAAAGCCAATATTGAAAACACGTATAAAGCAACACAAAGTAAACCAAATGCTTAAGTCATATTTTACAGAAAAAGTTTTAAAAAAATCGCAAAAGTGCATGATAAAACATGCGTCTCCTTAACTGCGGTGTAGTTTGGACAAAACATAAACGAAACCACACGTATCAGAAGTTATGCAAAATTAAAAAAGGAAAATTATAGCAAATTTTTAAGTTTCAAAACAGTCTAAGATTTAACTCAAAAACAAGAAAGCATTTTCAAAAATTATTTTTTTAAATCTTCTAGTCTCTTAACGGTTAAAACGATCTTGTTCACATTTAAAAAATAAAGCGTACAAAAAGAAAGCAAACAGCGTTAAGAAAAAATTTAAATTGCCGTTTCTAACTTAAGTTTTGCGAAGCCTATTTGAAAAACGAATTAAAAAGGGAGCTCGTTTTACCGTTTACGCAAAAGCCGGTGGCCATAGAATTTTAAAAAAACATCTAATGCTGTCTGAAATAGTTGCGCTATAGAAAAAAAGTCTAACCGAAACTGAAAAAAAAAATCAAAATAGTTGTTTTATGGATTTAAAATAAAAAAATAATAAAAAAAGGTCCAAAGAAGGTTGCCCCATCTAGCAATTAAAATGTATAAAGTTTAAATTTTGAAATTTATAACGGGCGTAGTGCATCTTCTGAGATTTTATCCAAAGCTATATCGAACTTAGAATATTCAACCTTCGAAAATTTGACTCAAAAATGTAAAAACATTTTCGAACACGTTTTTTTGAAGGGTTCTAGCCTGTTAACAGTAATGACGATCTTATTTTAAATTTACTGAAGTATGAAGCGTTTACAACGCAAGCTTACTGCATTTTAAAATTTTCAAAATTGCCGTTTCCAACCTCAAGTTCTTAAACCTATTTAAACAAACGAAATTGAAAACAACATGGCTTCATGTTTTCTTAGAAATTTATGTCCGCGGAATTTATTGATTAATGGATCGCAGCTGGTTGTAAAATTGAAATTGAAAAAAGCCTTACCGTAACTGGAAAGAAATCTATATTGCTGTTTTACGGGGTTTAAATTTTAAAAATGGTAAAAGAATTCATCTTTTTTCCTCTGATCTCCCCAAAATTGAGGAGTATATGCACTAATGATGTTTCACACCTCACCATGCATCACAAGCTGGAAAGACATCAACCGGTCACTTGGCTTTGAAGTATTTAAGATGCCATCAAGTAGCTCTGCTGCAAGGATGATACCTATTCCGTTTCTACCTTGTTCGGTTCCATAGTGATACATCTTGTAAGCTTTTGTCTTTCTATCCAAGAAAAGTGCTCTTGGACTCACAAGATGTCTAGCCTTCTTACCATCATCTCTTCAAGTTCGTAACTACGACCAGTCTCAACATTCCAACTCGCGACCCTAAGCTTGCGCTAAGGCAGTTGCATTATTTTGCTATTCCCCAAAAACCTGACTAGCTCTGACCCGAGCATTACTGCTCGTCCCAGGATTACTACCATGTAAGCCATAAGCAGTGCCTGGCGGGGTTGTGCCATTCGTTGCGTACGTTTTCATAATGCTCTTGCCTGAACTAATTGTTGTTAAAAGTCCTTTTCCTACATCAGTGGTCCCCCATTCATGTCAACCTACACACTTGTGGGAAAATGTAAGATGTTGAATTCGCTAGGCTTTTTAAGGTGTTACAGTGGCCTAGACCCCTAAGTTGCCTCTTACAGGGGTGCTGCAGCGGGCGCTCCGGGGGCGCTGCAGCGATATTCTCAACCGTAGCTGCACGGAAGCAGCTGCACGGAAGACTTTGTCCTTACCTTGCCTGGTAAGGGAAAAATATGAACCAAAATCTTGTACAGGCATAAGGCATCTGTATATTTATTATCTGTGCCACAAAGCTATTAAAAAGGGGTAAATGCCATGCCTCCTTTTTACAAAAGCAGATTTTCAACTTATAAAAGCGATGGAGCTTGACAGGGGTCCGTCAATTGGGATGGGTTATCCACCGATTCGCCTAAGCGGATTGTAACCCGCCCAATACTTCTCCCATATTTTAACACACATAGCCCAGTGATCCACTGTTTAATTTTAGCAACATTTTTCTTTCGACATATATTTTTAAACACCTCGACATGCATTCTCAGAACTTTCTAAAGCAGCCGATATATCCTCATCGTGAAGAATAATTTAACAAGTTTATTGGCGAAGATTATAGCCTTAACTACATTCGGCAACAAGTAAAGTGTGTGCACGAAAATGCTTTTTCTCTTTTTGCTTCATTACAAATCTGTAGTTTTCTCTCAACTTTTCAAAAAGTAACTTACTTGAAAGTTGGCTTTGACTTGACTAGCTGTGACTATAGCTTTGACGTTTTCACTTTTTAAAAACTCTTTTGCATGTGAACTCCGCCGATATGTATGCAATGAACAAAGCAAATTTAACTGTTGAACGTACGATCTCGTACGATCTTATTGTGTTTGGTGGTTGTTTCTGCATGTTTTTAATTTGGGGGGAAAGGAAAAAGCTGTGAGCTTTTTGAAAAATAAGCTCCAAGTGGTGTTTTCCACTTTTTCACTTTTGCACTTAGTTTTTGAATGTAGTTAAGCCTTATGTAAGCCTTATATTATGACAAATACCTTAAAAAACAGAGAGGGTCAATTCTTGCTTAACAAAGATGAAGCTAGTCCAGTGGAAGGAGTACTTAGAGGACCTCTTTCAAGATGAAAACAGGCAATTAGAACCCTATAATGGGCCCGACGGGCCAGAGATAACAAGGGACGAAGTCGAAAAAGCGCTGAAAGACGCAAAAAATCGTAAAGCGACGGGACCTGACGGGGTACCCAATGAACTACTCAAACTGCTCAATAATGCAAATGTTCAAATAGTAGTGAATCTATTAAATGCGATTTACAGGTATGGCAATATCCCAGAAGAATGGCTCAAGTCAACATTTATTACTCTTCCAAAAAAGAATAAGGCAGCAAACTGTTCTGACTACAGAACAATAAGTTTAATGAGCCACATGTTAAAGATATTCCTTAAAATTATACATGAAAGGATCTATAACAAGCTCGAGAGTGATATAAGTAACTCCCAATTTGGCTTTAGGAATGGATTCGGAACACGGGAAGCTCTTTTTGCGTTTAACATGCTCATTCAACGAAGTCTGGAAATGAATAGAATGGTCTTTGTGTGTTTTGTCGATTATGAAAAAGCTTTCGACAAAGTAAAACACGAAATCATGATGAACATCTTAAGGAGCAAACAACTAGATAAAAATGAGATCAAAATAATAGAGAATCTGTACTGGAATCAAAAAGCGAATGTTGCAATAGAAGGTGAAGAGTCGGAAGAGATCATAATTTCCAGAGGAGTTAGACAAGGCTGCATTTTATCCCCTTTGCTCTTTAATATGCACTCTGAAGAAATTTTCAAAAACATTTTAGCACATCCAGATGGAGGAATAAAAGTAAACGGAACTTTGATCAACAACATCAGATACGCAGATGACGCGGTTATAATAGCAAGCAGCATGGAAGAGCTAACCACAATTATGAACAAACTAAACAGCGAGAGCAACAAGTTTGGATTAAAAATAAACACGAGCAAAACAAAATTCATAGTGTTTGACAAAAGTCAAGAACCACAAAACTACGAACTTAAAATAAATAACGTGGAAGTAGAAAGAGTAAACAACATAAAATACCTGGGAACAATAATAAACAATGATGCGAACCCTAACAAAGAAATACAGTGCAGAATAGAACAATCAAGATCAACTTTCTGTAAACTGAAAAAAGTATTCACAAACAGAGAAATAAATTTAAAGCTAAAAGTAAGGTTGATCAAATGCTACATCTGGTCGGTTCTTTTATATGGTGCAGAAACATGGACACTAAACAGCGCAACGATAAGAAGAATAGAAGCGTTTGAGATGTGGTTATACAGGAGAGTTCTACGAATTTCCTGGGTTGACAGAATCACAAGTAATGAAGTTTTAAGAAGAATAGGAATGAAGAGAGAAATCATTCTGTTAATCAAAAGGAGAAAACTCGAGTACCTCGGACACATCATGAGAAACAATAAATATCAACTTCTCCAATTGATTCTGCAAGGGAAAATCGAAGGAAGAAGGAGCGTTGGACGACAGAGATCAACATAGATGTCAAACCTAAGAGAATGGCTTAATCTTTCAACAAAAGAAATATTTCGAAACGTAACAAACAAACAAACACTTGCATTGATAATTTCCAACCTCCGGAACGGAGAGGAACCATAAGAAGAAGAAGCCTTATGTCTTAAATTTTTGCGATCCAACGGCGATTCAGGGTCAGTTTCGGAGCTGATCGAAGGTTTTTTTTATATTTTGCCATTATGCACATACATGTCAAACCAGTTATCCTTCTACTTTTGGAATGCATTTTTCTTAGGTTTTGAAGACGCAACTTATAATAACGTTGTCTCCTAGACAGAGTAGACAATTAAAAAAATTTAATCACCTGGGATAATAGACCTTAACAGCAAGCAACTCTGTTAACTTCTTCGTTCGAAGGCATGGAGCAAGATCGTCATATAAGACATCACCATGACATCCGGTTTGTTCTGTGACGCGTCGTTTGATAAACAAGGGATATCTTTGTATTGCCCATGGTGAAACCGCTGATCCGCTGAGAAGAACACATCTTAAGGCCAAGAAAATATACTTTCCCTCTATTTTCTAAATGATAGGAGGCAAAAATTTTAAACAAATAACGAAGTACATCTTTTGAAATTCAAAACAAGAAAGGAAAAGTTTTTCGCCAGCCTTTATTTTAGAGTAAAGACCCATAAAAGACCTGAGCGGGGTTAATCATATGTCGAAATACAACGAAAATCCCACTCAAGTTCTGCAAAAAGATTGTGTTGCCCATAATAAACTTAAGCAAATGATTTAAAAATCTTATGAGATTTCATGTGAACGTTTCGAGTATCACATTGCCTTGAAAATTTAAAATGAAATTTGAAAATTTTGTCAATTTTTCTTCAACTTTGGATGTAAATATCTCCGAAACCGATTGTCAGATCTAAAATACGTTTAAACTTTTGAGGTCGGCGTACAATTCTTCGTATATCCCTTTTGCACGGATTTTTTTAAAGCGCGTATAAAAATAAATATGGGCTTAAATATGACAATGAGTGAACTAATGACAAGCAAAAACAAAACTCTAAGCCAACACAAGTTAACGAAAACCTTACGAAACCCAGCTAAGGCTATTATGGTCGTGGCATACGAATCGCGTGTAATGAGAAAATTAAGAAAACCGACTTGAGCTCATCAAAGTCTTTTATGGTTGGGCTTTAACGAAACTAAAGAATCATCCAATGTAAGAAAGTCTACTGTTCTTTCTGCACTTCGGGAAAAGTATGGATATAACAGAATGTAAAATATATACAGAAATAATCCAACAAAATCCGTCGGACCAGTCCGAGTATGCCTTCATACTTGACAGTCTTTTCTTCTCTATGTATGGCTTCGCGAGAAGAATTCGCCTTCCGCTTCTTGCTAGACATTCTCTTTAAAGCTGAAGTTCGTCCTCGTCTGTAAAGTTTTCGCTTGCCGGTCGGTTCGGTGTTACACACTCCTTCGTGACCTCACAGTCTTTCGTTACACGAGTATTTTTGATATTCTCGTTTTCTTTCGCAGAGAGTCAACTTCCATTTTAAGATCGTGGAAGTTCAATGTTCTGATTTTCTAAGCTTCACAGAGTCCTGGGGTGGAATCAGCTAAGGTGATCTATAATAAGTGATGCCACACATTACAAAAATTTGTCTGCGTAAACTGTGATCATCCCAATTTTTTCGTGACAGCTCTCGATTAATCACCATCATCTCAGCTGGTCCACAATTTTCAAACTTTCTGGTTAGTTGGGTTTTTAGCTGGTTGGAGATGTGACGGAGTGCGGACGTGTAGTCTGCAGTATACACAGGCGGTATTTTACCCCGCCAGTTTTTGTAGCCGTAATGGCATAAAACTCATGGTGTCGGGGAGGAACCGTTTAATACCCCCCCAGTTACTTAAAGTCGTAAACGCAATTTTAACATGGTTTCGGGGAGGAGCCTTTAAATTCTCCCCAGTAAAGGAGTGCCAGTGTTGGGGAGCCGAACCTAGAATACAAGGAGCAATAGACATACAAGCATAATTTTGCACCTCAACGAAGGAATTCAATTCAATTCAATTGGGTTTTTTGCCTACATCTAGACTGACTTATTGATGACTGAAATATTGATCCGAAAGCAACGATTCGGATCAATATTTTGGTAATCCGCATTACGTAGACGGATTATTTTGTTTGATCACATTGACTGTCACAAAATGTGAAAATCACAGATCACCTTAGCCGATTCCACCCCTGGTTTACCGGAGGACTGCTTTTCCCGGACATTTTCGATCTAGGTGGTGGTGATCGATTTAGTTTTGTCCTTTTCTCAAAACGGTTTATAAGAAATTATAGGCTCTTCCCACCAAAGTATCTGTAGAGCCTGCCTACGAGGAGAGTGGATTTTCCAGCATAGCTGGGCTGCCACCTGGGGTAGTCATAGATTTTGTTATTACCATTGCCATTATTTAGCGTTTTTATGAGATATATTAAAGATATTAAATTTTTGTAAGTACCTGCATCACTCTTATTGTTTGATCCAAGGCTGTCTTTGTGTCAGTAAAGTAGTCCGAATTCGGCAGAGGTAGACGCATAATATGTGCTTGAAGTAAAAGGAACCCTTTGGTGTGGGGTGAATCGAAACTTGCCGAATGTGGTCTGTATCGACATAGCTTAGCCAACTCTCTAAAAATCAAAAGCAAAAATATATATAAATAAACGTAGGTAGCAAACAAAGGGCATAATAAAACTCACTCATTTAAAATATCTTCATTGTGTCGCACAGGCTGTTGGTCGAACTCATAAGAATCTGATATGGCCAAGAGCAAGTCCCGGGTATCCATATTGAACGTAACATTGTTCAGAAAATGATTCATTGTTCGATGTGAGAGGTAGTAAAAAGAAGATATCCGTCCCAAAAATGTTGGTTCCAGAACGTTCTTAGACATTGTAATACAAGCTGACAGTTCAAGTTCTTGCAAAACATTCTCTATCAATGATGACAAGAAAATATTCATGTTCTCCATTTGGACACTTTCTAAGTTATAGTACGAAGGATTCCGCAGTAGGCGTCGGAAGAAAAACGTCCAAGTTAGATAGTCGATGGCAGCCTCCTTTGTTTGCACCGTACCCGACACTATTTCAGCATTGATATGATCTGGCAAGACATTAAGTAGACTTGATTCGACAGGGAACGGATCGTACAAGAATTTTTTGTAGAAATTCTTCTTGATATCATGAACAAACACAACTGCAACACCTTCGTGATCAAACTGAGGCCTCCCTGCCCGCCCCATCATTTGGAGAACGTCCGTAATGGGCATGTCAACATATTTTTTCGACTTGCTATCAAAGTATTCTGTTCCTTTGATTACTACCAAATGTGCTGGCAAATTGACTCCCCATGCCAGAGTTGCAGTGGCAACAAGTATTTGAATTTTCCTGTTTAAGAACAGGTTTTCGACAATCTTTCTGTCGTCCTCTGAGAGCCCCGCATGATGCAGACCTATCCCAAAAGCGAGGCAAAACTTGACGTTCGAATCTTTGATGTTTTCAATTATATCGCGCATTTCTGTTTCGGGTATGTGAAGGAATTGCTTAGGATTGTCATCTCCAGCCACGTAAGTAATCAGATCCAACGCAGTTAACCGTGTTTGTCTACGGGATGCGACGAAAACTATGGCTGGTGTTGAAGGCGAATATGTGCGGATGGCTTGATAAGTTGGTCTGTTCATTGTTGCCATACGTGGGCAATAGTGTTTGCCGGAAAAACCGTGCACATGAACCGACAATGGAACTGGCCGCACGGAAGGTTTAAAGTTATACAAGCCTGTTGTGGTAATACCCAGCCAGTTGGAAAGATCTTGCGCATTGGCTAACGCCGTTGACAGGCCGACAATCCTTATGAACTTTTTTGTGTGTGACTTTATGAAATTTGTACGCGATATAATGACTTCGATAACTGGACCACGGTCTTCGCCGAGCAAATGTATTTCATCGATAATAATTAAAATTACATCTTTTACATATTCTCTCGTTTGCCAAGATCTACTTATGCTATCCCACTTCTCAGGGGTCGTCACAATCACGCTTGATCGGCGAATCGCTTGAATGTCTGGCGATGTATCTCCAGTCAATTCCACAACGCTTTTTCCAAGATTTTGTTCGAACCTTATTTTCCAATCGTTTACTCTTTCTTTGACCAGTGCCTTGAGTGGCGCAATGTAGACAACTTTTGCGTTTTTGCTCCTTGAGAACGCACGAAGTATTGCAATTTCAGCCACAATCGTTTTGCCCGAACCAGTCGGAGCTCCAAGCAGGATGTTGTTGTCGGTATAATATAGATTGTGGAAAATTTGGGTTTGAATAGGATTGAAATGAGAAAATGAGTAAAGCGATTCAAATTGCTTATTTCTTAAGGCACTCACTGTCAGCGGTCGTAAAGGCAACAGCTCCGTCAGTGGTGGATTATGCTGTGGAAGAATTAGGTGCTGAAAACTCAAGGGATACAGTGTTTTACTGCCCAACCAACTGTCGCTAGTGACTCTCACGTAGTATTGTTGTGGCAACGGCTCTCTTAGCGGAATTGTCATCACAATGTACTGATGTGTTTCAGTAATGACCGTTTTCTTCAAGATGTGCACAAGTTCCGAGTGATAAATGAAATTGGTCTCCGGATCTTCAACCCAAATCCAAAAATTCTCACAAGACTTTCCATGCACATTATCATTCCACGTAAAATTAGCCCACAGGTCGATTCTTAGTCTCAGTACTGTGCGTGTTATCGGCTGTAAGGTAACCTCAAGCTCAAGAATTGGAAACTCATTCGCGCATTTCAATAACATGTCAGCATATCTCTGGTTCCTGATGAGGTCTTTAACTTCTGAAAAGCTCATTTCCTTGAGTGTATATACACTCATACCTAATCGTTCGACTTTCTCAATACTCTCTTGATTCAAACAGCTAAACTGGCGGAGGGGTGTTTCAGTATTCCAAATTTGCTTCTCAAACATTTGACAGACCTGCAGCATTCGGCCGGCTAGAATTGCATTATTGTTACGCAAAACAATTGTAAAAACAGCACGAGCTATTCGCACTATATTTTGCACAATATACGACATGTCAGAGATAAGAGAAAACGACTTAACGAATCCACGCGAAAGATAAGTTTGCAAGAGAATGTTCACTTTGCCTGGAACGTTTTCGGCACACCCTTGGCACTTGACATTGCAATTATAGTTCCGCAGTTCATCGAGCTCTTCAAGTTCATCGTCCCGCACTTTTAGTTGCTGGAATTCTTGAGCCTGCGATATCATAGCAAATATTTCGGCTTCAGCCATGAAAGGCTTTAGGAGTTCATTAAACAGCTCTACAGTGTCGTATTTGATGTAAAAATGTGAAGCCGTTCTTCCTAGTTCCGTGACACTAAAGTCGCTCGATTTATGATTGAAACGAATCATTTTAGCTTTGTCCAGACTTATTGCTGCCGCAGTTATCAAAGCCCGGCGTTTGGCTTCAAGCATGTGATCCTTTTGAATTTCAGAGTATTCGATTCCGTAGCAGTGTGGATTCAAGCGCATTCGAACGAATAAGTACGTGTAGCTCAGCCAATCGATGGCTTCGTCAACATTCGTGACTGTTCCTGATGCGATTTCGGCGTTCAAATTGTCTGCCAAACATTGTATAAAGTTTGATTCGATAGGAAATTGATTAGTTAGCAGCGAAAGATAATGATTTAATTTGTCGTGGGTCGTTATGATTGTGCCTACTCCCTTGGTATCGTATTGTGGACGGCCAGCTCGACCAAAGATTTGAAGAACATCAAGGATGCCCAGATCGATGATAGAACCATGTTTCGAATCATAAATGTCGGTGCCTTTTATTATAACAGCGTGTGCGGGCAGATTAACACCCCAAGCAAGGGTGGAAGTGCACACCAGAATCTTGACGTAACCGTCAGCAAAATATTTTTCTACCAAGCGACGATCTGTTCTCAGCATGCCTGCATGATGAATGGCTATGCCGCTTTGGAACAGCTCCACAAGCTGTTTGTTCTTACTCTTAGTTATACTGCGCACAGCAAGCCTGTAGCCGGCGGAATCCTCTGGCAACAACTGGGCACTTTGGTTCTTTTGCTGTGCCATTTCACGTATCATGGTAGCAGTCCGCGCTGTCGCATTACGAGCATGTACGAACACCATAACTTGATAGTTCTTCTGCACCATTTCCATGCATTTCGTGTAGCAAACTTGGTCCATATCAGCAATTTGTTGCACTAGCTTCACAGCTTTTATTCCTACAAAGCATGTATCTAATGGAACCGGACGAAATCGACTGTCAAAGTAAAATAGCCCTTTCATGGGATTCACACGCAAAAAGTGGGCCACATCGATGTAATTAGGCAGAGTAGCGGACAAACCAACTATGCGAATCATACTTTGCGATGATTCCACTAAACGCAGGGTTCTGGCAACAAGAGCTTCGACAACCGGTCCTCGTTCACCATGAAGAAGATGTACTTCGTCGATAATTAACAATTTGACAAGACTTATAATGGAAACGTCGCCGACACCTTTTCGGGTGACAACATCCCATTTCTCTGGCGTCGTCACAAGGATCTGCGTTTGCTGCATTTCGAGTTTTGTAAGTTGCATATCACCGGTGAGTTCTCGCACCTTTATTTCAAGGGGTTTAAGGCTTCTCTGGAAATTGTCAACCATTTCCGAAGCCAGTGCCTTCATTGGAGCAATGTAGACAATTTTGAAAGCATTGCGATTGATTGTTCCATTTTCTATATGAGCACGTATCGTAGCTACAATGGTGAGCATTGCGACATTGGTTTTACCAGCACCGGTGGGAGCGCAAATCAACAAATTGTTATTGGTATAATAGGCTGTGGGGAATACAATCGACTGAATTCGATTCAATTGCTCAGTGTTCTGGAAGGCAAGTTTGCCTACTTCGTCCAGATCTTTGATTTGCACTCGATTATTTCCCACTGTCAACTCGGGGGGAGGTGCTGCACGGATTTGCACTTCCTCAAACTGCTTGGTGTCTATTTTCTCAGCTGATTCCGGCAAACTTATTTTACTTCCTCCGATAAAAGCTGCATGTTGCTTTATTAGCAACTGACTATCAAACACGTATGGATAGTTTGGTTTTTCACTATTCATCTGTTTTTTGATTATTTTTGTTGTGTTAAGCAGAGGTTGCTGTTTGACGCTTTCGATCAGATTCTTTTGCTGTTGGATTCTCAAACTCAGAGGATTTACAGCTGCCTGATTTCCGCACGACGAAAGCACATCGTTTTTTTGTAAACGCTGGAGTTTTTTCTCATCTCTTCGGGTTTGTTTGGAGAGATCTTTTTCCAAGCGCGTTTGTACAACTACAGAAGTAGCGATTGTTGGTCTCTTTTCAGTGACTCGAACGTTATGATCTCTTTTCTTTATGTATTTTTCCTTTTTTTCAATTTTTTCCAAAAACTCCTCTCGCTTGGCTAAAAGCTCCAATATTAAATCAAAGTCATTGAATCCAATCAGTTCGCACAGATCATTTTGAATTTCTGTGACATTTCTTTTAGATTTTAACAATTGAACTATTTTCAATAACGAATCTGAGTCCGTGAGCGACAGGAGTCTCTCGAAGTACTGTTCTTCAGCCTTTATTTCCGAGTGATTTTTGTAGGTCATATCCAATGTACCGAAATTGTTTTTAGCAAATTGTTCAGGATAAATTTCTTGCAAATGCACCACAGACTGATGCTGGAATGAAGGCAATTGTATGGAAATATCGGCACCCCATATGACTTCTTTTTCTTGTGACAATTTTTCAAATTTCTTTAGGTTTTCACGGTCTTCGGGTGTCAAACATTTGCCCATTTCTTTGACTAATTCAAACAATTGATACTTTACTTGGTCAAATAGTGCCCCAAATATAGACTTGATTTCGTTCATGTGGTATTGCGTTAGTAGTTCTTGATCTATGAACAAATGAAAGAAAAAAAGTGCTGTTCCGTTGATAACATTGGGCGATTCATCCTTTCCAAGAACTGAAATGATGATTTCGCGGAGCTTGTTGAAATAAGACTTTAAATTTGGCACATATGTTGAGACTTCAATTGTGTTTTTTCTTCTGAAAATCCAAAGAGTTTAAGTTCAAATCGTGTTTATTAAAATTGCATAAAAATTGCTAAGAAAATGATTAGATTTCTCTCGTTATATAAAAAGGCGAAACATTTTTCCGAATAAGAGTGCTGCCAGTGCCACCTTCGTTCGAATCTTTCACAATTTGTGCTTTTGAAGCCTCCCCGCTATTCAGAATAATTTAAGGCAAGTTTGGCTTCGGCTTCTCCCCATTACGTTTTCAATTTGCTTTGAAATTACTTTTTATACTCGACCCAGGGTATATTAAGTTTGATGTATAGTTTGTAACGCTGTGAAATAATCACCGTAGACCCCTAAGACCTTTTAGAGATATGAATGGGACCGACAGGAGAATCGATTAAGCCATGTCCGTCCGTCCGTCCGTATGTAAACAACTTTTAGGCCTTAAATTTTAAGGCAGAGAGCTGAAATTTCGTGGGTTGGTTGGAAGTCCAGTCCTTCAGATCAAGTTTGAAAATAAGCTGAATCCGCCCACAGACACGCCCACTACAGGCCTGTATGTGTGACCATCTCTAATTTAAAAAAATACATTTTGCAAATTTTAGCTATGTTACAATGGCGCTAGCGCATTCATTTTTGGTACGTAACATTGCCTTATAATTGTCTTTAAGGTAGCCAAAAAATTTTTGCTTTTTCATTGACCACGCCCACTTTTTAAGGGATTTTAGCTTAAAATGACTGTTTTTCAATAAATATATATGAAATTTGACAAAAAATTCTATGACAAAAGCTGTAGATACTAGCATTTTCCAACTTTTATATGTATATTGTATTTGCCTCCGCCCACTTTTGTGGGCATGGCGTTAAAAAAAGTGATTTTTTTAGTTAAAAAGGCGGAGTTTTAGGCCGAAATGTATACAACCACCTAGTATAAAGCATTCAACAGTTATATTTTTACATCCCGCCCACTTTTTGGAGGCGTGGCAGTTTTCTTTTTGGTTTGGTCGGGTATTTTGCAATCCGTCGTAGATGGATTGAAGCTTTTGCATACCCACTGTTGCACTTTCCCACTTGTTTTTTCCTAGTTTTTTCTTGTTTTTTCAAACTTTAATCGACCATTCTGGAAATTAAGGTTTTTCGTTTAGTGCCACTTTTGTTTTCAACGTGCGAATGGAACCGGATATTTGAAAAAGATCGACCGACCGGCATTTTTTTCAGCCTTTTTATACCCCATCCCATTAGCAAAGGCCCTTTGCTCTAGAGGCCGACTAGAGTGGGCAATAAGCTCCTTTCAACCTTTCAAGTCACCAGGTGTAGATGGCATCTCACCAGCCCTATTACAAAATGGGCAAGAAATACTTCTTCACACTTGGTAAGAATAACAAAAATAGTCTTGCCCGGGATACATACTGAACCAGTGGAGACGGGCAAAGGTTATATTTATTCCAAAAGTGGGGAATAAGACCCAAAGCAACCTAACCTCGGTCCTATAGACCGATCAGCTTGACTTCATTTCTTTTAATATAAAAATGGAAAAAGCAGTGGACAACTTTCCTCTTCACCACCGCCAGCATGCCTACCGCTCTGTATCAAAATAAATAAATAAATAGAGTGGCGCAACAGCTCGAGGTGAACCAGGGCCAACTTCTCAACAATGTATGCTGGTGTGTTAATTTCTTTTTACATACAAAGGGACCTACAATTTTTTGCCGAATCCGAACGGCACTTTGAGAAGTTTTTCAAGACAAATGATACTCTCGGAGGGCTTGTCAAACCCTCGCGGAGGTGGGGACCGTGAAAAAGAACAAGTCCTTTTTTTTCAGGTGACGATGGCAGGATTCGAACCCAGGCCTCCGGCGTAGTAAGCACACACACTAACCACTACGCCACGGCACCCCACCGCTCTGTATCAGTTGACGGAAATTATCCAAAATGCTCTTGACACCAAAGAGACAGATCTGTGCCTTCCTAGGCACAGGGGCATCAGCATATGCTTGACGCATCAGCTGTCAAGCATATGTTGATGATATAGTATTAATTGCCAGGGAAAAGTTTGAAGGAACGGCCAGGAAACGGCTAGGAAAACGATCCTCAGGATGGCTAAGGAGAGGACTGAGAGGGAGAGGTGCATTAAGTCGAAGGAATTTGACGCACTTCTCGATAAACTCCCTCTTCTGGCTATTTCTAAAGATAACAGTTTGAGGAAGTTTAGCGAACGAAACTTCGTCGTGAAGCTCAGCACGAAAAAGAGCTGGAGCAATGAATCCACAACATGTAGACTGAGCAAAAGCACCATCAAATGGTATACAGATGGGTCAAAAACTGATTATGGAACTGGTGCAGGAGTATGGAACTGGTGCAGGAGGACCAATAACAAAATACTTCGAATCCACGGGTAAATACACCAGCATCTTCCAGGCGGAAATATACGCTATAGACAGTTGTGTTCAATTCAATCTTGTGTAGTATCTACATAATCCCAGGCATCTTCCCACGCATCTTCTTCGTGCGGACTTATCTTTCATCTTCAAAGTCATTCCTCGCTTGATCATTCTTTACACACCGAAACCGTGCGCAGCGCATAACAGCGATACATAAATTATGTCACCAGAACCCATGGCATAGATCCTATCGCTATAAATAAATGTATCGACACCTAAAATCCAAAACATGCAAGGTCGCCAGTTTGTCGCGATGCCATACCCACCAGGGTAATGAACACAAAACTGGGACACGATATGCATTGATTTGATTTGAGTGTAACGAACATAAATTAGGGCAAGGTGACCGTTGTTTGGCTCTGGACTAATGAACATAAATTAGGACATGATAACTGCGTGCGTTGGTAAAATAAATGAAAAATTGTGGGAAATGCATTTTTACTGTTGCGCAAGATTAAGATGGTGGAAATGGATGTTTGTGACATTATGGGTATAAAAGAAGTGGATTCAAAGGATGAGCTGTGCAGTCATTCACCAATAATAACTTAGTAAGGTCGCAGCGACGCTTGGACGGCGGGCCTCAATAGAATTAATATTAAACAATTACCAAAAGCATTTTTGAACAATTACCAAAAGCACGGAGATTTGGAAGTCATTACACTTGACAGAAATTACAGGAATTGCGACATAGCAATAATGTCCGACAGTCAGGCAGCCATGAAGGCGCTAAACGCCCAGATAGTGAGGTCTAAACTTGTAGGGGACTGCCTACACCTTAATGATCTGGGTAAAATCAATAAAGTGACCCTGTATTGGGAACCCGGCCATGTTGGAATAGAAGGGAATGAAACAGCGAACACCTTGGCAAGACGAGGAGCAGCACAACCCCTCACAGGACCTGAACCTTTCTGCGGGATAGGGGAACACACCCTCAAGGAAGAATTCAGGAAAACAGAGAAGGCAAACCGAGCTAAGATACGACTGGTGTTTCTTCTTTTTGCTGCACGGTTGCTACTTCGGGTGAAGAACCGGCCTTTCGTTTCTTGGTAAGCCTTTTCCTTAAGACCGGATTCGTTTCGCGTGCAAGCTCTTTCTTGTCTGTCTGGTATTCACATTGACGTTTCGGTGTTTCCTCGCATTTTATAGTACCACGGGGGTTCCTTAAGGCTTCATTTTCTTTACGTAACGAGTCTACTTCGCTTTTAAGCTCATGGAAGAGACGTTCCATTTCATTAAGCTTAGCACGGAGTTCGTTGATTTCCGCTTCAAAGCATTTAATTTTTGCTAAGTCCTGAATAACGAGCGGACTTCCTTTCCCGGAGACCTTCGATCCAGCTGGTGGAGATCGAGGCACCCTTGATTTTTTCAAAAAGGGATTTATAAGCAATAAATGGCTCTGCCCAGAATCCGTAGAGCCTACCTCCGAAGAGGGTGGATTTGCCAGTGAAACTGGATTGCCACCTGGGGTCTTTTGCTTTGTCCATTGCATAGTTTGTATGCGCTATGACAGGCATGCCTTACCTCGGGTATATTCTAACCCCCACCCCGAAGGGGGTAAAAGTTTGAAGTAATAAATTCAAGAATTTTCATTGACCTCATCGAAAAATGTTTGCTACCAGCAAAGGAAGTACAAAAAGACGTCTGTAGTTGTAGGAATTTCGCCCACTGTTAGTATAATGAAAACCTATTGACAAACATGGCAAAACTAGTACTCAGTCACAGCGACACGCAGTCACGGCACGCTTAAGCAACAGCGGCAGCGTCAGCTTCAGCTATGCATTCTGATCAGGCCTTAAAGGCAGTCATAAACCCTTGATCGCGAGCTGATCATAAAAAATATTTGGGGCGCCGAGTTTTAAATTTTCGGAAAAAATTGCGATTTTTTACACGGTAACAAACTCTGGCCGTAAACATATTTGACTTCCCGGATAACCACAAAATTATCCAAACTTTGGACCAATCTATCCTTGGGCGCCGACTACAACGAGTGAAATCTTTGGATCTTCCGTCGTAGGACGAAACCGTATATGATGACGGTATAATTGTAGATGCTTTTGGATGGCAACCTGCCAAACGCGATTAGTCCAATAGCTTCAACTACTTTTTAAGGAAACTAAGTTGGAGGTTTGACGGAAAAATGCGAGGCTTTCAGGGTGTAATAATCTCACACTATTATGCGAACGCGCGGGCGGGTCTCGTTATGCCTGTGGAAGTTCTTGAGTGCGCAGACGATATCGGCAATATGATGAGACTTCCATAATCTTATATCTAATCTAAGGACTTAATCATCGCCCTGGGGCGATGTTAGATAGGGGAATGCTTACCAGTGCATACCATCATGGATTATATTTGCGTGGACCATAAACAGCGACGAAGGAAAAGTTCAAGATCGTCTATTTCAAAATCAGTTGCTTTCTGGCGTATGCTATTCAGGTTTTTGTCAGTGAAATATGAAGCATCCTCTTCCTAAAAAACAACATAAGTGATAGTGTGGACAAACACCGGTTCATAGCCATTCGCACATGCGAATTTCACCTACAACTTTTGGCATTCTAATTTGGCTAGAGATAAAATGTGTTGATATGAAAAGCATGTAATTTCACAAGACGATGCAACTTGTCGCACATGGTTAACATTTTGCGTGAAAGTTTATTCTTACGCTTTGTTCTTGTAATTTTGTTCTTCCTGATTGGTTTTTGTTTTTCGAAAACATGGTTTCACCAATGGAAATTTTGGGTCTTGCGTACGTTAGCCATGAAAATTCAGGTGCCAATGACAAATTCCGTAGTGCTAGGTCGAAGACAAAGCGAAAGCAGAGTATTTTGTATCGAAAAGCTGGGAAAACGCTTTGAGGAGTGTGGTTTTAAAGCTTGGTAAGAAGCAAGGACCTTCACGCGTAATTTCGCCAATATATTGAGCTGTGTTCTCAGATCTTTTCTGCTCGATCAAAAGACCTAGTTGAATCACACTGTCGCATTAATATGGATTCTTGAGATCATGACAGGCGCAGTGCTCCTTAGTTCTAGAGTTTGGACAACATAATACTTGTGGAATAACTAACCGGCCTAAGTAGGTAAGCAATAGCAGCAGTGATTAGACCTCAGCTTAAATTAATGATAGTTTTTGAAACAGGCTTATCTACCCTACATCGGCTATTAACAAAATTTACTTGTCAGCTTTGAAAATCATTTTATTTTATCAATTTATAATCGAATTCTTCTTAGTTTAACTTACGATGTAAAATTCTTCCGACAAGAGCTGATGTCAATCTTGTCCAATGACTGAATATATGAATTTTCTTCTAAATCAGAGTTTGTTCTCAAAGTAGAACCAAATCGTGGAATATCCTTCATTTTTCAGATCGTGTGGTTATCAGAAGCGGCATAAAAAAAAATGTTAGAAATGAACTTTCCAAACACGGACAGCCCACGATTTTATTTATGCACAACACTGCTGATCAGATGGTTTTGTGTTCTTCCTGTTCCCCAGAACTATACATTCAAGAGTGATGTTAAAATAGTTAAAAAAACACGTCAAAAATTTTTTCAAAACACCTAAAAAAATTCCAGGGGCCCTCTCCTTAGCCAAAATAACCAAAAAGGCCTCATGCGGCGCCCTTTGCCATGTTTCCATGCAGAGTCGAAAGTGATGGCCTCTTCGTCCATTGTCCTGTTGCATATAAAATTCTAGTTGACCCTGCTGTTATTGAGACTACTTTTAAGGTGAAAGGATTAAAGTGTAGTTGTCAGGTGTAGTTTCTGTCGAACTTTAAGCCACATACACCAACTTAGTTTTACTCGACAGCCATATGGTTAATTTATTTTTTTCCTGGCTCCGTAAGCTGTCAGCTTACACACCAGCAGATTGTGTACAAGCAAAAGCGGCAAGATAAAGGCCGCTTATTCCTTGGAGTGATCAGTGTTTGCCCACTCCTGTCCAACTTCCGAGAACCTTACCCCTTTTATAAGTTTTTTTCATTTTTTTAAAATTCCCTATCCAAATCCCCTGACCGTCCACTGCACTGCTGAACCTTATTTTTGAATATCCTTTGTCGTGAATGCAGAATTAAGACCATAAGCACGCATACAACCGTACAGAGCTTCAAGTTGGGTGTTTATGTAACTTTTGCCTTGTAGCATAGCTTTTGTTTCATAATAACAACAACAAATCGTCTTCAAACTCAATGGGAATTTTTTTAAACATTTTTTTGCTTTCCGGAATTGAAAGGTTCGTTCCCGACTGCCAACCGAAGGGCCAACAGCTTATTATTTTCCAATGATCTTGACTTTTCTGGATACTGAGCTATGTTGAATGTTTCCGCTCCAACGATTTGTTTGAACTTATGCTTTTTTGAACTTATGTTCTTTTCTTATTTAGCTGCCGACGAAATTGATCTGCAGCACATAACATTTCGTCAAGTTAATTGCAATGACAAAGGGTCTAATCATAGCTATCATCGGATCGCATCATTGAAAAATTTGTTTTCATGTTTTTAAACGTTTGAGCACACAATGTTGGCAGTTACAAGAACTTTTCGGAACTTACCGCGATATTATTAATGCTCTCCTAAAGACAAGCTTCAGTTGCAAAATCCAGGTGTTTATTCCGTGCCATGTAACTGTGGCTTTGTTTACATAGGTGAAACAAAAATGTGCAATAAAAACACGACTGTGCGAACACATAAAGGCCATACAGGGCAAAGCTGTCACCAAATCAAATATATCTGAGCATTTGGCCTACAATGATGATCATTTTGTTCGTTTCGACCAGGCCAAATCTATTTCAACTGAGAAATTTTATATACCGAGGATAGTACGAGAAGCCATAGAAATTAAACTACACAACAACTTTAACCGAGATCAAAGCTTTAAACTGTCAAGTGCATGGGATCCACAAAAACAAAGCACCAGCTGATACGGTAAGATATGCTTGTATACAAGCAAATTCAAGTCAGCATCAAGAACCAGCGATGCACAAACAACCAGCGTCATCCCAACTGCAATTGCCAGCAACACACCGGTACAATCTCTGCAAGAGAAACCGTACGTAGACCAGTATGTACATACAGAACTAATCAAATCAGTTTTCCCGTGACTACGAAAGGTGCAACCCATTCGAAACATTGGGTAATCGTCCATAATAAATGTTGCGGTAAGTCCCGAAAAGTTCTTTTTATTATTATGATGTTAAATCGCGAAAACAATTTGAAATTTAAAAATGTTGGCAGTTATTGGCGTAAATTGCGTAAAAACTTTTATGTAAACTCGCTTTTACTATTTCACTGACAGCTGATGTTGATTGTTTCCACGAACTACTTAGTGAACACCTTTAATGGGCTTCTACCATGAATTCGGAGCCCAGGTCTATAAGGAGCGGGTTATCCGGCTCTCCGTTCTTCGAGTCTTCAAAAGGATCAGGTCCTCCAGGTTGGCGGTCGTGCCGTCGGGGTGACTTCCTGGTCGCGTAAAGAAATACCAGTTACGAACCAGCAACAAGCCTCGGATTCGGAGGAATTTACTGTTGACGACAAATGCAAACGAATCAAAGACAACGAGTTTCGGATCTCTTTCGAGTTTTGGAGGCCCTTAGCGGCTGCAAGGCAGACATTACCACCATCCAGGAGGATGAAAAACTGCGACTTACACTACGGCGACTGCTATCGACATCAAAGCCAACGGCTATTTTGATGTGTCTTCGTTGTTGGAAGCAGCGTTGGAAACAATATTAGCCTCATATGCGCACACGTCCCCACAGAGGACAAAGATGACGATGCAAATGATATGTTCTATAAGCTCCTGGACAAAACGTATGAGCAGTTTGCGGTAAGTGGGGTTTAGATTCAGTGGCAACAGAAACAAAGAAGTTATATAAGGCGTTGGCAATATCTAATTGCTGAACAAGTACTTTACTGTTTTCATTCTCGATTTCAAGTATTTTTTCCGTTTTTTGTCCTTCTGAAGAATATGGTTAACTACAATCCATTCATCCTTTACGTTACTTCTACAATTTTCAAACTTCCTAGTATAGAACTTATCATAACATAACTTATCATAACATTTTTACCTCTTTTTTAACATCCTTACTGAATTTAATAAATTTTTGCTTAAAGATCCCAGGGTTTTTTTTACATTTTTTCCGCATTGAGTTTTCCTTTGCAATCTTTTCCAGTAGACTTTCTGTAATCCAGGGCTTAAGTCGTTTCACCTTGGAACTATTACGTGGCCCAGTTCGGAATATGGTAGATTTTTTGATATGTGATTTTAAAATATTCAAAAAAAGTATCATAAGTCAGCGAAGGGTTGGTACATTCATAAACTTCTTCCCAAAACTCAAATGTAAGATAATTTTTTAGTTTTTCAAAATCAATTCTAGATATCCAGTAATTTATATCTAGCTATTCAGTAATGTACGATGCGGAATGAAAGCGAAATGAAAGTGGTAAGATTGCGTTAAGAAGTGCGCGATTCGCTCTTCATCATTTCATTCTAGGTATATCAGCGAAACTTCGACTCAAACCCGCAGAGTGAATGCGATCGAGTAGACTCGACTCAACTGTTACTCGACCCGCGTATACATGAAGTCCATTAATTACTGAAAAACTAAATGTTCAGCTTGCGTACATCTTGCCGTCCAACACCTATTTGTTTACACTTTTTATAAAACCTTCAAAGCTTTTATAAAGCTTTAAATTTCTGTCTCGGCGAATACGTGTGAGAAGATTCAACAACAATTTACCTTAAAACTTTAGCCCAATGAATCCGTTGCATCCGTTACGTTGAAGTACACAACAGGATACATTGAGTTAAAAGCTTTACGCGATCAGCCTAGTTTACACAACTAACGGGTGATTTTTTAAGAGGTTGAGAACTTTTTTTAAAAAAAAAAAAAAAACACAAAAAATTAATGAAATATTTATTTGAATCGATAGTTTGAACCTTGCAATTTAATGTTTAAAGACAGTTTTATGCAAATGTTGACCGCGGCTGCGTCTCAGGTAGCCCATCCGCTGAGTCCAATTTTGGCATACTCTTTCACACATATCGGCCGGTATCTCACGAATGAATGCATGGATTTTGGCTTTCAGTGCGTCAATCGAAGCGGGCTTGTCCCTATAGACATTAGCCTTGACATACCCCCACAAAAAATAATCTAATGGTGTCAAATCGCACGATCTAGGCGGCCAATTGACCGGCCCGAAAGGTGAAATTAACTGTTCACCAAACTCGCCTCGCAATTGCGCCATTGTTTCGCGTGCTGTGTAGCATGTGGCACCGTCTTGTTGAAACCACATATCATGCAAGTCAAGAACTTCCATTTCGGGCAAAAAAAAAGTTTGTTTTCATCGCTCGGTAGCGTTCACCATTGACAGTAACGCTGCGATTCGCATCATCTTTGAAGAAATATGGCATTTTTAACATTTCGAACCGAGCACGAATTTTGATAGTAAAATTCAATAATTTGCAAGCGTTGTTCATTTGTAAGACGATCCATGGTTAAATTGCCAACCAAACTGAAGCTGTTTGACAGTGACACAAGGTACTAAACACATGTCAGCTGTCAAAACCAGTGTTGCCAAAACCAAACCAGCTAAACAATCACCCGTTACATTCGCGAGAGACTGTGCTTCAATCACTGTGCCGCTGCATAATTTACTGAATAACTAGATATTCAACTTGCGTCCCTCTTAGGCCAGAGGCACACGACGACAGAATAACGCGCGATTAATTGCAGTCCGGCTAGAAGGCTTAAGCGTTGATATTGTAGAAAGCACACTCGATTTGCGACAATTTCCCGCATTGCAACACTTTCAAACCGCACGGCAAAAAACTTAATTTTTGTTTTTTTCAACGATGAAAATTACAATTTTCACCACAATTCACAAGAAACGCGAGGAAAATTATTGTGTGTGTACTTTTTTTTAACACAAAAAGCTTTCAAACTATTTTTTTTTTTTCAACTATGAAAACGATATTTTCATCAAAACTGACAGGAGCCGCACGGGAAATTATTATTCGTGTGTTGAGTATGCTTGCTGCAGAAAATCGCGCTGTTTTTTGTCGCCATGCGTCCCTAGCCTTATCCTCCAACACCCATTTGTTTACGTTTTTTATAAAGCCGTATCAGTGAATACGTGTAAAAAGATGCAACAACAGTTTACCTTACGTGATCAGCTGATGTAACAGCTCCAAAACTAAATTGCATGTAAATCACGAATTGATGAATTTACTTACATTTGTAAACAAATGTCGGAGGATGGGTAAATTCATTAATTTCAGTTTTTGGGCAAAGCTTTAACATATCCGAAGTTGAATATCAAGTTATTCAATAACCACCACCAGGGAGCGCTGTTCAATTATTTGTAATAAAAAAAATCTGCTGTGCTGCAGCTACACACGCGTGGCATGCCCAACCGTCGAGGGATTATGATCAGAGATTTTCCATACATATTTATAAATTAAAAAATATATAATATACAGATTTACATTTGGTTAAATTCAGCGCCACATAAATTTTCCCTTTCACATATCCAAGTGGAAACAGCTGATGTTGGCTGCGTTCCAGAAGAACAGCCATACTAGCGAAACTATCCGAGCTCTGTTTTTCCGCTAGAAAGACTTTTTTTTACACTTAACAATTTGGAACTCTACCAGTTCTTGTGACAGACTTTCATATATGTGTTGGCTCCGTATTGTTGATTGTGTATCGTTCATGGTTTTTAATTCTAAAAACACATTTTTTAGTAATTTTTAAGAAAATAAGCTGTGATAACAAAAAGTTGGTTTTTAAAAATGACATGTGAAAACTCGCAGTCATGAAACACACTTACATTTAGCGTAACACGCAGAAGTCATCGCCATTTTGGGGCCGGCAGATATTACAATTCTAAATTTTTTAATAAACAAAAAATTGCATACATATATACTCCAATACTAGAATTAAAAAATCTAGTCCCCCTGCGGAATAAAAACTAGTTGTTGGTAAGTGGCATTAACTAGAAATGGTGACCAAACTATTTTAAGACCTGCAATGTTGATTCATTGTGCAGTATATTTTCAATATTATAAAATAATAATGTGTGTTTGAAAAGTTATTGTCAAATCTATCACGTACATATCTATGTGCAAGGCTGGTCGCAGAAACCCTTGTTTAGTTGCTTGACATGACGTAGGAAATATTTTTCGTTTCTCGAGTTAATAAACTATGAGACTGACTACCTACATGTTTATCACACGAAAAATTTAGTGCCAGACCCTCCCCGGCTGTTTGATAAAGGAATATAAGTATGCTGCATTGTGTTACTTGACAACAACAATAACATTAACAAACACAGTTAACAAAAAAATTAGTTTACCCTAAATTTTAACCAAGTTTATGTGCTATATTTATAATTTTTTCACGCTTCCGAGACAAATCGAAACCCTGTATTGATCTTTTGAGGCGTGCGAAAGCTACTCCGCACTAGCCCTAATTAAACGAGAAAAAAATTTACATTACTCTTTCTTCAGTGCAGCTAATCCCAAATAAACCTTTTAAGACCATAAAACGTTTGACATTCATTTTTCAATGGGCAGATGATAACATTCACAGTTTGCATAGCTACAGCTTACTCGAACCTCAATAGTTTCGGGCTGTCGCGTCTGTTATTTGTTTACAAGCTTGACCCGTTCACTGCGTATCTAAGGCAAAAACATTATATTACTCCCTGCCCAGATCGATTTGTAACCCAAATTAGGGATCAGCTTAGGACCGACACCCGTTATTGACTTGGCGGTCACTCGGGCCGTGACGATGATATTTCCTTGGTTGCAAACTTCGAGTCTTCTACGCTTTTGCAATGCTGATAATAATCGAAGGCAAGTGTTATGTCATCCGCGATGATCGGAGCAAACATCCATTGTTTGCTCTTCCCGATCCCCTCAAACCTGATTCACGGATTCAAAGCTTTGAGAATTGACCAAGCAATATTTCACATCTTAATGCACCACAAAAAAACTCATGATAAAACGTGTTAAGAAAAATAGAAGACAATATTCTGAGCCCCAGACGTCTGAAAGCTGATAAACCAAAATCTCCCAAGTCTGTAAGAAGTAGCAGTTATGGGTGGGGGAAAAATAAAAGCTCCACAAGAAAACATCGTCGACTAAGTAAAGAGGTTTAGCGGCCTTTAGCACGCGAAGTTGGCTGAGGTCCCCTTTCACTTGCGCGCGCCACCTGAGTCTCGGTGCTCCTCAACTGCGTCGCCCTGCACGGTGGATTCGAAGATTTTTCGGGCCGGGGCGTTGGCGTTCATCCGCTCTAGATCACCCAGCTAACGTAGCCGTTGTTTTTTTACCCTTCTAACTAGGCCGATGTCGCTGTACAGCCTGTACAATTTGATGTTTTATCTCCTCCTTCACTCTCCGTCTATGCAGATGACCATAAATCACCCGAAGAATTTTCCTCTCGAAGCAGCCTAAAGTATTTTCATCCGCCTTTGGCAGGGTCCATGCTTCTGCACCGTAAAGCGGGACTGGGATGATGAGGGTCGTATAAATGGACACACTTCACGTCGCTCGAGAGAGGGTTTTGCTACTCAATTGCCAAACAACGAATGGTAAGAATTATCCTTGGTTTGATTTCAGCGCTGGTTTCATTGTCTGGTGAATTGACAGCGAACCCAGGCAGACAAAGTCCCTCACTACCTCAAAGTAACAGCTGTCTATGGTGATGATCTGTGCAAGGCGCCGGTGTTGGGTGTCTCTTATTGATGACAGCGTTTTGTTCGCAGATATTATTTCTTCGTTATTGGGTGTTATGGCTTATTTCGTTATTCTTATTTCGGACAACTTCTGGGGTGCCGTGGCGTAGTGGTTAGTGTGTGTGCTTACTATGCCGGAGGCCTGGGTTCGAATCCTGCCATCGTCACCTGAAAAAAAGTCTAGTCCTTTTTCACGGTCCCCACCTCCGCGAGGGTCTGACAAGCCCTCCCTCTCGGAGTCATTTGACTTGAAAAACTTCTCAAAGTGCCGTTCGGATTCGGCAAAAAATTGTAGGTCCCCTTGTATGTGAAGAAATTAACACACACAGCATACATTGTTGAGAAGTTGGCCCTCGTTCACCGCGAGCTGTTGCGCCACTCTATTGTATTTATTTATTTTTATTCCTACAACTTAATTTGGTTAGGGCCACATGGGTTAAAAAAACATTATTTAGTACCAATGTGAAATGTTGCTTCCACCGTTTGAGTTGGTCTTCATCCGAAAGAGGCAGAGATCTGTCTAAGCCTTTCACAGGATGGTGAAATGAGCGTTGGGCATCTATCACCTCCTATGTGATTCCGTAAACGGTTCTGTTGTCATAACTTCCGGCTGCATGCAATGTGTTAGTTGGCGTCATGGAACTTTTGAATGGTTGCAGAAATGGTCAATTTGATCATCAGTCAACACCACCCTTTCAATTTTCAATTTCAATTTGGATAATCCTTGTACTAAAACAATCCTTGTACTAAAACATGGTGCGACAAAGCTATTTGTGTTACAGAAGTTTGAGACCCTTGTCGTCGGTTCCTACCTATCAAATCATATAATTTTCGGTGACTGCTTCTGCTTAGAAGGGTCGCGGAGCGAGGGCGGCTAAATGGTCCGTTCATCGTTCCCGATCCTCCGCCACCAACTCAAGAGACTTGGGCGCAATCCCCAGGCGGAGCTCAGAGAGGTTCTTTACCTGATCCCACCACCTGTTTCTTGGCCTACCAGAAGGCGACGCGCTCGCATCTCGCCTAGCATGACCTGTCTAGGAAGTCTGTCAGGGGGCATGTAAACAACGTGTCCAAACCATCGAAGAATCGATCGCTCCTTTTGGAGAAGTAGCTGCTCAACATTAAGATTCCCACGAATACTGACGTTTTTCACTCTATGCAAGTAAAGTAACACCAGCAATGCACCTCAGAAATCTCATTTCGGCAGCTTGTACCCGCGATCTAATTTTTTCGGTCATTACCCAAATTACATGACCATAGATGCGGGTTGAAACGAACACTGAATTGATATTCTATTGAATTGAGATCTTTGCTTTCACTCCAAGGTCAGCTTTCCTGATCACGGGCTGGCGCAGTTCCTTTACTATTGCTCCAGCTTTGTCAATCCTACAGGATAACTCAGTATCACTCCTTCCATCAATCGTAAGGCAAACCCCGAGATACTTAAACTTCTCCACCTTTTTCAATGGAACTCCATTTATGTGCTGGGTACACTGCACAGGAGGTCGGGAAACAACCATCGCGGATTTGCTCACGTTTACCTTCATCCCAGCCTCGCTACATATGGCCGCAAATCCATTCAGTGCTCGCTGAAGTTCCTTTCCTCCTCGGACGATGCCAGGATAGCTAAATCATCTGCGAAAAGTAGATGGCTTATCCTGACTCCAGGCATTACGAAATATTCCTCACCAAGACTGCGGTTCACCATCCATTCCATATATGCTAAAAAAGAAGAGCCGATAGAGCACATCCCTGGCGAAGTCCAACGCACACATCAAAAGGTTGGGATTTGACGCCATTTATCCGGACACAGTTTTTTCAGTTCCCATAAAAAGACTGAATGGCTCTCAGAAGAAGGCCACTCAGTGCATAATCCTGCAAAATTCTCCAGAGCTTATCCCGAGGAACGCGGTCATTAGCCGTTTCCAAATCTACAATACATTCGGAAGAACAACCTTCAGAGTAAAAAGCTGGTCAGTTGTGCCAGGTCAAAAGCCGCATTGCCCTTCCCGCAACAATGGCTCGATTATAGCTCTGGAACGCACTTCCAACATTTTCGCGAATACTTTTTCCGGAAGACTTAAGAGAGGTATACCCCTATAGTTAAATGACAGGTGTTAGCCAATTAACACCTTCTTCACCCATTGCCTTGAGCATTTCTAGCCGGATTTCATCAACTTACCCACTTTAAGCGATTTAATCGCGGCAGTGACTTCATCTACTGTAGGACTATTCTCCGCCCTAATCTCGTCAGTAATGGGAATCCCCTTCAGTGCCCTGTAGGGGATTGAGCAGCTCTGATAAGTGCTCGCTCCATCTGCGTAAGACGTTATTCTCATTTGAAAGAAGTGTGCCGTCTTTAGATTAGATTAGGCGTTTAGAATTACGCCTTGAACGATATTCAACTTCCTTCCTCTGAGCCGGCGAATAGTCTGCCAAAATGTCTTGTTTGCAGGTCTGTAATCGTGCTCCAACCTCTCTTTTTACATGCCTGTTATTTGGCTGTCCTGACCCCATAATGGAAGTTCTTTGCGCCTCAGTGTACCGGGCTCGAGAAATAGAGTTCCTACATTGATTCTCAACACAAGGAGGTGATCAGTTGACAGCTCAGCTCCTCTCGAAACGCGAACATCACAAATCATTTTTCACAAATCATACCAACACACGATGGTACCACAAAGAAATCAATCGGTTCCTACCTTAGGAAATCTCAGATCAACATGACGATATCTTCATTCGGCACCGATTCGCTAAAAGTACCAAGGTGGGTGTGAAAAACGGTCTCATCCTCACACGTCAAAATCGTATTACTATCGGGTTGCCAGGATTTCATGCTCTTACGTTCTGTTGGTGCCGTCACCAGGCCCACACCACTTTTCCGTGTTCTTCCGTGTTAACCGTTGGAGAAAGGTACTCACCCACCCGAATAGAACCACCTAAATTCGCGTAGTCCTATTATTTCGATCCTGTGTCGCATAAATTCATTTTAAAGTTTGAGGAATCTGGCATAAGGAGGACCTTCTTTTCCTAAGTTAAGGATTTGGTTTAGATTTAGTGAGGCTAAAGCCCCCATTTATTTGGCTTAATTCAAGCTAACACTACCAAACTACTAAATTAAGAACTAAGTAGTTAAGTAGTGTTGAGGAAGAGGAAGGATGAAAAAGAATGAGCTTGAGGCTGGGAGTGCTGCAGTAAAAATCGAAGAGGGTATGGTTTGTATTAACCTTCCGCAACATACGGGAGACAGCTGCGTTGGATATCCTTTGGATGGCTCCAGAGGACCTATCGTGTGGATAGGAATATAGAAAATCGAGAGTAACGAGGGTTAGTGTTAAAGAAAATTAAGTTATGGATAGCTACGCAATCGATGGAGCCTAAGAGCATTTAACACGATTTACCTTAGCAAATTGTAACCCACCCACAAGTTTTTATTCATAGTCTTTTGGTTTGATGTGATTTTGAAGTTGTGCCAAATAACTGTTCTGTTGTTGTCTTATTTTTTTAACTTAAAAAATACCAAAGTCGCTTTTTGTTTCATAATACATATTAAAAAATTTGGGCTTAACACTTAAGTATTCTGTGCTTGTTAAACAATTTCGGTGATAAAATATAAAGACCACTGAAGTTAGTGTTATTTTATCTAGCACAACAATTTTAGTAAGCCAACTTAAATGATTTAAAGCGTGCCTTGGAAACCCTTTCGTATATCAGACCCCCCTATAATTTGCCTTCAAAGTTTATTTTGAACTTACATTTAATTCAGTTACGCTTTTAATGATGGTCACTCGCTTCAGTTGTTGAGGTCTGTGAAGAATGAATGCAGAGCAACTGGTCTCTTACTCAATCGCTCTCTGTAGATTTTGGCTACTCCAGGTCTTGGCATTAAGCTTCTTTTTCTTGGTGGTGCGCTGCTTCTTTTGGAAAGTCCAGCTTTAAATTTAGCTGAAATAATTTGTCGAAGTTGTGCCCCTTGGAAAGTTAAAAGTATCAAGATGTTTACTAGGTGTACGTCTGGCGTCCAATCATTAAGTCTGGTATGACACTTCATTTTTTTCACTAATTAAAAATGATAAAACGGCATCGGTAGGTAAAGAAGACAAATAGTTATTGTTTTAGACAATGCAACTACAAAAGGCTTGTAAACGAACAATAAAAAAAGTCGACAACATTTTAAACCTCATGTGGAAAAATACTTTTTCCATATGTGTGTGTGTTATACATGTGCGAAAATTAAAAAAATTGGAAACTGTCAAAGAAAATGAGAACTAGCACTCATTTTTTCTTTCGTATATACACACAATTATTCTAATTTTTAATGTTTTATAATTTCTATAACTGTTGCGTGTACACTCACTCTCATTGAATGCTCTTTAAAATGCATTAAAAATTACAAAAAAAGTGTCATGCCTCTATTAAAAATGATGAAATGTCATCGGTAGGTAAAGAAGACAAATTGAGTTGAGTGATAAGGACAACTAAAAAAACGCGTAAACAAATAATAAAAAAAACCGCTAAAATTGTAAACATCGTGTGGAATGGTACTTTTTCCACATGTGTGTGTGCGATACATTTGCGAAGAATTGAAAAAATGAGGAACTGTCAAAGAAATTGAGTTCTCGAACTCAATTTTTCTTCATTTTTTATTATGTTACGTCATGTTGCTTATTTTTTCTTACGTATCCTTACAATTTTTCGAATTTTTGTTACTGTTGCGTATACATTGACTATCATTGGAAATTTGTGTTGCTCCTTTTAATTCATTAACAATGAGAAAAAATTGAAGAAAAAATGTCGTGTCATACCACAGTAAAGGAGGGAAAGGAGTATGCTTACGGAACCAATAGTGGAAAGTGGATTAGTATTTGCTCGCCTTAGCAAAGCATCCCGGTTCTTATGTTTTCTCTGTGCGTTTTTCTTTTTAAGTTAGGCAAGAGCTCGAGCACTCTGAGTGTGGTCTATACCGAGTCTGCTCAGGCCTCAGGGTACACTGTTATATTTATTTAACACACATTAGCTCATACATTTGGTTATCCGACATAATTCTAAGCTTAGGTTTGCGTGAAATAAAAAGTAAAAAATCAGAGAAGAAGAAAAAGACAGAAAAAAAAAACAATTTGAGATAAAAATTGAGCAAAAAAAATAAACTTCACGAAATAATTCATCAAATCAAATCAAGTCTGCTATCCAGGTTAGGGTCGGCCGAATATTTAACACTTCTTTCTTCTTCAATGCGCAAATAGAATGGACAACAATAAGATGCATTTATAAAATATTATTGCTTTTCTCCGTAAAGGCATAACACTTGCGGGGCTAAGCTTTGGTGTTTCTGTGCAGAGTTTTCATTTTTCGTACTGGCTCATCAGCATCTGCGTGTTGGATGGAGAATAACTTTCCTCTTTTTATTTTCTATCCTCAAACTCTTTCTGTTCGCAATGTGCTACGCATCTTAAGAATAGTGTTAACCCCTTGATCGCGCGTTAATTATAAAAACAAAATAATTGTATGTTGCTCAGATTTTTTCATTAGGTCCTTGTTTCAATCAATGTTAACGTAAGCTAATTATTTTGCTCACATAAAATAAAAAGTTTTTTCACGGTTTTCCATCTACTCTCATTTGGCTTGAGAGTCTGACAAGCCCAACGAGAGTATCATCTTTTATGAGAGACCTCTTCATGCCGTTCGGAATCGCTAAAGAATTGTTGGAAAAAACACTTGTACGCACACAGCATGCAAGATTGTAAGAGAGGTGAGGTAATGGCTCTTCTAAACTGCAACTACCAGTTAGTTTTTTTTAAGTTATTATGCTCGGAGCAAAGAATACAAGCTTTATTCTATGCAAGGCAGCACAGCACGATACTGGTATAGGTTTTCCCTTAAGATAAAAACACCATGAACTAATTTTTGTATTGAATTTTAGTTCTGTTTTCATTTTCTTGAATTTATAAGTTTTTTCGTGTTCAAATATTATTTTTGTACTAAAGCCTTCATCCGAAAAAAAATTATGGCTTCCTTTGTGTATGTTTATTTTATGTATTTACGTCACTTTACCGTTATAGCTTTGACATATCTGTGCAAATTATGCCAAATTGTACGTAGATGCTTCGATTTTACGTCACCATTTTAGTTCTGTTGAAAGAAGATCGAGCAAACCATGTTAACCTTGTACCATTTTTAGAGCCCTAGTCTGAAACAAAGAAGAATTCCCAAGAAAATAACTCGTTGTTTGTTAAGGTCCTCTTCCGCGAAGAGCTTCTCAAAGTCAAAAATTGTTGGACCTCGTATAACGTAAAAGAACAAAACACATAGAACACCTAGTTCAAGATACAAGACCTGACTCCCCTCGATCATTTTCTTTTGTTGTTTATGAGTGATTTTTTATTTATGTTTTTTATGTTTTTTTCAAAGAAAATCAATTAAAAATATTGTTTTTGAATTAATTTCAGCTGAAACTGACAAACCGAGCATGACTTTTGATCCTCACGGTCGGCAAGCAACAGAAAAAACCGATTGCTCGTCAGGTTCAATTTCTGCCACCAATAGCACTGATGAAATGTAAGCAATACAATTCATTGTGTTAAAAATTTATAAAACAAGAAATGAAAATATAAAAAATTAATTGCAGGAGCGCGGAAAAGTTAATATCTTCGTTTCCGGTGATGAAATTACGATCACTCAATCAAAAGATTTCTAATCCAAGATGGGTTGTACCAGTACTGCCAGAACAAGAACTAGAAATTTTATTGAATGCCGCTATAACACTTACATTAGCCGGTAAATACATTTTAATACATACCTCATTGTTTGGATTTTTTGTATAAACTATTTCCTCCTTAGGGTGTGATCAAAATTGTGAACCATGCCTGGATTTTTATAAAAATGCATTAACAACGTCTTTTATAAAAATATTGACTGACGAAGCTGTTAACTCTTGGAAATATAATATTCATCATTGTATTCTTATGACTTGCGGAAAACTTTTGCACTTAATTGCAATTCACATGCACGATGATAACCCGCATTTATTAGACCTTCTTTCAATGGTCTTGGATCCAAATAATAAATTTAATACCTTCAATATAAGCCGCCAACCCGAATGCTTTGGGCCTGATGCAGTTTGGGGAGTCTTAGACGAAGACAAACAATTTGCCTCAACGCCCCTAGAACCAAAGCGACCTCGTGGGTGGCTTGTTGACCTAATTAACCGCTTTGGACAATTAGGTGGATTTAAGAACATACTAAAACGCTTCAACTCCGGAATAGAGTCAATCAAAAGCAAACAGCTAGCTTCCGACAACACAAAACATCTACTTAATCCACTTTCACTCTCTAAAGATACCTTAGTAACGGGTGACAACACAAGTATTTCAATTTCATTAATCTACTGCTTGATTCGGCCTTTTGGACTTTGTTATGAATTACTTACACAGTCTACGATACAGACATATTTTATACCGATTTGGATGATAGTTTCGGATCTCCTAGATGGATTTTCTGATGCTGAACTAAAGCAAGAAGCAAAAACGGAGGGCAGGAGTGACCTAATTCACAAAATAATCCAATCGGCCCGTTCATTGGCCAGCCGTTTGCCTGACCAGGGTGACCTGCTGAGAGACATCGAAATATTTCGCTTGAAAATGATTTTACGATTGCTTCAAGTCTCTAGCTTCAATGGGAAAATGAATGCACTCAACGAGATCAACAAGGTCATTACAGCAGTTTCGAGTTGCTCCCACAGAAATTCATTGTCACAAGGCTTATCTGATGATGAAATGAATTGGTTAACAGCGGAGCGCATGGCGGTAAGAACATATCCATTTATTACACAATGTAAGAACTTTAAGTCTTGAAATGAAAATGCCTTTGGCTTTGCTTATTTTAACAATGTTATTTGTGCACACCGAAGGCGTATTATCAGGAATGCAGTAAAAGAATATGACACCTGATAATCCGTCCTCAATGTCTATGTGCCTTTCAACCATTCCGTAAATAATTATTTGGGTCTTTTAAGAAAAGTTGCTATTGGTGCTACGATAGCTGTTCCCTCTATGTTTCACGTAGTTCTTTTTCTCATTTTTTTTTAACTAAAACGACAAATTTGTTTTAAAATATAGAACAAAATAATTATTGAAGGGTGAATAAAAAACTAAACAGAAAGAGTAAAAGATAGGAAAACAATGCTAAAAGATTTTAAAAGATTTTTGTTTAGTTCTGTGCTCGTCGTATAGTTAACAGATTTTCTTGAAACAACACTGAGGTTGCTTATTGGTTATTTATTAGCGCGTACTACAAACTACAATAAATTAAAAAATATTTTACCAAAAACTTTTCTTTGTTTAGGCATGGATAAAAAAATCAGATGTACTGGGAATTGTGTTGAAGGACTCCTTGCATCAACCGCAATATGTTGAAAAATTGCTGAAAATCATAAGGTTCTTAATAAAGGAGAATTCATTAACACTAGATGACTTGGATGCGATATGGAAAGCACAGGCTGGAAAACATGAAGCAATAGTTAAGAACGTTCACGATCTGTTGGCTAAGTTGGCGTGGGACTTTGCTCCAGAGCAGTTGGATCATTTATTTAAATGCTTCCAGGTAAGAAAAAAAAAACGAATTATGTCCTTTTTTTGTAATTTATAATACTTCCTTAAGTAAGTAAGCAAGAAAGTAAGTAATTAATACTCTTTGATGTTTGAAATTAACAATTATTTCAATAAATGTTGAAATTACTGTTAATGAACTCAAATTCTTGAGTACTAATAGGGCTCCCGACCCATGGAGGGTCTGTACCTGGTTCTTGAGTATTCATTTATAATTAATATGTTTACCATCCCCCGCCATCTCCCTCCAGTAAGATTTAAAAAATCACAGGTATGGCGCAGTTCTAGATGCGTTTTTTTTTTTTTAAAAAGAACAAAGAATATGACTGCTTTAAAAAACGTGAGTTTACACGAGCAAAAAATATAGACAAAAAAGTAGGAGAGGGTGGAAGCGGCGGATATCCAATGCAACACAAATACTATTTGGAAAGGCTACGACATAAAAGCCCTACGTAAAAACATCCACAGTTCCTCCCCCAAGTTTACTGACTTAACGAAAATGTTATGATCAGCAAAGGCTTCAGTTAGAAATCAGCTTATTTTTGCATTTTATTCGATTTATTTGCCTTTTATTAAAACCCTTTTGCGATAAGGACAAAAAATAATCGATCACCACCACCTAGATCGAATATGTCCAGGAAAAGCAGTGCTGGACATAGCAGAAAATTAAGAGCTTAGAAAAGGAAAATAATTAACTCCGAGCTAAGCTTACTGAAATGGAGCGACTCTTCCACTATCTTAAAATGGCAGTTGACTCTCTGCGAGAAGAAACCGAGGATATCAAAAAAACTCGTGTAACGAAAGACTGTGAGGTAAAGAAAGAGTGTATAACACCGAACCCACCAGCAAGCGAATACCTTACGGACGAGGACGAACCTTCATGTGAGACCGAGATGCGGAAGGCGAATTCGTCTCCCGAAGTCATACCTTAAATAGATAAGCTCTCTGTATCAAACAAGTCTTAACCACAATTGAAAATTTGTCCTCCGCCTGCAATAAACATAATCGAAATAGCAGACTTCGAGAAACTGCGCAATCTTCTTCCCAGTACGGTGGAAACCAAAAATTATAAGCTTACTTTGCACCGGAATAACGTGTGGAAAGCAAATGTAGACGACGTCGATTCATATCGTGCGCTGCCTTTAAAATTAAGTTCAGAGGATGTCGAGTGGAATACTTACCAAATTAAGCATGAAAAACCGCTTCGAGTGATTGTTAGGGGGCATCACCCCTCATGAACGAAAGAAGACGTAGTAAAAGACGTGAAAATCGAAGGAAAAAAGAAAAGCACCGTGCGAAAGGAGAAAAAGACGTCGTAATCAGGCGTGGCCTTCCAACTCTTTTGAAAGAACTAAGAGCTTAAATGAATTCATTCAACAAAATGACACTTAATATCAGGGCTAAAATCGAACCCATACGTAAGGGCGAAAGGCTTATACCACAGTGTAAAGCCGCGGTGTCACAAGAAGCAGGAACAGAAACAGAAACAGACCGGCGCATTTCGCAACGGAAACCACCCAGTAAATTATCGAGGGTGTGAAGTAGCTACAGAGCTGCAAAAAAGACGAGAATTTCTTAAAGACAATATTCGAGGACAGAATCCAAGCATTGGAGCCGTCCGAAAAACTGAAACTGAAAGATCGAAAAGAGCTCCACAAAAGAGCATCGCCAGTTCAAATGCAGCCGAAAAACCGCCACACGTTGAACCGTAATCGTACGCACAGGTTGCATCAGACGATAACAAGGCTAGATCGCCCACAACAGATGCGGTGGCTCAGATCCCCACTGTAATCTGTGAAAAACTTAAGGATCAGACTATGAAGAAGTTAATATTTGACAAACTGAGCAAGCTCGAGTTTTAGCCTAAAAAAAATACTTCAAAAATTACTGAGTACTCAAATATGAAACAGTTACTTAAAATACTTACATGGAATGCAAACGGCCGCTTGATTAAAATAGACGAACTAGAAGTATTTCTACGGGAAAATAATGTATATATAGCTTACTTACTTACTTAAGCCAACAAGCTTCGCCAGCCAGCTCTGTCTCTAGCTAGCCGTCTCCAGTTTCGCACGCGAAGTTGGCTGAGGTCCCCTTCCACTTGCGTGCGCCACCTGAGTCTCGGTGCTCCTCTCCCGCGTCGTCCCTGCGGTGTGGATTCGAAGATTTTCCGGGCCGGGGCGTTGGTGTCCATCCGCTCTAGATGACCCAGCCATCGTAGACGTTGCGTTTTGACTCTTTTGGCTAGGTCGGTATCGCTGTACAGCCCGTACAGTTCGATGTTATATCTCCTCCTCCACTCTCCGTCTATGCAGACGGGACCGTAAATCGTCCGAAGAATTTTCCTCTCGAAGCAGCCTAAAGTGTTTTCATCCGCCTTTGACAGGGTCCATGCTTCTGCACCGTAAAGCAGGACTGGGATGATGAGGGTCTTATACATGGACACTTTAGTTGCTCGAGAAAGGGCTTTGCTACTCAATTGCCTTCTTAGCCCAAAGAAACAGCGATTGGCAAGAGTTATCCTTCGTTTGATTTCAGCGCTGGTGTCATTGTCTGAATTGATAGCGGAACCCAGGTAGACAAAGTCCCTAACTACCTCAAAGTTATAGCTGTCGATGGTGATGTTTTGTCCAAGACGTCGGTGTTGGGTGTCTTTTCTTGATGACAGCATATACTTGGTTTTGCCCTCACTGACTGCTAAACCCATATTCGCCGCTTCCGTCCCAATACTCACGAAGGCTTCACTGACATCACGCTTTGTTCTACCGATTATGTCAATGTCGTCTGCGTATGCAAGTAGTTGAACGGACTTTTGAAAGATTGTACCTCTGGTGTTGGCGCGAGAGTTCTGCACAATTCTCTCAAGTATGATGTTAAAGAAGTCACATGACAGCGCGTCGCCTTGTCTAAATCCTTTTTTGACATCAAAGGGGTCGGTGAGGTCTTTGCCGACCTTGACGGAACAGCGTGAGTTTTCCATCGTCATCCTGCACAGACTGACGAGTTTGGTGGGGATGCCAAAACTAGACATTGGAGCCAAAACTGTCATACGCGGCCTTGAAATCGATGAAGAGGTGGTGTGTATCGATTTGGAATTCCTGGGTTTTCTCCAAGATCTGCCGCAGTGTGAATATTTGATCGATGGTGGACTTTCCTGGCCTAAAGCCACACTGATATGTGCCTATCAGATTGTTGACAAACGGCTTCAGGCGTTCACACAGTACAGCAGAAAAGATCTTGTATGCGATGTTAAGAAGACTTATGCCTCTGTAGTTGGCACAACTCAGAGGGTCTCCTTTCTTTAGGATCGGGCAAACAATGCTGAGGTTCCATTCGTCGGGCATGCTTTCTTCCGACCATATCTTGCAGATGAGCTGGTGCATGCTCCTAACCAGCTCATCGCCAGCGGATTTAAAAAGTTCGGCAGCTAGGCCGTCTGCTCCGGCTGCTTTGTTGCACTTGAGCTTAGACACAGCTACTTTCACCTCCTCCAGGTCGGGTGGGCGGTATCGTTCGTATGCTTCGTCGGTAACGTCTTCGCACGGGTTGAATGGTTCGTTCTGCCTGACAGCGGTATTTGGTTCGTCCTCGCCGTTATACAGGCTGCAGAAGTGGTCTTTCCAAATCCTCAGCACCGACTGCGATTCTACAACGATGTTCCCTTGATGGTCCTTACAGGCTTCAGTTCGAAGTTTATACCCTTGGCAGGACCTCTTGATCCTTTGGTAAAACTTTCTAACCTCATTCCTGTTGTAACATCTCTCTATCTCTTCAACCGCGCGCTTCTCGTGCTCTCTCTTTTTCCTTCGGAGAAGCCGGTGCTCCTCTCTCCTCCTCTGCTCGTAGAGCTCGCGAGCAGCTCTAGTCCTTCTGTGCAGCGCCGCTTTGTATGCTTCCTGTTTAGCTGCATACATCGTCAAACCAGGGGTTTCGTTGTGGTCGCCGTGTGAAACCCAGCACTTCAGAGGCGGCGTCTCTGATGGCATTTTGGCAGTGTTGCCACTGGCTATCAATACTTGATGCTGGTTGCATAGGACTTCGTAGAAGGTTTTGAGAGACTCGGTTGGAGAAGTACCTGGCGATCTCTTGCGATTGTAGTCGGCCGACGTCAAACTTCCTCACAGTATTTCCATTACTTGGCGCTGGTCGGGATATCCGCAGCCGTACCTTGGCTACAACAAGGTAGTGATCCGAGTCAATGTTGGCCCTTCGGAAAGTTCGGACATCCATGATACTGGAGGAGTGCCTTGCGTCGATCGCAATATGGTTAATCTGGTTGACGGTTGATTGATCGGAAGATCTCCATGTTCCTTTGTGGATATTGAGATGCGGGAACTGTGTACTAGCTACCACAACGTGTCGCCCCGCAGCCAAATCGATCAGCCTGAATCCGTTATCGGAGGTCGTGTCGTGCAGGCTATGCTTTCCGACAGTACGACCAAAGATTAGCCAAAAAAAAAGACGAACTGGGACGCCTTCAGAAAAGACTGTAAGGAGGTTGTTGGCTTGAATGTGTCATTGAGAACTGCATTCGAATTAGAAGACGCAGTTGATAAACTCATTGCAGCAAGTCAGAACGCAGCGTGGAACAACACTTCTTTTCAAAGGACAGAAATCCCCTCGAAATCGAAGAATTGATTCGTGAAAAGAGAAGAGCGCGTAAAAGATGGCAATGCACGAGGGCACCCCCAGGCAAAACCGTCTCAAACAAGCTGAAAGAAATGCTGCAAGATTATAAAAATCATGGGACTACTGAATATCCTGAAGGCGTGTCGGCGGATAGGACCGCGAACTACTCGCTGTGTAAAGCAGTTAAGTCCATCAAGAAACCTATAATGCACTCGGCCCCAATAAAGAAAGATAATGGCGAATAGGCAAAAGAAGACAAAGAGAAATCGAATTTGTTTGCGGAACACTTGGCAGAAACATTCAAGCCGTTCGACGGTCCACCGTTGGCTGACGTTCAAAACAACAACGCGGAACCAGATAGCTTTAGAATAAAAAAATGACATTAGCCGAAATTCGGTACGCAATTAGCAAACTTTAAAATAATAAGGCCCCAGGATACGATCTGATCACTGGCGAAATCTTCAAAGAACTAGACTCTTCTCTTAGACTCTTATACGTTCCAAGACAATGGACAGTTGCTAAAATCATTATGGTTCCAAGACCGGGGAAATGTCCAAATGACAAAAAATCTTATAGGCCCATATCGCTTCTGCCGGTAATATCAAAAATATTCGAGAAACTTCTGCTGAAGCCATTACGACCTATAAAATTACAGAAAGACGCTTGATCCCGGATCATCAATTCGTTTTTTAGAACATCATTCGACAATTAATAAAACATGAAATTGAAAAAGCCTTAGAAGGGAAAAAGATATGTTCTAGTGTCTTCGTCGACGTATCGCAAGCTTTGGACAAGGTATGGTACGAAGGCTTAAAGTATAAGCTACAAAGCAAACATAAGCAAACCTTGCCAGAACATACCATTAAGAATATTGAAAAACTATCTTGAAAGCAGACTCTTTCGTGTTAGGAGTGGTTCTGATCACTCGAGTTTCAAATGTATTGGCTTATCGGAAAACGTTGGCATTAATTACAAACTGCTCTTGTACAGGCAGGTTTATTTCTTTTATTTATTTATTTCATCAACAAGCTTAGCTTACAGATTACGAAAAAAAAATACAATTTTATGATAATAAATTAAGTTAACAAAAATATTTATATTACAATATTTACAATAAACGAATAATTAGTCAGAAAGTAAGCTAAATAAAATTCTTTTAAAAGATTCTCTAGAAATATGAAGATCTATGTCTCTACAAATTTTATTGAATGACTTAAGAGATCTAAAAATAGGCTCATTTTGTCCATAGTTTGTTCTATGCCCACTTAAATAAAAAAATGGACGGTCCCTTAGCACTTTCTCAGGGGCATAAATTGGAAACATAGATAACAAAATAGGACTATTTACACGTGAACAAAGGACGTCTCTCACAAACAAGATATCATGTGCATGCCTTCTCACACTAAGTGGCATAATACCTAACAGTTTGCACCTGGCATTATAGGACGGCTCAAAATTCCAGCGCATCTTAAAGAAAATATATTTTGTAAATCTCCTTTGCACCCTTTCTATGCGGTCTGAATACGTCGAATAATTTGGGTTCC
Organism: Neoascia interrupta; assembly: GCA_947623515.1. Classification (NCBI taxonomy): domain Eukaryota; kingdom Metazoa; phylum Arthropoda; class Insecta; order Diptera; family Syrphidae; genus Neoascia; species Neoascia interrupta. The sequence continues at coordinate 94,514,530 of OX392464.1, read as the reverse complement.
AAACAACATCAGCATATTCAAGAACAGATCTGACAAGGCCAATAAAAAGAGATAACAAAGTGAAAGGATCGGAAAAATCTTTCGTGTTTCTCTTAATAAAACCAACTAGTGAATTGGCTTTCGCAACTATATAATCTACATGAGAAGCAAATACCAATTTTGAATCAATAAATACACCGAGATCTTTAATTTTGTTAACTCTTTTTAAGGGCAGATTATTAACGTGATAATTAAACGAGTGCAGGGCGTTAGATCTAGAAAAAGAGATTGTAAAACATTTATTGACATTTAAAGTTAAACAATTATTAACGCACCAAATCCATAAATTAATTAGGTCCATCTAAAAATAAATAAATAGAGTGGCGCAACAGCTCGAGGCGAACCAGGGCCAACTTCTCAACCATGTATGCTGTGTGTGCTATATTTTTTTTTTCACATACAAGGGGACCTACAATTTTTTGCCGAATCCGAACGGCAATTTGAGAAGTTTTTCAAGACAAATGTTACTCTCGGAGGGTTTGTCAGACCCTCGCGGAGGTGGGAGCCGTGAAAAAGAACAAGTCTTTTTTTTCAGGTGGCAGAGGCGGGATTCGAACCCAGACCTCCGGCGTCAGAGGCACACACACTAACCACTGCGCCACGGCACCCAATTAGGTCCATCTGGATCTTAAAACAATCGTCTGAACTCTTAACTTTATAAAATATTTTCAGGTCATCTGCATACATTAAGCAGTGACAAAATTTGAGCTGTTGAACAATGTCATCAATAAATATAATAAAAAGGAGTGGGCCAAGGTGACTACCTTGAGGGACGCCAGAAGTACAAGATATTGATCTGGAATAATTATTTTCAATACAGACTCTCTGAGACCTTTCAATTAAAAATGAAGAAATCCATTTCAACATTGTCGAATGGAAACCACACTTTCCAGCTTTCTTATAAGTAGCCCATGGTTCACTGATTCAAAAGCTTTGCTAAAGTCCGTATAAACAGCATCAACCTGACTTCCACTTTCGATTGCATTAGATACAAAAGAAGTAAAATAGATCAGATTAGACGTTGTCGAACGGCCTGAGACAAAACCATGTTGAAACTCGGAAATATGCTCTTTAATGTGAAAATCAATTTTTCTTTTCACAATACACTCAAAAAGCTTTGGTATAGCGGAAAGTTTGCATATACCCCTATAGTTCTCAACGTAATTTTTAAACCAGACTTAAAAATGGGTACCAAAAAGGATACTTTCCAATCGTCGAGGAACAAACCTGACGCCAACGATGAATTAAATATCATGAGCAAAGGTTGGCTGATGGAGTTACAACAATTTTTTAAAATAATAGCAGGAATGCCGTCGGCACCAGGCTTAGGATTTGATTTGAGGGTACTTATAGTTGACTCAATATTCTTGAGGTCCAAAACCAATTGACCAAAATCAATTTTCGACATAGAGTAAGTTTCAGGCACAGTAGGCACTAGGTTTTAAAGCCGTCCTGGACATGCGGTATACAACTTTTGGGTTGTACCAAGCCGAGCAACCTGTCCATGTTGCAGAATTTCCAAAATTAAACACTGAGCAATCGTGAATGCTCCATGGTATATTAAGAATAGTGATGTTCACAGAGATTTAGGAATAGCTACTGTGAGTGAAGAAGTAACAAACTTTGCTCGAAAGCTAAGTGCTCGTCTTCATGTTCATTGCGACAATACTCTTAACGATACAATCAACGAGCGACGACTACAAAGAACAAGACCCTTTAGCCGATAAAGAAGAAATCGGTTCATTTAAAGGAAAGTGTAAACCAAAGAAGAATGATGGAAATGAAAAATGATGAAACCAATATTTCTTAATTTTAACTGCTTGGCCTTATCATTTATCATAAAATCTTTGGTTTTTTCAGCATTCCTATCCCTGATATGTATATCGATAATTTAAATCCCTTCAGCATATCGATACATGCAAATTCTTTATTGTATTAAATTTCGTTTTGTATTTCATTTTAGATAAGTATGACAACTGCTAACAAAAGGCAAAGAGAACATTTGCTGGAGCTTGTGAGACGCCTAGCAGAAGATGATAAGAATGGTGTCATGGCACAAAAGGTGTTGAAGCTATTTTGGACCTTGGCACATAATCTGGAAATACCACCCGAAGTGCTAGATCAGGCGTTAATAGCACATGTCAAAATATTGGATTATAGTTGTTCACAAGAACGAGATGCTCAAAAAATGGTGTGGCTGGACAAATGTGTCGAAGAGCTTAGATCTGGTGATACATGGGTTCTTCCTGCCTTACGATTGATAAGAGAAATATGCTGCTTATATGAACTTAATCCACACCATGTTCAAAGCTCTGTTAAAGTATTCAACAGGCAGCAGGTCATTGAACGTCTGCAGAATGAGTACTCCCTAGTAATTCTTGTAACCAACAGTCTCATATGCTACATGGACAAAATTCGAATTTTGGTCGACGAAAACCCGGAGTTAGATTCAAAGTACTGCAGCGATGGTAGATTTTCACATGAAATACAAATTCAGGAAAGACTTGACTTTTTGAAATACCTGCTGAAAGATGGGCAACTTTGGTTATGCGCAGATCAAGCAAAGCAAATATGGCACTGCCTAGCCGTAAAATCAATATTCCCCACAGATCGAGAGGTATGTTTTCGATGGTTTAGCAAGCTGATGGGAGACGAACCAGACCTCGATCCAGGCGTTAACAAAGACTTTTTTGAAAACAACATTTTACAGCTCGATCCCTCACTGCTAACAGAAAGTGGAATCAAATGCTTTGAGCGATTCTTTAAAGCGGTAAACTCCAAAGAAGAAAAACTAAAAGCCATACATCGGGGTTATATACTCGAAAATAACGACCTCATTGGAAAAGAATATCTGTGGCAAGTGATTACCACAGCGGAAATGGATATCGCCAATAAAGCAATTGATTTGTTAAAGGAAGTGTCAACGGCCTTAGGGCCTACGCTCTCGGCGAACGTTTCCGCATTTCATGTGTCGTTTATCGAAGAGTGCTGCGACAAATTGAAAAACATACACGACAGTATTCTTTTTTCGAACAACAGTCAAGAGGACAACTCCAATGATAAAAAGATGCATTTTTGGTGCAAAGAGGCCGAAAAAATGTGCAGAATTCTGTGTGTGCTGCAAGAGTACGTTAAGCAATGTGATCGCTCGTTTATCGGAGACAGATACAATTTAGCATTATGCCGTGCGACTAGGGGAAAACACATCAGTCTATACATAAGATTTCAGAATCCAGGTCGATCAATAGATGACATTGAAATAATCACCCATAGTAATGAGACTATAGCTTCCCTCAAGCGAAGTATTCTCAAACGCTTGAAAGGCACCTCCACTGTTAACATTAAACTCGAGTTTTTATATAACAACGGAGAACTAATTGAGATCTTAGACGAAATAGATCCCCTATCAAGCTACACGATTGTGGATAAAATGATTCTTACGGCCAAACTAACACCCGTGGGAAGTGTTCTAGCAAGCAGTCCAGACAGCTCTAGTGATTCAAGTACCGGATCACCACCGCGTCCGAGTGTCGACATAAAACGAGTTGAAACCGAATATACATTACCCGGTTGTATTATTTCAGAAAGGCCCCATTATACGAAGTTTTTTCTGAAACTACATCAATTGGGCGTAGACATGCAGCATATTAACTTAAGAGACAGTGCCTTAGAGCTTCTTAATTTACTACCAGCAGACAGAGAAACTGTTAACGAATTAAAAGTTATGTGTCAAATAAAACCTAAGAACTCGTATATTTCGGACAATAGCCAGCGTTATGAAAAACCCATACTGCGAGACCAAGAGTCCAAGTATTCGCCAGAAGAACCAACGCCTCTCCAGTTATTTTTACACTCAACTCCAGCGAAGGTGTTATATAATTTGGAGGTTTTGAATGCTATACTTGTGCCTGCTATCGATCCATACAGTGAAGAGTCTCTGATCATTCAATCTTCGTGGCTACGATCTGGCGTCGCACATTTTCTCCTAGAGCTGCTTACGAAAAATAACTTTCTGCTTAACGCTGACACGCAAACGAAGAGGTCAGCATTTCAAAGCATCCTTCGACTTGTCAAACTGTTCTTGTACTCTATAAGTTGTATTAAGAGCCGCATCGGAGAGGAGCCAGTGCTACCACCCAGTTTAGATGTTCGCACGAGATCACAAAAGGATATCTTAAAACAAATTTTAACATCTATTCCTCATAGCTCAGAAAATACGTTGCGGTTTATTTCGAGTAAGCTTGCTGAGAACGTAGCTGTAGAAATTTTAACAGGCAACAGTGAAGGTCAGAAGATTCGAAAGCTTTTCACCGACGCATTTGAATGGTCATATCCAGACATATCGACAATTAAGGCAATAATACAACTCGCGTGGTCCTCGTCATGTGGTCAGTTTCAGATGTTTGGAAAAAAGGATAGTTTTTGTGATAACATTTCCATGCCGGGACCGCAGGACTTTGCTTTGTGCAAAGAAGCACTTGAGGTGCTCATTATAAGTCTGGTACTAAACCCCAGTGCTAACGAGGTGTTGATACAAGATGATAATTGGTCCGAATTCATAACTTCACTTTTATTGAAAAATCCATCAAGGAGTGTGCGTCAAATTACAGCCGAGCAATTGTTTTTCAGTTGTACCTACTATTCAGCTAACAGCCGTCCATTTGAATACATGATCAATCATTTAATCTTTTTACTGCACACTTCTATTCCGCAACACTCTAGCACGTGTGCTGATCTCTTTCAACTCTTGTGTAGAACTTTAAACTATGGTTGCACATGGAACTGGCCACATAAGCTAATAGAAGGTCTATTGGCACAAGAAATAAATTGGATCCGCGAAATTAAAAACAATGTGATATCGAGTGGGAATACGCAAGTTCATGAAGATCTGCTGGAAGGGCATTTATGCTTAACGAAGGAGCTCCTCTTCTTCGTTGACATCAAAATCAAAACTCAACTCAGTAATTTACTGGAAGAACTTATTCACGATTTCCTATTTCCTGCGTCGCGAGAGTACCTTCATTTTCGGCAAACGGGAAAGCTTAATAACTACCTGGCTCCTCCGCCAGTGTGTAGAAGTCCACACACTATTGCAGCCGCATGTGAACTTCTTGTGGCTTTGTGTCAAAATTGTGTTCAAAACATGAAGCTGCTCACCAAAACGCTTATAAACAACGTCTGCAATGGTAAGGAAATATTTTTAAAAGAAAACGTAATAACAAAGTATGATATGATGATTTTTTTTTAGAAATAGAACCTCTAAAAGAATGGGACTACTTGCCACCAGTTGGAATGAGGCCACCCAAAGGTTTTTGCGGTTTGAAAAATGCTGGGGCCACATGTTACATGAATTCAGTACTGCAACAATTGTTTATGGTTCCATCGATTCGTGTGGGTATATTGAATGCCGAGGGTGCTGCTGTCAATGAGGCCGAAGACTTCAGCGGTGATATTGAATCTCCGCTTTATAATGCCGACCTTTTTCTCGAAAGTGCTCAAAAGAGCTATCACGTTGGCATTTTGAAACATGTACAGGCGATTTTCGCTCATTTGGGTCATAGCGCTTTGCAGTATTACGTGCCTAGAGGCTTGTGGACACATTTCAAGTAAGAAATAAAAAATATTTATGCATTGTAGCTGTTATATCGGACAAGACTACAGACAAGGTACGGACCAAACTGTGCTTAGACTCGTTTCTAGCTAAAATCAGAAGGCGAATTGTATGAAACTTTGAGCTCGGCTTAAGCCGTACACTTCTATAACCTCAAGTCAGCAGACATTTTTTATGCTGCTGGCAAATTTATTAAGAAACACAGGTTAAAAAATAACTCTAAAAAACGGACTTTTAAACTCTTTTTTTAAACAAGAAATTAAGTTACTATTTCACGACTTAAATGGACAATGAAAACAAACTTTTACTTGAATTATTAAGCGTGAGCGCATCTTTATACACAGACCATCCCACAAAAGCAGAAACCATCACAAGATAATTCAATTGTTTTATTGTTTTTTTTAGGCTACAAGGAGAACCCGTTAATTTAAGGGAACAACAAGATGCGGTGGAATTCTTTATGTCACTATTTGAAAGTTTAGATGAAGGATTAAAGGCATTAGGACATACACAATTTATGGCAAATACCCTCGGTGGTTCCTTTAGTGACCAAAAAATCTGTCAAGAATGCCCCCACCGATATTCGAAAGAGGAACCATTTAGTGTATTTAGTGTGGACATTAGAAACCACAGTTCCTTGACGGAATCACTGGAACAATATGTCAAAGGCGAACTCCTTGAAGGCACGGACGCTTACCATTGTGATAAATGTAATAAAAAGGTAATTATTCGGCAAAAGCTTCCTATACATATTTTTTTTACGGGCCGTTTAAACATGTGAAAAGGACCTCTTATGGTATCACTTCGTCGTCCGTCCGTCCGTCCGTCCAAGGGCGTTATAACTTCTGAGCGGAAAGTCGTAGAAAGACAAAACTTGGTGTGTAAATTTAATTGGTAAACCTCCTCTAGCGGGCGTGGCATCTATTTTAAGGGTAAATTTTCAAATGCAGTTTACTCAATATTTTTGCTCGAAATTGAAAAAAATATTTTATGTAGAAAACGCTTAGTTCCACATTCTGTTTATACAAGACTTTGGGCCCCGCCCACACTTGGAGGCAGAATTGAAGAAAAACCTAAAATTTTCCAGAAAAAGTTAATTTCGACTGCCCTTGAGCCTAATTTAGGAAAGCATGAAACAAAACAACGAACAGATTAGGTGTACGAGACTTCAGTCCAGATTTCGTTCATATAAAGTTTTTAGCCACGCCCCCTTTCAGGAGTCGATTTTTCAAAAATATTGAATTTGAACCAAAAAATTGCATTTTTACGTACATTTAAGTGTAAATTGGAAATATCTGTGGAAATATCTTATTATTAATAGTTTGTAATTAGGGGCGGTTGGACCACGCCCCTTTTCGAAGTTTGCATTACTTATAAAATGTCAAAAAATAACCATGTCATCAGCATTTTACAATGGGATAGGATGGGGTATTCAACGGTCCGTTTTACGGACTGTAACTTCTGCGTACACACTGTAGCACTTACTCACTGGTTTTTTAAGCACAAATAACGGTTTAATTGCTGTTTTAAGTTTTATGCATTTTCAATACTTATATAAGAAGTTAAACAGGCAAGAAATAGAAACATGAAACTGAAGTAAGGTAAATACTGGGTTTTAACGAAAAAATCCATTTTTATGAAAACATTGTTGAGTTGAAAATGGATCAGGCTTTTCAAAGTGTTTGGGACCATAACTTTTAAACCGCTTAGTGTACAAAGCCAATATTGAACACACGTATAAAGTAACTCAAATTAAACAAATACTTTTTACAAAAATTTTTTAATACTGCCGTTTTAACGCATTTTCAAAAAAAAAATAAGAAGGTCAAAAGGTATATCTCCACCTTTTTCTTCTTTACAGTATAAAGTATAACTTTGAAATAAAACAAAATCGTACAAACATTTTCCAAAACGATTTTTATCAATTTTTTTTACGACCTTATTTAAATTTGGCGTAAGTTAAGTATGAAGCGGTTACAACGCAAGCTTACTGCGTATACCAAGTTTCAAAATCGTCGTTTCCAACCTCAAGTTTTTAGACCTATTTAAACAAACGAAATTAAAAACAAGTGGGAAAGTGCAACAGTGCGTATGTAAAAACTTCAGTCCGTCTGCGACGGATTGCAAAATACCCTCCCCCACCAAGAAGGGAACCGTCCAGCCTCCAAAAAGCCGGCGGGATATAAAAATATAACTGTTGGATGCTTTACGCTAGGTAGTTGCACACATTTCGGACTAAAACTCCGCCTTACTAAAAAATCTCCTTTTTCAACGCCACGTCCACACAAGTGGGCGGAGACACATACTACATATACGTGAAAGTTAAATACCAAATACCAAAGTTTGAAAATAGTATCTTTAAATGTAGTCAACTTGATCTGAAGGACTGAACTACCAGCTCGCTCACCGAATTTCAGCTCTCGAGCTTAAAATTTAAAGCCTTAAAGTTGTTGACATACGGGCGGACAGACGGACGAACATAGCTTAATCGATTCTCCCGTCGGTCCCATTCATATATCTTAAAGGTCTACAGTGATTATTTCACTGCGTTACAAACTATACATCAAACCTAACATACTTAATGGGTTGGGTATAAGAACATGTTTTACCGTTTTCTCAGAAATCCATGTTGGCAGAATTTAAGAAAAAGCGGCCAATGGCCAATTTAACGCAGCTGGTTGTAAAATTGAAAAAAGCCTAACGGTAATTGAAAAGAAAACTAGTTTGCTGTTTAATGGATTTTTACTCAAACTCCCAGTCATACATTCTTGGCATTTTCTTGATGCTTGAAAACCTTTTTTTCGCTATAGGAGTTTGGGTAACAAACTGAGGCTTTTAAGCTTCTCAGTGCTGATTGGTGAATCAGGCCTCTCGGATAGCTTTTTAAGCTGATCGATTTGGTGAAATTATGCTTTATATAAAAATACAAACGTGAAAAAATATTTCAGATGTTTTAACTGCTGTGGATACCGCCACTTAGCTAAAAACTGTAAAAATAATGTAATGTGTGCTAAATGTGGGGATGAGCATGACTCCAGAGAATGCAATTCCACAGTGTTTAAATGCGTCAACTGCAAGCAATACAACGAGAAATTTAAAATGAATCTTGATGTTATGCATGATAGCAGGGACGTGAATTGTGCAGTTTACAAGAGACTTCCTGAAACTGAAAAAAATAAAACGGTTCATTAGCAATTAAGCGAAATTCGGGGATTTTATTGCAACAGGGGCTTGCAGGCCGAACGGGTAACCTTCCAGATCTGCAATATATATGTGCGTGTGAAAACTTTGACTTTATTATACTTTCGGAAACTCACAACACTGAAGATATCGATGACAGTGAAATTTTGATCGATGGTTACCAAAAGCCGATTCGATGTAATAGCTGTGTATATATGTTAAAAATTGTTTCGATCTTTGTGATATTGAAAAATCAAACGAATCTAGAATCTGGTGGGCGAAATGCAAATTAGTTCATGATAACCAATCATTCTACTTAGCTGCAGTGTATCGCGCTCATAAAGCATCAAAAAATTTATTCTGTGAAAAAATTAAAAACTGGACTGAGGATCCTACAGACTCTAATAAGCGGTTTATTATTGCCGGTGACATGAATATCGACTGGTTAAAAGAATCGGATCGTTACAGAACGAATCTTAAAAACGTAATTGAAATCGATAATCAGTGTCAACAAATCGTGCGCGACCCTACTCGTATAACTAATAATACTAAAACTTTGATTGATTATGTAATCACAGAATCGGGCGACAACACTACGGCAGTGGTTAACTACGACTTAAAAATCAGCGATCATGAGTCAATAGTTATTAAAGCATTTTACCACGGCACAACACCTAAGGCTAACCACATTAAAACTTGCGAAATTGATAGATATAATAGACCGTTATTTCGCGAAAATCTAAGAAACTGCAGCGCCCTCGAAAGTGTCGTTGGTGTTGTAATTCCGAATTCAATAGGTTCAGTAATACAAAATGAACTTGTAAGAGTATCACATATCTTCGTATGTACTAGAGTTATAACTGACACACCTTGCTATGGTTTAGCGAAGAATTACACGTTTTGAAACGGGAAAAAATTGCCAAATACCACGAGTTCAGATTTACTAATAGTGAAACTTGTTGGATTAGATATTGCGAAATACGTAATAGGTATAAACAAGCTATAATAAAAGCGAAAAGTAATTACATAAAACGAAAAATACGAACCGCGCACGATCAAAAGTCTATGTGGGAAACAATTAAATCATATGTCCTTAATAAAAGACATTCCGAAATAAAATCTTTTAATTTTAACGGTAATTATGTGAAAAACGAAAAAGACATAGCTGACGAATTCAACGCTTTTTTCATTAACAGTTTCAGTGAAATTAATACGTCCATGCCCTTCATTCAATTTGTCTCCCCACCCATTTGCATTGATAAATCGTTTAAATTTATTTGTATCAATATTGTTGACCTAAGAGCAATATTAAAATCTCTGAACCAAAAAAAGGACTTCAATCACTTTAGCTCCAAAATGCTGTTAGATGCAATTGACGTAATTGGTGAAAAACTTGTGCGTGTAATAAACTTGTCGTTATGCCAAGGGTTGTTTCCCGTAACTTGGAAGAAGTCGGTTGTAACCCCAGTCGAAAAAGTAAAAGGTACGGACTTATGTGAAAATTTTCGTCCTGTCAATGCTCTTCCTGTCCACGAAAAAATTCTTGAAAAAGTTGTAAAAATTCAATTAGAAAAATACTTTGAAACAAACAATCTTTTCCTCGAATGTCAATCTGGTTTTCGAAGAAAGCATTCGTGTGAATCAGCTCTAAACAGTGTGATAATAAGTTGGAAAGAGGAGCTGGCCAAGGGAAATTTCATCCTTGCTGTATTTCTTGACTTCAAGAGGGCATTCGAGACAATCGATAGGAACATTCTATTGCTAAAACTGAGAGGCTACGGCGTGAAAGACACTGAACTCAATTGGTTCGAATCTTTTATTAGTGGGCGAACTCAACAAACAAAAATAAATTGTGTTTATTCGGAGAGCATGGAGACTAAACATGGCGTCCCCCAGGGTTCCATTCTAGGTGCCATACTATTCATTATCTACATTAATGACATTAACAGCGTTTTGAGATACTGCAAGATACTACTTTTTGCTGATGACACCTTGCTTTTTATTACGGGGAAGAACATTGATGAGTGCATAAAAAAACTACAAGAAGACCTTAATAATTTGAGTGGTTGGCTAAAAACTTACAAATTGAAATTAAATGTTTCAAAATCAAAATGTATGAACTTTAAATCTAATCGTTCAATTAAACTAACTGTAGATGGTGAAGAAATAGAACAAGTCGAACAAATAAAGTACTTAGGTGTAATGATTGACTCCAAATTAAAGTTTAATGAACACATTGAATACATAATCAAGAAAGTGTCTAAAAAAGTATTCTTTCTCAGTAGAATTCGGAACAAACTTCCTACGCTCAATGTTATTAATGTTTTTAATGTTATGATAAAGCCCCATTTCGAATACTGTTCATCAATTTTATTCTTATGTAGTGATTATATGTTATTAAAGTTACAGCGTATTTATAATAAAGCAATGCGAATTATATTAAAATGTAATAGGTATACTTCAATTGAGCTGATGTTAAATATCGTAAATTGGTTGAGCGTCAAACAAAGAATCACATTAAACGTTTTATGTCTTGTTTTCAAAATGAAACATGATTTGCTACCAATGTATTTAAAAAAATATATAAGAAATGTAAGAGAGTCTCAACCTTACAATTTGCGTAACGGAGGAGATCTTAGGCCTCCTCATTATCTAACAAACATTGAACAAAATAGCATTGTATACAAAGGACAGTTATTTAATTCATTGCCAGAAGAAATAAAAACTGAAATTAATGTGGGCATATTTAAGAGAAAATGTATAAGCTTTATAAAAAATAACTATCCTTATATTAATTAACTGAATATTATTATTATTATTTGTATCAATTTAAATGAATTCTTTGTGGAAATTGAAATTTCTGTAATTATGTATAAAATTTTTCAAATAGTGAAAAAGTTTTTCAATACAATCTACTGTCTAAATCTAAATCCATTAAAAATAGGCGTGCACGAAAACTTTCTATGAACGAAATCTGGAATCAGAATCCATTTTTCGTTATGAAAAATTTTATTTCGTATTCTTTCCTTAGTTAGGTTGAGCGCCAGTTAAAGTTAACGTTTTGCAAAAAAAATTCAAATTATAGAATGAGATGCTTTCTGCACAATGCATTAAGTAGCTTTCTCAAATTGAAACAGAAGTGTAAAATCAAATTCTTGAACTGGGGGGTTAAACAATTTCATTTCTGCATCGAATGCCTAACGATCGCCAAGATATGCTGAACATTAAAAATTTAGCGGCCTACGATGCATTTAAAATAAATTATTCCTTAATTTGTTTTTCCAATTTAAATTTTATTGCTAATAAAAAAAACTTCTTCTAAATCTTCTTCCATTTTTAGGTGGTGACAATAAAGCGGTTATGTGTGCGCAAATTGCCGCTTGTATTGGCTATTCAACTTAAACGATTTGAGTACGATTATGAACGTGTTTGCGCCATTAAATTCAATGACTACTTCGAGTTTCCAAGAGTTTTGGATATGGAACCCTTTACTGGTATGTACTTAGAGCATACCTGTGTATGATACGTTGCTCAAAAAACTTATAAATTGTTATAGTTATGTTCCTATGCTAATTTTATGATAGCCTAGACCTATTTGCTGAAACTATCGTTTGGAAATATTATACTTTTCGGAGTGGATATTTGTGTTAAAGGAGTTTTCGATTTTGTTACTATACTTTTTTCATACGAAATAAATATATTCTTTATCGCAAAAAGGTACAGCCCAACAATTCAAGAGCCTTGGATAGGTTGTCCGTATCTGAAAAATAAGGTTTAATCCGACTCATACCTATAAAAACACTATTGTGGTTCTGGGGTCAGAAATAAAAAAAAAACATTTTGTTTCCAAAATGCAAAAAAAAAAATACCAGAAATAAAGTCACACACTTTTTTTGACTTTTCCACTTATTCTGGATAATTTATTTATTGCATCGCGCTGGACCTGAGGGCAGGGTTTTTTTGGTCAAAACACTTGTAACCTAGTTTCAGTTTCGTAGAACTTGACCCAAGCTAATTAAAAGTGTCTGTCAGCTAAAGTCAGCAAACTGAGTCAAGTGTTTCAAATTCCCTGTTCGATAGTTTTGGTGTTGGTCTAATCTAAATAACATTCGTAGACTGCTTTTTAAAAAATCCTTGTAAAATATATTTATTGATGTATGATGTCTATTCAGAATACTATTGAAAATACTGAAATCTGTTTACACTTTTAGTGCCGATTTGTTGGTCCAATCATTAGGCTAAATCAAAAATTCGTACATTTTCATGAAGTAAAAATTGAATTACCTGGGGGGGTATTTTTTTTTTAAGTGATCCTTAAAAACTGGTACATTTTCTTATCGATATAGGCGTATGTTTAGAGAAGACTACAGGTAGATATCGAATCGATTAAATCCATAGCGTGAAGTATGTTTTTATTTAATTGTTTAATTTTCATTTTATAAAAATCTTTATTTGAATGTATCTTACGAAAAAGTACCCAGCACCTGGTCTGAATCTTGAACTAATTAAAATAATTTGAATGCGAAAATACAATACAGAACTTTTGAGCTTGGTATCATACTTTATTTTATATTTTTTAAATCAAAACACTTTTTTAATATAAATTGTTGTTATTAAGTTTTTGGTCTGGCGAAGTTAGACGGAGAGGCTGTTGAATTTGTAAAAAATCCTTTAGATCAAACTGAAATTACCAAATACGAACTAACGGGAATAATTGTACACAGTGGGCAGGCTTCTGGAGGACATTATTTCAGCTATATATTATATAAGTAATAAAGTCTGTCTGTATTTTATAGTATTTAATAAAATTTATTTATCATATAGGGATCCTGTAACAGATAAACGCCAGTGGTATAAGTTTGATGATAATGAAGTTACAGAATGTAAAATGAACGATGATGAGGAAATGAAAATTCAATGCTTCGGAGGCGAATACATGGGGGAAATCTATGACAATAACCTGAAACGAATGCAGTATAGAAGGCAAAAGAGATGGTGGAATGCTTACATGCTGTTTTACACAAGATGTGATCAAAAACCTGTAGAAATAAATCCGAGTGTTGAACAGCTTTCTTTAGCAGAAAGTTCGAATTTCATATTGCCTATGCCAAAAGCTATCGAAGTTAGTGTGCGGTAAATAAATTTAAGATTTTTTTTTAAATATTCTTGATGATAATTTAATGCAATTATTTAACAGTGCCCAAAACATACGATTTCTGCACTCGAAGAGCGTCTTTTCAGTCGAATTTTTTAACTTCGTAAAAAGCTTGGTCAGTTCAAGTGTTCCATCTTTAAAGCAAGAAAAACTGGTAAGAAAATGTTCCCATAATTAATATAAAAAAAAAAATTATCCAGTAAATGTTAACCCAAAAAATAGTGCCAAAGACCTCCGAGTTAAAAAAGTGCTAACGTCGGCACAGCGAAAAAAAAAAATCGAATTTGTAAAAAAGTTTACACTTCAGTCTTTACTTTTCCTTCTTATCTGTTGTGAAAAATTAGAAACTTTCGCATGCTGCGTACATTTTTTCTTAAATAGTATTTTTATTTATTCACAGACAATGGTTGCCGAAGAAATCTCACTGCTAGGAGTTCAATTGGCTTCGCATTTCTTATTTCACTCTGGCTTCAGGACAAAAAAGACACTAAGAGGTCCTTTAATTGAATGGTAAGTTTTTACTGTATTGAAATAATGATCGATTTCGTTGGAAAAATTATTATTATATTTATTTTAAGTTGGGTTTAACACTGCAACTGTAGGGTGGCGTAGTGGCTATTGTGTGTGCTTACTACGCCGGAGGTCTAGGTTCTAATCCTACCATTGTCACCTGAAAAAAAAAAGACTCATTCTTTTCCACGGTCCCCACCTCCGCGAGGGTCTGACAAGCCCTCCGAGAGTATCATTTGTCTTGAAAAACTTCTCAAAGTGCCGTTCAGATTCGGCAAAAAATTGTAGGTCCCCTTGTATGTGAAGAAATTAACACACACAGCATACATTGTTGAGAAGTTGGCCCTGGTTAACCTCGAGCTGTTGCGCCACTATATTTATTTATTTATTAACACTGCGACCTGCTGGTCTATTGTGCCCCCTAATACGCCTTGGAGAGGCTTATGCCCTCAAAGGAGCTCCCCTCGCACTATAATTCATTACTAAATTATATCGAGGGCATGTGCTCCTGTTTGGGCTTGGCTGAGAGAACTCACCCTAGAGCACTTTTTCGGGTCCAGAGTAACGTAGGAGTCTGAAAATGAGAAGTGGGTCCAAGGTGAGTATCTCTCTGTCTGATATCTTGTATTTTCCCAGACATTTGAGCCTTTTGTGGTTCCGAGTACCACAGGATTACAGAAAGTGTTCCGGAGTTTCACTAACTACAAAATCTCCATAAGGGTTCCACTATTGCACTGATTTTCCCTAAATTTTCCCTAAATTTTCCCTGAGTCTACAATGCACCGTTAGGAATCCTGTAAGGATAGGTCCTAAAAAGGGTTCTACTGCTCCTTGTCTTGGCAAGGAGTCCAGAACAGCGCCTTGATAGCTATCTGACATTATTGCTATGTTGCAATTCCTTTAATTATTACCTAGACTGAATTGGACACATCTCTGGATAGCGTATATTTCCGCCTGGAAGATGCAGAGTATTTGGTTATTGGCCCCAAATACTTCTGCACCAGTTCCATCATAAGTTTTTGACCCATCTCTATACCGTTTGATGGTGTTGTTGCTCAGGGTATGTGTGGTGGATTGATTACTCCAGCTCTTTTTAGTGCTGAGCTTTGCGAGAAAGTTTTTCTCGGAGCTAAACTTCCTCAAACTGTCATCCTTCGGGATAGCCAAAAGAGGAGTTTTCCACGAAGTCCGTGAAATTGCCTTGACGCAAAGCTCCTCCCTTTTCCGATCCCCTCCTAAGAGATCCTCAAGATCGTTTTCCTTGCCGTTTCCTCAACCACGATGTGTAATGGGGTAATTCCAATAGCACTTAAATGGCTGCGGTGGGACATGTTCGCATAGCCCCAGTTATGCAAAGGCATGCCAGTCTTTGCACCCTATTGAGTGATTCCCTCGTTGTGCTTAGACTGGTTCGTTTGCCATGCTACTGCTCCATAAGTGATCATTGGTCCTGCTATGGCAGTGTAAGCCCATCTCATGAAGTTCGGGCTGCATCCCCAAGACTTACCCGCAAGGCTCCTGCGTATCCTAAGAACACGAGTAGCCTTTTTGGAGATCTCTTCTCTATATGTCTTCTAGATGAGTTTGCTGTCTAGTAAACTGTGCTATTTACTACCTTCTTTTCTAGGGCTCGCCTAATTGCTTCGTGTGACGTGTTGTCAAACGCCCCTTCGATATCCAGGAAGGCACAGATAGCTGTATCTTTGGTGCCAATAGCAATTTAAAGAATCAGCGGCAGCTGATATAGAGCGGTCTCGGTAGATCTGCCCGCTTTGTATGGATGCTGGTTGTGGTAAAGAGGGAAATTGCCTATCACTTCTTCTCTTATGTATAGTTATCCACAGCTTTTTTCATTGTTTTCAGAAGAAAGGATGTTAAGCTGATCGGTCTTTAGGACTTCGGTTGACTTTAAAGGTTCAAATTAGCTTATTGCCCATTCTAATCGGCCTCTAGAGCAATAGGCTTCCGCTGTTCTGCCAGTCTTCCCTCCGAGGTCTCGATGTGTTGATCCTGCTCCAGACATTAGTGTCAAGGGAGCTTCCGGGAAAGTGGTTTCTAAGAGCAGCAGTTCCTCATTCTCGGTGTAGCTGCCATCCACTTTCTTAAGAGACGTAGGCACTCCACCTGATTTTGCAGAAGCCTTGTGAAGCTACACAGGGAGTTATTGTTATTGTCTCACGAAAATTCCTGACGCTATTTCTTTTAGCTTTACTTACTTCTTTATTGTACTTTGTAAGTGCCCCTTTCCCTTTATATCTCTGCCAGTCTCCGTTCCGCTTTGTTGTCTTGAACACCTTACGTGTCTCGGATCTCAGTTTTGACAGGTTGTTGCCTCATCATGGCACTTCTTTACCTCTCCTATTCGTGCTAAGAGGACAACTAGCTTCATACTCGTTTCTGATGGCTCTCGTGATGCCCTCTACTGCGTTTTCTAAGCCTAAACGATGAGCTGGAGCTCGTCTTACATCTATGATTGCTCCACATTGCTTCCTTAGGTTTCTTTGAAAGCTTCCCAGTTTTTCTTTTTTGGATTTCTTACCGGATTTCTTATCAAACCTGTGTTTTCAAGATCGAATAAAACGAATAAAATTATTTTATGATCTGACAACGCCGGCAGTTTTGATACTCTCCAGTTTCTTATTAACCTAATAACACTCGGGCTACCGAGCGTATGATCAAGTACTTCTTGTTTTACCCTAGTCACAAAAGTGGGGGCATTTCCCACATTGCAAGGGAAGAACTAAGTATATATTCGTGGAAGCACTTACATCGATTATTGATGTTCATGCTGCCCAGACAGTATTGTGTGCTGTGGGAGCTTATTACAATGCTCCACTAGGGCCTTCAGTTGGGTCGGCGGTGATAGTTCGTCCCCAGCACAACACGTGGAAGCGATGATGATAGTACGGTGAACACCTTCGATACACAGGGTCACCAAGGGTCACCACACAGGCTAGACACCAAGTCTCGCGAAGCGTATTCGAAAAGTAGAGTATAATTTCTGTCCATATTATGTATGAAAATGCTTGCCTTGGACTGGTCACTCTCGTGTCCCAAACTGGCGTTGCATTCTTGCACGCTAGTCCCTTAACTAACCCTTTGAGGATCCTTGGCTTCTGAATTAGTCAGAATAACAGGCCCAAATCTTGGCTTCTGAATTAGAAATAACAGGCCCAAATTTTTGAATGAAAACATCCTTGCTCTGACGGGATGAATATTCACTTGGGCTATGCTAATTTTACTGGTATCAGCCACAAAGATTTTTGTACAGTGGATACCAGCGGATGCCCGCACCTTATATAAGGGTTGGCCTTCGCTCCTGATTTCCCTTGGGAAGGCATTTTGGGACGCATCCGTTTCTTAGTTGAATGCTTAGCAAAGGACGAGGTGATTCGGCTTTCCCACCTCCGCTCTTCAGTCACTTTCAAGGCGGGGTCGGCTAGAGCTTGGCTCTCACCTGCCTCCGCCGGCTTTTTGCGTTGTAACCTACCCAGACCTTGCTTCATGGTGTTGGTGATTTTTTGGCGAGTGCTTGGGTGCACTTGCCGAAAATCGAAATTTGTTTTTTCCTGAGTGGTTTTCATACCCACGAGAAGCACAGGAAAGATAGTCCGCTACGCCAGAGCCTCGTGTGGTAAGCTCAAAAATTCCTCCGAGGCGGCCCGGTATCAGAGAGGCTACGTTAAAAAACAGCCGGCACACCCCTGGCTGCAAACCATCCAATAGGCATGGTACGCATGATACCCCAACCTTGCCAAAAGTGTTTGCAAGTGCACCATCCACCGGTAATGCTGATCAATCTAGCAGGTAAGATAAGTTGGCTTAAGCCCTCACACCGGCGTTGGGGTTACCCAACGCTCTCATCAAGGTGTACATGTTGCGAGGGAAATTGGTTTCCCTACCATAGCTCTATTTCTATTTTGACCGCTTAATATTAGAGCAATATATTTCAGGTCTAATCTTAATTTTATCCAAATTTAATAAAAGCTTAGGCGTGAAAGCATAGCAGACATACAGAGTTACTTTTGCATTTATAAAATCGTTTTTATGTTAATTCTTATTACGTTTTGTAAGATTTATAATAATGAACACATTTTTTTTAAGGTACGATACCCTCTCGCTTCATCTAAGGCACTCATCGACTGTGCGAAGGTGGTTTGCTGATAATGCATTACTAAATCCTCCTGGTCGACTAGCTGAATACATACTTATTGCACCATCGCCAGAAGTACGGACAGTTTTTGTAAAACTGGTTGTACTGTTTTGTCATTTTGCAATAAACGATAAGCCGTTGCCAAATATGGAAGGAGCAAGTCTTTGTGAACAAATCTTAATTAACGTTTTAAAACTCCTCAAGTGCGAAGTAGCTGATTATGGAAAACACTTACCTCACTACTTTAGCTTGTTCAATATGTATGCTGGGCTTGGAAAAAAGGAAAAACTACTTCTATTAAAAGTAAACAAAATTGAATACCCACCTAATTAAAATATTGATAATCCTTTTATTATTTCAGCTAAACGTACCCACGCTGTTTATGCAAGCTGCACTTGACGAGAGTCCAGCGCCACAGATTAAGTACCAATATCCTGAGCTGAATAAATTGCATCAAGTTGTGTCCCACTTAATAAGATGTGTTGATATATCTGACCGGTGTCAGAGTTCGAACCAAAGTGCGAATCCAATGCCAAATATTTACAGAGATTCAAGTATGCAGCTTGAGGAGCTGGTTCCTCTACCGCCAGAAATCTCGGAATTGCTTTTTGTTAGGACTGGGTAAGTAATAATAAAGAATGCAATTAAGAAAAGAAAAGACAGTTCAAAGTTTTCATTTTCCCATTTAACACTTCTCAAATCGATTCATTTCAGGTACATAAAGAAATTGATTGAAGATACGAATGTCGGCGAAGATGGTTTAAAGTTAATTCAATACTGCTGTTGGGAAAATCCTCATTTTTCCAGATCCGTGTTAACTGAACTTCTGTGGCAGTGCGGCTTCGCGTACTGTCAAGATATGCGCCATCATACGGATTTGTTGCTGCATGTTTTATTGCTTGAAGATACGTGGCAAAATCACCGAATTCACAACGCATTAATGGGTGTAGCTGACGAACGAGGCGGACTTCTTGAGACTATTCATAAGACTAAAACTCACTATCAAAAAAGAGCTTACCAAATAATCAAATGCTTGACACAGCTTTTCCATAAAAGTCAAGTTGCTCTCGCAATGTTGCATTCTAATCAACATATTGCAAAGCATTGGCTAATAGCTGTGGAATGGTTGCAGGAGGAGCTAGATAAGCAAAAGGCCATAGGATGTCAGTACAACTATTCGTGGTCACCGCCAGCGCAGAGCAATGACAGCACCAACGGCTACATGCTGGAAAGGTCTCAGTCAGCTAAAAACACTTGGTCATTAGCCTATGAATTATGCCAGGATGAGGTAAAAAAAACACATTTTATATTGTTTGTTTTATTTGTTCTAAATAAATTATTTTTATATTTTTAGGAGCAAGATGAATCGAACGAGTCTGGCGTTGATGTTAAAAGTGATGGTTTAGTCCCGCAATCATTTGTGCTGGAAAACGTAGCAGCTACCTCCATAGATGATTTTCCAACCGCACCTGCTGAAAATATATCCGAAAGCTTGAGCAGAGTTGAAATTGTGGAAAATATAGGTGTTAGTGAAGATTGCAATCCAACCAGCTTAAACACTAACTTAAATGAGCTCACACTATCACAAAAAACGGTAAGTCTAGACAAGTATCAAACATATGCTTTTGCATGTGCAAACCATCAGGAAAACCATGCGTATGGCGAATCTCCTTTAGCAAGACAGGCGAAACCTTCTAAACCTCTAGGCCAAGGAAAATCGTGTACTTCTTCTGTACTTAATACTCATTTTTCATGTAGCTCGAAAGTAATAAAAATTGAAAACCTAAATACAATCGCTTGAGATAGATTGCTTGCGGCACTATGTGTATTTAGATTCAAACAATATGAATCGGCAGGAGCCGAAATCTGACCGAGAAATTTATGAAGAGAAGTGAAAGTAGCCTTCGTACACAAAACATTGATTATCCCATTCATCTTCAAAAGATCTTAGGAATTAGTCTTTCAAAATTCTTTTCGATATCCACCTGCTTATTCACAAGAGACTTCTTACGAGACATGCATACTATTCAGGCTGCTCTATTGAAACAACTGCACCCGGTACGTTTTATGCAAAAGAAAGCAGCTGATCGAACAGACCGCATATAAGCCACTCCTGTGGGCTCGTCCGGTCGGTTTCCATGATCGCGGCTGACCCGAAAAGCAAGAAAATGAGACCCGAGCTCATAATGAGATTCACTCTCGGCCTCCAAGTCAAGTCTTTTCTCCTCCTTTCGAGGGCAGTTGTTCTGGCGGATAGAGACAAAATCTCGCGGGCATGAGTCTAGTAAGCGTATTAAGTGTTGGTACTGCCGGTGCACTGGTAAAGGATTCTGGAGCTGTGAATATAAAGTGTAACACCAGCGGACAGAACTTTGCCCACGCGGATGGCTTTGATGCTAGGTGTGCATCATTTGGTTTACTAAAACCAATCAACAATAATGTTATGCTGCTCGGCTCTTTTAAGCCGAAGGCTATTGACCTGTAGAATTGAAAACCGAATGGTTTCCGTTCAAAAGCCATTAGTTTGGAAAGAATACATCTGCGGTTTTTTATGCATTAAATGCTTTTTACTAGGTTCTTTACGAAAAGAAGTCCGTAAGACCTGTTACTGTTACCATCTAGCCGTCCCCAGTCTTGCACGCGAAGTTGACTGAGGTCCCCTTCCACTTGCGCGCGCCACCTGAGTCTCGGTGCTCGTCTACGTCAAAGATTTTCCAGGCCGGAATGTTGGTGTCTATCCGTTCTAGATGACTTAGCCATCGTAGCCCTTGAATTTTGACTCTTCTGGCCAGGTCGGTGTCACTGTACAGCCCATACAGTTCGATGTTATATCTTCTACTCCACTCTCCGTCTATGCAGACGGGACCATAAATCGTCCGAAGGATTTTTCTCTCGAAGTAACCTTAAGAGTTTTCATACGCCTTTGACAGGGTCCATGCTTCTGCACCGTAAAGCAGAACGGGGATGAAGAGGGTCTTATAAATGGACACTTTTGTTGCTCGAGAGAGGCCTTTCCTACTCAATCACCTTATTAGCCCAAGAAAAACAGCGATTGGCAAGAGTTTCCCTTCGCTTGAGCTCAGTGCTCTGGTGTCATTGTCCGAATTGATAGCGGAACTTAAGTAGACAAAATCCCTAACTTTCTCAAAGTTATAGCTATCTATGGTGATGTTCTGTCCAAGCCGTTGGTGTTGGCTGTCTCTTCTTGATGATAGCATGTACATACTTGGTTTTGCCCTCGAGTACTGCTTAATATTCGCCGCTTCCGTCGCAATAATAACGAAGGCTTCACTGACATCACGCTATGTTCTTCCAATTATGTCAATGTCGTCTTATGTTAAGGAAGTCACATGAAAGCGCGTCGCCTTGTCTAAATCTTTTAGTGCAGCAGAAAAGATCTGGTGTGTCATGCCTCTGTAGTTGGCAAAGTTCAGATTATTATGGATAACGATTTTTATTATAATTTTTATTTAAAAATAATTGTTATAATATTTATTTACCTATAGTTATTATATATATTAAATTATTTTGCCTCTATTTGCTACTTCAGGTTGAGAAAAAGAGCGGCAATGTCCTTTCAACTGATGCACTGTTCACACCATCTGCGGATCAGATATGTTTATCTTTGAACAATTCAACATCTACGTCATTAAGTTCAAATAGTAAAACACAATTACAAGAAAAGGATAGTGATAAAGACACCGAAGTAACATAAACGAGATTTTTATGATACATCACTGCAAATAACTTAGGATGAATTATTGAAGTGTAAGTTTAGGAGAACCGTATTGTAAAAGTTTATGATTTCATACTCTCATAGTTTAAATAAAAGTTAAACTAAACTGATTAAAATAAATAAATCTTTTTATGCTTTTGTAGCTAACATAAAATGTGCTATTTAAATAAAATAATGTTTTAGCTGCTTTCAGAGTGCAGCCTTATTGTTTTAGTAAAAAAAAAATATATTAAATCATTTTTTCATTAATTTGTAAAGTGATCAAATTTTAAAAATAATTTATTAATAGAAACGTGAAACTTTACGAGTTTTTCCTACAAAATCGTCTTACTGTGTTTCCTCTCTACGTATTTTGGGCAGAGTATTTTGTTGCTCATTAATCCTTTCGAGAAAATGACAAAACTCAATCGATCACCACCTACAGGTCGAACATTTCTGGAAAAAGAAGTCCGCCGGCCAACAAAGAATCAGAACGTTGAACTCCGAGCTAAGCTTACCGAAAAGTTTCTTCCATAGCCATAGAATGGAACTTAACAAAAGAATGCGAGGCAACATATCTTTCCGTCCGGCCAGTGAGTACTGTACGAGCGGCGAAGAAGATAAAAGACAAAACCGCTCTGCCAAGCTATACAATCCACCTTGCTAAAACAGAGCTAAGCTTCAAGCGATAATTAGCTCATCACCCGAAAATGCATCATCGGGGTAGCAGACTACGTGAAATTTTGCAGGCTTCTCGCAAAAACGGTGAGAACAGAAAGCTTTAAGCATACTTCGCACTTGAATAACGAGTGGAAAATATGTATATATACACGACGCCGACTCATATTGTAAACTGATTCTAAGATTATTAATTTGAGAGAAAATCGAGTGGCACACTTCAAAATACATGGGTACGAAAAACCAAAATAACCGAGTCATCGTTAGGGGTTTCCGAAGTTCATAAACTAAAACCATGTTTCCACCGGCCACTAATCCGCGATTAATATGAATCTTCCTTAATCCTCTACAAATTACGCGATTAACCATACAAAATTAAAATCCTCTCGCCAAGCGATTAAAAATAAATCCCCTCATTAACCTCTTCACCCTTTTCACGAACCACTTTCAACATTTTTCGAACACCTTTTAACAGTTTGAGAATCGAAAAAGTACATTGAAACTGTCCACGTATGACAGATCTGTCAGAATTTTGATTTGTTTTGGGATGTTTGCCACGGAAATCTTTTTTCCCTCCTAGAAAATGACATCGCCACTCTCTTTTGAGAGCCAAGATTACAGAAAAAGTGCTCATGGCAAATTAATCCTATATTTGTCTGGTGGAACCACTTTGGGATTTATTAATAATCGTCTCCCGCTATTATTGCCGGTGGTAACACAGTAAAGAAGGCTTAGTGCAAGACGTAAAACCGAAAGGCTTTTAAATTTATTGATGCCGTAAACATAATTAAAAAAGTTAATTAAAAAGCTAACCGAACGTGTCTTTGCTTATATTGGAGAGCGGTCCCTACGGCAAAACCATACAAAATTAAATTTAATATTGAAAAGTGAAAAATTACAGCAATTTACAATTCCACAAACATTATAATAATGGCTAGTCCTATGATCATTTCAAACGCTGCCAGGCGAACATCGTCAGGAACCTTTATATCAGGGACGAAGCGTCCATATAATGAGTTGAATGAGTGTTTCCGTAGCCAAAAAATCACTTCAAAGCATTACAATATATTCCAAATCTTCGACTCATTTGGAAAAGTGAGACATTCTTGTGTTTAAATCACTCAGGATAAATAACGACACAACCCATACAACTCTTTCTAATAGCTGACAACACTGAATATCTCTCTACGACGGCCCACTCTCCCACTACTACACTAACCCACCAGAGAATGCCCACAACATCACTCCATGAACGCCATCCATGCATTTTCCAAATTCGCATTCTTACAGAAATCAACTCATAAAGTCAAATTAGAATCCATTCAATATTTTCCCATTCGACCCATTAGTGAGAAATGAGTTGAGTAGGTTCATTATTGAAATTTGCAGGTACACTATTTGAGTTATTTTCAGCTGTCTGTATCTGCCAAAAGGCCAATGAGTCCAATTTCTCTAAACGATAACTGTGATCTTTACGTGTGTGTGTTATTATGGCTTTGATGGTTAAAAAGACAGTGCGTTGGGGTCTACTGGAGTCATTTTAATTTTAATAAAAAAAGCTAAATATTATAAATGTTGGCTTTTATTTTTTTGTTTTACAACTGAGTGCTTCCGGTTCCCGAAAAGTCACGCCTGGTGCCTGCTTTATATTATAACGATGCTGACTTTAAGTGGCAACTCTTCCTAAGGTTTCCCATAAGAGAACAAGTATTTGATAAACAAATAAAAGCAACAAACAGTATCAAAACACACAAGTGTGGCTACCAATACTGCGAGCTACCGACTGCAAACTTAAGAGACAAGAACGAAAGCATTTTATGAAAAATTATAATACTACCTCAGTTTCTCGGTTATAATTAAAAAGGAAAAACAAAGTCTGAAAGTATAAAGAGGCACTGTGCCCACGCAGGTCTTCCAATTTTCATGCTTTCATTTGAAAGAACCGAGAGCTAATGATATTTATAAAATGACACTTAGCATCAGGGCTAAAATCGAACCCATACATGTGTAAGGGCAATCGACTGATACCACAGTGTAAATGTAATTGATGTCAAGAATTGCGGCATAGACGCGACTGCTAAAAACGAACTATGTTGCCTTTACCATGTTTCCACCGGGCACTAATCCGCGATTAACATACATTTTTTTTAATCCTCTACAGATTGCAAAATTAACTATTCAAATTCAAATCCTCTCGGCAAGCGATAAGAAAAAAAAATCCCCTAATAATTCTCAGTCACCCTTTTCACGAACCAAATTCAACCCTTTTGGTTTGAGAATCGAAAAAGGACACTGAACTGTCCACGTATGACAGATCTGCCAGAATTACGATTTCTATTGAGGGATTTGCAAAGGAAATGTCTTTTTCGAGCCTGGATAATGACATCGCCACTATTGAGAGCCAAAATGATAGAAAAAGGAGTGATCATGTCAAATTAATCCTATAATCGTCTGGTGGAACCTCTTTGGGAATAATGCCTTCAGCCCAATGAATCCGTTGCATCCGTTACGCCGAAGTACACAACTCACAACTCAGTGAAATACACACGTTCTTATGGGAAGCGACGTACGTCACGAAGTTCTTCTATGGACCACTTCCCATAAGAACGTGTTTATTTAACTCAGTTGTCAGTTGTGAACTTCAAAGTGATGGATGCAGCGGACTCATTGGGCTGACAGGCTTTATTATTAATCGTCTCAGTCAACAGTAGAAGATGTTCCAGTAAACGGGCAAGTCTAAGTAGTTGGCGCCAATTGCAAGGGAAAGTGCCCAACAAATTTAATAATTTATTAATTACTAGTAAAGAAGCCTGTCGTACGACAGGAACAACGCAACACACATCGATTAAAATAAAAAATAAAAAATTGCCCTGGGCCCAACCGGCGAGCTACCTAGTCACATAATTTTGACCTGCAAATAGCGCTTTAAATACCTATGCATATAGCACTTTATTGTAGGGGAACTTTATAGTTTTTACTTTTAACTTTTTACTTTTCATTTTTACCGTTTAATTTTTACTTTTCATTTAAAATTATATGCTCTATGAGAAAATTTCATCTATGAAAAAAGCTCCATTATCGGTATTATAAAGTTGAAGAATATAATTTTTCGGTACTACATACCAGAGTTCCTAACCTAGTGAACCCAAAGAATTCTGGAGGAAGTGGGCACGATCTGCAGGGATCCTTCATAAAGGTGAAGCATATCATTTTTCGGTACTACCAGGCCAGGAACTCCAATGAACCTAAGTAATACTTTAATGAGCCCAAAGATTTCTGGAGGAAGTGGGCAGGAGCCAGAGAAATCCTTTATAAAGAGGAAGCATATCAATTTTCGGTTCCACCAGTCCAGGAACTCCAATGAACCCAAGAAATTCGGCAGGAAGTGGGCAAGAAGCACATCATTTATTGGTACTACCAGGCCATGAACTCCAATGAACCCAAGTAATACTGTAATGACCCCAAAGAATTCTGGAGGAAGTGGGCAGGAGCTGAAGAGATTCTTTATAAAGGGGAAGCATTTAATTTTTTCGGTTCTACCAGGCCATGAACTCCAATGAACGCAAGTGATACTATAATGAGCCCAAAGAATTCTGGAGGAAGTGGGCAGGAGCCGAAGAGATCCTTTATAAACGGGAAGCACATAATTTTTTGGTTCTACCAGGCCAGGAACTTCAATGAACCCAAGTTATACTGTAATGAGACAAAGAATTCTGAAGGAAGGCAAGAGATGGAAGGAAAACGGGAAGCATGAACTCCAATTTTTCGGTTCTACCAGGCGAGGAACTTCAATGAACCCAAGTAATACTGTAATGAGCCCAAAGAATTCTGGAGGAAGTGGGCAAGAGCTGGTAGGAAAACGGGAAGCATGTAATATTTCGGTTCTACCAGGCCAGAAACTCCAATGAACCCAAGTAATACTGCAATGAGCCCAAAGAATTCTGGAGGAAGTGGGCAAGAGCTGGAAGGATCCTTTCAAAAGGGAAAGCGAATCATTTTTCGGTACTAACAGGTAAGGAACACTAAAGAACCCAAGGAATACTCCAATGAGCTCAAGATATTCTGGAAGAAGTGGGCAGGAGCTGAAGGAATCCTTTAAAGGTGAAGCATTCCGTTTTTCGGTACTAACATGTCAAAAACTCGAATGAACCCAAGGAAATAAAAACATTGCAGAACTTATTTTAAAAAAAACGCCTTTGCCCCTCGACGCGATTTGAACTCCGAACCAACGAAACGGGAGCCGAACACTACCAGTGAGCTACCGAGTCACACGGCTTGGACTTGTCATTTTGTGACTGTACGTGACATGCTTACGCACATAGCGCCTCATTATATAGGGGGTTAGCTGCAAAAACAACAAGAAAAAATTGTTTTCTAAACAAAATTATTTTAATAAAAACGTGAAAATTTATTTTTTTTTTTTATTTTTTTCTCCCCTTAAATGAGCACTTAAAGTAAAGTGCAAAAATTTATCGTAAATTCGCCATCAATATACATTTTCCCTTCCATTTTCATGAAAATCGGACAATATTTCTTCGATTTATCGCAGTTTAGTGAAAAAAATCCTTCGTATTAAAAAATTTAGTATTACGGTTTTTATCTACAGGAACTTGTTACTGTCGGTCTTTGCCCTTTCTTATGCACACTTCCCGAAACTCGGCTCTAGCAAGGTGAAAAAATCCTGCAAAATTATAAAAGTCATAAAACATTTTAATTAGTTAATTAGAGTTTTTTCTATTGTACCGTGGACGTCTAAAGCCGTTGTCAATAGCTTGATAGATCCATATCATTGTGGCTTTGGACCAGGAAAATTCACCGTCAACATAATTTGCACACTGCGGCAGTTCTTGGAAATAGCAAAAGCCAGGTTTTACTTTGAGCTACAAAATCAAACTCTCGATGAAAATGCCAATCAGTAGTTGTTCTTTTCTCATTTCTTGTAATTTTATAATCAAAGTCATTTCTGCAAATACTGTGATACGCGAATGTGTCGATTGATAAATTTTTAAAGTTTTCAAAAATCTTAGAATCATTGAACATGGCGGAGAATTTCTTTAAATTATCTTCAATGGAAATTTTGGACGCGATATGCGAAGCCTGCATACGTCCTTTTTGCTTTTTAAACCTTTTTCCACAAAATAAACACAACTGGCCATTGTATTACAAGGTTTCATCTGGGATGTGACTGGTTGAAGGTTGCAAGTGGAAATTTGAGTGCAGTTCTACACTTTCAAATTCTTCAGTAACAGTTTCCATAGATGAGGATTCAGGCAACTGGCTTGAATTTTTCTTAGCACAGTACTTACTCATTAATGCAGTAAAGTTTTGATAACACTTTCTATGATATCCGTTCTGTTTACTCAAATCACTGGGTAAAATCACCTCCTCATATTTTAAGTTATGGTATTGGCGGACCTTAAGAACTTCACGGCACTTTTTTAAAGTTTTTTCATTAAAAAATATATTTGCATCATTTTTATTGCAAAATGTGCAGCACAATTTGGAGGATGACATTTTTAAGTAAGTGATTTTGCTAACGCGACGAAGTCAACCGATTTCAACAACAACATGTGCAACAATAGCAAAAACATCTGGCCAGCAATAGTAAGCCATCACTGCAAAACAAGGTCGTAAAACTATGTATATGCATTAGGCTTGCTTACTCTTCTTGAAAATAAGCGGTGATGCTAGTATGTAGCCCATAACTAGCAGAAATCGTAATAAAGCAATCTGGCGGTTGTGATTACCGATTTAAGATAAGTGTCAGTACTGTATTATAATCTCAAAATAATACTTGATCAATATAATGTATTATAAATGTATAATGTAGCGTTTGTTGTAAATTTTTGGCCAACAAAAGATGTAAAGAAAAAAAAAATTCATGGAAGCTTCTAGGCCGTCTGGCGGGGGGAAGAAATCAACATTTTGGTCTGGCTTTCAGGAATTATTACTGTTATACTAGCCCCTACATAATATCAAAAATTTGAATTTTTTAAAATGAGTTTAATTTTTCATTTTTTTTGCACTTTTAAGGACGTCTGGCACAAGTTTAAAACCGGCAAACTGGTCTGGCATTTGTTTATCCGGCATATGTTCTCCCAAATAAGCATATTCCAAAATCTCAAGCTTTTTAAAATGTATTGAAAATTCATTTTTTTTTTTGCACTTTTAGGCTAACGGCATTGCCATATAAACCAGCGCAGCGCTGCCAGACTCATGTTTTTGTGTTCAGTAGTGACCATGAACTTAGCTCACAAAGTTACAGGCTTTTTAAAATACAATATGAAAATACGTCGCTAGCTCTC
Source organism: Neoascia interrupta (assembly GCA_947623515.1). Taxonomy (NCBI): domain Eukaryota; kingdom Metazoa; phylum Arthropoda; class Insecta; order Diptera; family Syrphidae; genus Neoascia; species Neoascia interrupta. The sequence continues at coordinate 94,485,184 of OX392464.1, read as the reverse complement.
CGTCTATAATGAATAAACTCGTCCAGTGCAACACAATACATGAAGGGCGTTAATACCAAAAATCTAATTTTTTGAATATTGCATTGCATAACGCAGTGACGTTTTTTTGAAGTTGCGCAGGTGTTCTCCGCACACCCAAGACCCAAATCGTCTGGCGTAGGTAATTTTGCACTTCTGTTAATAAAATTCTACTCCTATCGAGTAGAACTCATCGAGTAGGCTCAATTTAAAAGATTTGTTCTGCCCGTTCACTCTGCTTCGTAGCACCAGAGAGAACATAGATATTTAATCAACCAAACACCAGAACCGCATTCGCACTCGCAGCTCGCAAGCGCTAGGTACCTTAAAAACTATTAAACTTGTTTGTTAAGAAATTCATTTCCACATCCGAGTGTTCTCCAGTGAAAAGCGCACCCACCCGAAGGAAATATCCATACAAAAAAAAATCGATTGCATTCAAACACCCAACAGCCGTCCATAACAATTCCTGAGACTCGTGCGCTAGAAAGCAGCGCACCGAGGTTTGACGGATCAAGCCGACACACCATCAAACGCGTTCACCAGTGAACAGAGTGACTCCATTTATACAAAAAAGACCGTCAAGTATGAAGACATACGCGGAGCGGTCCGTCGGTGAAGGCTATGTTGAAGGTTTTGTTGAAGGTTATGGTCATCTATACTGCGCAGTTTGTGTCACATTCTATTTATTTTTTAAAATTATTCCTGGATATATTTTACAGTCTGTAATATACTTTTTTCATAGTGCTGTCTACTGTTCTTTAATTGGGTGATTTTATATTGGGTTCCGTTACTCTGAAAAAAGCTGGCAAAAAGCTTTACCGTTACAAAAATAGAGGGAAGGACATACTCTTTCTTGGTCTTTTTTAGGATTTTTATAATTTAAGACCCATAAAACAGCAATTTCGATTATTTTCAATTACCGTTAGACTTTTGGATAAATTTTACAACCACCTGTGCTAGCATTTCCCACTTTTCTCAAATTCTGTGGACATGGATTTCTGAGAAAACGGTAAAAATATGCTGTTTTTTATTTCGCTTATTTGAATGGGCTTAAGAACTTAGGGTCGAAAACGGAAACTTTGAAACGTTTTTGATGCAGTTCGCTTGCCTTTTAAACATAACATGCTTCAGCCAAATTTAAACAAGGTCGTCATAGCCGTTAAGGATCTCGAAATCATTAAAAAATAGTTTTCGAAAATTCTTTCACGGTTTTCAGTTAAATCTTCGAAGTTTTTGAATATTCGAAGTCTTCTATAGTTTTGTATAAAATTTAAGAAGATGGACTATGCCTGGTGATAATTTAAAAATTATACTTTATACCATTTGGGGGATAGAGGGGGAGACATGCGTCTTTGACATCTTTTGACCTTTTTTTGTAATTTTTTTAAAATTTCCAACCCATAAAACAAATATTTTGTGTTTTTTCCAGTTCCCGTTAGGCTTTTTTCCAATAGCACAACCACCAGCACTAGCCTTGGATGTTTTTTTTTTAATTATATGGCCACCGGTTTATGCGTTAACGGTAAAACAAGCTCCTTTTTTATTTCTTTTTTTTAAATAGGCTTCTAAGAACTGAGGTTAAAAACGGCAATTCAAAAAAATTTTAGCGCAGCCTTCTTTCTTTTTGTATGCTTTGTACTTTAACCGACTCTGAAAAAGATCGCCTATACCGTTAAGCTACTAGAAGGCTTAAAAAATATGTTTTCGAAAATGCTTCTATGTTTTTAAGTTAAATCTCAGAAGATTTTGAAATTTCAAAATTCGCTATAATTTTCCTTAAAAAATTGAATTATTTCTGATACGTGTGATTTTTTTCATAGAATTCCACCAAACAGCACCGGAGATAAGGGTGTTGCATGAAAAAACACACTTTTGGCTTTTAACAACATAAACATTAAAATGTGTATTTCTTTATGTTCCAGTGCAGTGTCCACAGGCAGCCACGTTTTCATCATCAAAACCAAGACCCAACCGAGTTGATGTAGCCCCTATGATAAGGATAGCACGCCGATGAGACGTCTGGAAAAATCATTCGATACGTGCAGGTCGAAATTTCTTCCTGCGATGCATCGAGCTGATGATTGATTGCTATGGACTTGAGTCGTTGCTTTGCAGGAGTATGAAGACTCCACATTAGTCTTACAGTCAACTAATCACGTTCACGTCACCGCGAAAGAAACAAGAAAGAACTTAAGTTCTCTTATAATAAGAAGGCCCCTGGAAGTTGACAATTTGATGAAGCTTGGGGAAGTACTTTAAATCGACAGCCCTCCTATTGAGGAAGACCCATTGCACAATATTCGACGAATGTGGATTTTTTTTTTCAAAATTTGAAAAACGAAGCAGAGGCTACAATGAAGTAAGGAGGAAAAATAAATTTTTATTTTGTTTCCAAGCATATTGACCACCTTATGTGGACTATAAGAGCTTCCATTTTGGACTGCGGTACATCCCACATCCAGCTATGTCGAACGCGTTTTTCGTGACACCAAGAACAAGGTCTTTAAAAACTTCCCCCTTCCTCAAGCTGCAGATAATTTTGTCAAACACCATATACAAAGTTTGTTTGGCGGTGCTCGAAGTCTCTTATCGGAAATGCAGCAGTTCCGCATTGACCGTGAAATGGTGCAGGCACCAAATCCAAAAACGGAAAAGTGTCAAAAACATTTCAAACAGTTTCCAAACAAATTGTTTTGATGACGAAGGTGTAACGACTCAGTCCAGATTATCATTGCTAAGCGCTGCTGACTTACTTGTGGGCTCTCAGGATCTTGGAGGCAAAAATATATATTTATTTATTTTATTTATTTATTTATTGAAATTCATAAGAAAATAAAATAATAAGAATATAGAAAAAGAAAATATGTACCTCTTATGCCAAAGATGTCCCATCACAGACAAATTTTTTTGAAGCATGCCTAGAGTTGGCATACAGCGAAGTCACTGACGAGACCATAGTCACCTCCGATGGTCAAATACGAAAAAAGATTTTATTTTAAAAAACGGCAGCTCAAGTGGTGTCATCAATATGGACAAAATCATGTACCTGGGGAAAAATACATGTGCGTTCGATGTGCTTTTGCACATTCTAGCAGCATTAGCTATTGATGACCCCAGCTACTATGCTATGCTGAAATAGGCCATCGAAGACATGTCCAAATTTGTTCTCAAATTAATTGACTAGACCTACGTGCGGCGGCATACAAATCTCGTTTTCTGATACTGCGGCCGTTGCATGAGCAGAACCAAAATCAGGTAGAAATGGATGGCAAACCCGACATTATTTGCTATGATTTTACATCGAGTCCAGCTGTAGTTTGGAACAAGCTTCTTATTAACACTTATACCGATACTTTACCTAGTGCATTCGTAACCTCGAAATGCACCTACTGCGGAAAAGCAGATAGTTGCCAACATTTTTCGTTGACTTTGAGAAAATCCTGAAGGATGGTTTCGGCTCGTTGCAGACTGCAATTACAAATTCTCCACTTTGCCAGTCAAAGTGTACTTGTTAATTCAAGTACAAGTTTACAAGTGCAAGTTAATTCAAGAAGAAAAGGAGATAAATGACCATGTATTTGGGGAACTCGATGTGCGAGAACATCTTCAAGCTGCAACAAAATCTTGCAGTCTTAATGAAATGCCAAATTCTCTAAAATTTGGTGGATCAGATTACCGGATACCGGTTCGTTCGGATTATTTCGTTTTCCTCTTTTCAGATATTTTGTTATATCTTTATTCTTTATTTAATGGAAATTAATTTCAATATTTTACAGTTTGACAGGGATCGTGTACTACAAAACCAATCATTTTCATTTTGTCGCATTTTGTAGACGAAGAACAGGTATTTGGCAAAGTTACGATGAACTCTGCACCAAAGTCTAAACTGTTCGTGGTTATCCAGTTATCTCATCGGTTGCAGCTACATATTTATGCAATTTGTGGATGCTCTGAGTCTTAAAGGTAAGCTAGGTAATATTTATATCCTTCAATTATATCCTTCAGTTCAATTATAATTATGTATATTATTTGACATAATAATAACCTTTTGGTTTTTTTTTAAATGTCGCTTGTAATCTCGCTTATTTAGTCCTGATGATAAACTGATAGCGTTCCTGATAATCCCGCCTTTTTCAACAACATCTAACTCCCTCGCAAACTCTTTGCTTGTGCTAACTATTTGCGGTGGGTGCAACATTATACAGGCACGCCCCGAGTTACAACTTACTTCATTTCGACTTACGACGCCAGAACAATGTAGGATCATTACCTCGACTTACGTTATTTTAAAGAGTTTATTTTTAAGAGTTGGAGCACGATTACGGATCTGCAAACAAGATGTTTTGGCAGACCATCCGCCTTTTCGGAGTTGCTCAACCCCCAACAGGGCACTGAAGATAGCATTCCCACTGCTGACGAGATAAGGACGGAGAATAGTCCCACAGTAGACGAAGTCACTGAAGCGATTAAATCGCTAAAAGTTGGCAAGTCTGCTGGAGTTGATGAAATCCGGCCAGAAATGCTCAAGGCAATGGGTGAAGAGGGTGTTAAATGTGTCACACGTGGTGTCACATTAAGGTGGCCTGGGATAGCGGGAAGGCACCTAGCGATTGGCAAACGGGAGTTATAGTGCCCATTTTCAAAAAAGGGAACAGGAGAGATTGCGATTTCTCGGATTGAGTCTTCCGGGAAAAGTATTCGCGAAGGTCCAGAGCTGTAATCGAGCCTTTGTTACGAGAAGAACAGTGCGGCTTTCGGCCTGGCAGAGGCACAACCGACCAGCTTTTTACTCTGAAGGTTATTCTTGCCTAGGCCTGGGAATATGCCAAACCGGTCTATGCGTGTTTTGTATATCTGGAAAAGGCGTATGACCGAGTCCCTCGGGATACACTGTGGAGAGTTTTGCAAGACTATGCGCTGAGTGGGCCTCTTCTGAGAGCCATCCAGTTTTTGTATGGAAACTGCAGAAGCTGTGTGCGGATAAACGGCCGTCAAATCCCGTCCTTTTGATGTGCGCGTTGGACTTCCAGGGCTGTGTTCTGTCGCCGCTGAAGCGCAGTCTTGGCGAGCAATGTTTCGAATTGGCTGGCATCAGGATGAGCCATCTGCTTTTCGCAGATGATTTGGCCATCCTTGCATCATCCAAAGAGGAACTTCAACGAGCACTGGATAGGTTTGCAGCCGTCTGTGGTGATGCTGGAATGAAAGTAAACGAACTCCTGTGCAGTGTACCCTGCACATAAATGGAGTTCCATTAAAACAGGTGGAGAAGTTTAAGTATCTCGGGGTCTTTTTCACGAAATATGGGAGGAGTGATACTGCAATAGTAAAGGAACTGCGCCGGCCGGTCATCAGGAAAGCTGAGCTTGGAGTGAAAGCAAAGATCTCAGTTTTTAATTCAGTGTTCCGACCCTCATCTATGGTCATGACATTTGGGTAATGACCGAAAGAATAAGATCGCGGGTTCAAGCTGCCGAAATGAGATTCCTGAGGTGCGTTGCTGGTGTTGCTCTAAGGGACCGAGTGAGAAACATCAGTATTCGTAGGAATCTTAATGTTGAGCAGCTACTTCTCCGAGTGGAGCGATCGATTCTTCGATGGTTTGGACACGTTGTTCGCATGCCCCCTGACAGACTTCCTAGACAGGTCATGCTAGCCGAGATGCGAGCGCGTCGCCCCCCTGGTAGGCCAAGAAACAGATGGTGGGATCAGGTAAAGAACCTCTCTGTTTCCCGCCTGGGGATTGTGCCGGAGTCCCTTGAGTTGGTGGCGGAGGATCGAGAAAGATGGAAGACCCTTTTAAAGGATAAGCGGCATTCGATGATGATGATGATGATGAGTTAAGAGTTAACACATCGGGTCCGGATGCGTAAGAAGGCCATGAAAACTCTTAATTTTGAATTTGGCAATTGAAGTTTTTTTGAGACAGTTTCAGTTTATCTTTATACTTTGCAGGATAAACGCAGAGTTTAAATGGTGGGATTCCGGACTCTTGTTTTTTCCATAAAATTAAAGTTAATTAAGGCTCAAAAAATTAAGTTCTTATGTAAAGTTAGTACCTTGTTAGTAAAATTTTTGTTTTTATAAGTACATACAGTGGATAACAGCTTAATTGATCCAGTGAATCTTAACGTCTTTTAATCACAGTGACGCCAAGTAAAAAGAGACCGCCAAGTATGAACTCTTACACAGAGCGGTCCGTCGGGTTTTTTTGAAGGGTTAGGTTTTATATGAAAACTAACACTGATTACTTAATTTGCATATAAAATGTTGTTTAGTATTTTTGCGACTTCTTTTCTTTTAATGTCGAACCCATTTCTTTTTTGAACCCGTCTCGACAACTCATTTGTTTCGGTCATATAATATTTATAGTATATTTCGAGTGCAATTTTAAGATCTGTGCAACGAGTTATTATAGGTGCTATTGCAGCGTAGTAAATAAAGGGGATATTTTTGACTGTTTGCCTGGTATTCGGGTTTCAAATCCTTAAAAACAAAAATTTTTTCAAGAATTTTACTATAGGTACTGTCAATATTTTCTTACTGTTACTGCAGAACATTGAGGCTTTAACTCTGAGACGGGTTGAACAGAGCAGTAAGAAAATATAAAGATGGGTTGCAGAACATTGTGGCTCTAACTTTAAGACAAAACAATATACAAACAATATACATATAAATTTAAAAATGCGACCAAGTCTGATTTATCTTAGAATTAATAATTATGAATTTTAAAATGCGAATATGCCTGATTTTTTTTTTAATTTATCTTATTTCTAAGCTTCCTTTATATTAAAATTAAGTTATAAAATTAATCTTGTTTTAATATATATGAAACCTACTTATTTTAAATACCATTTAAAAAACAAATAGGGTCAGTTGGGGGTAAATGTAAACATAGGGTAATTGGAAACGGCGATTATCTAGCAAGAACAAACAAAAAACTATTTTGAAATGACGCCATCCTGCCGCCGAACTTCTGCGCCGGTTGCTTTTAATTATCAGGGAAAATTTCAGTCGAGAAAAGGCATCGCCTGCAAAAGTTGGTAAACAGTTTAGTGAGAATTTGTTGACTCGTGTTTTAAGTGTTATTGCAAAAAGGGTAAGTAATACTTTTATTTCATTTATCATTTTTAAGGTGCTAAGACTTAGTTTTTTAAATTTTGTCGCCTTAAATTAAAAGTTATTTTACCCCTGTAATTTAAACGTATGGGGGAATGGAAACATGTTTTTGGGGTAAAAATAAACTCTTAATTTACCAGAAGTATTTCCAAAATATACATTTTATAGTGTTTAAAATGCCTCAAAAATACGTCAAAAAGAAGCCCATCGTTGAATATGACGAAAAAGCCATTCATAATGTTGTGAACGCCATTCTAAGTAAAAGAATGACGTATCGGCAGTGCGTAGTGTACTATCACATTCCAAAAGCCGTGATATTCAACAGATTAAAGACACCGTTAGAGGCCATGGGATCTGGGCAAACGTCTGCCATCACTCTTAAAACAGAACTGGAAACCGTCAACAGCATTGTTATTCGCTCTATTTGGGCTTCATGAGGCACCCTGACCTTCGCTAAAAAAGCCGAACACTTCCAAAAGCTGCGAAAAGACGCGAGGAATCTGGCAGTGGTCTACGATTTTTACGAGAAACTGGAAAAAGTAATTAAGGACAAATCACTGAATAATAAGCCACAGTTCGTATTCAATGCCGATGAGAGTGGATTTCATCATGACCTCAGCCGTATCCGTACATTGGTGGTGAAAGGCAAAGCATTGAGCAGGGATCCAGGGGGATCGGGGCGTGAGTCTACTACTGTTTTAGCATGCGTTTCTGCCGATGGTTCTGCCCTTCCACCGCTTATAATTTTCAGGGGCGCTGCTGTACAGGCTAGATGGACATGTGAAAGTGGATTTCCTGGAACCCTGTACGCATTGTCAGCAAACGGATGGAGTCCGCTTGTGAAGAAGACGTCGTGTATGAAGATGACAGTTCTTGGGATGACGATTTCGAATTCGATGGAGACCTTGAGCAGTTGAGTTCTCCATATCCATCGAAATTGAAAGAAGGCCCATTTGTTCTCATCCAGATAAGGGGTGGTAAAAAACTTACAGTTTTCTTTAAATTAGCCTGCGTCATAGAGTTCTACGAGCAAAATAACGAAGCTGAGGTTATGCTTAGAAACGTTCGTATTGATACCTGAGAAAACGACGATTTGGATAGGAGATCAGTTGTATTCTGCCCGATCCGAGGTAGGTAAATACCTAAAGGATTGATAAAAAAATGTTTTTTTTTGGAACATTTTGCATGTGTAGACAATATTACCTAGGTTAATGGGGTAAATGTAAATATTGTAAAAACAGGGTTGCATGCAGCAAACAATCAATTGCTTACTTACTGTTCACTTTTACCCCGAACGGGAGTTCTTAGTGTCAATAGGAAATGAACGGAATGTTTACATTTACACCAGGATTTTGAAAAAATCCGGGGGAATTGTAAACAGTGCTGGGGTAAATGTAAGCGCACACTTTTGGGCTTCATGAGTTTTAAAGCAGGAATCGCTGACTGGCAGTGCTACTTCTAATGTTTTTATAGCCAAATTCGTTTTAATAAGTTTCAAATGTAAATTTAAAAAAATATTTTCTTAATTTTTTTGGAAACCCTAGTGCAAAATAACGTTTACATTTTCTCCAACTGAACCTACGTACGTTTTATATCTGAGATATTCAATCTTAAGTTCCTTTTATCACAAAAATAATGTCTAATTTAAATTTAAAAATCGACCAAGTCTGTTTTTTCTAAGCCTGATTTATCCTATAATTGATATTTATGAATTTAAAAATGCGAATATGGCTGGTTTTTTTTTAAATTTATCTTATTTCTAAGCCTCCTTTACATTAAAAATAATATTCATGAATAATAAAATGTGAGTAAGCTAATTTTTTTTTTAAATATTATTTATGAATTTTAATAGGTGTGCGAATAAGCTTGAATTCTTTAAATTAATTTAATTTTCTTTTGATAAACATGAAACCTTTTTTATTTTAAATTGCATTTAAAAAAAAATTAATCAAATATCCACTAAAAAAAAGAAGGAAATAGTAAATAGTAAAACAAAAATAGGCAGTCTTATCTAATATATAATATGAACCGATTCTTAGATTATAAATTTTACCTGACAGAATATTGAATTAGTCAAAAACGCAGGGCTCTATAAGCAAAAATTTATTTCTTGCAGTCATACAAAGTTCTATTAGCTACTTCGAACTATATTGTCCTACATCTATGGCCTCATCGTGGATCAACAAAATTCTATACGTTTTTTGAGACCTAAATTTTACGAAAACTAATATAGTGATTTGGGTATTTTGTTTAGGATTGAATTAAGATAACCGAAAACCCGTTTCTGAATTAATTAAATACGGACTAAATAAAACGATAAGCAACACTCAACTTTCCTAAATGTAGTATTCGTGCAAACGGGCAAACTGGGCCTACAAACTTTGAAATGCCGCGACACCGTTTGTGATCTTCAATTTTCTGACGCAAAGCTTTTCAAATATCATGTGGGTACAACACTTACTCCTTGGGCCATACCAGACCCCAATTTACTGATGAAGACGGGCTTTCAAGAAGTGCACACAGTCGCCCAAAGAATAATATCGACAATGTTACCTACTGTAGAAGTGAATGATCAGCCTATACAAAGCGTCAAAGCCCTCTAAAATCGCTTGCCGAAAAAGATACGTATTACAATGCAGTATTGACAAGCTAAGGTAAATATTATTAGATTTAAGGAGCAAGTTGGCATTAATGATCAAGAGCAAAGACTGTGAGATTAGTTTTAGAAAAATTTAACAATTGTCAAAAAAACTAAGCCAGACAGTTGCAAACTGCTCAAAAAAAATGGAGATAGGTAAATCCAGGTTGGTAGGTATAGCTGCGATCCAAAACAGTGGCTCTTTTTATCTATTTTATTGCGCCTGCTTGCTACTGCTACATTTTTATGAGCCGCATTATGAATCTTTCTTCTATATTCACTTCGGAGACTTTTATTTCCAAATGGCAACATCAGTTTAAGAGTCTTTAGTTAAAATTATGTCTGTACAGTATGCATATCTGTAAATACTGTTCTATTTCTGCCGACGAAATGTCCATTAAAGCCATCTTAGATTATAACCGGAGAAGCGATAGGTACGGTGTTAGGATTGGAAGACTTTGGTGATGGGAGGCTCCGAACAGGTTTTAAGCTACAATCGTCCTATGTATAATGGCCCAAGGAATTGCGAGTAATTGGATATATTGCCTATAACTTCGTGCATGATGGATGCCGTCACATGAAGTTAAAAAGTTGGTCTCCAGCGCGATTCGCACTCTGTATTTTAGCGGAATAGCCCCTGTTCACTTCGTTTTTGATGAAAAATTCAATTTCAAGGGGTTGTTCGGATTTTTAGATGTAATCCCCACAAACCTTGCTTTTATGTTCGCATGTTGCGGTCAAAAATCGGGCAACAAAGAAGCTGTGTCTGTCCTTTTGGTCCCCTCCTTCCTATTCACTTTCTTTCCCACTTGTGGTCCCTCTTTTTTTTCCATACAGGTTTCCTGGAGCAGGACGGACGGTCAGGACGCTCCCAACTTGCGATTCACAATCCCAATTATGGAACCGATGACCGGACAAACCACCATGTACAGAGCTTAAATCAACAAAACAGTGCTGAGATAAATATGACGGGAACAAACCCTTGTATCATCGCTTGACCTCCAGGCGTGCATCCACCTAGAGGAAACAACATCATGAGGGAAGATACCGATGCCGTTCCTACCTTGTTCAGTTCCGTAGTAGTACATCTTGTAAGCTTTTGTCTTTATATCGGAGAAACGAGCCCGATTTCCGGTGTTCCGCCATTTCGTCTCTTGGACACATTACGTAAGTTGTCCACTGGCCTTCTTACCATCATCTCTTCAAGTTCGTGGCTACGACCAGTCATGCTTCCAACATTCCAACTCGCAACCCTGAGCTTGCACTTAGGTAGTTGCTAGCCCCGGAAACCGACTAGCTCTGACCCGAGCATTACTGCTTGTCCCAGGATCAATACCATGTAAGCCATAAGCAGTTCCATTCGTAGAGTACTTTTCCATAACGCCCTTGTCTAAACGACTTGTTTTGTTCGACACGTGCATAGTCCGTTTCCACACGTCCTTTTCCGACATTTTTGGTGCCCCTATCATAGCAACCGACGGACTTATATAACGCACACTTGTGGGAAAGTTTAAGATGTTGAATATGTCGCAAGGCTCACTAAGGCGTTACGGTGGCCTTGGCTCAAAATGATTAAGGCTTATAATGGAAAAAAATATGTATGTGCAAAATCGAATGAAAATTGCGGTACTGATAATTGTGCTTAACCTCTATGAGTACTTAACAGAAGATTTCGAGAACAGTGATCTGATTGTTAAGGAACTCGTTATTTAATCTGTATCAATAGTCAATGCTTTTAAATATTTATTGAACGTGGAATTGATTTTCGAGTACAATTTTGTTTTCTTTTAGATTTATGCCTTTGATTCCGCTTCACCCGTAGTTGCCTGCGATTGCGCATCGCTTCCCTTAGGTTCTTCTGTTGAGCCAATGACACAGCAAGGGCATTTCTCTTTGAGAGCCACACGGTATTTTGGATGACTGAAATGTTAAAACAATATAAAATTGTTAAAAGAAACAATTAACAATTATTGTGTGCTTCTTGTAACAATAAAAAATTTAAAAAAAAGCACACAGGAAAAGTAATATTCTTACCTGATTCCGTACACTATAGGATTATAACATGCGGCTGTCTTGGCAAACGTGGCTCCCCAAATGGTGTTCAGTGGAGTGAGGCCCTCGAATTTGAAAAGACCCATACAATTGATTACCAAATACGGTGTCCATGCCATGAACCAAAGGGAGATTGTTACTAAGGCTACTTTGGCTAGTTTTCCTTCTGCGCTCTTGTCTGCATCCTCAGAAGAACGCAATGATTTGACGTTCATTTTCTTAGCCTGTTCTCGCATTGCTTTTTCATGAGCTGATACAGCCTATAAATGAGTAAGGCGAGAAGTTTTGAGACTATTGCTGGCATCTTTAGAAAGTTTTGGTTACATACCGCAATAATGAACCAATAGGAATAACATATCAAAAAGAGTGGAGTGTAGTAAACAAATATTGAGTAAAATATCAAGTAAGTGCGAGGGTTCCAGTCTCGTTCCAGATATTCGATGCCACATGAGGTAAGGTTGCCTTCAGGAACATATCTGCAAATTTTTTGTCGAGAATATTAGATTTAAACTTTATCAGAGCCTGTTTCTTCAACTGAATTGATATTTTAAGGTCAAGTAAAACTAAAATTTGCAACAGATTTCGGTGTTTTCTGACAAATCCATCTAGTTAATAATTACCTGCTCCATCCAACCATTGGCGCAATAGTCCAAAATGTGGCAAATACCCATATTGCAAGAATTTTCATAATAGCAAGTTTTATTGTCATTGGACGCCCAGCAACACCTTTCACAATCACTTGGTATCGGTCGAGAGCGATCATGCACATGGACCAAATTGAACCACAACCAAACATTGAACCGCACAACGCATATACGTCGCACATCAAGGGACCAAGTATCCATGTTTCGAAAAATAGATTAATTACCATCATCGGGCAATTTGTAGCCATCATTCCGAAATCTGAGAATGCGAGATTTAAAACTAGTAAATTGGCAGGTGTTCTCAACGACTTCGTTGTCGAGAATATGTAGAGAACTACACCGTTCCCACACCAAGAAATTATCGCCATAACGGTTAGGAATACTCCCAGAAGCTTATTCCACATTGGTTCCATTGGTGGAAATTGATTCCAGTATGGATGGACGAGGTGTGCCATGTCGGGGGTGACCTTGATATAGAAAACACTTTATTATCCTTACAAAAACTGTTTTTAGTCGCAACTCACTTTATCAGTAACAGAGCCATTTGCGGAAAAGGCGGAAAACTGCGGTCCAAATGTCAACAGGTGTACGCTAATATAAAGAAACAAAAAAAAAACAGTATTAAAACAAAAACACAATATTTAAATATACGAAAGCATACTTCTCCATTTTACGAATTTTTTCTTAATTTCTTTCAATGGACTGTGTGCATTTTATTTACAGAGGCTGTTCTAGAATATTTGTTGCGCTCTGTAGACTGTAAAGCGCACTTCGCTTAAAAGTAAATCATAGTTTGTTTTGACACGAACTTTTATAGTTTTCTATAACTTAATTATGTTTACCTACAGCTCATTCATTTGCAACAAAGATTTCATAACAAATAATGATTTATTTTTCTCTTATGCTTTTTAAAATCGTTGGTTATAGAATTCAATGCTAAACATTTTCATGGCTTCAAGCAAATATGTTTTGTGTAACTGTTTGGTTAAGTACCTTTTCAATATCAGCCCAAGAACTTTCTTTTTTTGATTGTAGCCTGAGTCTATTCATTGTAGAACGTATATTAAGCTATGACGTGTTTAGAAATAATATAAATCTGTCGTTTTGTTGTAAATGTCTATAAATTGCTCTATAAATTATTTTTTAGTTTTTTTATAATTTTTTAGGGTTTATTTGCAACAACAATACTTTAATTGCAAATGTTAAATAAACGTAATCACTTAAGCATAAATTATAAGTTATTTTCTTTTCCAAGACTTAAGAGTGTACATGAAGATTGTAGATATAAATAAGCTCAAAAACTTGGTAGGTATTAAACTCTTAAGGAATTCAATAATATTTAACAGATAAAATGTTCAGTAGTAGCATTGACCAACTGTTGAAACTTGGTTGAAGTCAAGCTAAGTAGATTTTCACGCTCATTCCCAAATAAGTAAAATAAAATTTTGATACAAATCAGAGATCGTTGGAAGATGCTCCAACCACAGCCCTTAGAATTTACAATATTTTATTAGAAAAGTGCCATGTATCTACATCATACAAGTCCCATTATTAATGAGCTGTAGTTTCTTTGAGTATCGACTGCAATCACAACAATTTCTGTTGGAAATCTTTTCTCAATATTCAGTAAATCTATACTAATGTTTAATATTAATATAGTATAATATAAATACTTTCAAATGCTATAGTTTTGCATGTTTTTTCTTTTACTTTCTGTTTCTTTAAATACACAAACGACCTTGCACATAAGACAAGTTCTGCTTTGAGGGTGGTTTTTGTATTGTCTACTGTCGGCTGCTCAAGGTTTATTTTTTATTTTAATAATTATAGTCTACCTTGCTTTATCTAGATTCTTCAATAATGTCGAAAGGGCGGGCAAAATTAGACGACTTGCAATCCAACATAGCAGTAGTAGCAGTAGGATTGTAAAGCACGAAGTTACCAATTTTTTAATTTTTGTACAGTATTGTTAATACATGTTTAGCATGAAACAGTGGCAAACTTCATCTGTAAATGTCTTAATTATGATCCCTTACTACTTCTTCTGATACGTGTGCAAATGCGTCCAAAAGTGCCTTTAGTATTTTCAAATCAAGAGAAGTAACTCATCTTCTCGTTATTTGAAAATATTAAAGGATTGTGAAAAAACCTGTGTTTAATGGCTAAGAAGTGTCATTAAGGTGGACTGGGAAAGCGGGAAAGCACCTAGCGATTGGCAAACAGCAGTTATAGTGCCCATTTTCAAAAAAAAGGGTCAAGAGAGATTGCCATATACTAAAGGGGTATAATAACTCTCTTAAGCCATCCGGAAAAGTATTCGTGAAGGTGTTGGAAGCGCGTTCCAGAGCTGTAATCGAGTCTTTGTTGCGGGAAGAGCAATGCGGCTTTAGCCTGGCGAGGCACAACCGACCAGCTTTTTACTCTGAAGGTTTTTCTTGAGAAGGCCTGGGAATATGGCAAACCAGTCTATTGGTATTTTGTAGATTTGGAAAAAGCCTATGATCGGGTTCTTCGGGATAAACTTTGGAGAGATTTGCAGGACTATGGACTGAGTGGGCCTCTTCTGAGAGCCATTTAGTCTTTGTATGGGAACTGCAGAAGCTTCGGTCGGATAAATGGCGTAAAATCCTATCCTTCTGATGTTTGCGTAGGACTTCACCAGGGCTGTGTCCTTTCGCCTCTCAATTTCATAGCATATATGGACTGGGCGGTGAAACGCTGTCTTGGTGAGTAATTTTTCGGATGGCGGACGTCAGGATAACCCATCTAATTTTTGCAGACGATTTAGCTATCCTGGCATCGGCCGAGGAGAAACTTCAGCGAGCACTGGATGGGTTTGCGGCCATCTGTGGTGAGACTGGGATAAAGGTAAACGTCAGCAAATCTGAAGTGATGGTGAACTCTTGTTCACCACTTCACAGATCTGATGAAGCGAACTCTTGTACAGTGTACCTTGCACATAAATGGAGTCCCATTGAAACATGGAAAAGAAATTTAAGTAAAGAACGAGGAGTTTTCACGAAAGATGGAAGGAGTGATACTGAGTTATACTAAAAGATTGTCCAAGCTGGAGCAATAGTATAGGAACTGTGCCGGCAGTCACCAAAAAGGGCCCATCGCGAACTCGGGAACCAGTTGAATTCCACAATTCAAAAGGCAAAACAACCTAAACATTCTCCCTAATGAAACATCCAATTTCCCTGTAATAGCCCAGAAGGTCTCTTAGGATTGGCCGTCTATTTCCACTAAACTTTCAAAGAAATATTCCCCTAGAAATTTTCTACGTTTATTTGTTTATATCGCGGGCGGAAAGAATTTGGGGATAGAAAAGAAAGAAGAGGAAAATAATTCTCGATCCAACACAAACGCTGATGAGCCAAACGTGAGCAACCCCAGAAGGGCTGAAAAACAATTTGCTGCAAAGTGCCGAGAAACTGGGTATACGTGAAAATTTCCGGTTCTATTTTTCAAAAGGGGCGTGTTATGTCTGCTCCTTGTTATAAAATAAAAATATCGGAAACTATTACCATAGATATTTTCAAGGTAGGCTTATATGCAAGCAAACATTTATTTTCGTTGGTTCAAATTTTTGTTTTTTGCTACAACGACTCCTAAAAGGGGACATGGTCAAAAACTTTGTGTTATTTTAATCAGACTCCAGTTTACTTTGTGTTAATTTTTGTTTCTTATTCTTTATTAAGAAAGTTTTTCATTTCTCTGCCTTTAAATTTTGCGGCCTAAAATTTTGCATGAGCAAAATGTAGAAATAAATGTTTGCTACATAATACCTATGTTAAGTAAAATTTTTTTGTTTTAGAACAAAAATATTGAATAAACACAAAATTACCTTCAAATTGATGCCACGCCTGCTAGGGCAGATTAACCGACTTTATTTTTGTTTTTTAAATCTAACAATCACCAAGAGATGCCAAATGTCCAATTGCAGGTTTCTACGACGTATTGAAAGCACAAAAGTTAAAGGAGAAAATGAGAAAAATGCACCATCGTTGAAAGTATATCAATTTTTTGTATGTTTATTTTGCTGTAAATAGTTTAGCTTTAGACTGTTTAGGGAATGTTCAAAAGTTTAAAAAGACAAAAGCAAAATTGATTCGAACAATGAAACAAAATGCTTATTTTAGGTGCACTTTTGTACACTTTTTAAATTTTCTTGTTGCTGGCATCTAATTCTTAAAGATAGAACTGTTGTCTTTCTATGGATATGCCTTCCTTCTTCATCCTTTTTGAAATTTGAAAGCACGCAGTCTGTTGCTTTTTGCACGTAGTCACCTTCGTTCGAGCCTTGGCTTTCAACTAACTCCTCGTTACAAAGATTCGGTACAACAATTGAAGTAATTGGTAGTTTTGGAAACTGACGCCTTCCGAATGTTCACATGCAACCCATTCCTCTTCCCCTGAATCAAAAACCATGGAACGTTTCACCTCTTTGTCCTTTTTCGATGGTTCTGATTTGAGTAATTGTTGCAGAGCAAACACTTCACTACGAAGGTATTCGACCGAGTTTTTTAATTCTTGGATGAATGATTCGACGCTGGCCCTCTTTCGATTAACAATATTTGAAACTCCTGCCAAATAGTATTTTAAAACTGCAAAAAATTCATATTATTAAATAAACTTTTTTCTCGAAATCATTTAGGTAGGTCATCATCATCATAAAAAAAACTTACCATTCGATTCTTTTGAATTAGATTGTACTCCTCTGCGTTTGGTGGATCGACAGCATTTGTTTCGACGATGACTTACCTATTACCCCCAGATTAATTCGATTCTTGAATTGGAATGTAAACTTCATTCCCAACAACTTCGAAAGTATTTCCACTATTTAATGATTTGTTTGCTTCTAAGGATTGCGACTGAATTGACGCTTTTGAACTGCTCGGCTGTGATGTGAGGCTCACAAACTATTGTACCTACCTGTTGAAAATCGTTCATTGGAATAATATCCTAGTGCTTACTCTGAGCCGACATTATGGTTTCTAGGCATTGAAAGGTTTTTCCTGTGGTTGAATAAATTGTTGACGAGTGCGAATCTGAGGCTGCTTCATAAAAATAAGAAAAACGTCTTTAAAACGCAACATTCTACCCGGCTCTCATTCGTTTCAGTCTGTGAAATTAGTCGGAAAGTCTAATCGGTATTTTTTTCAGTTTTCTTAGATATCGGCAAAGAAACAAAATTATCTTTAAACCAAATCTGTAGTACCTACAGCTTCCACGAATTGTGAACCATCTTTTTCTCCACAACGCACATAAACTTTCTGTAAATAATCGTTGCCTTAAACGTGTTTATAGCGAACACTTCATACTTCGAGCTTAACTAGACAACCATGACAATAGGTTAAAGCTTAGTAGCGCGTATTGCATAAAAACTCAATTGTGAATCCGCTTTCCTGTAGGATTTGGAAGTTGTGGTAGCACCTGACACAAAGGAAGAATAAAATACTACGCTGTCTAAGCACATTTAAAAGAAATAATAAAAACAAAGCACCAGCTGATACGGTAAGCTATGCTTGTATGCAAGCAAAGTCAAGTCAGCATCAAGAACCAGCGGTGCACCAACAACTAGCGTCATCCCAACAGCAATTACCAGCAACGCACCGGTACAATCTCCGCAAGAGAGACCGTACGTAGACCAGTATGTCAGTATGTACATACAGAACTAATCAAATCAGTTTTCCCGTGACCACGAAAGCTGCAACCCATTCGAAACGTCGGGTAATCGTCCATAATTAATATCGCGGTGAATTCCGAATAGTTCTTGTTTTTATAATGATTTTAAATCGCGAAAACAATTTAAAAGTTAAAATTCATAAAACTTTAAAAATTAAAACATTGACATACAATTTATTTTAATAACTTCACTGTCCCCATAGAAATTGATTGATTCTATTGAAACGACTCTGCGTTCATAATTTTTTATCAAAAATAAAGTTAATATCTTCACGTTCCATGGATCATATTTGGTTCATAAAGTTTTTATGTTCCATGTTTCAGTGTCCTTGACTTAAATATTATTCAAAATTTGAGCAATATTAAAACTGTTCTACGTTCTTATACAAACTAAATTAAAACTAGCTCTACGTCCAGCCATTTTTTTTTTTTGTATAAAGTATTGCGATTGACTCGAAATTAAAGTAAAATAGTTTTATTGAACACTATTGGAAGCTAGACCCAATTTACAATCATCCGCTTTTGCATCGGATAGGAATGTCGTACAATAGGTTTTCACTCATATTGCGGTGCTGGCTTTTTACATCTTCACTGCAGCAAGAAAGAACACAAAAAAAGTACCAAATTGATCCTCTTATAACAAAAATTGCTGACCAACTTTCGATCCCTGAACACCTGGCGAAATAGGGGGAATACGGCATGAAACGGACGCTTAACTTTGAAGTATTATTACATACTGATGTAGATATAAACTTAGGAACTCGTTAGCTCTTCTAATACCATGTCTCCACCGAGCACTAATCGTCGAATCATATAAATCTTCCTTAAATCCCCTACAAATCACGCGATTTACCATACAAATTAAAATCCTCTCGGCAAGCGATTAAAAATAAATCCTCTCATAAATCCCATTCACCCTATTCACAAACCTTTGTGACAGTTTGAGAATCAAAAAAGGAAACTGATACTGTGCCTGTACGAAAAATCTGTCACAAGTACGTTTTCTATTGTGACTTTTGACTGAGGAAATTGTATTTGCTCCTTGGAAATGACATCGCCACTCTCTTTTGAGAGCCAAAATAACAGAAACAGAGTTTTCGTGTCAAATAAATCCTATATTTGTCCGATGGAGCCACTTTGGGATTTATTTTAATCGTCTCCCGCTAATCTTCTTTTAATTATTGGTGGAGACATAGTATAAAGCAACTTGGGGATAATATTGTAAAATTTTATGATTTTTGTCAACACACTTATGGCCGTTTCACAACACTGGTAGCATTAAATAGGACAATGGGGCTACACTTGGCGCCACATGAATGCTCAATGATTCACAAAATCTTTGATTTTACAGAACAACTTTTATTTAAGTACTTCAAACATTTTGTTACAACATAAACTGAAATCATAAAATAAACAATAAAAAACAATATAAATTAATTAAACTCTCAACTTCTTAGTCTTCGTTTTATGTAATTTGTGAAAAATAAAAGGCTTACCGTTACCTATGGTAGTATTAATTGCAATTATTACAAAAATAATTATTAATACCCTTCAATCCATATGTTTCGTGTGCCCATTTTTTACAAATAGCACACATTAGCCAGTCAACATTGCTGCATAGATAAGACCCTTACAAACAGAGCAAAAGTCTGGGATGATTCTCGCCTTGCGTTTGCCCTGAGCATTAGATGTGGATGGAAGATTATGTGTAGACAGAGCCATTAGAATCATCTGAGTCTCGTAGGGAAAAATCGGAGTCCGATGATCCTGAAGACGACTGCATGAACTTTTTAATATTTTAAGCTGCTTTCATCTTTATAATCTTTTTATTTATTCGAATAAATGAATAAAAACATTCGAAGCTGCAAATTGGTTAGCAAGCTGCTTCATCTGGGTTGTAGTTAGTCCATAGCACATCTTCGAAGATCGTTTTAAATAATTTGCTAGCTGTTCCTTCTAAACCTCCTTTTATAAACCTCCAATAAATAAAAACATTCAAAGCTGCAAATTGGTTAGCAAGCTACTTCATCTGGGTTGTAGTTAGTCCATAGCACATCTTCGAAGATCGTTTTAAATAATTTGTTAGCTGTTCCTCTTGCTCCTTAGTAAAAATTCTTTGATTTTCAATATCGGGAACATGGGTAGGCGTAGTAGAAGACACTTAAGCTTTATTAACAATATCCGCCAAATACGATTTCGATATTTTATATGCCAAAGCAACTGAGCGAACTGACTGTCCTTTTTTAAGCACTTCTCCCACAGCAGCGTTTTCTGGACGAAACCTCTTCCTTGGGGGCATCTGATGGTGATTAATAAATAAAACTAGTTTTGAGAAACTACTTTCAGGGCGGAAGTAATAAATCAGGAGCTATGAATCGGACGACCGCTGACGCATTTTAGCCAACTTCTAACTAACTAAGAATTGATAAGATTATAACTCACCGCTTCGTATGTTTTTGAGAATATGCCACAACAAATACAGACACCACAATTTTTGCTTAAGTTACCATTGAATTTTAAATCACCTTGCAAATGTACGATATTTTTTAAAAATCCAAGCGCTTCAACAACGCGTAAATAACTGAACAATGTAAGAGCGGCCGGAATCTGTCATTGTTGTGGTTTTTTTTGTGGTTATCAGTGGTGCCAACAACAACAAAAAAAATTTCAGAAATTTTCAAGATATCATAGTGTCCGTTCATTACGCGTCCGTTTCATTGCGTATTCCCCCTACTTGTGGTAGATGAATCGGTGGTCAAATTTCGTGGTCGACTGCAAATTAAAACTTATAACCCTTTCAAATCCAGCAACTACGGAGTGAGAGTCTATAAAATGTGCACTGTTGATAAATTAAACATGGTCCTAGGAATTATATTCGGGAGGAACTGCAGCAATGAAAGTGCTTACCTTTGGCAGCGTTCTTGAAAAATCGCAACACAGACTTATGTGGCACAATAAGAAAAAAACGTTGCTCGACAAAAGGACGGATGCATTACGGTTCTGAAATGGCGTGACAAACGTTATGTGCTTATGCTATCCACTTGCCATGGTATTGAACTATCAGCAGTAAGCCAATGCAATGGTAACAAAATGAAGCCTAATGCCGTTATCGATTACAACAAAGCTAAAAAAAGCATACAAAAATATAGCAGATCAATTAGCTGCATTTCATTTGTCAGTAAGGAAAAGCCTCACTTGGTATAAGAAAATTGCAGTTGGCCTTTTGTTCTGAGTTACAGTTTTGAATGCACATTTATAACCAATTAACGCCAAGAACGTCCGATATGCATGCTTCAAGCTCAAGAAATGCTGGTGAGAGTGACGCTTAGTTCTTGTGCATCAAAATCAAACATATCGAGAATTCCTTTTACATTATTACGAGCAAGCCAACATTTTCTGACAGAACTACCACTTTCCAATGGTAAAAATGGGCGAAAGCGCTGAAGCGGTGAAGTAGCTGCCTCAAGCACGTGAACGAAAAATGCGAAAAGTTAGGCCGTCAAATAGCTACTCTTAGAGCTAAACAGGTGCACACAGAATGCAAACAATGCTGTAAGGCATTCTGTTTAACATTTTTTAACACTGCACATAAACGGACAGATGTCTAGAAAAACTTAAATTATTTTTTTTTGTTTGTTTTGTACTATATTATTTTATTTTTTCTTATAGTCTAAGAGCCCACAGCGTATTTCGGGCGTGGTTTTATAACCAAAAAAATTGCATATCATTGGAAAAGTCTGGCAACTTTTTCTCTCAGCCGTGGCAAGTAGTGTTAACTTGAATGGTTCCTTTGTTATCGGGGGTGTTACCACCTTAAAGTTGACTAAAAATAAAGAACGTATTATCCTGATTGCAAATATATAGGTTTTAGACCTTTTTAGTCCAGCCTTCTCTCTGTTATGTACCACAAAATACGCTGTGGGCTCTCGGTCTTTTACTTTCTCGTTGTTTAGTTTGTTCATAAAAATATAAAAATTCATGTTTTTCGACCAGTTTGTTTAAAATTTAACACCAAATTTAACACCAAATTGTTTGGAAATATTACTGTTTTATTTTATTTAAAATTAAAACTGATTTTTGTTATAAATGAGCAATTTTAAATAAGATGTTCATACTGAAAGACAGAAAAAAGGCAATGCAAAAACACGTCAAGTTTTTTGTTTAATTATGTTTATGATTACCATACACAAATAAAATGGCTTTGAGTAAACATTCAAAAGGGTCTTTACTCATTAAACGGTTCCTTTATTTCTCTCCGCCACTGGTATGGTTCAATCAAATTACCGAAGTCGTTGGTATGAACATATAATGTCTGAAGTTGAATTCCCTTTTGACAACCCTCCATTGTGACTTAATTCTTTGTATGCGTCCCGTCTTTCGCCATAAAAGGATTGTCTGGATTGCTATGGTCGACCTTCTTGTGGATAAATCCGTTATCTTTTAGGCCGTCATCTGCTTTCCAATTATTCGTGTGTATAGTCGTTTCCAGTTTAAAACAGCGTTATCACAAGCAACGTAAAACAGGAACAGAAACAGAGTCCCATACATTAGCAACTGAAACCTAAATTCGCTGAATGCTTTTTGCGTTGCTAATGTATGAAATTCTGTTTCTGTTCCTTGCAACAACGCGGCTTAATGTGTTTTCTTATTAAGGGAATAAGAATCTGCAAACATAATAAATCATAATTAATTTTTTTGATTGCTTTTTTATGGTTATATGTACATATCACCTCAGCAGACGTGCAAACCGCACATTGTCCGAGCGGACTTCTAGTCGTTAATCCTCTGATCCATCTTCTATCATGCCCCAGCACCCAATAGTCATCTACACTTCTTGCTTTGTGTTTTTTTTGGGAATCGAATATAGTTTCGTCGATTTTGACATTAGTGCAAGGTCAAAGGTGTATATAACATTTGTCTCACAACAATAGTTAAACCAGTCCACAATCGTTCGGTGTGGCAGACACTCAGTGGCAGAGGTGTAATCCTGTTGCACTACAAAATCTTAGGTGCGTATACGAAGCAGTACATGACATGGATGAGACAAAAGACTCGGGTGGGAACGGCAGTTTCACGTTTTGCACTGCTTCTTGCAACAGACCCCCTTTGTTCCGAACAAACACTGATATGCCGCACTTATGATAACTACACCATTTTGAGTAAAGTAGCAAACCCCGAACTTTGGCAAATTCGTCACCTACCTAGAGGAAAAGACGCATACGTGACCACACGGCCTTGGACTCCGTCGACGTCAGCCTTTTCTTTGGAGGGTTCGCTGTTGCTGCAATTGCAGCAGTCTCCTCATCCACCAAACTTCTTATTCGTCTTAATGTAAAGGCAAAAGCTTCCTCCTCGGAATTGAAAATTTGACAACATTCTTAGAATCGCGTAAATTTCTTAATAGCACTTGCCTTATCGCACGACGGTCTGACAGGCCCCCAGAGTATCATTTGAGCCAGCCATTATTATAATGTTTGTTATTGTAAATTTATGTAATTTTGCACTTTTCAATATAAATTGTTTTACTAAGAGCAGAAAAGAAACTAACAAATATTGTGCTTCTTAAAAACATCTGAAGATTATAAAACAAAAACTTAAACTTCTAAAAACAAAATTTTAACAATTCACTTTAAAAAAGTAAAAAAAAACGTAAAACATGAAAAATAAAAAATACAATTCTATTAAAAAAAAAAATAAAAAAGCAGAAAAAATAAAATAAGAATAAGAATTAGTTTCATCCAAAAGCTAAACAAAGCCTTCTTTTTTTAGGTTTTTAGTTTCTCTGCGGCAACTTAAGCATCGTATTCAGCGATTTTCCGATTTAATTTGTTTGCTCATAAATTTGGTGCAAAAAAAGCACATTGATCCTGTACAAACCGCATTCTCACCAATCCCCGAAGATTTATCAGAGAACAAGTCTTTTATGTGAGCTAGGAGGAAAATTTTTGTCTGGACTCTTTTCATCGTAAATTTCAAAGAGCATTGTTTTGTCAAGAGAATTTCCATTTGAAGCCAAACCATTGGAAGTCACTGTAAGGGAAACATATTTTTATATCCCATCCCACAGGATAGGATATAAAGTTCGATTCAAAATTTGCTACATAGAGAACATATCACCGTAGACCCCCAAGACCTTAAGGCTATATGATCGATACCGAATCGTAAGTCGAATGAGTCATGTCTGACTGCCCGTCCGTAGGTCGGTAGTTTTTAGGCCTTAAATTTTGAGGTAGAAACTTGATATCAGTATAAATGTCAAATGTTTTGAAATTCGCCAATTGATACGCCTACTTTACTTATTAGCATGATAAATCAAAGTCAGTTTTCGTAGGAAGCGGAAATTTGGTATGCGATATCCTCGCGTAAGTGCATTGTATTGTAATTGGCATTTAAAAAAAAGTGAAAATCGCCCTTACCATGTGGGCGTGGTTATGTTTCGTTTGTATTTTAATAAAAGGTGTATGTGTATATGTACGTATTCAATTTTTTGCTTTTAATCCAAAAATGTTCCACTTTCAAATGAGCAGATATACATATACGTGATAGAGAATTTGGTAATTCGGTTTCTATGCCCTTCTCGGCGCACTCCCTTCGCTATTCAAAACTATTCTGAACTCCAGGAGAACAGATTCCCTTATTTATACTCATTCTGAATTTCATTTTCATACAAATATTTTTCAATGATCTTTCGATCAAATAGTAATCATAACAAGTTTTTTAGCATAAAGTGTTTTTCAACTATAACACGGCCATTCTGCAATTTTCATCGCTCTCCATGAATAATCCTTAGCTTAAAATTCTAACTCTTAAAAAAGGTATTAAAATTGGACCACAATAATAATAAACTCAGAAGTTAGTCTTTAAGAACAAACTTGTTTTATATTATTATTAACAACAAACCTGAGTAACTCAGAGGCAACCAGCTTGTCTACTAGCATTAAAAAAAACATTCAATTATTTTAGCTCAGGGCTTTAGCTCGCAAGCGTAAACTTGTCTTTTACCATCAACAACAATCAGTTGTTCTGAGCTTAGTACCGGCTCAATAAAATTGTTTCACTCCAACACGGCCTTCCTGACCATTCATTGCTCTCGATGAATTAAAACATCGATTATGTATTTTTATTATATTCTTTTCATTAGATATTAATTTTATTATTTTTTTTTTTTATGTGGGTTACATTGTGAGTTTATTTATAAAAACAATGTGGAAGGTCGTAGTTTTAAATTTCAAAAGTATTTATCTTCTTTTTCAGCCAGGTTTCTCTCGTCATATCTAGAAACATCCTGAACATCAGAACACAATGTTGTTACATTTCAACAATCGTTTTAATAGACTTTGTACTTGTCTTCCCTTCCCGATTAACCCCAGGACGATGTGGCTTAAAAGTAGCATTAACTTGTCCCCACTCCTAGGAGTAATCCAATGGGAAAAGGTCCAGAGGTGACAATAATCTTTACCAACAGCTCAGAGACTTGCACTTATTACCGCTTGTTTACATCTCAAATCAACCCAACAGAAAATTGCAATTCAGAAGCAATATTTAGCTTGATCGCATAAACTGAGGGAATGAAATGATGCAACTCAAAGACGAAAATCTAACGCAAACTTGTCTGCAAAACTTAGATACACAAACATCATAAATCAGAGGCGATCTTAAGCTTGTTTATGAAACTCATTTCTTGTTTTACTAGATTCTAACCTTCGGTAGCGCCTTCATCAACATAATTTTTTTCATCGATTAGACGAAGCGTCTCTCTGGCTGCTGTCATCACGATTCTTCCTCCTTTCTGCTTTAGTTTATATCTATCATTCGGAAGCATTCCTATAACTTCGTACGGTCCCTGAAAATGTACCTCCAGTTTGAATTTGCGACGGGCTCTTGTAAACCACCTTTGAACCAATTTCTAATCGAGTAGGAGTACATTTGCCTTTATCAAACCTTGCTTTCATCCTGAAGGCATTTTCTTTGATACGTTCATCTGCCAAAGCGCGAATTTTTTTAACATCTTCATATTGCGGTTCGATTTTAAGTTGCTTCAGTAAAGCACTAATTTCTGGGGTTCTTCCCTCAACTCCCTCAACGGTGACAATCCAGTCGTTTTATTTTTGGTGGTGTTCAATGCTAACTGAATACGACCAACAAAGCTGTTCCAATCCGTGTTGTCGTCCAAATTCGTCCTCATCAAATTAGAAACGGTATCTACATATTTTTCCACCTGTCCATTTCCTCGACTTGCTCCAGGAGCGGTGGTATGATGTTCTATACCGTACAGCTTGCAGGTATTTCGAAATTTTTGACTTGTGAAGTTGGTACCTTTGTCGCTTATAATCCTAGCTTAATATCAGCGTGCTGCATACAATTTCCCTTTCGGTAAACGACTTTGAAATCAAAATCTTGGAGGTATATCCACCATCTGGCTACTAGTGGTAACAAATCCTTTTTGTCCTTTGTGGCTTTCAGCGCATTACAGTCAGTAACGAGAGTAAAGTGTATACCCAACAAATACGTTCGGAACTGTCTCATAGCGTTTACCACAGCGAGTGTCTCTAGTTCATAACTGTGATACTTAGACTCATATGGCTTTGTAGCTTGGCTTAAATATGCAACTACGTGAAGATTACCACCTACTCGCTGGAACAAGATAGCACCATATCCAATGGAACTCGTGTCGGTATGTAGTTCAGTTGGTAAAACAGGGTAAAAGATTATTAACAAGGGTCGTGTAGTTAGCTAATTGATAATATAGTGCCTAGCTTCTTCACATTCAGTGGTCCATTCAAACTTTGTGTTTACTTTGGCTAGTTGCGTGATGCACCTTGTCTTTGCTGCGAGTTCTGGTATGAACTTTCTAAAATATTTCACCAATCCCATGAACTGTCTTACTTCCCTAACATTCGATGGACTCGAAGAATTTTGAAGAGAATTGATTTTAGACTTGCCGGGTCGTATACCATCAAAGGAAATTTCTCGTCCTAAATATTCCAAACTTGTTTGCAGAAACTTACACTTTTTGATATTAAAATAAAATCCATTCTCTGTAAGTGCTTTAAGTACCAAACTCAGTCGCTTGATACCGACTGAGTCGCTATACTCAGTCGCTCTTCGACCGTTTTTGAAGGCACCAATATGTCATCTAAATATACCAGGCATATTTTGTCTTTTAACCCTTCAATAGCCTTGTTTATAGCACGTTGAAAAACTGTTGGGGCATTTGCCAGCCCAAAAGGCATCCTCAGGTACTAAAATTGGCCTTCAGGGGTGACGAAAGCGGTCTTCTCGACCGAATCGTTTGCAATTGGGTTTTGGTGGAAGCCGGAAGCCATATCCAACGACGAAAAAAATCAATTTCCTGATAACTGGTCGAGTTGATCGTCAATACGTGGTAGTGGATAGCGATCTTTTACTGTTATTCGATTAAGGGCTCTGTAGTCCATGCACAATCTATACTGCCCACATTTTTTCTAATATAACGGGGCTAGCAAATGTTAAACTACTACTACGGATGATGTTTTTTATCTTTAATTCTTCTACAATGTCCTTTACAATATTTCTCTCTGATTGAGCCATGCGGTAAGGTCTGTAGTTGATAACAACGTCTTTTACCAAACGAATTTCTAAGGCCCCTGTTTTTACCTCTTTTACTGGCAAACCGCTTATAACAAACTCGGAATATTTATCAAGCAGACGCTTTAGCTGTAACAGATCTTCAGAAGAAATTCCCTGCTCAAGAGCGTCAACTAGAGTGCTCGAAAGAGCGTTATTCACAATTTTCTTTCTAGCACATCACGTCCAACCAATATTTCCCACTGAAGGTATAAAGGTTCGATTATATAGAAGGACACCTTAATACTGACTGCTTCAAACCATGCTTCTACATTAATTTTGTAATCTAATAAAATTGAGTCCTTAGCGATTCCCCGAACAATTATTGGTTTTCTCAATCTTTCAAATGGCAACTTGTCTGCAACATCTGCTCTAATGAGTGAACAGTCTGATCCGGTGTCCAAAAGGCAGCTATATCTTTTGCCTGCAATTGATACACTTGTCGTATTTTTTGGTAGTCCTGTATTGCCCAAAATACCAACATTTTTGCGCTCACTTCGTTGTTTAGTCCAACAAGTATCCTCTGCATGTCCTCGTTTTTTGCAAAAAGAACAGCTCTCAGTAGTTTTCTTCAGAAATGGTTCCCTTGGCAACGACGGACCAGAACCAAAAGCCTTGGGGCAATTGGATTTTAGATGGCCGACCAACCCGCAACTATAACACCGCCTATCGTTGTCAATCCGAGGACGCTTAGGAACGAACTCCTCCTTACGTACGCTGTTAAGCTCTTTAAATCGTTTACGTGGGCGAATCGAATAAAGGTGTTCGGTCAGATCTAGTACTGTTTTTGGCATAACAAACGCCAAAGAATTCCGCAGGCTTATGTCTGAAATACAGCCTACCACAATCCTCACCACCGTTTCTTCCGGTAATTCAAATGTTAAGCGATTTATTTGGGCGACTTTTTCCATAATAAAGTCCGCGTAGGAAGGAAAGCGTTCGCTCTCCTCGTTCGCTACACTTTTTAGAAGCCCTATAATATTCGAAGCACTTGGAACTGCATGATTGAGAGAGGCCGACAAATCCGCCAAGGCATAAAGTTGATAGCCGTGTTTATCATACCAACTTATCATACCAGGTCGCTTTACTCTAGGTATAATGTCAAAGTCGGACAATTTGTCCCTATCTGCTCTTGTCTGAACATCATAACACCATTTGGTGATGTCCACCCTGGAATGATCAGGATCAAAGCAGGGGAAGCCTACCGAGTCATCACGGTCCTGTCGTTGAGCTACCTTTACAACTTGGTTTATAGCGTCAACCGTTGTGATTAATTGTTCGGGTTCGGGCTCTTTACCTTGCCCTGATTTTTTTCTCTCCCCGGCATCAAAAGCTCTTATTTTTTAAGTTATATAATTGGAACGAACTCACAGAAAAATTTTAAAATATACGATTGACGTTTCGTCCGAGTCTCTTCTCTTCTTCTTTTTCTTACTGTGGTCTCTTGATTCGGTTTCTTGGTTTACTTTTTGTTCTGGTTTCTTGGTTTCCTTTGACACGTCGGGAATTTTTTTTTATTTGATCCCACTTCTGATGATAGAGAATTAGGTAATTCGGATTCTGTGCCCTTCTCGACGCACTCCCTTCGCTGTTCAAAACTATTCTGAACTCCAGGAGAACAGATTCCCTTATTTATACTCATTCTGAATTTCATTTTCATACAAATATTTTTCAATGATCTTTCGATCAAATAGTAATCATAACAAGTTTTTTAGTATAAAGTGTTTTTCAACTATAACATGCGTATTTTATCAACTTAAATGAATAAATGTTTGCCACGCCCACTTTTGACGGCGTCTTTAAGTATAAACTAAGTTTTTAATAAGAAAATGCATGCAAAACGTGTGATAAAAAATTTGAACAAAAAATAAGATGTTATTGAAAAGGAGTTGATGCCACGCCCCTTTTTTGAGGACGGATTCTTAGCTGATAAATCCTTAATAAAAAAAAACTAAAAATTAACAACCAAGATTTATGACGCAATTCGAAGCAAGACATCAGTGGGATTGGGATGGGGTATCCAACGATTCGCCCGAGCGGATTGTAGCCCGCCCACTAGTTTTTACTAACAAAGCACCTACATAACATACACATAAATTTAACTGAAACTTTTCTTTTAATTCACTTTTACTACGGTACTCAAAAGAAATCAATTCCAATTAACAGCTGACTTTTGTTTCTTTTTGCAGACGCTTAAACAATATTCCCTTTAGCGTTCCACTTAATTTAAATTAAAAGTATTAATTTATATGTAGTAAAGGATAAATAAGTTCCTTAAATTTTTTTCCAACTACAAAATTATTATTTAACTGCAAAAAACAAGACTTTAACACAAAACACGGTTGTGGGCTTCCAATCATCCGCATTAACCGAGCCAAACTTTTATTCGCTTTCATAGGAATGATTTCAACTCAATTTCGAAAAAAAAATAATAATCTAAAACTGTAAAGGTGAGTCGGCTCTTTCTGCGAAACACTCTCTACAAATCATTTTTCTAGATGACATTCTGAGCTGGAGCCAATGACTTTGATTTGAAACAAACATCTCTGATGGAAGACGTGTATTTTGTGATGACGCTGCAAAGATTAAAAGTTTATTAAAAAATTTATTCAAGGATTTTTTTTTTTCTAAATTACCTATTGAGGATTTATTGTATTTTGGTGAATGAACAATGGATAAAATTTCTCTTGGTTTTCGTACAAGCACCTTTGCGACACCCTGGCACATGTGAAGAACTTCATGCTCAATTAAATTATTACTTATTTCCGTTGAAAGGTTTGGCACCTGGGATATCCATTTTCTCACTTCGTCAAAATCATTTAATAATATCAAGGCACCACATGTAGTGAATTTGATCTTTTTCGAATATATAAAATCTATCCAAGCCTCGCATATAAATTTAAGAATGAGTTCCAATACAACCATGTCGCTCGTTGCATTCAAAGCAGGAAGAAATATTTGATCCAGCACAAATGAAACGTACCCAGTCCTTGTTTCTTTTATTTCTTGCTGCTGCCAGTACTGTCGAGGCGGAAAGCAGAGAGAAAAACTTGCAAGACTTAGTTTTCGACAAACAGTTGACAGAACGGTGGTGCATTCATCACTTGTAAGCTGGAAAAATTATAAAGAATGCACTTAGAACATGTATGTAGATACGCATCTTAAAATATAAAAGGAAGATAGAATAACGCACATATTTTGTCTTCTTTGATAAAATATGTTCTTCTCTGATACCCAAACTATCAGTAGATGGAACAACAATTTTGAAAACTATACCTACACTATGCTTCTGTATGGTCTAAATACCTGAAGGTCTAAATAAAACGCAGTAGCGTCTGATACATAGTGTGCGGCAAACTCCTCAGCGTTTGATTCCAGAAAGGCGGCTGAAATGTAAGTAGTAAAAATTCTGGTTCCTGGTTTCCTGGTAGAGACCTGGCAGCTAGGTATAAAATGAACCCCCCCCCCCATACCATGAAGAAGAAGCCTCGAATATGTGCTGATCCTGCTAAACCAGGGCACCCTTCGGAGCTAGGTCTGAGGGATGTCAGCATGAGAGCGCTTGGTGGTCAAAATGTCCCGTTCGGCATCCGACCGGGTTGAACCCAAAGAAGTTACGAGCAGCTCGCTAATGTTGACGCTATACATTACGGGAGGCGAAAGGGGGCAGCGCTAAGACACAATGAGGGCTTAAATAGTCAGTCTACAAATCTGCAACGGCACCAACTTGATATTTGCACATTGAATGTCTCACCGCTAACAAAGAAGGAACTCTAACTAGTTTAGTAGGCTTAAAAGTGTCAGCCCGATGCTACTGGCGTCTCCGCAACAATAAGTGGAAACGTATTGGAACCAGAAACTTCACTGTTGGCTGGAGACTTTTCTGGTCTGGCGTCCATGAAATAGCATGACTGCACAAGCGAGTGTGGCGATACTCACAAGCCTCCGGCTGCCAGAAAATGTATTTGAGTTTATTCCATTTGGAGGGAGGGTTTCGATCTTAAAGCTTAGTTTTGAGGAATCGACTTTGGCTCCAGTGCGAAAGTACCCAGGCGTGAAAGTACGAGGCGTGAAGAACTTTCAATATGGCGGTCAGAGCAGGCAAGAAACAGGATTGGAAAAAGTTCGGCGAGAGGTTAGGGCATGATTACAGATCTGCAAACAAGATGTTTTGGCAGACTATTCGCCTTCTCAAAGGAAAGAAGTTAAATATCGTACAAGGGATCAAATTCAACGACGGTAGACTTCTTTAAAATGAGAACGACGTCTTAAGCAGATAGAGCGAGCACTATTTGGAGCTTCTCAATCCCCAGTAACAGTAATAGCACACTGAAGATGGCAATGCCATTGCTGACGAGATTAGGGCGGAGAAGAGTCATACAGAAGATGGAGTCACTGCCGCGATTTAATCGCTAAAAGTGGGTTAGTCTGCTGGAGTTGATAACAACCGGCCAGAAATGCTCAAGGCAATGGGTGAGGAGGGTGTTTAATGGCTAACGCGTGTCCCTCAGTTGGTCTGGGAGAGCACCTAGCGATAGGCAGTAGTTATAGTGACCATTTTTAAAGAGGGGACAGGAGAGATGTACCCCAGACTAACTATGGCGGTATATCTCTTTTAAGTCTTCTACAAAAAGTATTCGCGAAGATTTTAGAGGGAGCGCGTTTCAGCTGTAGCCGAGCAGAAGGCAATGGCCCAGCAGATGTACAACCGACCAGCTTTTTACTCTAAAGGTTATACTTTAGAAGGGAGTTCCTCGGGATAAACTCTCGGAGTTTTGCAGGAATGCACTGAGTGGGCCTCTTCTGAGAGCCATTCGGTCTTTGTATGGAAACTGCAGAAGGTGTGCTCGGATAAATGGCGTCAAATCCCATCCTTTTGATATGTGCGTTGGAATGCGCCAGGGCTGTGTTCTCTCGTCTTTTCATATCATATATGGACATGATGGTGAAGCGCAGCCATGGTGAGAAATATTTCGAAATAATGGCGTCATTATAAACCAAAAGCTTTTCCCAGATGATTTTGCTATTCTAAAATCCCTCTAGGAGCAACTTCAGCAAGCACTGGAACGGCGGAAAGACCATTTAGCCGTCCTTGCTTCGCGACTCTTCTAAGGATAAACGTTCAAAGGAAATGATGATGATGATAAAACATTTATCTAACTCTCATCTGGTAGGTGTGACAGAAAATGATTAGTCGTTGTTAAAACTGAACAGCAAAAGTATAACATTATTCCGTTCATGTCTCGAAAATTACCTTCACTTCATTTGATCTGATCATAGACGTGTTGCTATGCAAAATCTAAAACTCAGACTCCTGTGTCTCCACTGACAAAGACAGGATGAATTTGACACGATCACTCATTTTCATTTTGGCTCTCAAAAGTAAGTGGCGATGAAATTTCCCACAAATGAGATTACAATTTTTTTGTAAAAATCCCATTAAAAAACGTTTTTGCGACAGTATGTCATACATAGACAGTTTAAGTTTACCTTTTCAAGACTTAAATCATTTTTAGGGTATGTGAATAGGGTGCTGAGCTAAGCCAAGCTGTTTTTAGTGCTGAACTAAGCCAAGCTTAGACCAAGATCTGTTAATCCCGGAACAATACGAGATCTTCGATTTTCGAAATTATTGACTCTTCATTATTGACACTTCACATAGAAAAACAAATGAAAAAAGTACGAGTTTTTCTCAGATGTCTTTTTCACAGAAACACGCAACTGCCTTTCCACACAGCAAAAGCATTTAAAGCAGTTCATACTGCTCTCCAGAGATGATCCGGCATTAACTCACCAAATTTGGCGAGATAAGCCGACAGAAACCCCAAATCTAAATTCACTGAAAAACCCATTTCTGGGGTTAATCTCAGTATAACTCGGAAACTCGGAAGATCTCGCACTGAAAAGCCGGCCCTAAGCCTACAAAATCACTCGTCGATTAATTTTTTTTTATTTTTTATTTTTATGTGGGAAGAAGCGTTTATTTCAATTTAAAAAAAGAACTTACCTTTAGTTTAAGTAAATTTGCTTGGATTTCAAGCAGTAGCTTAGCTCTTAGTGATATACACACAGTCATCAGAACATCTTCGTGATCAATAGCAATTGCCCTTGAGTCAATCAATGAAAGTATAGCTAAACAATCTCTAACATCGTGATTGAGAACTTGGAAGACAGCGTCCACGATCCATTTCGAAGATTTATGTTTACATTTCTCTTTTGCCCAAATCCGCATGGAATGTATTGAGTGATCTAGAAAAAAATACATTTTATAATGGATACTCCAGTAGGTTAAGCAACTCCAGTGATACTCCAGTAATAAAGCAAATTAAAATATAATTTCAGAGTTCTATTTCTATCCTATGTGTTCGGACGCACTTAATTGTCAATCGAGTGCAATCGAGTATTTTCACATGGGGAACGATCAATATTTTTCGACGGTTAGGACTCCGAGTGGAACGATGAACTACTCTCCGATAGTTCATTTGGTCTTGGTTGTTCGCATGCCCCCCGACAGACTTTCTTTGGCAGACCTCGGTCATGCCAGCCGAGGTTCACAGAGAGAACCCTCTCAGTGCGAGACCCTCTATATTATTGGTTGCAGTCGTTAAAGTACTTAAGACCTAGACCTTGGACAAAAGCTAAAAAAATCTTTAAAAAAAAATCGTTCGGACTTTTCCCATCTTCGGAACAATCTTACTTCGCGTATATAGCTCTCATGGAAGCGTTTGTGATGTTACAGAATCTTGACCAACGCTCTCTTCGGTAGCTCCTTCAAAATTACCCAGTAACTAAGTCATAGCCAAAGCCTTGTAATTTCGTTTCGTTCACACAGTGACACGGTTATCGCAAAAAGGTCCGATCCGGAACCGTGAAACTTTTTTTCTAAATGCTGAAAATACACATACTTCCTGTTTTTCGCCTTTTACCCACTCGTATTTGGATTTTCTTATTGCCGCCAAGCCCATTGCAGGTTTCCTAATGAATCAACTTCACGGTCAAGCATTCGAGGTAAATTGGCAGTCCCGCGACTCTTAGCTTTAGTGCTTTAGCTCGTTCGAAAGTCTTTTCCTGTCGGTTGGCCAATACGTTGGCTTTTCATTGGAGAAAAAGTCCACACGTTTCATATTGTTGTTACATAGTAATCTGCGTCTTGTAACGGGTGATTTTTTAAGAGGTTGAGAACTTTTTTAAAAAAAAAACACAAAAAATTCGAAAAAATTAATGAAATATTTATTTGAATCGATAGTTTGAACCTTGCAATTTAATGTTTAAAGATAATTTCATGCAAATGTTGACCGCAGCTGCGTCTCAGGTAGCCCATCCGCTGAGTCCAATTTTGGCATACTCTTTCACACATATCGGCCAGTATCTCACGAATGAATGCATGGATGTTGGCTTCCAATCGACATTTCGCGGTCTTCTGTCACACTAGCTGATACGGCCGCAATATTTTCTTCACTACGCACAGTACGTAAACGTGTTGGTGGTTTAATGTCCAACAAAGTAAATTTGGTGCGAAATTTGGTCACAATCTTCCGGTCACAATCTTCCGAACTGCTCAGAAGGTCGAGAATGCCGACCATAAAATGGAAGCAGCGCGCGATGAACATTTCGAACCGAGCACGAATTTTGATAGTAAAATTCAATAATTTGCAAGCGTTGTTCATTTGTAAGACGATCCATGGTTAAATTGCAAACCAAACTGAAGCTGTTTGACAGTGACACAAGGTACTAAACACACGTCAGCTGTCAAAACCAGTGTTGCCAAAACCAAACCAGCTAAAAAATCACCCGTTAGAATCGAATCTTGAACCGCAAAAAGTATGCTTTACGCCAAAGTCGCCCCAAATGGTAAAATTTTACCCAATTAAGTCATATATGATATATACGATCAAAATAGTCTTCCACTAGTCTAAAGCCCGGCGGGAAGTAACAAGATGCAATGCTGTAGTCTTAACAGTCTATTTTAGCAGAAACTGAGCTTATCTGTATAGAGTCTAGGTCAACTTCTGTGTTCTTGAAGACTTGAAGTGCTTTATGCAGTTTTTGATGCTCTCGAATTTTGCGAGGGATGATATGCGTGCGTGATAGTCATTGTAACCTTTTATTTTGGGTCCATACTCCTTTTTAAGATGAGTTTCCATAATCTAATCAGGCTAATATCAATACTATTTTTCAGTAGAAAGACTTCTAGTTTGTCAATTTTATTTAGAACAGAAGACCGTTTGCACTCCATCATGTTAGAATTTTAAATAACAGTTTCATGTTCTCTTGTAATTTTTTCGAGGTTTAAACTCGAGCTTGCTCAGTGTGTCAAATATAATATAATATATATATATTTTACCATGTTTACAGCGACGATTTGAGACACTGCAACTGTTATGGGCGACCATGCCTTGTTTTTGTTTGACGCAACCTGTGCGTAGGATTTCGGTCCAACCAGTGGCAGTTTGCCTGGTTGGACCGTCGTCGCCTTCTTTGCCAGTCTCGCACTTTTGAAGGGCTTTGGCGTTTTTGGCGTTTTCAGCAGTTATTGGACGTCCAGGTTTGGATTCTGACCTCGTATATTTTCCTTAAGATGTTCTCGCTCGTCCCTTGTGCAGCTCTTTGGCTCGTTAATATGCAGGTTGGTTTCCGTTTCAATTGACGCAAACTGTTGGAATCTGCACGTCTACTTTGCACTCGGTTGAGAGCATTGAATAAAGAGACAAGGAATAGCTCTTTTTTCACAAATACTGTGAGTGTGAGTGAAGCATTTATTTTGACATTAGTCCCCTGAAACCGGGTATCGAATGCGAGTGGATGCGTCACGAGTCGGGTTACTAATGTCACTTTAGCTCAGGAATGCTTAACAAAAGTAGAGCCAGCTCCCAAAAACGAATGAACCTCGGACCTTGCGGAGATAGTCGCCACTCACACAGTCACACAATTTAAACTGATGCTTCACTTTTCTCCCAAAGCACCACCTTCTTGTCTCTTTATTCATTGGTTGATAGTTGTTTACCAGCACATTTTACGCAACGTGGTTCTTTTTGGTAGCAGGCTCTTGTGTGCCTGAATTCTTGGAATCGCTTAGGCTGTGGGGTATAAGTCTATTGCCCTTACGCATTGGTTCTATTTTAACCCTGATGTTAAGTATAATTTTAATTTTATAAATTTCATTTATGCTCTCAGTTCTTTTAAAAGAGAGCATAAAAATTGAAAGCTTGCGTCCGATCATAGTGTCTCTTTCTCTTATCGTGCGTTCCTCTGCCTTTTCAATGAAATTGGTGGCTTTTACAGTGTCGTCTTTTATGCAGGAAGGGTGGAGCCCCCTTACGATGATGACTCACAGTGGTTTGTCGTACTTATTTTGGTAAATATACCACTCGATCCTTTCCGCATTCAATTTAAGAGACAGCGCGCGATATGAATCGGCGTTATCGACATTTACTTTCCACACGTTAATTCGGTGCGAAGTAAGTTTATAATTGTCTGTTCTTATTATATTTGCAATCTCCTGAAGTGTGCTATCCCGATGATGTTTATTGCAGGGGGCGGACGATCTTTACTCGTTACACGAGTATTTTTTATATCCTCGATTCCTTTTCAAAGAGATTCAACTTCCTTTTTCAGATCTTGGAACAGTCGCTCCATTTCTGTAACTAAAATCGGAATTTCATTGCTCTCCGTTTCTTAGCTTTTTATTTTTTTTGAGTTCTGGTTGACCGGCGGACTTGTCTTCGCGGACATGTTCGATTTTGGTGGTGATCGATTTAGTTTCGTCCTTTACTCAAAAGGATTTATAAGCGGTGATAGGAGAGCTTGCCTCCGAAGAGTGGATTTGCCAGCATAGCTGGACTGCTACTTGGGGTTGCTTTTCCTTTTTAAAAAAGGGATTCATATGTTTTGTTGTGTCCATTGACATTTTTTTCAACTTAGCGTGACACCAACCAGTGAGCCGCGAAATATGTGACCCACCTGAAATGTTACCCTAAATATAGCAACATCTTCAGCGTCCGTTGCGACATTAATGACTACCTCTTCCGGCGGACTTAAGTCGGCTCCTACACAACGCATACCTTACCTCAAGGGGTTTTCTAGCCCCGGCCTTGCAGGGCGAGCTACTACAGACATACATAGCTCAACAAATAACTGAGAAAAATGATGTGTAAAAATTAACCTTGAATCTTTTCATGTTTATTGATTCAGTTCTGTTTTTGCTTACCTATTCTATGTAATACAGGAATCTGTTCCGAAACAGCTAATTGACTTGCAGCAACATTCGAGGACAAAACTAAAATGTTATTATGTATTTGAAGCTGATTAAATAACGTTCTCCAACATTTTCCGGCTAGTTCCTTGGTTCTCTGAGGAAAATAAGAAAAAAACACAAATTTTTTTTTATACTTTAGAAAATATTTATAGACAAGGGTTTCTGAGTTCAAATTATTACAAAAGGTTTGTAGCAGTGATTTTATTATATCTATATACCCGATATTTCTTTATCACACAACCTAACCTACAGCATTAGGTATAAGTTTGCCTTTTCTGAAAGAATTTAAGCCTTAAATACTAGTTTACTAACACGGAGTATAAATACTACTTTAGTATACTAAATACTACTACTAACACGGAGCCTTAAATACTACTTAAGTAACACGGAGTCACAATCAACAGATGCTTGCAAATATGGATGCGCTAGCGTTATAAACCAGAGCTAAAAGCAAACAAAGGATAACTCTTGCCAATCGCTGTTTCTTTGGGCTTAGAAGGCAATTGAGTAGTAAAGCCCTCTCTTGAGCAACTAGGGTGTCCATGTATAAGACCCTCATCATCTCAGGTGTCAAAGGCGGATGAAAACACTTTAAGCTGCTTCGAGAGGAAAATTCTTCGGACGATTTTTGGTCCCATCTGCATAGACGGAGAATGGAGGAGGAGATGTAACATCGAACTGTACAGCGACACTGACCTACCCAGAAAAGTCAAAACAACAACGGCGACGATGGCTGAGTCATCTAGAGCGGATGGACACCAACATCCTGGCCCTGAAAACCTCCAAGCCCCCCACAGGGACGGCGCGTGAAACTGGAGACGGCTAGCTGGAGTCAGAGCTGGCTGGCGAAGCTTGTTGGCTGAAGTCCAGGTCCACCCCGAATTGTGGCACCACCTTAAGTCAGTTAAGTAAAGCGATATAAACCTTTTTTGCCATTCGAACCGTCTCGTGTTAGATAGAGGCTATTACAGCGTTTGGAAAACAGGCGAGCATGGTTGGTGTTTAAGCAAGCGAAGATAAGACTAAGTACATATCACTAACGAACAAATATTCATCTACCGCGTTGGTTAGGACAGCACGACTTTACTGTTGGTGGCAACAACTTCGAGGTATTTAAGGAGCTCACCTGTCTAAGAGTCAACATAAACTCCTAGAAACTTTAATGGTCTATTAGATTTGTAAAGGGTGAAGGATTGAATTTTATGATTTGACTGTCAATGGCTTCTTCCATCTTGTATTATGTTCCAATCAGTGTTTTGAAGGCACGCGGGCTTGGAACCAGTGTTTTGCTGGCGCTGCAATTCGGGTGTACTTGTGCGTCAACCAACCAGCTCGTCAGTCAGCTCTGTCTCAGCTAGTTGAGCTGTTATCGATGCCTACAATTTCATCAGCACCATGGTTTATTTGTAAGTTGTCTGCTTCCAACTCTCACGAAAATACAACGATTTAATAGAAGTTAACAATTGTGCTTGCATTAACCGCATTCATTCTTTTCTAATCATCTACATCTACAGCCATCAGCACCGTAATTCTTACAGCAATAGGTATCTGCTGGCTTGCAAAGTTTCAGCAAAGTTTTGAGCTTCCTTAATAGCACAGAGAAGCTGTTCCATTCAAAATGTTCGGAAACAGATCTTAAGCTTTTAATAATGTTCAGATCTAAAGACTGAAGCTCAGAATGTGGTAGAAACTAGAGGTAGCAAAAAAATTTGGGCATTTACATTGACCACGCCCACTTTTTAAGGGGTTTTAACTTACACGTACTGTTTTTCAACACATGTACTTGAAATCTGACAAAAAATTATGTTACAAGAGTTGTAGATATTATAGCATTTTCTAACTTTTTTGTATAAAGAGTATAAGCCTTCGACGCGCTGTTTTTTCCAGGTTTTAGAATGATAATTTAGAAATCAATCTTAGAGGCGAAAAACTCAAACTCCCGACTTATTTACAAACACCTCAATCACGAGAATATTTCATACACTAAATTTATTCGCAGCATCTATAAGATATCAACGATTTTTCAAATAAGTGGAGAAATTGTGAATCTTAATTTTATCGCACACCGCAATGACCTACCATTGCGTTGCAGTTTATGCAACACAGGAGAGAAGGAAGACATACTGCATTTTCTAGGTACATGCCCCATTCTAAAAAAAAAAAGAACCCGCCGATCACACTTTGGAAAAGATCATCTTGGACGAGAAGAGGTGAACGAACTACTTAATGGTGCAAACTGAAAATCCCTCGTAGCTTATTACAATGTTGCCTTTAGATATAGAAAAAATATACTAGAAGAGCAGTTTTAACAAAATACAAAACAAAACAAAGTTATAGTTTCAGAAATTTTTAATAATGCATAAGTTGTTGTCATTCTACGGCAGACGGCAAAACCAT
Source organism: Neoascia interrupta (assembly GCA_947623515.1). Taxonomy (NCBI): domain Eukaryota; kingdom Metazoa; phylum Arthropoda; class Insecta; order Diptera; family Syrphidae; genus Neoascia; species Neoascia interrupta. The sequence continues at coordinate 94,444,764 of OX392464.1, read as the reverse complement.
TGCTTAAATTGCACAAAATGTAAGCTTTAAAGAATTATTTTAAAAAAATAAAGTACCTAATTAACTAACTTAATAATTAAAAGCAGTTTCGATTTCAGTGCCCTGACTCCCGATTACAGAGGGTACATACCAGTTGTATGAATGTTCTTAGGCTTGACAAATGGGTTTAGAAAGTTTTACTGTAGGCGTATGTATAGCTACCATAAAGCTTATGGGTATAGTAATTTCATAAAACTGCCATTAACAAACAGTACGAATTTTAGCTTTTAAATTGTTTTTTTTTTTTTTTTTTTGGATTCAATTTAGCATGTTAAATGAGTATTATATCAGCTGACAATAACTGACCCGAAATGTCAGCAAGATATTCAAAAACCTTTTTCCGTGAATAACTCAATAAGGTAAACTTTTTCCTAAAAACTTACTTCCGCAAAAAAATATATTTTGTAAATTCTCCATTATCCCTACACTTACTCCATAAGAAAGATTACTTCCTAAAGTGAAAGTTACAGAGTCACAAAAAATAAGTTTTCGGTTTCGAAAAAATAAAATCACAATTTTAGAACAAAGCCTCATAAATATGAACATACAAATATGTGAACGTACATAATTTATGTACGGAAGCGCTATAAGAGGTCAAATAGAAAGTTATACGATTTCTTCGTAGACTTTCGGGCAGCCTTCGACACCATACCTCGCGAATCGCTATTTTATAAGCTTCACGAAATTGGGTTCTCGACAAAAGTATTAACAGCCGTATTTATTAGATTTCCTTAAAATGTATTTCAGAGGCTGTTTAGTTAAGATTGCTTAAATATTTAAATTGTCCTTAAGCAACGTTGCTTAAATTTCTATTTATAATCAATTTCGCATTGATGCTTAACTAATCGATATGTGTCAAATAGCGTAATAGAAAAAGTAAAATCTAGTACAAATAATACTAAAAACTATTGCATTTTTTGGACATCATCAGCTTTTGACAGTGACAAATAATGTTTTTTTTATTTATTTATTTTTCAAAGGTACAGATTTTAACGCGGGGAACTGTGCCCATAATTGCTGTTTTAACAATTAAATTTTGCTTATAAACCTAAAAATCTTCGCATCCAATTGTATCTCTAAATTTCGGGAAATCGCCAACATTTTACAAATAGAGGCCTTTAATTAAAGACTTTTATTTGGGTTTCCTGAGAGTTATGAATAAAATCACGAATCTAGTAACTTTGACTGCCCCCAACATCGCCTCTTTCACCTTTCAGAATATCAAAACAAGTGAGATGAGAATGGGACTAGGACACACGGCATTAACACACTAGCGCATTCAGAGAAAAGCACGTCAAATAAGTCCTTTTCCAACGACCATTTCCGAAAACATTTATACAACATAAACATCGTCAAAATTTATAATCTAAAATTAATTATTGTTTTGATTTACAAAGCAACGTTACTATGATAAAATCGAAATTTTCTGACAATTGAACATTGAACAAAATAGATTTAAGTAAACTTTAAACGCGGTTTTTGGCGTTTAAGTTAAGCGATCTCTAAGCAACGTTGCTAAAACATGAAAATTGATTATAAATACCGATCTTGTACTGAAATGCTACTTAGAGACATTTTAGACTTAAACAGTATTTAAAATTTGTTTATAAATTTGGCTGTAAATGTTTTAAGGACGATGTACGAAAACAATACGGCTTGTGTATGGGATGGAGAGGAATTATCCGAAGACTTTCAAACGACAATGGGCGTTAAGTAGTTACTGTTTATATTGTACGTTAATGACATAGTCGATGTGCTTAAAGGTGGAATAGAAATAAACGGGAAAAAATCCCGGCTTTGTTGTTTGCAGATGATATGGTTCTCCTTTCAGATACGATCGAGGGTATGCAGCTGATGGTAAATCGTCTAGAAAGATACTGTAAAACGTGGAATCTATCACTTAATCTAACAAAGTCGAAGATAATGATCTTTAGAGAAGGAGGAGGTAGATGCTGCCGCAAGGAACAATGGACTTTCCAAAGTGAACAGATCGAAGTCGTTCGGGAATACAAGTACTTGGGTGTTTTGATTACACCAAATCTTAATTTGAAGAAGCACTTTATACAGAAACTAGCTGAAGCAAAGCGCGCGATAGGAGCAGTTTGGGTTATGCTTTTGTGCCTCGACAACAAAAGCATAACCCATAATGCGAAGCAAAAGATATTCCGTGCAACTACATCTGCGCTCCTTCTTTACGGAGCAAAAGTATGGGGTTTCCGTCCTTATGAAGAAGCTGAAAAGTTCCTACGTTTCTTTATTAAAACAATGCTTAAGCTGCCAGATAACACACCCACTTACATGCTCTATCTGGAGACGGGTATCGCTTCCCTCTATATGGATACCCTAAGGCTGCACTTCAATTATATACTGCGAGTTATGGCAATGAACGAGGATAGGCTCCCGAAAATAGTACTCTCACACGCAATTAGGACAAGAGGAAACTGTGTTCAAGAGTGGATGAAGTTAACTGCTGATTGCGAAATAAATTTTCCTGGGTGGGCCTATAAATTTGGGTGGGCCTTCTTACACTTAAGGATACCTTCAGTATCTTGTTGGAAAAAAAGGGCCAGAGATTACACAATGCGTTCGTGGTGCAAGCTCGAGACTCACAACTTAGGCTTTATATTACAGCAGAGTAAACCACTTCCTGTATGACAAAACATATCTCGTAGCCGATAAAACCATCGATATGTTGAGCACTATTTTTAAAAAAAGAGGAGAAATATTGCCCCTCAACTATATGCCACATCGTCCTGATCTTGCTATACTGTGTAGTTTGTGTAATAGGAACGAACGCGAGATATACACCATTTCCTAGCACTATGCCCCATTCTTAAGGAAATACGGCTTCAAGTCTTTGGAGGAAACCATAAGTATTCTCAATGGTGACCGAGGATGGGAGTCAGTATACAACTACGCTAAAATTGCATTACGCTCCAGAAGCTGCATACTTCGAGAAAACTTGATTAAAAAAAAAACAAGAAAAACTTAAAAAATATAATCAATAAATTCATAAATTAGGCAAATTTAATTAGGTATTTTATTTTTTTTAATTACACCAAAATGTCAGTCTGGTAGACGGCTTTAAGCCAAACCATTATAGACTAAGAACAAAATTGTGAATTGTGGAAACCGCATGTTAAATAAAGGTCTTATTACTACTACTACATTACCTACCGAGTTTGTTTATGTTTTTTATTTTATTTACCTCATTTTTGTCGAATCCGTTGCATGCGTCATCACATAGGCTGTGTGATGTAAGTGTTTCCCGGAAGGATCGGTCCCATAAATTATTTGAAATGAAAATCGTTAATATTTCTCCAAACGCTTTTAAACTAGAATGCACAGGTTCTTGTGTTTCTGCATTGAAAAGAAATGCGTTGATGTTTAAAATTTTCATAAAATAAAAAGTTAATTACTTGCAGATATAAAAATTTTAATTAGACAAGGTAAGTGATTTCAGTAAAAAAAAAACGTATATGTATCTACACGAACCCTTTACTATATCAGTTTCCACCCTTTACAATATCAGTTTCCAACTAAGGTTCCCTTATTATATTTATCCAAACTTTGACTCAAAGATAAAATACATTAACATCTTTTAGCAAATGATTCATTTTAATATTAACAATTAATTAATTGATTGTAAACCTTAAGCGTTAGTACTTAACGTGACTTAATAAATAAATGAAGTCTAATTACGCATCGTAGGGATGCCAAATGTCCCGCTAGCTGCGTGACTGTCCCGCGAAACGTGTTTCGTCCCGTAACCGTCCCGTCGAAAAATTGGCCCGCACAATGTCCCGCAATCCAACGCATTAGTCCCGCATGTCCCGCCGATGGTTATGATTACGTTATCAAACTAAAATACTTATGCAACCCAAATGTAACTTGTAGGTACTTGTACCTATAGCCTAAATGTTATTGTTTCCCTTTTTTATCTTTTTTTATAAATCTGATGCTAAACAAGTAAGTAAGTGCAAGAGTTCGCATGTAACGAATTCCTAAATACCCGAAACTCGTAACCTTGTTAAATCTTTTCGCCTGATTTCATGTAAATAAATTTTAAATCCAGAGTACTGTGAGTGTAATCTTTTGAGTTCTGATGCATTTCGTATTTCCTGTAATATTGGAGTGCAAAAATTTGTTTTTTTTTTTTGTCTCTATAAAAGACATGATAAAAGTTTAGATGTTTTTTTGGATGAATTATCTACTCTCTTGAAAAACGAAAATTCAAGAAATCTTATACTTCTTGGAGATATAAATATTAATATTCTGTGCGATTAGTTTTTTTTTCAGAGATATAAAGCTCTTCCCTCCTCTCACGGGTTAGAGTCTTGCATAAATGAACCAACCAGGTACATTGGTAACACCGGTACCTGTATTGATCACATTTATGCAAGAATGAATCATAGTACTAACATGTCCTTAATAAGATCTGTTTCAGATTTTAGAATCTCTGACCATTGTATGACCTGTCTTTTATTTAATAACGGTCATACTGATGTGGAGGATAACTCCGGTGTGTTACCATCGACAGAAAGAGTAAATTTTGAACAGCTTAATGCAAACCTAATCGCTGAAAACTGGTACAGTGCATATAACGCAACCAATCCTTCTGAAGCTTTTGATTTTTTGCTTACCGCATTATGTGACCATGTAAGGGTTTGTTCTATTTCTTCTACTTTTAAATCAAAATCAAAAAAGTTAAAGCCTTGGACGTCATATTGTCTGCTGAGTAAAATTGTGTTGAAAAACATACTGCGTATCAAATGCAAAAACAATCCAAACAATCAGTCATTATAACATTCCTGTAATAAGATTTGTAAAGAGGTGCATACTGAAACCCGAGTTTATAAGGAAAATTATTATATGAACAAATTTCTTAGGGCAAGTGACAGTTATACAAATGACAGTTATACAAATAACCCTGTTGTAATAGCAGGACTCTGCAACGATTTTTTTACCAACGTTGCTACTAAAACTTTAGAAGATGCAGGTTTTAATAATTTAATTAATTGCTTTGGGCAAATTTGTTCTTTCAGAGAAACTGGCCTTGGTCAAACGTTCTTCTTTGCACCTATATCTGCTCTTCAAGTGCATAAAGTTATTATGTCATTGAAAACCACAAACTCCTGCACTTTTAATAGCTTTTCTAGTACCTTTTTGAAAAAAATATCTTACAATGTTATTGATGTCTTAGCGTATATTTTTAATGAGAGTGTCTTTAGGGGAGTTTTTCCTGACAGTTTGAAAACTGCAGAAGTTATACCCATTTTGAAGAAAGGAGATAAATCTAACCTCAACAATTATAGGCCTATTTCACTACTCCCCGTTTTTTCTAAGATAGTCGAAAAACTAATCAAAGTTCGAATTGTTTCGTTTCTTGAAAAAAATGCTTTCTTTAATGCGAATCAGCATGGGTTCAGATCAGGAAAGTCAACAGAAGATGCCATCCTGAATTTTTGCAGTGTTGTTGTTAAGAGCATGGATTCCAGCAAGGTGACAGCTTCACTATTTATCGACATACATCACAAAGGCATTCGATACTGTTGATCATGTTCTACTTCTTCAAAAGTTGTGTATAGCTGGGTTTAGGGGTTTCATGTTGGAATGGTTTGCTTCTTATCTCAAAAACCGAAAGCAACGAGTAAAGATTGATCGTACGTATAGCGATTGTCGCAGTGTAGATATTGGTGTCCCGCAGGGATCAGTACTTGGTCCGATTTTGTTTCTTATTTTTGTAAACTCCATCTTTAGCCAAGATTTAAAAGGAGTTCAGACAGGGTTTGCTGATGATATCGCATGTACTTACTCCAATAGATCCATCCTGGATCTTATTGCTGATATTAACTATGACTTAGAAGTGTTGCGTTTTTGGTTCGGCATGCGTAAATTAGTAATTAGCAACAAAACCAAGATAATTTTTTTCAACCTACCTGCACTAGAGCTTCACTCACCTGCTTTAACTTTTCACAGCATAGATTGTAAACTTTTTTGTATGGTGGCTGGGACTGATCCTAGTGACCGGACTAAAGTGATAGTTCATCTGATTGCTTTGTCATTGAAGCTGTGCCTGTCTTCAAATATCTAGGCTAACGCATCGACAACAAAATGAGCTGGAGTGTGCATACCTCTACACTGAGAAATTATCTATTATCGACTACATACATTTTACATCATCTAAGTCAGTTTTGTTCTCGTCATCTTTTGGATACAGTCTATTACAGTTTAGTGCAATCTAAGCAAGTGCAATGGTTTGGTCTGCTAGAGAGGCACACATAATAATAAATTACAGCCTCTGATAATTATCGAAAAGCATATAGGTAGTATTATTCCGAAAAAAAAAAGCGGCGAGAGCATAGCTTTCAACTTTTTTGTGACTCTAAAATTCTACCATTAAAACATCTATATTTTTATAAAGTTTTAAGAATCTTCTTTAAAAGAAGTGAATATTTAATGACTCAAAACTCAATAGACTATTCTCTCCGCAGTAATGACAGGAATTTAGCTGTTATACCACCTCACCGTACTCAGAAATTTTTATCCTTTTATACTTCAGCTGCACCTCGCCTGTTTAATATTCTCTCTTTTGAGATTCGACTTATAAGATTGTATTCTTCTTTCATAAGAGAAGTGAAAAAATGGCTTTTTACCTTTGATTTATATGAAATAACTGGTTTGTTAAGAATTATTCTGTAAAACCGCCTTGCTACTGTATGTTCCATTTTAATTTTATTAAGCTTCATTTCAATGTCTTATTTACTTACTAACTTAAGGTGGCGCTACAGTCCGGGGTGGACCTGGGCCTCAGCCAACAAGCTTCGCCAGCCAGCTCTGTCTCTAGCTAGCCGTCTCCAGTTTCGCACGCGAAGTTGGCTGAGGTCCCCTTCCACTTGCGTGCGCCACCTGAGTCTCGGTGCTCCTCTACCGCGTCGTCCCTGCGGTGTGGATTCGAAGATTTTCCGGGCCGGGGCGTTGGTGTCCATCCGCTCTAGATGACCCAGCCATCGTAGACCCTGTGTTTTGACTCTTTTGGCTAGGTCGGTATCGCTGTACAGCCCGTACAGTTCGATGTTATATCTCCTCCTCCACTCTCCGTCTATGCAGACGGGACCGTAAATCGTCCGAAGAATTTTCCTCTCGAAGCAGCCTAAAGTGTTTTCATCCGCCTTTGACAGGGTCCATGCTTCTGCACCGTAAAGCAGGACTGGGATGATGAGGGTCTTATACATGGACACTTTAGTTGCTCGAGAGAGGGCTTTGCTACTCAATTGCCTTCTTAGCCCAAAGAAACAGCGATTGGCAAGAGTTATCCTTCGTTTGATTTCAGCGCTGGTGTCATTGTCTGAATTGATAGCGGAACCCAGGTAGACAAAGTCCCTAACTACCTCAAAGTTATAGCTGTCGATGGTGATGTTTTGTCCAAGACGTCGGTGTTGGGTGTCTTTTCTTGATGACAGCATATACTTGGTTTTGCCCTCATTGACTGCTAAACCCATATTCGCCGCTTCCGTCCCAATACTCACGAAGGCTTCACTGACATCACGCTTTGTTCTACCGATTATGTCAATGTCGTCTGCGTATGCGAGTAGTTGAACGGACTTTTGAAAGATTGTACCTCTGGTGTTGGCGCGAGAGTTCTGCACAATTCTCTCAAGTATAATTTCAATGTCTATTAACTTGAATTTGCTGTTGTTACCCCACAACATTTTAACTTTTTTTTCTTGAAGTGTCATCTTTTGCTCGATACATTCGATACTGGTTTCCTTGAACCAAAGAATGTATTATTTGATTTTGTTGCTTCAATAACGCTACCATAATGGAAAACACACCTCAATATATTTTCATTAAATCTGCTGCTTATATGGTTGTAAATATATAATTGTGTTTAATTTTTTAAATTGTAGAGATATTAATTTTTGTACATCCATTAAAGTTTCGAAATTCAATTAAAAAAAAATAAAAATAATAAATAAATAGAGTGGCGCAACAGCTCGAGGCGAACCAGGGCCAACTTCTCAACAATGTATGCTGTGTGTGTTCATTTCTTCACATACAAGGGGACCTACAATTTTTTGCCGAATCCTTTTTCTCTCGGAGGCCTTGTCTCGCGGAGGCGGGGACCGTGAAAAAGAACAAGTCTTTTTTTTCAGGTGACGATGGCAGGATTCGAACCCAGACACACACACTAACCAATGCGCCACGGCACCGCCTGAATTCATGTGCTTTATGACAAGTTAAAAAAAGAATGGTTTTAAGTCACACTGCTTATTTAAAAACAAAAGCTAAAAACTTAATTTTGTACTAACGAATTTATTTTATTTTTTTTCTCTATACCTCTTTTGCTATTTATTTTTAGAATCATGGAAAACAGAATATTGATCAAACAGAATTTTTAAAAGATTTTCATAATTTTGTTAAAACAGAATTATGAAAAACAGAAAAGCGCACCGCTTCCCTTTTGAATTAGGGTTACCAGTTCGGAATGAGATCACATCTGGACATTCAGCCGAAATTCCGGGACCCGACTGGACATTTGAAAGTGCAAGAGTGCGTTTATGTAGAACGATTTCAGCCCGCCTGCGACGAATTGCATAACACTGAATCCTACACAATATTTAAGGAATAATTCTTGAAGCCATGCCCACTCACTTTTGTGGAGTGAAGTTATTTTCCATTTATGGTGAAGAAAAGCTGATAAATGATTTCACAAAAATTAGGTTCCCATGTTCTTAGTTAACAGTGGAAATAATGAATGCATGGTGACCCCATTTCTTTTACCTTCCTTTAGGCTTCAGGCTTCACTAAAACTAAGGCCCACACCATAGTCCACATAACTTCCGTTAAAATTCTGCCCTTTTTTTAAAAGATAAAATGAAAATGGAATGCTTCGCTCGCTGTAGCGCCACAAAAAGAAAGTTTTAGAAATCCCGACAGAGAGGTTTCAGGGGGTAACATGCCGTCCACATATTTCCTACTGCTTGCACATAAACCTTTTTTTTTGAATATGTATATATGCTTGATTTTATATTATTTTTCTAATACAAATCTCACTTGCAGTGGGAAATCACTTCACAAAGAAGAAGTTAAATTTAAATTAAAACTGTTTCGCAGTGATTAAAATTTTTAACCTTATAAAATCATCAAAAGATTCATATGTCGGAGTGTACAGTAGCCCTAAGCTATAAGTCTGTTTGAAAGTATAGACGTAGCCTCATGTTCTATGTCTAAACGCCTGATCAGAACAAGTAGCTGAAGCTGACACTGTCGCTGAAGCTGAAGCTTGCATCGTAGCCTGCCGCTTACATCGATCAGAATAGACGCTGAAGCTGCGTTCAAATTCCTCATATTTGTCAGAAAATTTTTATAATACTTGTCAGCTTATAAAAAAGCAAAAAAAAATAAAAGAGCATCCTTTAAGTGCTTTTAAACATTTTCAATGGTTTATTGAACTAAATAAAATTTTTGTTTTCAAACATTGTGTTTTGCTGTTTTTTTTTTCTTTGATTAAAGTGGAAATACGATGGAGGAAAACGTTGCTCTTATTGCGTGCGTTCTTTTGGTTTGTGCTGGAGCAGTGGATTTCATCAAAAAAAAGAATGCATATTCGCAGATGGTGGGTTCGCCCTCTTTACAGACAGCGCGAAGGTAAAGAGGGCGAATATTTTTTTAAATATTTCCTTTAAAAGCTGGAATTTAAAATGAAATATTTGAAAAAGTATGAATGCTTGGATTAAGTTTGTTACATAATTTGAAAGATCTATAAAAAGCCTGTTAGAATCAGTTAACAAATTTGCATTCGTGCATAAGCTTTCGAAGATATGATAAATTTTCTCTTGCAGACCGCTGAAAAGGCCCTTTACACTCAATTCGCTTTAAGGCATTTAAGGCGGGGTGTTGCGACTGGAATTTCGTTCTGGCATTTGAGTTCTAGATTCAAGAGAATGTAGAAAACAACATACTAAAATTTGAGCGTTGACAAAATAACTTCAAAATTGACCATTCTGTAGCATCTTTCGGGCGCTCTGGCAGGGGTTTGCGACCACTTAAACGTTCTGGCAATCACAGTACACAAAATGCCTTTCCTTTGTGAACCAATATGCAAAAATTCAAAGTTGACAATATAATTTTTTTTTTTTTCAAACTTTTTTACAACTTTGAGGCCCTGTTACTCCCAAAGCGCCCGGCCCAGGTCTGCCAGAACTTCACATCTGTTATAGATCCGAACCCGACAATTCAAAAATAAGCCAAATTCTGTTGACAAAATAATCACGAAAAATGTCGCCAGCTCTCCGTCTATTGGTATGTATTACCTCACCCCGTATAGAAAGTGCGTTTTTATACCTTTAAAAATATCTTGTATCCAGTTCCGAAACGAGTCCACATACGACAGTGGGTAGCATGACAAAGGCGTTTCAATCCACCACAGAACGACATGATCAAAAACTGTGCTCATAAAAGTCCATATTGTTCGTAACCCTCCCTTGAGGAAGATGTCATGATTTGATTTTTCAAAATATTTTCTTTCTTCAACCGCTATAAATAAAAAAGAAGAAACAATTAAGGACAGTTTTTTTTTTTGTGTTTCTAAGCCTGCTTTACTCACCAGGAAAAATCGAAGGTACAATATTTTGGCATTTAATTATAAGGTATGAGAGAAAAATACTTTCTTTGTAAAGGAAGCTGAATAGTCTCTTGTTTGGAAAAAGGTCCTCTTTAGAGGCAATAACGGACCAAGTTTTGTAAGAAGCGTCACCAAAATAATATGATTTGTCATTTTCATTTATAATACTGGGTATAAGCATTTCCAGAAGTTTTGATTTTATTGATGTGCCTGCATTATCGTTCTTAGGCTCCTGACAATCTCCAATTAGTGTTATTAAAATATCACACACACTTTGGTCGAGCTTGCGTTGAGTTATTAACTATAGTATTCAAAATAAGAGAGTTTAATAAGTTTTCATATTAAACTAAAATAAAGCACATGCCTACCTTCAAAATTACTCCAAAATCTAAATTTGACTGGGGTAAAAGAACACTGGGGTACGTATTACTACAAGTATTCAAACTGAACTTTTTTACTTGGGGGATATCCGTACACCCATTGTATGCATTGAATACCTTCACGACGTTGAGGCCCAAAATTGTGTACAAGTCTGCGTCTTTTGATATTTGAAATGAGAATTTAACCTGAAATTGTGCATGCAAATAGTGTTGGTTTAAGGACCTAGTATTAAAGGATATATATACAAGAATATCAATTAGGGGCATACTACGAAAACATTTTCGTAGTATGCCCCCAAAGCAGTACATACAGGTTTAACCTAATCGCAAATTAATTTAACCTTTTAATAACTTTAATTGACTTTTAATTATATTGCTTCCTAGTTGGCTCGGCCCCATCTGCAGTTGACAGTGCTTCTTCCCCCGATATCTGCCGAGTGACAAAGCAACCAAGCAATTAACTGTATGAATGTTGGACGAATGCAAAAACTAACGGAAAAACAACAATGTATGCTTATCACTCTCAACTTTTTGAGTTTATTTCGACTCGAATGCATAAGCTGCCCAAGTGTGCATTGGGATTCTGAAACACTTTAAAAAATGCGATTGAACTATTTTTTTTTTATATTTTTAGCGGACCGTCCAGCAGCAAACAAGTTCGAAAACGATTTCAAAAACCTCTTTCGCATAATTCGAATTTTGTCACAAACAGCAACCTTTTAGCGTTTGATGAATACGGAGCAAAAATTTAAAAATAAGACCTACTTAAACTTCAAATCTTAAAATCGATTTAAGATTGCTTCGTGAATACCGCCCTAAGTTCGAGCAGGCCATTCGAGAAGTCCTATGCAGCCAGAATTAAGTATTGATAGCCAATGGCAACATTGCCATATTTGCCATCAGAGATGCATGTTGGGTTTCTGGCCTCTGAAGTGCTGGGTTTTACTCGGCCACCACAACGAAACCCCTGGTTTGACGATGAGTGCCGGCAAGCACATGCAGCTAAACAGGAAGCATACAAAGCGGCTCAGCACAGGACTAGACTTGCTCGTGGCGAGCTCTACGAGCAGAGGGGAACACCGGCTTCTCTGAAGGAAAAAGAGACAGCACGAGAAGCACGCGGTTTAAGAGATGGGGAGATGTTACAACAGGAATGAGGTTAGACATTTTAACCAGAGGATTAAAAGGTCCTACCAAGGGTATAAAGTTCGAACTGAAGCCTGTTAGTACCATCAAGAGAACATTATTGTAGAATCGCAGTCTGGTGCTGAGGATTTGGAAAAACCCGTTTCTGCAGACTGTAAAACGACGAAGACGAACCAAATACCGCTGTCAGGCAGAACGAACCAATCAATCCAGGCGAAGACCTTTCCACGAAGTATACGAATGATACCGCCCACCCAACCTGAAGGAAGTAAAAGTAGTTGTGTCTAAGCTCAAGTGCAACATAGCAGCCGAAGCAAACGACCTAGCTGCCGAACTTTTTGAATATGCTGGCGATGAGTTGTTAGGAGCATGCACCAGCTCATCTGCAAGATATGGTTGGAGTGAAGCATGTCCGACGAATGGAACCTCAACATTGTTTGCCCGATCCTGAAGAAAGGATGAATTGGAAATAATTCAGAGGGTCTCCTAATGGTAAAAATTAATCCGGTTGATACAGGCACTTTGCAGCTTTCGATTTCGATCAGAACGTTGCCAACATAGAGGGCATATCCGATCTAGCAGCTGCATCTTAAACAGAACAACACTTAGTTAACAGCATTTAAAAGTAATGCTTTCTATGAGAAGTTTTTTCATTTCATGTAACTTAATATCCCATTTAGTTGAGTTTAGTCCATACTCATCTGTCGTACTCGTGGTGCTAACGAACCGCTTACAATATTTTTTATAGGCTGTTCGATACCTAATGTTAATGTTTTTCGCTAAAAGATTATTTTATTCTTCAAAGTGGTCTTATTTTAGCGTGATACACCTTTTCCAACGAACTGCAACTTTTCTACTGAGCATTTTCCTCACATAATTAAATACGAAATAAATGGTACTAATGGTAGTCTCTACCCTAGGTGTTTTACTGACGTGATTGATAGATCTTTCTATCTATCAAACTTTATTTCACTTCCAATCAAGATTTACAAAAAATCTAATACCATGTCTTCACCGAGCGCTAATCCGCAACTTATATAAATCCTTATTTAACTCTCTACGCTATCAACCATAAAAATTTATTTAAATCCTCTCGGCAAGCGATTAAAAATATATCCTCTCATAAATCCCATTCGCCCTATTCACAAACCTATATTTTGTCTATTTGTAAGAGTTTGAGAATCAAAAAAGGAAACTGAAACTGTCCCCGTACAACAAATCTGTCACAAATATGTTTTCAATTGTGGTTTTACAGCTAAAATCGTTTTTCGCTCCTGGGAAATGACACTCAGAAAAGAGTGCGATGAAAAGTGAAAGAGAGTGTTCGTGTCAAATTAATCCTATATTTGTCCGGTGGAGTCACTTTGGGATTTGTATTAAGTCGTCTCACGCTAATAGTACTCTTTCAATTGCCGGTGGAGACATAGTATAAAGGAATACTATGTGAAGTATATGATAGTATTATACCCATTTAAGTTTGAATAATTGTCTTACTAGCAATATGCTATTTGGCTCTTATTAAAATTTATTTTTGAAATTTATTTATTTCACTCTTCTGGCTAGGTCGGTGTCGCTGTACAGTTCGATGCTATAACTACTCCTACACTCTCCATCTATGCATATGGGACCGGGACCATAAATCATCCGAAGAATTTTTTTCTCGAAGCAGCCTAAAGTGTTTTCGTCCACCTTTGACAGGGTCCATGCTTCTGCACCATAAAGCAGGACTGCGATGATAAGGGTCTTTTATATCGACACTTTAGTTGCTCGAGAGAGAGTTCAAAATGCATGATTGTGCCACGACATACCTGTACGTGCGACTGAGGAAGGTGATCCCGCAAGGAGATAGGATTTCTGCAGGTTTGTTACTATTATTATTATTATAGTTATTATAATTATTCCTAACATTCTGACCTCTTAACGGAAATATGACCTATTACAAGTAAGGTCGATAAGTAAGAAGTGCCAATATTAATAAAGTCGAACGAAATGATCATTTTTCGAATACACTTCTGTGAGCTTTTTAATACAAAATATTAATTTCATAAAAGTAATATCAAACAAATGTCTTACCGTCCTTTTTAACACAAACATAAGTTGCTGAACTCGTTTGTCATATAATTTTGATAGAAAATTATTCTTATACACTAAAATTGATTTCGTTGTTGTCCTTCTTGACCTTTTGACAAATGAAAAATCATTTTTCTGATGCTCTTTTTGACAGGTGTATGTTTTGAAGACACATTCATATTCTCTATTAATTTTTACCTTTAAGAACAAAAAAAAATGCATTCAAACAAATATTTCACTTTCGCATAAACAGTAAACATTTATTTCTTAATTAATTGACACTTACATAATCAACAAGAATTTTCGCAGTTGGACTAGTGTTCACTTTTGTCAAATACCGCGCCTTCTTAATGGCTAAAGTAATATTTTTAAGAATAGGGAAATAATTTGACTTTTTATTACTATTGTTTCTTGTAACACTAAAATTAACACAGTTCTCTTCAGTATTCATATTGTCAACTTGGCAAAAAAGGTATTCGGTTGTTATTCTTTTTATGTTTGATCAATATAAAGTAACTATTGCTAAGCAATCATGTGCAGAAGAAAAAAAAAATAATAATAAAAGAGTATGTTTGTTTATTGATGAATGGAGAGTCTAAGTGAATGTCAGTCTAAATGACAGAGGATTATTTGGAGACCTGCAAGCTGCAACAACGCCAATATAATTTTTTTACTGTTTGTTGACTGACAAAAGCTTTTCCCACCTTAGTTTTTTTCGTCAGTTTGTGTTTAATTTTTCACCCAGTTGACAAGAAAATCAACTCGTCGTCCTTCCGGAGTCACTGATGAGTTCTCAATTAAAGTCGATGTACACCAGGGAAGCGTCCTAAGTCATTTGCTTTTTATTGTAGCCCTTGATTGTCTGCTTGAAGAAAAACTGATGGACCCGAAAGTACATCAGTTATTCTTCGCTGACGATGGGGCCATCATAAGTCATCATCATCATCATCATTTTCGGATGCCGCTTATCCTTTAAAAGGGTCGCGGAGCGAGGATGGCTAAATGGTCCTTCCATCTTTCTTGATCCTCCGCCACCAACTCAAGAGACTCCGGCGCAATCCCCAGGCGGGACTCAGAGAGGTTCTTTACCTGATTCCACCAACTGTTCCTTGGCCTACCAGGGGTGGGGCGACGCGCTCGCATCTCGGCTAGCATGACCTGTCTAGGAAGTCTGTCAGAGGGCATGCGAACAACTTGCCCAAACCATCGAAGAATCGATCGCTCCACTCGGAGAAGTAGCTGCTCAACATTAAGATTCCCACGAATACTGACGTTTCTCACTCTGTCCCTTAGAGTAACACCAGCAACGCACCTCAGGAATCTTATTTCGGCAGCTTGTACCCGCGATCTAATTCTTTCGGTCATTACCCAAATTTCACGACCATAGATGAGGGTCGGAACGAACACTGAATTAAAAACTGAGATCTTTGCTTTCACTCCAAGCTCAGCTTTCCTGATGGCCGGCCGGTGCAGTTCCTTTACTATTGCCACAGCTTGGCCAATTCTACAGGAGAACTCAGTATCACTCCTTCCATCTTTCGTGAAAAAGACCCCGAGATAATTAAACTTCTCCACCTGTTTTAATGGAACTCCATTTATGTGCCCAGGTGTTCGAGAAACAACCATCACTTTCGATTTGTTCACTTTCATCCCAGCATCACCACAGACTGCTGCAAACCTATCCAGTGCTCGTTGAAGTTCCTCTTTGGATGATGCAAGGATGGCCAAATCATCTGCGAAAAGCAGATGGCTCATCCTGATGCCAGCCAATTCGAACATTGCTCGCCAAAACTGCGCTTCACCATCCAGTCCTATATGATATGAAAAAGAGCGGCGACAGAACACAGCCCTGGCGAAGTCCAACGCGCACATCAAAAGAACGGGATTTGACGCCATTTATCCGTATACAACTTCTGCAGTTTCTATACAAAGACTGGATGGCTCTCAGAAGAGGCCCACTCAGCGCATAGTCCTGCAAAACTCTCCACAGTGTATCCCGAGGGACTCGGTCATACGCCTTTGCCAGATCTACAAAACACGCATAGACCGGTTTGGCATATTCCCAGGCCTTCTCAAGGATAACCTTCAGAGTAAAAAGCTGGTCGGTTGTGCCTCTGCCAGGCCGAAAGCCGCACTGTTCTTCCCGTAACAAAGGATCGATTACAGCTCTGGAACGCGTTTCCAACACCTTCACGAATACTTTTCCCGGAAGACTCAAGAGAGATATTCTCTTTAGTTGGCGCAATCTCTCCTGTTCCCTTTTTTGAAAATGGGCACTATAACTCCCGTTTGCCAATTGCTTGGTGCCTTCCCGCTATTCCAGACCTAAATGACACGTGTTAGCCATTTAACACCCTCTTCACCCATTGCTTTGAGCATTTCTGGCCGGATTTCATCAACTCTTTCATCAACTTGTTCTGACTGACCAGATTGGAAGTCCTTCGCACCATTCATCGCGCCATCCATTGTACCGGGCTCGAGAAGTTGAGTTTCTACATTGGATCCACGCAATGTAGGCTCTCTTCTTCTCTCTGATGGCTTCTTGAACTCCAGGCGTTTTAAACCAAGCAGTTCTTTTCTCACCACCAGCCACTACCCCAAGCCGCTTCACTCCACAAACATTTCCTGCAGAGGCAATGACTGCCGATAAAAACAGCTGCCATTCCTCCTCTACATTCAAAAGGTCAGTTGGAATTTGTTCAAACTTCTCCGAAACATGCTGTGCAAAGCGCTTTCTGAAATCAGAGTCAGCATCCTGCAACCTTTCCCACCGTATGCGGGTCACCAGTCTTGGTTTTCGCCTGGGTGGCAAAGGATTACTGTCACTGAAAAACTATTTACACAGCACTAAGTGGTGAACAGTTGACAACTCAGCTCCCCTGAAAACTCGAACTTCACAAATCATTCTTTGAACACACGATTGTACAACAAAGAAATCAATCAGTGACCTCTGATTTAAACTGTGCTTGTACCATGTGAATTTGTGAATGTCTCTGTGTGGGAAAAAGATGTTTATGATGGACAAGCCATACGTACAGCAAAAGTCCAACAACTTCACTCCGTTTATGTTTTGATCCGGAAAACCGTGCCCCCCGATCACACTTCTCCAAGTACTGTCGTCCGTACCCACATGTGCATTGAAGTCACCCATCAGGAGGAAGAAGTCCATTTCTGCCACTCTGTCCAGGGCAGCATCAACTTCGTTTAAAAAGGACTCATACTCTGACTCTCGATTTGGTGCATAAACCTGAACCAGAGCCAGAGTCGGTCGTTCAAGCTTAAGCTTTAAGATCAGAATCCTTTCCCCTAACGGAATGACATCGAATACATTTCCTGGCAACCGGGGGCTTGTGAGTATCCCCACACCCGCCTGTGCAGTCATGTGATTTGGGACGCTAGACCAGAAGAGCTTCCACCCATCATCGAAGTCTTTGGTTCCAGAACCCTTCCACTTAGTTGAGGAGATGCCAGTTGCATCGAGCTGATACTTTTTGGCCTACTCAACCAGTTCAAGTTCCTTCCTCGTTAGCGACGAGACCTTCCACGTACCAATTTTGAGTTGGTGCCGTTGTCGATTTGTAGAGTTTCCACCTAAGCCCTCATTTTGACTTGGCGCTGTCCCCCTCCGCCGCCCGTAATGGATAGCGGCACCATTGACGGACTGCTCGTAACTTCTTCGGGTTAAACCCAGGGGTATAGTATTCGTATTAGCTAAAATAAGACAGAGTACCTGTGCTGCCTATTTTCTGACCCACCCGAACCAATTCCAGACATTAAATTGAATAGAAAGGTGCTTCCCAAGTGTGAAAAGTTCAAGTACCTGGGATCTATGATCAATAGCAAAGCAAACTGTGATGACGACATCAATCATTGCGTAAGCGTGGGGTGGATGAAGTGGCGAGAAAACTCCGCCATCTTCTGTGACCAGAAAATGCCCCCTAAGCTGGAAGGAAAGCTCTACACCGCAGTTGTGCGTCCGACGCTTACATATGGTTCACTATGTTGGATAGCGTATAAGAAATATGGGAGCAAATTAACGGCAGCGGAAATTAAGATGCTTCGCACGACAGCAGGAGTAACAAAGCGAGATAGAATAAGAAGTGCAAAGACCCGAGGAAGCCTCCATGTAAAAGAACATATCTCCAGAAAAATGGAGCACGACCGGCTCAGTTGGTGTTGCCACGTTCAAAGGAGAGATCCTACGAACTCTGTCAAAAAGGCAATATTATTCAATATTCCAGCGCAATCGCGAAGTAGAGGAAGGCCTAAACATTCATGGATCACACAAATGCAACGACAACAACATTTATTTGGCCTCAGTGACGAAGAGATCCAAAACGGGGTGGCCAGCCGGTATATTCTGAGGTCAAATCGGCCTACCCCACAAGCGGACCATTTGGAATGCAGTAGAGTGGGAGGGTTATAATCCACCACTTCAGATTATAACCCTGCGCGTAAATGAAAAAAAGAAAAGAAAAAGAAGAAAAGACAAGTAAATCAAAGCCGGATGATAACTTTGTAAATTTTTTGAAAATTGACGTTGTTGTAGGTCTTATTCCTCTATTCTCCACCTGCGGGTTGCCTTCAACTACCAATACCTACAAACTACATTTGAAATGGGGAATTACTAGAGTTTTTAGTGATCCGTCCAAAAAGGGAAAATGTTCTAAGCGTAGTTGAGCTTAGAAATATACTGGAGAAAGAAGTCTCAGCATAAGTGAATAGTTGATTCACTTTAAGGATTTTAGTTCTCAAAATAAAAGGCACGTCGTTTAATAAACGTTGTAAAAATTCTTTATTAGTTCTGGTAGCTAGGATTGCGCAAAATAAGAATGCTCCAAAATGCATTAAAATGTCCAAGGAAACCTAGCAAAGTGCATTTGTTATGCATGCATGTATAACTGTTCATGTCACATTACAGCTGTTACATCGTATGGTCGTTCACATGACCGTGAAAAAGTGTATTTCATTGTATTTGTATGAAACATACAATAAATTGAGTTAAACTACTGCAACCTAATTTATACCAATTGCGATAACTTAAATGCGCTAGAGCGAGAGGGCACGCAAATAAAAATCCATCGGCTGGTATGTCTCACCCATAATATGGCGCAGATTGCAGTTTCCTCTTATATTGTATTAGGAGTGAGGATGTTGTACCTGTTGTCCTCCGATAAGATTCAAATGAATGAATTCAAAATTTTGAACTTTGCAAAACCGGTCGCAAAATTTTTGCTGCGTACATAGAGATTTTTGTATGGGATCAAAATTTTTGTCGCGATCACCATACTAGCCTCTAGCGTTTAAGCTTAGTACTCTGATGGCGAAATAATTTTGCTCCCATACGAAAATCTCTACGGAGCAAAAATTTTGCAACCGGTTTTGCAAAGTAGTACGCAGCTGGCGTTTAAAATTCTTAAGATACTGTAGATGGGTCAGCCACTCTACAACATTGCACGCAAAATAATTGTCCAATACGTACATTTTTTCTCGCACAAAATTCGCGTAGGACTAATAAATGTCAGTATGAAAAACAACAACTCAACGTTTTAGTTCAACAAAAAATTCTTCTAATGATGCTTCTGATGATGCGTGGCATGGGTTTAAAGAGTAATTTTCAATACTTTTGTTCGAAATCGGAAAAATTTGACTTAATGTTTTATGTAGAGACCACTCAGTTCTACATTTTGCTCATACAAGGTTTTGAGCTACGTTTGAAAACAGGATTAAGGAAAAAACCTAAAATTTGGCAAATTAGGAACAAAATGCAATTATAACAATATGTTCCTTTGTAGTTGTAGTATTAGTATTCAAGGAAATCTAAGAAACTGATGTGTTGCCATTGCTGTGAAGTTTTTCGAGTCATTCTTTGTAAATAAAGCCGCGCTGTCACATGGAACAGAAACAGAATTTCATACCTACAGTAGCAAAGCAAAAAGCATTCAGCGAATTTTGGTTTCAGTTGCTGATGTAGGGGATTCTGTTTCTGTTCCTGTTTTACGTTGCTTGTGACCACGAGGCTTAAAGGAAATAAAAAACTTAACTTACTTTGTCTAATTTCTTTCGAAGTAAAAATACGCTTCCCCTTTTTAAATGTTTCTTTTACAGCTCGAGACCTCTTCTTCCAGAATTCCTCGGAGCTTCTCGATTGCTAGTACCTAAAAATTAGATGCTTCACCCCTATGAAGGATTTCTTCAGCTGCTGTACTACAAGGCGAGTAACTCTATCTCTAATAAACCCAAGGAATTCTGGAGGACGTGCGCAGGAGCTGGAGGAATCCTATAAAAAGATGAAGCATCTCATCAGTATCTCAAGACCTTTTTAACGTCAGCAAATAGTTTAATTAACACTCCTTAAGAAAGAAAACACAAATATTAGCCTAATGAAGCTATTGGGCTATGCTGCGGGTTATCGCGAGGGGACTACACCCATCCTGTACCAAGGACGAAATAATACAAGACGTTCAAGCCCAAGGCCTTAAAATTCTTGACGCCGTGAACATAATAAAGAAAGAGAAGCAACGTACGGACGAAGGCAAGGTCCGACGCGGCCTGCAAATTTTTATGCTTTCTTTTGATAGAACTGAAAATATTAACGAAATCTACAAAATTAAATCAATCCTTAACATCAAGATAAAAATCGAGCCCAAGCGGAAGGGCAACAGGCTAGTTCCCCAAAGTAAGCGATGCCAAGGTTTCCGACACACGCAAGCGTACAGCCAGAAAAAGCCGCGATGCGTAAAATGTCAGCAGTCAGGCCCCCGCGGTTTGCGCCAATTGCAGGGGAAGTCATCCAGCGAGCTACCGAGGTTGCGAAATTGCCATTGAGTTGCAAAAACAACATGAAGCTCCGAAGAAAAATAGTGGAAATAAGGGCCCAAGCCTAAAACCTCCTAAAGTAGATATGCGAAAAACCCCTAAGTCGACAAGGGGTAAGGGTTTGATTAAAGGCAAAATTCAAAATGCGCAAGAAAACGTCGCTGGTCCTAGTTCCCACCGGAGTCAAAAGGGAGAATCCACACTTGTTGGTCCAAGATCGTACGCTCAAGTCGCGTCACTTGAAAGTAAGCCACAATCGGCCGCATCAGATTCGGTCTCTCAAATTCTAGGCATGATTTTAGAAAAGTTTGAGCAACAGGCGAAACTTAATCAAGTAATATTCAACAAATTGAGCGAGCTTGAGTTTAAACCTCGAAAAGCATTTGATAAAAAATCATGAATATGGGAAAGTCAATCAAAATAATTACATGGAATGCAAACGGCCTTTAGCAAAAAATTGACGAACTAGAAGTATTCCTACGGAAGAATAATGTAGACATATGCCTGATTTTGGAAACCCACTTTAAAAAGGGTTCAGCACGCAAAATTAAAAGCTACATTGACTATCACACGCATCATCCTTCAGAAAATGCGAGAGGTGGATCCTCTCTCTACATTAAAGACTGCATTAAGCACTCCAAAAACGAAGCAATAGAACTTGACTCTATGCAAATAACCTCAGTCTCAGTAAAATTAAGTCACATAAATTACAACATCGCGACGAGCTATTTTCCTCCGCAGTATCGGCTGGCAGATGAAGATCTTGCTCTGCTCTTTGATTCACTTGGGTCAAACTTTATCATCGGCGGGGACTTTAACGCGAAAAATACTTTTTGGGGCTCACGGTGCAATTCAACAAGAGGCAGAGCCCTCTTTAAAGCAAGTACAAAACACGGCGTGATCTTCTTATCGACGGGAAAGCCAACATATTGGCCAACCGACAGAAATAAAATACCTGATCTCGTCGACTTCTTTATCGCCAAGGGGGTACCTCGTTATCTTACGAACGTAGAAGAACGCTTTGATCTCTGTTCAGATCACTCGGCAGTTCTTTTGAAAATCGGCGGAAGCCTAGCTTTTTTTTTTTTTTTTTTTTTTCGTGGGTAGGAAAAACCTTCATAGGCACTACGAGGACCGGCTGCGCGTGCTCATAGTAGTGTGAGATTCTTACTCACTAAAAAACCTCCCATTTTCCGTCAGACTACGACTAAGTTTCCTTAACAAGTAGTTCAAGCTTCTGTAGTAATCGCGTGTGACAGGCTGCCTTCCAACGAAGGCACCTACAATACCGTCAATTTATGCGGTTTCATCTTATGCTGCTAGATCTAACGGTCTCATTCGTTGTAGTCGGCGCGTAAGATTTGTCTGATCCAAAGTTCGGATAATTTCATTGTTGCAGTGTCCGCGAAGACGAGTACTAAGTTTGCGAGCAAAGTTTGTTACCTCGTCAGACACGGTTGCGATTCCTAGATCTCGGTGTAGATCGCTATTTGTTATATACCATGGAGCATTAACGATTGCTCTGAGTGTCTTATTTTGAAAAGTTTCTAAAATAGATATATTGCTTGGTTTAGTACAACCCCAGAGTTGTATACCGTACGTCCAAGATGGTTTTAGCACTTGCTTATACAAAAGCAGTTTGTTATATACTGCTAGATAAGATAGCTAGTATTAGATACTAGATAAGCCAATTTATTTCTCTTAACCTGATTTCGAGCTCGTCGCGTTTCTTTTTAACGTGCGGCTTCCATTTAAGTTTTGCGTCTAGAGTCATTCCTAGATATTTCGCTTCATTTGAGTACGGTATTTGTACCGAGCTAATGAATAAAGGTTTGTTGTTTATCTTCTTATAAGTAAAGTTAACATACGTTGACTTAGTTTCGTTAAGGACGACTCGCTAGCTCTTCGTCCAGTCGCATATTTTGTCTAAAGCGCGCTGGAGTTTCCCTGTTGATAATTCAACTGTCGTATCAATAGCGAGAATAGCAGTGTCGTCTGCGAACGTAGCTAAAATTGTTCCCTCATCGTGGGGTATGTCTCTTGTATAGAGCGAAAATAATATTGGGCCGAGATCGCTTCCTTGCGGGACACCGGCATTTATCTCTTTGAATTCCGAATACTCATTTTCGTACCTTACGCGAAAGATTCTGTCTTTAAGGTAAGACTCTAAGATTCTATAGAGTTTTTCTGGCAAGCAAAGCCTTAATTTGTACTTCAGGCCTTCGTGCCATACCTTGTCGAAGGCTTGCGATACGTCGAGAAAAGCGCTAGTACATATCTTCTTCGCTTCCAGAGCTTTTTCGATTTCGTTTGTTATTCGATAGACCTGGTCGATTGTTGAATGCTTTTTTCTAAATCCGAATTGGTGATCCGGAATCAATCGTCTTTCTTCAATGATTGGTTGCAACCTTTTAAGCAACAGTTTCTCGAATACCTTAGATATAATCGGAATTTCTTTGTCTTCTCTTGCCCATTCGCCGTTGGCTTTTCTTAATGGCGCAGAGTGTGCTATAGGCTTCTTAACGGACTTGACTGCTTTCCAAAGAGAGTAGTTCGAACCTTTATCGGCAGTCAAACTTTCGAGGTAAGCAGTAGTCTCACGACTCTTAAAATCTTGAAGTTCGTGCTTCAGTTTGTTAGAAAGGTGGTTCAAGATGGTTCTCGCTATTGATACGACAGTTGAATTATCAACAGTGAAACTCCAGCGCGCTTTAGGCAAAATATGCGACTGGACGAAGAGCTACCTTCGTTCCTACCCACGGAAAAAAAAAAAAATGTTTCTTAAGAGCTTCCCTTCAATGCATTGTCTCTCTGCGTTCGCTTTTATCGAGGAAATTTTCCTTCTCCACTCACTTTCGATAAAGCGTCCTGTATTGTCTATAATAATCGGCATAATGCAGTGGACAATATCAAGATTTGTTAGTCCGGAGCAAGAAATTATGGAAATAACAGCATGCATTGACTATTTTTGGGGATTTATCTGGGCCACAAAACATTGTGCGTATCCATTTGGAGCACAAAATACCAAACATATTTTCAACACACCTTATAGCCCTGCTTATTCGATAACTTGTTATTTGCTCATAACCTATCAACCTCTTCGGCTTTCGAGGCACAAAAGGTTTCACTGTATTTCGCGTTTCACCGCGTATTCCGCTACGAAGAAGTATGGATGTTGTTCTGAACCGACCCGCGCATCAACAGGGAATGGCGCATTGTCTCCTGATATATTTTTGCCGAGTTCTGTATAATAATATATCAAAATATACGAATTTATATTTAGCATCTAAAACAGCCATAAGCTCAATACTGTGATATCCCTGTAAAAATTAATTTACTTGAGAAGTATACACATTAAAGTCAAATATTTGTGAGTACCTTGTATGTGGTTGTAAAATAGACTGCCAACATTTTTCGGGCATTTAATTGCGACATGTTCACCATCAATGGCACCAATGCAATAAGGCAAGTTCCACAGAGCATCATATTCGTTCTTTATTTTGAGGAGCTCTTCTGCGTCCAGAACCATGGTTTCATCTGGTAATGCTTTTGCTATGACAATGCAAACATGCCGTTCAATCGGACCATTAGCAAGGTATCTACAGATTACATTCAAGTCAGTTATCATGTTTAATAAGGAAGTGCTATACTGTTCTTGCTCTATAACAACCGCAATTTTCTACAGGCAGTGTGCTGTGATCCGGTCTTGTATTCCTTTTAGGGGTTAAGAAGGGCACCTTCAACAAGAGGCTTTCAAACTCATGCGGTTCCATATAGAAATTTTCCTTACGTTTTTGTTGGAGGTTCCTATTGTCCGATAGAGCACTCAGACACAAATACTGGTCCATTGTACTACCATGCAGACACCTTACATTAATGTATTTAGTTTACCCGCCTTTCGAAGAAAGATGAGAAGGAGCTGCAGTGATGAAGAGCTTAGGTACTAGTAATAGTATCGCAAAGTTTGTCCCACAATTAAAAAATTGTATTGCAACAATAGTTTAATAGTTGATACTCACAATTCACAAATCGTTTATCAAATTGTCTTTGGCAGTGACACCAGCCCTTAAGAGATCTTTTTATTCGCGAGTGCTCCCTGAGTTATTTTTTGCAGGCATTTTGCTTGGCGTGGAGAGCATAGAAGTTAATCGGCTCTGCTCTCTGAATTAACAATAATATCAATTTTTATATTTATTTTTATTTACTTTTACTTGTAAGCTCTGAAGCTCAAGGTTACCTTACCTTTTTATTAAGGTAGGTCGTCACTGTCCTTGATTGTCTGCAGCGTATAAGAACTATGAGAGCAAATTAACGGCAGCTGTGATGAAGATGCTTCGCATGACAGCAGGAGTAACAAAGAATAAGAAGAACGAAGATCAGAGTAAAGCCGCGGTGTCACAAGGAACAGGAACAGAAACAGAATTTCATACATTAGCACCGCAAAAAGCATTCAGCGAATTTAGGTTTCAGTTGCTAATATATGGGATTCTGTTTCTGTTCCTGTTTAACGTTGCTTGTGACAACGCGGCTTTACTCGGATCTTCGTTCTTCTTATTCTTTGTTACTCCTGCTGTCATGCGAAGCATCTTCATCACAGCTGCCATTAATTTGCTCTCATAGTTCTTATACGCTGCAGACAATCAAGGACAGTGACTGTGGAAGGACATCTTACTCTTGTCTTTGCTCCATCATACATGTCCACGATCATCCGCACGTAGGCTTCTGGAACTCCTCGTTTTCGCCACTCAGATTCGGCGAGGAGTTACAAAAAAGTTTAATTGCCATCTGGCAGCGGTTTGACGAATATAGACGGGTTGGTATGGCAATACATTAAAGACATGCTCTTCTTGAAAGACTCGATGAAACCACGCAGGTAAAACATTTCCTTTTTTTTATTCAAATTTTTACTTATATCCAAAGTTAATTCCAGAATATTGTGTAATGAAGCAGACACTGAAAATCAGAGTCTGATTTCTCAAAATGAAAAGACGGCAGCATCTTTCGAAGACAGTTTAATCTGCAGTTTCAACGATACTACAGCAACGTTTTGTTCGATACTACAGCAACTCCATCGAAGAAACGAAAAGCATTGTCGCCTCTAGACAAGCTATGCAATACTTTTGTTAAGACAATCAAAATTTTTTTGGATAATTATTCGAAGGTTCCACTTGCCATAAAAGAAAAGAATGAAACAACTGACGACCTGTTCATGAGGACCATGGTATCTTTGATGAAAGACTTTCCACCATCGATTAAAAAAAATATCGATCAGAAATGTTTCAAAGCATTGACATGAATAAGGGGTCATATACTTAAAAAGCCCAATTTTTTTTACTTTCCACCCATTCATTCCGATTTAGTTCTTTTAGGATGAAAAGATAACTTAGTTTTATTAAACATTTAATTAATTAATTAATTAATTTTTATTGAAATAGGTACATATAGTGTTCCTTATTTGTACAGAAGTCTTACTACCAAAGTAATGTGCAGAAGATTGACACAGAGCTTTTGATGATTCATTTTCTTTGTTTGCAACCATCTAGTTGTGCAGGGCTACACAAGCCAAAAGAACTTTTTCCGTGTTTGAAGGATACATATGCAGTGTATTCAAGAGAATCCGCCAACGTGCTACAAGGATTCCAAACGCATTTTCGATAGTTCGACGAGCTCTTGATAACCTTTTGTCAAAGTTTTCCTTCTTTCCATCAGCAGGTGTCAGGAAAGTGTCCGGGATCTCAGAGATCACATTGAGACCGAAGTACTGGTAATACCAAAATTTAAAATTCTTGCAGGAAAAGTCTGGCAGTGCTATTTACAAAGTCTGAGTCACGTATTTATACAGCAATATTTGTATCAAAATCAGGTGTTTTTACTTCAAATATGTTTTTGAAATTAATGTAAAAGGCCTCCACCACATTTCAATCGCTATCGTTATGGTTTCTCCATCAACCAACACTTGACTGCACTGCAGTAACTGTTGGCAGGATTTCTAGATTTTCCAATCAGCTTATTCAGTTGTTTGTGAGCAAACGGACCAGGTTTAATTTTGGAAAGCTCAAAAGGACCCCCGCAAAAAAAAAATCTATGAAAAAAAGTTCGCGGTCTAATTGGCCCGAATTGTGCCTCGGGCACAGGTTGCTAGCTCTCAATTAGTGGATGAAAAAGTCAATGGGTGAACGAACACCACAACGAACCCGTGATTCGGAGATATCTTCCTCCAAAGTTAGATCTTTACCCGTAGAGCTTATGCCAGCTTTCAGCCTTTTACGACGTCTTAAAATTTCGATTCAAGCGCGCGCTTAATCTCTGCGGGCAAAACTCACCCTGCCGCATACGAGTTACCGCTGAAAAAATTAGGTTGAACTAGCACCAACACAAAAGAAAAATTGGCATTTCAACGATGCAATGCGGCTCGTATCATCAGCGGGCTCCACAATGTATTTCCCGTAGGCAAATGCTACTCAGTGTTTACCCGTATGCAAATGCTACTCAGTGTTTACCGAGGTCTTATAATATATTCACACATACACTGCCACAATCACTAATTATAAGTTTACGCCTCGTATACTGCTATTTTGATTTTTTTTTTATCTTTTTTTATTATTAGCTTAATTTAGGAAAAGACCAACCATAGATAGTGCATTCTTATACCATGTCTCCACCGAGCACTAATCGTCGATTAATATAAATCTTTATTAAATCCTCTACAAATCACGCGATTTACCATACAAATTTAAATCCTCTCGGCAAGCGATTAATAATAAATCCTCTCATAAATCCCATTCACCCTATTCACAAACCTATTTTCTGCACCTTTGTTACAGTTTAAGAATCAAAAAAGGAAACTGAAACTGTCCCTGTACGAAATATCTGTCACAAGAACGTTTTCTATTGTGACTTTTACTGAGGAAATCGTTTTCGCTGCTTGAAAATGATATCGCTACTCTCTTTTGAGAGCCAAAAGGACAGAAACAGAGTTTTCGTGTCAATTTAATCCTATATTTGTCCGATGGAGACACTTGGGATTTATTTTAATCGTCTCCCGCTAATCTTCTTATAATAACCGGTGGAGACATATTATTATAAAAACTTTTTTATTATAAAAACTTTCATTAAAAACGTAAGCAAATTGGTGTTGGAGGGCAAGATGGACGCAAGTTGAATATCTAGTTATTCAGTTATTTATGCCCAGGGCGAAATGGACTGAAAAACTTATTTCTGGGTGTTATCTCAGTTTAACTCAGAAACTTGGATGATCTCGCACTGAAAAATCCGTTTGCGTTTGTTTGTTCGTTCAGAATATTCGGAATGCATTCTTTCCATACTAACTCCTGAGGTAGTACGAATTCGTATTCCAACTTCGTATTTCACATTTTCTATTCCTTCTACGGAATGAATAAAGAAACGCACCCTATTTTTTTTCATAATCAAAATATTTTGCAGCCTGTATTGGCGATTGAAGACAGCCCCCCGTTGAAGAATAGAGGGATATGTAGAAACCTGCAACAACTTCAACTTACAAAAATTTATCAAGTTTATCATGCGGCCTTGGTTTACTTGTCACTTGCGTAAAAAATAAACAAAAACTGACTAATCAAACCAAGGCGGAAAAACAGCATTAAAATTTTCTTTAGTCAACAAACAGTCAAAATTTTTAGTTTGACGTTGTTGCAGGTCTCTACATATTCCTTAACTGTCCACCAGGTATCCACCACTCATTCGGACTCTTCCAATAGAGTTGTTCGCGTAAGTATCTCGCTCGCACCTCTGTTTCTAACGTTTGGCGAAATCCGTTCACTTGGTATGAAAACAATGAAAGGGTTGTAAAGGGTAGGCATGTGCGTGACAGAGATACAGAAGTTTGTTTTCATACCAAGTTACGAGAAGTGACATTTTGGCGAAAAGCTCTATCTTCAATTAGAAGACCGAACGATATTGACAAAAATCTCCTCTTTATAAAACACACGATTTTATATTTATTTGTGGTAATCATAAATTACTGAATAACTAGATATTCAACTTGCGTCCCTCTTACCATCCAACACCCAAAGCCGTCTCGCTCGCCGGCTTTTCGAAAAATTGAAACACCCTCGCCGTGGTTGACGATTATTCTGCCAATCGGTGTCTTGAGTAATGACACGCTGTTGAATAGAAACTTTTTTTCTCGAAGCTAATATTAGTGGAAAATATAAACTACTTGTGTGCCATAAGGTCGACAAATTTTAGAAAAATGTTATGTTTTGTCGTAGTCAAAAAAGTCGTCGTAGTCTCTCGCTCTCATTAGGTGTGTTCCCGTACCTGTCCTAAACTACATAAAACAACCCAAACCTACGAAAAATAGGCAAATCCTGTTCCCGTACACGGTTTTTGTGTAGCTTTGGACAGGAGAGAGAGCAAAAATTAGAGTTTGAAATTTCCCCTCCGTACGAAATTTAGCCCAAGAAATTTCTTTGGGCAGAATTATGAAAAGTGTCAAAGCGGCGGCAATTGAGTTGGACAACAGCAGATGACATTTAGGTGGACACTTAGGTGTTAGCTATAGCGACCCGTGAAATTTGTACTTTTGAACAACTTAAGCTGTTTCTATAATTTGAGTCCTTTTTATAAGAAGTTTCGAACTATAAATGATGTTTTATCAACTTTAAACATAAAAAACCTAAAGTCAGTGAATATTTTGCTGCAGACAATAATCCAAATATTTCAAGAACTGCTTAATGAATGCATGTTTTATCAATCGCTTTAACTTTTCCTAACATTCCATAACATTGGCTTTGACGTTTAAAATGTGGGCAGTTTTTGGTGCACAAAGCGTTCCCTTACTTTTGGTCAGATTTTCCTCTCACTGAGAAATTTTTACCCCCACTCCTTCAAATCAGGAAATCTGACCAAAATAGTACAGAAAGAAAGGGAAAGTGTCTCCCTGTTGTCGCTGCCGCTCAGGTTTGACGCTCTCGAGCTGAAGCTGAATGTGAAACGGCCATCAGATTTTGACGTCTAGAGAAGTCTGTTTGTTTTGCATGTGCAGCGATAAGGTCGGTAGACGTCAAGCGGTAACAATTTCGTTGTGTAATAATAATCAGACCAAAACACTGCCCAATTAATTTCAACGTGTAATAGATTGCTTTTGAATCACACGGCATTTGTGACTTTTATTTTACTCCGTTCTTTTATCTACTAAAAAAAAAACTTTAATTTGTAGGTCAATATTAGTTGTCAATAACTTTAATATAGTTAAAATGTGGGAATCCTACAACAATACCACGAGAAATCCAAGCGACGGAGGAGTGCTTTTTCAAAGCAACGCACCGCCATACGGGGAACGTAAAAATTGGATTCCTCGAAGTGATTCGGACTTTGCTGATGGAGGAGCCTATCCTGAAGTTCATGTTGCCCAATTTCCACTGGGTATAAATTAAACATCACTTGAAGTACCCAAAGCTATAAAGTCAATTTTCAGATATGGGGTCTTCAGTGCACAGCAGGAAGGAGGAGAAAACACTGGCAGTGCAACTCAATGAAAATGGAAAAATTATGTATGATTCAATAGCTAAGGATCGCCATGCACTGCATAAAATTGTCTATTCCAATATCTCTCAACTGCTTCCCGATGAAATTCTGAGCCAAAGCAATCTACAAAAGCCAAACAGTGAAGCTCTGGGACAGACGACTGAGGCCACTCGTCTTGCTCTAGAGAAGTTGACTAGCCAGAAGATTAATGCCTCTCTTCCATGCAAAAGTGTGGCGAAATCAAACCTAGCTCAATACCTAAGATACACTCCTTTGCAACAAGGCGACGAATTCAACTCTGGCGCGAAGCAACGTGTTATAAAGATGGTCGATGCCCAAGTCGATCCCATGGAGCCGCCAAAATTCAAAATAAACAAGAAAATTCCTCGAGGGCCACCTTCGCCGCCCGCTCCAGTGTTGCATTCGCCATCGCGTAAGGTCAGCATGAAGGAGCAGAAAGAATGGAAAGTCCCTCCTTGCATTTCCAATTGGAAGAACGCGAAAGGCTACACGATCCCACTCGACAAGCGCTTGGCTGCGGATGGTCGTGGCCTACAACAACTGCATATCAATGAAAAGTTTGCAAAAATGGCCGAAGCCCTATATATCGCTGACAGGAAAGCTCGTGAGGCAGTTGAGGCGCGCGCGCAGCTAGAGAAAAAGATTGCCCAAAAGGAAAAAGAAAAGAAGGAAGACATGTTGAGGGTGATGGCGCAAAGAGCTCGAGAAGAAAGGGCAGGGTTGCGATATCCAGCAGATGCAGAGAGCGTTGACATCCGAGAGCGCGATGAACTACGAGCAGAGAGACACCGAGATCGAGTTAGGGATAAAAATTTATCTCGCGCAGCGCCCGAGAAACGCATTAAGCTTCAGCGGGATAGGGAACGTGATATAACAGAACAAATCGCACTGGGTAAATCAACAAAAGCCTCCTCAACTATGGAATCGCAATTCGACCAAAGACTTTTCAATACAACGAAGGGCATGGATTCTGGTTATGCCGATGATGAAAGTTACAATGTGTACGACAAACCATGGAGGAATTCTCAAAGCTTAGCTACACATTTGCATCGTCCCAAAAAAGATGTTGAAAGCGATATGTACGGTGCCCAAGATTATAGTAGTTCCGCTATCAGTAACAGATTTATACCTGATAAAGAATTCTCAGGAACAGAGCGTGCAACGCAGTCTGTGAGAAGTGGTCCGATTCAGTTTGAGAAAGAAGACGATCCCTTCGGTTTAGATCAATTTTTGAACATGGCAAAGAAAGCTACAAAACGCGTGGATGCTTCGGAAGAACAATTCCTGGAAAGGAAACGAAACAAACTGTAGTCAGTACGCTTATAATTTTTATTTCTTTTGTAATGTATTCCCATGCGTCAGCTAAACGTTTCTCCGTATTTAACAAGACTTTATCGGAAGAGAAAAAAAACAAGGACCATTGCGACATTCGTATCTAGCTCAGCATTGGTTTATTTATCCACATGTATATGCATCCAATTGACGAAATTAAAATAAAACGTGTTGACATACAATTTCTATGTATGTATGCATACATACTCAATAGTTTTGGTGTCGCGCAGAGAAGAAAGGTTATTACAACTCTGGTTATTCAGGAGGTTGCTTAAAAAGGTAGGTGAGAGCCCTTTGTGCTAAGTCTTAGGTCATAAGCTTCAAAGAGAAACCCTACACAGCCTTAGTAGTTAGCTAAATTAACTATACTATTCCTAGGTGTTTGAAGGATAGACATTTGCACTCAAAAGGATAAAAGCATCTACAGGTTTACTAAGCAAACCTCTGTCTATCAACACCGGTTGCCTAGTAGCTGAACTGGTTACTGGGTTCCAATGCCCTTTGGAAGGCTGTTGGTGGTAGCTGACGACTTCGTGAACTTTATGTAGGCTATTAAAATGTATTCGGAGCTTAGGCCTTAAAAAAGCGGGTTATCCATCTCTCCGTTCTTGGAGCTGTTAAAAGGATTTGGTCCTTCACTGGTTACGAATCAACAACAAGCACTGTTGACGAGCAATGGAAACAAAGCAAGTTGAAGGGGCCCTTCGCTCGATTCGCGTGAATATCTGGAGACGGTGAGCTAGAAACAGAGCTGGCCGGCGAAGTTTGTTTGTTGAGGTTGAGGCCCAGGTCCGCCCCGGACTGTAGCGCCATCCGCTGTGTTCATCCGATTATGTCAATGCTGTCTTCGTAGGCGGAGGCGCAGTAATTGTGCGGACTTTTTAAAGGTTGTGCCTTCACTTTAAGCGCGGTGGCTCATGCGTGGCCTTCAAGTCAATGAAAGCTGGTGGGTATCGATTTGAAATGCTTGAGTTTTTTTTTTCAAGATCTGCCGCTGTGTGAATGTGTGAACGATGGTGGACGTGTCAGGATTGTTCACAAACCGCTCTGCGTTCAAATAGTACAGCAGAAAAGGCCTTGTATGCTATTTTAAGGAGACCGAGTTCCAGTTGGCACAATTTAGCCAGGCCCACCTGTCACGAGGCCGGTCATCGCAAACAATTCTAAGGTCCCATTCGTGAGGCGTGCTTTACATATGATGCAGATGAGCTGGTGCATGTTCCTAACCACATCATCGCCAGCGGATTTGAAAAGCTTGATCGTCAGCTCCGGTTGCTTTGATGGCTCACTTGAGCTTAGACACAGCTCCGGTGGCGGTGGCTCATACGTGGCCTTCAAGTCAATGAAAGCTGGTGGGTATCGATTTGAAATTCTTGAGTTTTTTTTTACAAGATCTGCCGCTGTGTGAATATGTGAACGATGGTGGACGTGTCAGGATTGTTCACAAACCGCTCTGCGTTCAAATAGTACAGCAGAAAAGGCCTTGTATGCTATTTTAAGGAGACCGAGTTCCAGTTGGCACAATTTAGCCAGGCCCACCTGTCACGAGGCCGGTCATCGCAAACAATTCTAAGGTCCCATTCGTGAGGCGTGCTTTACATATGATGCAGATGAGCTGGTGCATGCTCCTAACCACATCATCGCCAGCGGATTTGAAAAGCTTGATCGTCAGCTCCGGTTGCTTTGATGGCTCACTTGAGCTTAGACACAGCTCCGGTGGCGGTGGCTCATACGTGGCCTTCAAGTCAATGAAAGCTGGTGGGTATCGATTTGAAATTCTTGAGTTTTTTTTACAAGATCTGCCGCTGTGTGAATATGTGAACGATGGTGGACGTGTCAGGATTGTTCACAAACCGCTCTGCGTTCAAATAGTACAGCAGAAAAGGCCTTGTATGCTATTTTAAGGAGACCGAGTTCCAGTTGGCACAATTTAGCCAGGCCCACCTGTCACGAGGCCGGTCATCGCAAACAATTCTAAGGTCCCATTCGTGAGGCGTGCTTTACATATGATGCAGATGAGCTGGTGCATGTTCCTAACCACATCATCGCCAGCGGATTTGAAAAGCTTGATCGTCAGCTCCGGTTGCTTTGATGGCTCACTTGAGCTTAGACACAGCTCCGGTGGCGGTGGCTCATACGTGGCCTTCAAGTCAATGAAAGCTGGTGGGTATCGATTTGAAATTCTTGAGTTTTTTTTACAAGATCTTGTTGCGAAAACTAACTTAATGCAAAATAGCCGGCCGACATTTCGAATGTTTACATTGTGTCCGTCACTTTAGTGTTCCATGTTCATCCGGTCCGATTGTGATCGTCAGCTGCTGTTTTTGTCTTTCCGAATTACAATCGAATTTCTACTTCTTAGGTATTCGGAGTTAACACCTCGTCTGCACATGCAGTCGAAATTCGATTGTATTTCGAAAAGAGCAAAATGAACGAGAGAGTGTTGAGAAACGTTTTCTGCGTTGTATCCACTCTCGCGCTGACACCAAAGGAAAACGGCATTCAAAAAGGGAAATTTCTAGGCCGCTAATGAAGTTCGGCTAGACGAATGTTCTGGGCACAGCTTCATTACTAATTTGAATTGTAAAGGCAGTGGGTGTTTCGTTTAATTTGCCAGTTTGAAATTAAAGTATATGTTAATAAAGAAGTGTGGCATTAAAAGCAGAGATTAACATTAAAACACGAAACAAAGGAGGACAGTGAACAAAACGTTAACAAAGGACTGTAATTGTAGGAAAGAATCGAAGGACAAGGTAAAACAAAGAAACTTTACATTCAGGCAGTGTAGCCTAATTCCATTTTTTTTTACCAGGCGTACACACAGGGAATAAAGGAGACAATCCTACAGTCAGAGCGAGGCATTATCGTTCTGCAGATTCCCTTTTAAAAATCCCAGGAACGTTAATCCCAGGGCGGGATTTAGTTCAAATTGTATCGAATTTTAATTCGACACCACACCGGCTTAACGGCCAAGTTCGGCAACCGCTTACATAAGCCGTTGGTGGCCGAGCGGTTAGCGGAGCCGTTCCTTGAACGGTGTCGGAGGTTCCAGGTTCGAGTCCCGGTTCAGGCAGCGGAAGATAACCTTTTTTATTTTATCTATCTTATTGCAATCGATAATTTTTCATTGTCTTGAGTTTTTTTTTTCTTGCTTTGTTTCTTTATGTAAATTTAAATTGTAAATTTTGGGATTTATTTGGCGATGTAAAGTGCATATATGCGTGTAGTACATGTATATATACATTACCGTAGGCCTTGAAACAAATTCCTGGTAGCATTTAAAGATCATTTATAGTGTCTAAATTAAAATTATTGTAAAGTGGTAATAGGTATTTATATACGTAAAATACGTATCAAACGCCGTGGGAGCAACATCTATGCAGTGGCCACTTCATCGACAGTTGCGGATTTTACCGGTGAGTCATTTGATTACTTACATTTACTATTTTAATTAAGGCACACATAAAGTGAATTTAAACCTGTGGGAATTTAAAAGAATTTAAAAGTGAAGCCAAATCCAAGCCCAGGTGCGAAACATTCGAACTTTGGTTTGTGAAGGCATTTTGTTGTTGTTTTGCGTGGTGGAAAGAAGCCACTTAAGATATGTGCATTGACTTACACTACAGTCGCACTGAGTAAAGCCAAGTAATTTTCAAGAAAATTTTTTTTAATGCAAAGACAAAGTTTATATTTAAATAAGTTTTATTTGGAATTTTAAAAGAAATTAAAGCTAAATGAAAGTTAAACTAAAACTAAATTAAAATTAAAGTAAAGTAAAGCTAAAGTAAAATTAACTTAAAATAAAACCTAAAGTTAAAGTAAAAGCTTAAGTAAATTAAAATTATATTAAAGTAAAGTAAATATAATTTTATAAATTTTAACAATGAATTTTATAATTAAAACATGAAATTATATGAGGAAATTTAAACATGGTTTTTAACTGAGGAGGGATGAAAGGATGAGGAAGATATAGTGAAGGGAAGGACGGTCATGTAGGGAAGAAGAAGATGCCAACTTAAGGGGTTACTTGGCGAGAGAAGTAACCATGGTAGGGTGGGTAGAGAGAGATTTCTCGCGACATCTTAACACCGTGATGTCAGACAAGACTGGCATGATCTTGTGATTGGGAACGTAACAGTGTCAAGAACCCGCGCCCTCCGACGAGCTGTGGATGGCTACCAGCATGCCAGCAAAGACACTAGGCCAAATCAACGTCCCATTACAATGGCGCCCAAAACGTGAGGCCTGCCTCGATGGCAGGAGTTTAATTTTTTGATATTTTTTGAGCCGCTTCATTTGGTTTTGATTTGCTTGAATAGTTTGATTTATTTTGATTTTTTCTTTCTTTTCTTTTATGTGACTTGTTGTCTTCTTTTTCCATAAGTCCCGATGACTGAACGTTTGCAGTTCGGTATCGCGTTGCGATGGGAAAATATGGCTTCAATCCGTGTGCAGAGTTGTGGAAGGCTTGAGTCATGTGAAAATCGGCAAAGCTGGTTCACTCATGCCCGATCTTTCGTTTACACACTCGAATGCACAAAAGTTAATTAAAGCTGCAGAATGTGTTCCTTAGAGACTCGGGGACTCCGTCAGAGTTCTCGGATGATCCTTTGGAATGTGTTGTGTTTATTTTGTAGATTTTGGAGTCTTGTGAGGTAGTCGTTGCGACTACACATGTCCTGAAATCAAAAGTAAATTAATTTGTGATTCTTAAATTTTAACGTAGTTTAACAAGTTTTACCCGAATAGTAGATTATTTTATTTTGTTTGCGTTTGGCTCGCACTATGGCGTCTTCTTCTTCCTCGGATGATTTGACCTTCCTCTAGCTGGATTCCTCATTAATTCCCAAAATGATTAATTGTTTGAAATTCTTAAAGTGAATTTGAAAACCTCCAAGTTTTCTTCTAAAATAAAGAAGATTTTCATTACATAATTTATTTTTTTTTAAATTAATTTTACTTTCTAAATCTGGTATCTTCTACACATTTTACATTTTTATACGTTGTTTTTATTATTGGTATTATGAATTTAGCTTGCATATTTTTTATCAAACTCTGAAAATTTCTGATTGCAATAGGTCAGGTGATTAAAGATCCTGGGTTTTTTATTGGGTTAAGAATTTTCGGTTGGTCTTTCTACTGTCGACAAGAATAGTGTTTGAGTCCTGTAAATTTCGCTGAGTCTGTTTTAGATAGGATTCAGTTCACAGCTCTCATAATCTTTCTCTCAGTTTTTAAAATTTGCGGAAGTTTTTTTTTTATCATTTTTCGTGTCTGCCGTTTGAAGTTTTTCGAGTAATCCGTTCAGTAAGTGGAAGAAGTGGTTATGTCAGACAGCCGTCAAAGCAGGAGACAATCCTTGTACGACGAACTACAAAGACTACGTGCTAACACTGAAGAAGATTTCAACCGATTTCAATCGAGGTTTAACGCCACCATAGACCGTTTTAGGCTTAGCGACAGCTTCGATTTTTCTGCCGAATTGAACCAGATAGTGACCGATTCGTCTGACGACATGCCACGGGGAGAAGATCAAAACGAGGCCCCTGCCAATATTGGTCAAGTAAACCCCGTTGAGGCGAATCTTGGTACTGGAGATCCTGGTCCGTCCAATAGAGGTTCAATTGACATCGAAAATTTGGCGGATAAAATTGATAGGAGCCTAACCGTGAATCAAATAAGGTTTTTCGAACAGCTAGATAGATTCATGGGCAAAGTCCTGGAAAAGCTGGATCAGCAAAATCCACAACGCTTAGATCCTAGGCCACCAAATCAACTGCCTCCTACACCAAGTCCTCGAACTTCAGTCTCGTTGGCCAATTCGGAAAACCAAGGCTCGTCGAACGTTAGTTCTTCTGGTGTGTGCAGGATTGACAAATGGAACGTAAAGTTCGATGGAAAGGAAAATATAGGCGATTTTCTTTTCAAAGTTAATCGGTTGCAGCTATCTTCGTCGTACACCGATGACCAGATCTCAGCAAACTTCCACACCCTGCTGGATGGGAAAGCGAATACGTGGTATTGGGCTTTCCTACGTAAGCATCCTAACGCAAAGTTGTCGGAAGTTAAAACGGCAATGATAAAAGAATTCGGTCGACAGGAAACGGATGTTGATGTTTATATGCGACTTCTAACCCGGAAGCAGGGTTTTAAAGAATCGTTCGACGATTTTTATGGTGCGATCACTAATTTGAACGACCGACTCAACGAGCCGTTCGATTCAAAAAAGTTGATCGACATCATTA
The DNA here is from genome assembly GCA_947623515.1 of Neoascia interrupta. Classification (NCBI taxonomy): domain Eukaryota; kingdom Metazoa; phylum Arthropoda; class Insecta; order Diptera; family Syrphidae; genus Neoascia; species Neoascia interrupta. The sequence goes on along the minus strand of OX392464.1, from coordinate 94,406,578 downwards.
AAAATAATTCCAAGGACAAACTTGGTGAGATTCTGCTTTCGGCTGATGTTGGCAGCTTGGAGCAGCTTCGCCACAAGGCGAGGGAGGCAGAACGGTTCCTCTCGAAACGGGTTTCTGCCCATAGGGGGGTTGTTCACGAGTTGGAATCGGAGGTAGCCGATGAACAGCTGCAATGTGCTGATGAGGAAGTTGCCGCGTTCGTCCAAAGTAAGAAACAGGTTTCTTTCACCAGCTTAAGTTGCTGGAACTGTGATGAACAGGGGCACTCCTTTTATCATTGTCCATCTCACGTCCGTAACCTGTTTTGTTTTCTTTGTGGTTCCAAAGGTGTTAGTACCCCCGAATGCCAAAAACATGCGGGAAACCACCAGAGGAACGAATGGCAGGGCGGGGAAAGTCGTTCCTCAAAGAACAATCCCACCACGAAAAAGCAATAGCTTCCAAACCACCAGCTATAGCTGAGGAGGACTTCTTGGATGAAGTTCCTAAATCGATTTTACAACGGCCAGAAAATTTAACACCGGAATGTCACCCGATCCAGCTCTTTGACTTAAAGTCACTCCACGAGCGCAAGCTGAACTATTATAAAGTTCGTTCTCAGATAATGGGAACCAATAATAGTTCAGCGAGCGACTCGATCAAAAAATGCAGGAAACGGTTTAGAGCGCGCCGAAAACATCGCAAACGAATCGTGGACTCCATAATTTCATCCGACACAGATGGTAGGATGTATGCCAACATCCAGCTAAACGGTGAGCCAGCTTTCGGCTTGCTTGATAGCGGAGCATCCATCTCTGTGTTAGGGTTTGAGTGTTGGGATTTGGTGAAGAGAAGTGGGATTGTTGTGAAACCATTTAAAAGTCTTGTTCGGACGGCGGATGGGAAATCTCACGATATCGTTGGATACTGTGAGGTTTCAACTTCGCTAAATGGTGTCACCAAGCCTATTTCTTTTTACCTCATTCCCAACTTAACTCAAAAAGTCTACCTTGGGATGAATTTTTGGAGGGAGTTTCACCTCATGCCACAGGTTTGCGAACTCCAAACTGATTTCCTGCAGAGTGAAGAAGAGGCGGATTTCAAAGAGCAGGCAGATCTGATAAAGCTCAGCCCAGAGCAGAACCTCCGCCTAATTGCCACAAAAAAGCGATTCCCCAACTTCGCCGATCTCGGTCTTGGGAAGACAAGTTTGGAAACGCACACCATTGATGTTGGTAACGCGGTTCCAATCAAGTCAAAGCATTACCCTTTGTCTCCAGTGCGTCGGGAGGAGGTGTATAAGGAATTGGACCGCATGTTAGAGCTTGGCGTTATCGAGGAGAGTAACTCTCCTTGGTGTTCCCCTATCGTGTTGGTAAGGAAGCCTGGTAAGAATCGTTTGTGTTTGGATTCGAGAAAAGTCAATAGTGTCACCATACCGGATGCTTATCCGATGCAGCATATGGATGGTCTGATAAGTAGTCTACAGGACACCTACTTCATCACGGGGCTTGACCTTAAAGATGCATTTTGGCAGATCCCGCTTGATGAAGAGTCCAGAAAAAAGACGGCATTTGCTGTACCTGGCCGGCCACTGTATCAATTTACAGTTATGCCCTTCGGGTTATGCAACGCCGCACAAAGAATGTGTCGTCTCGTCGACAAAGTACTAGCTTTGCTACCTGCTTTGCTTCGACAATATGTGTTTGTCTACTTAGATGACCTTCTTATATGCACACCTGACTTCGAAACACACTTACGAGTCCTTACCGAACTGGCTGACTGCCTCCGTAGGGCGAACTTGACTATCAACCTTGATAAAAGCAAGTTCTGTATGCGGGAGATTAAGTATCTAGGATACATAGTCGGCCAAGGTACCCTGAAAACCGACCCCGCCAAAGTGGAGGCAATGGTGAACTTTCCTGTACCCAAGACCTTGAGACAGGTACGCAGGTTTCTCGGCTTAACCGGTTGGTATAGGCGGTTCGTTAAAAATTATGCGGATTTGGCTGCTCCCCTCACGGATTGTCTTAAAAACAAAAAATACTTCAAGCTCACACCTGAAGCAATTGAAGCAGTGGAGAAATTGAAGGTTGCACTTACCTCTGCTCCGGTTCTTTCACAACCGGATTTCAGCAAACCGTTTGTGATTCAGTGCGATGCATCGTCTGAAGGACTTGGTGGAGTAATCTTTCAACTCGATGAGAGTGGGAATGAAAAACCGATTGCCTTCATGTCAAAGAAGCTTACTAAAGCTCAAAGAAACTACACCGTCACTGAGCTGGAATGCCTCGCTGCTGTTCTAAGCGTAAGGAAATTCCGTGCCTATGTTGAAGGATCACCTTTCCGAGTTTTGACAGACCACTCCAGCCTTAAGTGGCTTATGTCACAAAAGGAGTTGAATGGGCGGTTAGCAAGATGGAGTCTTGAGCTCCAAGGCTTTGATTTTGTGATCGAACATCGGAAGGGATCTCTAAACATTGTGCCGGATGCTCTGTCACGTGCAGACATGGACGAGCTTTCAGCGACAGTGATCGGTGTAGAAGTTGACTTGGCATCGGATGAATTCGACTCGAAGGAATATTCCGAGTTGAGAGAAAACATCATCAAACAACAATCTGCTCTTCCTGACCTAGTTGTATCGGGAAAATTTATATACAAAAGAGTTAGGTTCAGGACCGCCGATTTGTGTGACGAGGACTCGTTATGGCGACTTTGGCTTCCGCAAAATCTTACGCACTCCGCAATCGAAATGGCTCATGACACAAAGCTAACTTGCCACAGTGGCTTTGCCAAAACGTACGCCCGCATTCGCGAGAAGTACTATTGGCCTAGAATGGTAAACGACGTTCAGTCATATGTCAGAGATTGCGAAATTTGTAAGTCAGTAAAGGCGCCAAACACGACCCTTCGTCCACCAATCATCAAGCAGATTGTGTCTGAGAGACCGATGCAACGACTGTACATCGATTTGTTGGGACCTTATCCCCGAACGAAGCGAGGTAACGTGTTCGTGTTCATTGCTCTAGACCACTTCACAAAATTTATGTTTTTAAAAGCACTGCCAAAAGCCACTTCGTCCCGTATAGTGCGATACCTGGAGAGTGAGGTGTTTCACGCTTTCGGCACGCCAGAGGTAGTCCACTCCGACAATGGACGACAGTTTATTTCGCGTGAATTGAAAAGATTTCTAGGCGAGTATGGTGTTAGACTTGTACATACGGCACTATATTCTCCACATGCTAACAATTCTGAAAGGGTCAACCGAAACATTTTAAGCAAGTTGCGAGTTATGATATCGGAAGCACAGGACGATTGGGATGTGCACCTGTCGAGCATTGCTTGTGCTCTGCGATCCGATGTTCATGATTCAACAGGTTGTCAACCATATTTTGCACTGTTTGGGCAAAATATGATCAATCATGGCTCGAGCTATCAAATACTCCGCAACTTACAAGCACTTTCAGACCCGGAAATGTTGGCTGTGCCCGCCGAAGCCAAACGAATTTTATCACGCACGAAATTGTCAGAGAATCTGCTTAAAGCTTACACAAAATCAAAAAACACTTACAATGCACGATCCAGGCAGGTGTCGTACCAAGTAGGGCAGGAAGTGTTGCACAGGAATTTTGCACAAAGTAGTTTTGTGAGGGGCATCAATGCTAAGCTTCTTCCAAAATTCCTCAAATCCAGAGTACGCAGAATCGTTGGCAACTGCATGTACGAACTCGAAACTCGCAATGGAAAGTTGCTTGGAATCTTCCACGCGAAAGACATCAGGCAGTGAGCTGAAAGTAAACAAACAAAAAACTATCACAAAGCATCTTTCTTGATCACAGATATAAATTGCACTTATCTGATTGATTTGGCAGATTATAGCCCGGCTTTAAGGGTCAGGTTGGCCCCACGTCTGATTTGGCTATCAACAAATAATTTTTTTTATGATTTGGCCAGCCGTGTCGTCAATCGTCTGTAATGGCCATTAATGTTTTGTTTTTGTTTTCCCTGCTGTTTTGCACTTTCTATTTACACAAGAAATCGAACACAATTTCCGTTAAACACACGCGTGGGTTCGTTTTTTTGCATTTATTGATCACATTGCGTTCAATAATAGCAAAAGCCCTGTGTTGCGAAAACTAACTTAATGCAAAATAGCCGGCCGACATTTCGAATGTTTACATTGTGTCCGTCACTTTAGTGTTCCATGTTCATCCGGTCCGATTGTGATCGTCAGCTGCTGTTTTTGTCTTTCCGAATTACAATCGAATTTCTACTTCTTAGGTATTCGGAGTTAACACCTCGTCTGCACATGCAGTCGAAATTCGATTGTATTTCGAAAAGAGCAAAATGAACGAGAGAGTGTTGAGAAACGTTTTCTGCGTTGTATCCACTCTCGCGCTGACACCAAAGGAAAACGGCATTCGAAAAGGGAAATTTCTAGGCCGCTAATGAAGTTCGGCTAGACGAATGTTCTGGGCACAGCTTCATTACTAATTTGAATTGTAAAGGCAGTGGGTGTTTCGTTTAATTTGCCAGTTTGAAATTAAAGTATATGTTAATAAAGAAGTGTGGCATTAAAAGCAGAGATTAACATTAAAACACGAAACAAAGGAGGACAGTGAACAAAACGTTAACAAAGGACTGTAATTGTAGGAAAGAATCGAAGGACAAGGTAAAACAAAGAAACTTTACATTCAGGCAGTGTAGCCTAATTCCATTTTTTTTTACCAGGCGTACACACAGGGAATAAAGGAGACAATCCTACAGTCAGAGCGAGGCATTATCGTTCTGCAGATTCCCTTTTAAAAATCCCAGGAACGTTAATCCCAGGGCGGGATTTAGTTCAAATTGTATCGAATTTTAATTCGACACCACACCGGCTTAACGGCCAAGTTCGGCAACCGCTTACATAAGCCGTTGGTGGCCGAGCGGTTAGCGGAGCCGTTCCTTGAACGGTGTCGGAGGTTCCAGGTTCGAGTCCCGGTTCAGGCAGCGGAAGATAACCTTTTTTATTTTATCTATCTTATTGCAATCGATAATTTTTCATTGTCTTGAGTTTTTTTTTTCTTGCTTTGTTTCTTTATGTAAATTTAAATTGTAAATTTTGGGATTTATTTGGCGATGTAAAGTGCATATATGCGTGTAGTACATGTATATATACATTACCGTAGGCCTTGAAACAAATTCCTGGTAGCATTTAAAGATCATTTATAGTGTCTAAATTAAAATTATTGTAAAGTGGTAATAGGTATTTATATACGTAAAATACGTATCAAACGCCGTGGGAGCAACATCTATGCAGTGGCCACTTCATCGACAGTTGCGGATTTTACCGGTGAGTCATTTGATTACTTACATTTACTATTTTAATTAAGGCACACATAAAGTGAATTTAAACCTGTGGGAATTTAAAAGAATTTAAAAGTGAAGCCAAATCCAAGCCCAGGTGCGAAACATTCGAACTTTGGTTTGTGAAGGCATTTTGTTGTTGTTTTGCGTGGTGGAAAGAAGCCACTTAAGATATGTGCATTGACTTACACTACAGTCGCACTGAGTAAAGCCAAGTAATTTTCAAGAAAATTTTTTTTAATGCAAAGACAAAGTTTATATTTAAATAAGTTTTATTTGGAATTTTAAAAGAAATTAAAGCTAAATGAAAGTTAAACTAAAACTAAATTAAAATTAAAGTAAAGTAAAGCTAAAGTAAAATTAACTTAAAATAAAACCTAAAGTTAAAGTAAAAGCTTAAGTAAATTAAAATTATATTAAAGTAAAGTAAATATAATTTTATAAATTTTAACAATGAATTTTATAATTAAAACATGAAATTATATGAGGAAATTTAAACATGGTTTTTAACTGAGGAGGGATGAAAGGATGAGGAAGATATAGTGAAGGGAAGGACGGTCATGTAGGGAAGAAGAAGATGCCAACTTAAGGGGTTACTTGGCGAGAGAAGTAACCATGGTAGGGTGGGTAGAGAGAGATTTCTCGCGACATCTTAACACCGTGATGTCAGACAAGACTGGCATGATCTTGTGATTGGGAACGTAACAGTGTCAAGAACCCGCGCCCTCCGACGAGCTGTGGATGGCTACCAGCATGCCAGCAAAGACACTAGGCCAAATCAACGTCCCATTACAATCTGCCGCTGTGTGAATATGTGAACGATGGTGGACGTGTCAGGATTGTTCACAAACCGCTCTGCGTTCAAATAGTACAGCAGAAAAGGCCTTGTATGCTATTTTAAGGAGACCGAGTTCCAGTTGGCACAATTTAGCCAGGCCCACCTGTCACGAGGCCGGTCATCGCAAACAATTCTAAGGTCCCATTCGTGAGGCGTGCTTTACATATGATGCAGATGAGCTGGTGCATGCTCCTAACCACATCATCGCCAGCGGATTTGAAAAGCTTGATCGTCAGCTCCGGTTGCTTTGATGGCTCACTTGAGCTTAGACACAGCTCCTTGCACTTGATCCAAGTTAGGTCTGTGGTTCCGTTTGTATGGTTCGTCAGTAATTTCTTCGCCCGAGTTGAATGGTTCATTCTTCCAGCCAGCTTTATACAGCTTTATACTGCCTACATCAGCTTTATACTGCTGTATCTGCTTATTCTGCCTGACAGTTATACTGAAACTTAAAAGAATTGCTCTCAAAATCAAGAACAGCTCGTTTCAATAAAACATTTATGCGGTTAAAAAACAAAGAAGCTCTTTATCTGTCCTTTTGGTCCCCTCCTTCCTATTCATTGTTTGGGCTTCCCCGTCTTTCTTTCCCACTTGTGTTCCCTCTTTTCTTCAATACAGGATCCCTGAAGCAAGACGGACGGTCAGAACGCTTCCAACTCACGAGGAGCCAGACGTACAACACGTGACGCTTCAACAGATGGCATACAAGATCAACACAAATCATTTCCCATGGGCTAGAAATACCCTTCCTCTTAAACATCAAACCAGCCGGCTTATCATTCACCGGTTTCACACTGACATACCTTACAGTTCCTAACATACTTGGTTATATCCGACCTCATCTTAGGACAATAATGCTTAGTTCAAATCCTGGCAAAAGTTTTTTTTACTCTCATATGACCTGCTAATTTATTGTCATGACATTCTGCTAAAACTTTACCCTATCTTGTTTTCCTACCACTTCCTTCCATTCTTAATTGTTGTCATGCACAATCATGTGACCTGCTTTTACAATTTATATAGAACTCCCTTATCGACCCTCCAGGCCGGAAAAGCTAATGGGTTCGACTCTACTTTCGCCATCATCTTCGTGATCCAAGGATCAGAAACCTGTTGTTGTATTTCCCCTATCACCGGAACCGTCAGTTCCAATCAAATCGGGTACACCGTGATCTCTCCCCTTCCGATGCACGATTTCGGAGTCGAGCTGCTGCAACCTAACCGCCCACCTAGCTAGCCTACTGCATGGAGATTGCTCAACTAAATCAGTGAGTAATGATCCGTCACAACTTTAAAACGAACGCCGTCGATAAACTGTCGTAACTTCTCAATAGCCCACAGAACCGCTAAGCACTCTTTCTCCTTGGTTGAGAAGTTTTTCTCGTTCCTATCCAAAGACCTACTCAAGTAACAAATTACTGTCTCATCCTCCTCGAATGTCTGAGAAAGCACTGCTCCAATCCCAAAATCCGATGCTTCAGTTTGCACGACAAACTCTCGCTGAAAACCCGGACACGTTAATATCGGGGCAGTAACTAAGCACTCCTTTACTTTCTAAAAACTCCCCACTCTGGAAACTCGCACTCTTCAGACCAGAGAACCTACTTCCTTTCTTTAGAAGATCAGTCAACGGCTTTACCAAAACTGCAAAGTTTGGTATAAATTTCCTATACCACGATACCGTTCCTATAAAACTCCTAACTTGTTTAATATTTTTCGGTGCGGGTATATCTTTACCATGCTCTCAACCTTTTCTGGATTGACATGCAGCCTATTGCGATCCACGACATAACCTAAAAACTTAAGTGAGGGCCTACAGAAATTACACTTTTCCCTACTAACTATAAGTCCTGCAACGCGCAACCGCTCAAAGACTTCCTTCAAAATGTCTACCTGCTTATCGAAGGACTCGGTGATGATGATAATGTCGTCGAGGTACACGAAGACAAAGGGTTCTAGATCGGCTCCCAGCACGTTATCTATAAACCTTTGCCAAGTCGCAGAAGCATTATGCAGACCAAATGGCATGCGTTTGAACTGCAACAGTCCCCGGTTAGGGACTGTGAAAGTCGTGCATTTCCTCGACTGTTCCTCCAAAGGTATCTAAGTAAGCAGATTTAATGTCCAAGGACGAAAGGTACTTGGCATTCCGTTCGGGCGTTTGGTGACAAAATAAACTACACACACGGGCTGGCTACCAACAAACAGGGCTGCTAATAAAATCGAAACAAATAAAATTGCTTCGATTTAGCGTTTGACATTAGGAACGTTTCTTTTTTTTTTCAATGAAACATGCAAAATACAAAAAGATCAAATATTTTTTTCAATGGGAAACACTATCAAATTGCACTGCGATTCTACTACGATGTTCCCTTAATTGTCATTACAGGCTTCACTTTGAACTTGAAATCCTTGGCAAGATCTTTTGGTCCTTTGGTGAGAATTTCCTCTCAGTTATTGCAGTCAGAACAATAGGTTTATTCGAGGCATATATTACTGAATAACTAGATTTTCAACTTGCGTCCCTCTTGCCCTCCAATTTTTATAAAGATTTCAAAGCTTTTATATAGCTCCAAATTTCCGTATCGGTAAATGCGTCGGAGAAAATGCAACAACAGTTTACCATACGCGATCAGCTGATGTAAAAAAGCTAAAACGGAATTGCATGGAACTGGTGAACTGACGAATTTACTCACATTTGTAAACAAATATCAGAGTATGGGTTAATTCATGATTGCGGACAAGGCTTTTACATGGCTAAAGCTGATTTATACTGAATAATAGTAAGTTATATAGTATAGTACAAGCTAGTTATATAGTAACTATTTTCTAAAACCTGCGTAGCGTTAATCGCCCATAAGGAACTTCAGGCAGTTTCCCGGTGACCACGCCCAATAAAACTTGAGCGAAACGTTCGGGGTGAATACGCTTAAGATCTCACTTTTAATTAAACGCGGTTTATCCTAAAACTTTAACAATGAGAGAAAGAGGTGTAAAATGTTCGGCCAAGCCTAGCCTGGATAAAAGACGCGGACCAGGAAATCGCTCATTTTGAGACAGACGCTCCTGGATTTTTCGTTTGTTGCTGATTTTGGATTTAATGATTTGAGGAAAGCCTCAAGCCTTCAGCCCAATGAATCAGTTGCGCCCGTCACGTTGAAGTTCACAACTGACAACTGAGTTGAATATACAAGTTCTTATGGAAAGCGGCCCATAGAAGAACTTCGTGACGTACGTCGCTTCCCATAAGAACGTATGTATTTGACTGAGCTGTCAGTTGTTTTATTTATTCAATTTTTTTTTATATTTATTCAATTTAGCTACATCAAGATTAACTAAGTGCTTACTTACTTAAGTGCCCCGAGGATTTTGACGGGGCAGAAAGTTCAGTACTGAAAGATTTGACGGTTCCCGTTTTTTGTCCGCCATAAATTGCAGAATAATTAGATAACCAACTTGCGTCCCTCTTGCCCTCCGACACCCATTTGTTTACGTTTCTTATAAAGCCTTCAAAGCTTTTGTAAAGCTTTAAGTCTCCGTGTCGGTGAATACGTGTGAGAAGAACCAACGAGATATTACCTTACGCGATCACGTGATGTAAAAATGCCAAAACAAAATTGCAAGGAACTGATGAATTAACGAATTTACTGACATTGGTGAACAAATGTCAGAGTATGGGTAAATTCATCTATTTCAGCTTATGGGCAAAGCATTTGCATGGCCGATACCATTTATGAAGTGTGTACACACAGTGAAAAATAAGTCTAATTCAAGACATTAACATGGCTTAGTATAGTACAAGTAACTATATAAAGTATTTGGTATTTTAACCTATATACTATATCGTATATCGTATTTAGTATCTAAATCTTTGAATTGATTTCTTCGCGGTTTGTAAACATTTTAAAGGAATAAACTTTTTTTCAGACTTAACGCGAACGTTTTTATTATATCCCAAAGTTTTGAAAATATTACACATTTCGTGGTCACGGGTAGACTTAGTATAGAACCTCGGAATCGGAACCTTTCCAATAGGAAAATATCAATATCTTGACGCTCGAAACATATCAGCGTGTGACAAGTTAAACTTCTAGTATTCCGAGAGACCAGCAAGGAGCTTGACCCTTACTTAGCGCTGAAAAATATAGCCGTGAACAGAGACCTTTTTCAGTCTAAGTTCAGTTTTCCATATTTCCCTGGTTGACAAATCATAACATAACATAACAAAAAAAAAAAAAACTAATGATGGATATTTTGACGGTGCTAGAACAGCGCAGTTTTTATTTTATTTTTTATTTATGTAATTTGTATATGGAGTTTTTCATTTCTCAGTTTCACACTTTCAAAACACAATTTTTATCACAAAGAAATATTTATTTAAATAAGTTATAAACTGTCATCAGTTTCTATTGGAATATCTGGATTTAGTTTAAGATCTTGTAATCTTGGATTATAGTAGCCTGAAAGGTAATATGTATCATTGTAATTATAAATTGATTGAAAATGCTTTGCATTTGACTCGTGCTTTGCAATGTACACCGAAAATTGTATGACTTCACATCTGTGAGATATAGTTTGCACATCGTTTTCATCTTCATGTGGTGAATCAAATAGAGCGTTCTACAATAATAAAGAGTTGAAGAAACCGATTTCTGTTTAAAATAGTATTGAAAATTATTTACGGGATATTTCAATTTCGGACATCCAGTCGTTTCTTCAGGATGGTAAAACCATCTTACTCTAACAACCTTATTGCTGGACATGGTTTCCCACATCGCTTCGATTCGACCGATATATGGTCGATCTGGCCTTCCAGCAGAAAGAAAAACTGCACATTCACCAACCTGAAATGAGAATATTGTAAATTTCATGAGTTTTTAGTATATTTAAAGCTCGATATATTTTTTTTGTTTCTTGGGAAAAGCGAACCTATAAGACTGAAATCATCCTTGCGACAGAGCTACTTGATAGCACCTCAAATTTGATTTTTCGAATATGTCGTATTCTGCTTGTAGCGAAGTTAAGACCCAAACGTAATAGACTTGAGCGGGATTAATCTTATGTCGAAATACAACGAAAATCCCACTCAAGTTCTGCCAAAAGATTGTGTTGCCCATAATAGCCTTAAGCAAACGATTTGAAAATCTCATGAGATTTTACTGTCAACGTCTCAAGTATCACATTGCCTTGAAAATTTAAAATCAAATTTGAAAATTGTGCCACTTTTTCTTCAACTTTAGATGTTAATATCTCCGAAACCGATTGTCAGATCTAAAATATGTTTAAACTTTTGAGGGCAGCGTACAATTCTTGGTATATTCCCTTCTTGCACGGACTTTTTGAAGCACGTTTAAAATTAAATATGGGCTTAGATATGACAATGAGTGAACTAATGACAAGAAAAAACAAAACTTTAAGTTAACACAAGTTAACGAAAACCTTACGAAACCCAGCATAAACCCAGCATGGTCGTGGCATACGATTCGCGTGTAATAGGACATTTGCGAGAGCCGACTTAAGCTCATCAAAGTCTATTATGGTTGGGCCTTAAGTATGCTACTCGTACAACAAAACAGTTTTAACACACACTTTCATAAAATCATAGTGTGTGTAGATAAAATCATAAAAAAAGCCTGTCATAAGTTGTAGAAAATATGGGAAGGCACGAATTTAGTGCCTTGTAATTATGAGGACTCCGTCATTTATTTAGAAGAAAAAATTGTTATTTGTACTTTAAGCATAATCTTTTAGCGATAACACAGTCAATCTTCTTCTCATTTGCATGACGCAGAAAAAGAAGGCGTGTCAAAAATGGTGATGCAATATCTCGACTTTAAATGACGCGAAAAATTATCGCTTTAAAGATCTTTGCTGAAATACTATAAAAACTTACGTTTTGTGTTAAATTTATCATAATATTTTCTTAACATAAACTTTACAGTAAAAAAATCAAAACATACCGTTATAGTTTCTTTGCCTCGTGTTATCGATTTATAAAATTGTTTTCTGGCTTTTCCCTTAGTTCCAACTTTACGATAGGAACTTCCAAGCCACCTCCAAAGCTGGCGTTCTGGTAGAAATGCCGCAATTTTGCTACCTTTACCGCTAGTTTCACTCTTCCTTTTCGGTTTAACCTGGAATTAAGAGGTTTTTATTAGTATTACTTGCTTTGAAAAAATATAACAAATTAGTTTATCTTGTTTCTATACTTTAAAGAAAAGAAAAAAAGATTAAAAATATTTAAATAGACCTTGGAATTGAGTTTTAGAACCAAAGCATTAAGTTCTTAATGGACTTCTAAACGGACAGCATCAAGTTTAATGAGTAACTTGCGACAATTCGTATCAGTTACCAATTTAATGACTTGTGTAGCTAATGCGGAGTACATATTTTAAAGATCTATTAAATTTAGGGCCAGTTTTTCAATGCGTGATCATCCGAGTTTCCGAATTAAACTTAGATTAACCCCAGAAATCAATTTTCTAGTGAATATTGATCCGGGATTAATCTCGGCTTAACTCGCCAAATTTGGTGAGCTAATCCCGGCTCAACTCTGGTAATAAGTATGAACATTTTTGAATGTTTTTTCTGTGCGATATGGTAGTGGTTTTGCGTGTTTCTGTAGAAAATGGCATCTGAAAATGACTCGAACTTCTTTTCCTGTGTTTTTCCATGTAAAGTGAGAGCTGGGAGAGTCAATAATTTCGAGAGTCGAAGATTTGGACAACTTTACTGACCGAGTTAACTCTACAGTGAAAAACTGCTTGCTGGGTTAACTCTAGATTCGTTTTGTATTAACAGATCTTGGTTTAAGCTAGGCTTAACTCAGCACGAAAAACCGGCCCTTGAAGCCTGTGCAGGATAAGTATCCGTGTTTGTGGATGTGTCTCGCTTACTTTCACCTAAAATCAGAGACACCGAGATACAGTTTATGTTGCTTATGGGTGCTCCCTTATGCTGAACTGTGAGACACCTTCTGTTCTGCCTATTGAGCTGTCAAGATAAGCCAAGTAAACTTGTATCATTCATTCGATTTTTTCATTTCGTCGGCTACAGAATTGCGGAAGCAGATCCGGCCAGCCAGATCCACAAGCTGGATTCTTAAGAACTGTTATTGGTAGCGCTATTATTGGAATTTATAAAGTTTAAATTTTAGCTTTGCACTAATTTTGGTTATTAGTGAAATGGCCGTTTGTATTTTATTGAATTTAAGTAGACTTTGTATTGAAAATTGAAATAAAATTTCGTAAATAAATGACTATTAAAAACACTTGTTTACCTCATTTGGTGCTTCGACAGGAGCATTAACATTTGATTTCTCATCACATGGCTCTGGAGTTATTGGACATTCTGTCGTGCTAAGTGGTAAACATGATTGTGTAACTTCTCGTTTGTGCTTCTTGGATTCATCATTTTGTTTTTGCCTGTCCTTGTGTTTTCTTGGAGTATTTTCTCTGTGTCTGATACTTGTTTCTTCTGCTGCGTCTGTGTGAACAGTAGCTGCAAGTTTTGTTAATGATTCAGCTCTAAGTTTTTTATGCTTCTTTCTTTTCTTATGCTTTTTGTGTTTATGCTCATGCTCGCTCAGAGTACAACTCTTTACAGGTTCATTGATATGCAAATCAGGACTAACGTTTCTGATGAGGGATTCTGGACACGCTTCTTGATTGGATTTAACGTTTATTGTTTTTACAGATGCATATTTGGAAACTGTTTGCAGCTTATTTTTTCCATGCGGATTAAAAGGATTTTCATTATATTCTGCAAGCATAAGAAAAATTCGCATTTGGTAAATACTATAAAATATTAATCAAATTGAAGAATAACTATAAAAGATTGTTTAAAACCATTTGAACGTGGAATTCTTTATTAATGTTGTCATTTACTAATAATTTAACCACTTTTCTTAAATTCTGGTGGATATGGATTTCTCACAAAACAGTAAAACATGCTGAAGTTTATTTTCTTTAATGCAGTTAGCTTTCCTTATAAACGTTACATACATCAGCCAAATTGAATCAATATCATTTTAACTGTTAGGGGACCACAAATCTTTAGAAAATTGTTCTCGAAAATGTTTTTCCTTTTTTGAGACGAATCTTCAAAGTTTTTGAACATTCGCCGGGTGCTACAGCTTTGTATAGATTTCAGAAGATGGACTATGTTATTTATTTACTATATTATTTACTTTAAAGCGTTTGGCGGATAGAGGGGGAGACAAACGTTCTTTTGACCTTTAATATAATTTTTTAAATTTCAAATCCATAAAACACCTATTTTGACTTTTAATCAAAAGATAATTAAGGTCTTAAGCCCCAGATTATTGAGCAGTGTTTTTCGCAAAATAATATTGGCTGCTGATTTGCTCATCAGTGGGTGAGCCAATATTATCCACCCAAACACAGTTTTCGACTAACGCCGACGATTTTTTTTCCCAGTTCCCGTTTGACTTTTTTCCAATTGAATGTTTTTCTTTAATTCTATGGCCACCGGTTTTCGCATAGACGGTTAAACAAATTCTTTTTATACCCGACCGAGGGTATATTAATTTTAATGCATAATTTGTAACACAGTGAAATAATCACTGTAGACCCCTTAGACCTTTTAGAGATAAAATCGCGACCAACAGGTGAATCGATTAAGCCATGTCCATCTGTCCGTCTGTATGTGTGAAGGTTTTAGGTCTTCAAAATCAAGCTAGAGAGCTGAAACTTGGTGCACAGACACAAAGTGTGAAAATTGGTTAAATCCGCCAACGGCCACACCCACTACCGGCTTCAATGTGAGATTACCTCTATTTCACATTTCACCACTTCTTTCAAAATGCCTTTTAGTCAAGGTAGACAAGGTGTAGACAAGGTGTCTGCACTCAAATTTTAGTGCAGACCAATACTGGCAAGCCTTTCTTAAGGCAAAAATCGCACCGCCCACACCATTCACCATAGACTCTTTTGATGGTGTTAGATCTACAAAAACCCGATTTCTCGGAAAATTCACTACAAATCGAAAAAAATATTGTATGAAAAATATTAAAGACATTATTTGCTAAGTTTGTTTCATACAAAGTTTTGAGTTCCGCCCAATTTTAGGGGCCGTTTTTAGGGAAAAAACTTTTTTTTCATAAATAATTATTGCTTTAAACGCTTTTTCTCATAATTCTAAAGAAATAACAATTAATTAATTTGAATTTTAAGCCCACGCCCATTTTTGGGGGCGTGGCCAGTACAAATAATATATGAATTCGGGCCAAACTACTTTAAGATTTTTTGTTACACGGTAAATAGGATCGGGTATATAGAAGTTCGTTACAGAGGAACTCTTGCACTTATTACTTATTATTATTTTTGTATTCTTTGTACTTCAACCAAATCTGAATAAGATCGATTTTACCGTTCAGATACTAAAAGATTTTTTTTTTCCGTGGGTAGGAAAAACCTTCATAGGCTAACGGTCTCATTCGTTGTAGTCGGCGCGTAAGATTTGTCTGATCCAAAGTTCGGATAATTTCACTGTTGCAGTGTCCGCGAAGACGAGTACTAAGTTGCGAGCAAAGTTTGTTACCTCGTCAGACACGGTTGCGATTCCTAGATCTCGGTGTAGATCGCTATTTCTTATATACCAGAATATAAGAAATAGCGATCTACAAAGTATATATATAAACTTTTTGAAAAGTTTCTAAAATAGATATATTGCTTGGTTCAGTACAACCCCAGAGTTGTATACCGTACGTCCAAGATGGTTTTAGCACTTGCTTATACAAAAGCAGTTTGTTATATATGCTCAGTTTCGAAAATCTTCCGATAAGCCAATTCATTTCTCTTAACTTGATTTCGAGCTCGTCGCGTTTCTTTTTAACGTGCGGCTTCCATTTAGGTTTTGCGTCTAGAGTCATTCCTAGATATTTCGCTTCATTTGAGTACGGTATTTGTACCGAGTTAATGAATAAAGGTTTGTTGTTTATCTTTTTATATGTAAAGTTAACATGCGTTGACTTAGTCTCGTTAAGGACAACTCGCCAGCTCTTCGTCCAGTCGCATATTTTGTCTAAAGCGCGCTGGAGTTTCCCTGTTGATAATTCAACTGTCGTATCAATAGCGAGAATAGCAGTGTCGTCTGCGAACGTAGCTAAAATTTTTCCCTCATCGTGGGGTATGTCTCTTGTATAGAGCAAAAATAATATTGGGCCGAGAACGCTTCCTTGCGGGACACCGGCATTTATCTCTTTGAATTCCGAGTACTCATTTTCGTTCCTTACGCGAAAGATTCTGTCTTTAAGGTAAGACTCTAAGATTCTATAGAGTTTCCCTGGTAAGCAAAGCCTTAATTTGTACTTCAGGCCTTCGTGCCACACCTTGTCGAAGGCTTGCGATACGTCGAGAAAAGCGCTAGTACATATCTTTTTCGCTTCCAGAGCTTTTTCGATTTCGTGTGTTATACGATAGACCTGGTCGATTGTTGAATGTTTTTTTCTAAATCCGAATTGGTGATCCGGAATCAATCGTCTTTCTTCAATGATTGGTTGCAACCTTTTAAGCAACAGTTTCTCGAACACCTTAGCTATTATCGGCAGTAGCGAAATAGGTCTGTATGACTTTTTGTCGTTCGGACATTTTCCTGGTTTCGGAACCATTATGACCTCGGCCACTTTCCATTGCCTTGGAACGGATAAAATTCTCATGGAAGCGTTAATGATATAGAGTAGCTTGCCCAAAGCTTTTTTCGGTAGCTCCTTTAGAATTTCGCTAGTAATTAAGTCGTAGCCAGGGGCTTTGTTGTTTTTCAGATTATTTATCGTTTGACGAAGTTCAGCCAATGACACGGTTTTTATTCTATAATTATCTTGTACCGCATAAGGATTGAGCTCCTCGACCAACGGTTCCCCGTCAAACGTTTGAATGTTTCTTTTAGGTAATCTGCAAATAAATCCGCTTTTTCTTTGTCTTCTCTTGCCCATTCGCCGTTGGCTTTTCTTAATGGCGCAGAGTGTGCTATAGGCTTCTTAACGGACTTGACTGCTTTCCAAAGAGAGTAGTTCGAACCTTTATCGGCAGTCAAACTTTCGAGGTAAGCAGTAGTCTCACGACTTTTAAAATCTTGAAGTTCGTGCTTCAGTTTGTTAGAAAGGTGGTTCAAGATTGTCTTATCCGGGGGTGCTCGCGAACGTTGCCATCTCTTGCGCGCTCTCCTCTTTTCGCATATTAGCTCTTCTATTTCTCGCGGATATATTGTTCCGCTGTTCTATAATTCGGACCTCCGAAAAGAAGTATTATTCCACGCAGCGCTCTGAACAACTCTCACGAGTTTATCTAATTCTTCTTTTATTTCAAGTGGCGTTTTGAGCGGTACATTTAAAGCTATGTTTTCTTTGCAGTATTTTCTAAAGCCGTCCCAGTCGGTGTTGTTGTTAGTTAATCTAGGCGCTCTATTCTTTTTCGCTAGGCTTCCACCGATTTTCAAAAGAACTGCCGAGTGATCTGAACAGAGATCAAAGCGTTCTTCTACGTTCGTAAGGTAACGAGGTACCCCCTTGGCGATAAAGAAGTCGACGAGATCAGGTATTTTATTTCTGTCGGTTGGCCAATATGTTGGCTTTCCCGTCGATAAGAAGATGACGCCGCGTTTTGTACTTGCTTTAAAGAGGGCTCTGCCTCTTGTTGAATTGCACCGTGAGCCCCAAAAAGTATTTTTCGCGTTAAAGTCCCCGCCGATGATAGCGTTTGACCCAAGTGAATCAAAGAGCAGAGCAAGATCTTGATCTGCCAGCCGATACTGCGGAGGAAAATAGCTCGTCGCGATGTTGTAATTTATGTGACTTAATTTTACTGAGACTAAGGTTATTTGCATAGAGTCAAGTTCTATTGCTTCGTTTTTGGAGTGCTTAATGCAGTCTTTAATGTAGAGAGAGGATCCACCTCTCGCATTTTCTGAAGGATGATGCGCGTGATAGTCAATGTAACTTTTTATTTTGCGTGCTGAACCCTTTTTAAAGTGGGTTTCCAAAATCAGGCATATGTCTACATTATTCTTCCGTAGGAATACTTCTAGTTCGTCAATTTTTTGCTAAAGGCCGTTTGCATTCCATGTAATTATTTTGATTGACTTTCCCATATTCATGATTTTTTATCAAATGCTTTTCGAGGTCTAAACTCAAGCTCGCTCAATTTGTTGAATATTACTTGATTAAGTTTCGCCTGTTGCTCAAACCTAGCATTTAAGAGACCGAATCTGATGCGGCCGATTGTAGCTTACTTTCACGTGACGCGACTTGAGCGTACGACCTTGGACCAACAAGTGTGGATTCTCCCTTTTGACTCCGGTGGGAACTAGGACCAGCGACGTTTTCTTGTGCGTTTTGAATTTTGCCTTTAATCAAACCCTTATCCCTTGTCGACTTAGGGGTTTTTGGCTTATCTACTTTAGGAGGTTTTAGGCTTGGGCCCTTATTTTCAGTATTTTTAAAAAAAAATTTAAGATTTAAAAAAAATGTTTTTGAAAAGATCTTTTCTGTTTTGAGTTAGATCTCCGAAGGTTTTAAAGCTTTAAAATTCCCTATAATTGTCCTTAAAATTTTGAATAATTTCTGATACGTGTGATTTTTTTCATGCGATTTCTTTTAATAACATCGTAGATAAGGGGGAGCATACTTTTTTATACATTCTGGGTTGTTTTTTCAAAAACGTGTTTAAATGGCAGTGTTAAAACTTATACTTAAGCATATGACCTAAGCACTTGTTTAACTTTGCGTTGCTTTATTCGTGTGGTTTTATTGGCTTTGTGCACTAAGCGGTTCAAAAGTTATGGCCTCAAAAACTTTGAAAAGCGTCACCCATTTTCAACTCTTTATTCCTCAAAAACTTGTCAATCTTTTGAAGAAATTGGATTTTTTCGTTGAAGTTCAGTATAAACTTAAGGCAAATTTCGTTTTTTCTAGTTCTTGCCTGCTTAACATCTGAAAAGAAGTTTTTAAAAAAAAAAAACATTTAATCCATTTTCCCACGAAATTTCAAACTGTTATTAAATCCTTTGTGCTAAAAAAATTGCCCTCGTTAGATTCTCTGACTATTTCCGCAGTTCAACAGCACGCCAAATTTTGTCTTTCTACGACTTGCCGTTCAGGTGTTATAACACGATTGGACGGACCGACGGACATCGTAGTGATACCATAAGAGGTCCCTTTCAATTCTTGGACGGACCGCTAGAAACTCGTTTCAGATTCTTAAAGCCAATGGTTTAGGATTTAGCAAGGTCTAGGTACGAGGTTTTGACTTTAAGGCGACGAAACGTGTTAAAACGGCAGTATTAAAATGTTTTCTTAAAAATATGGCTTAAGCACTGGTTTTACTTTGTGTTGCCTTATACGTGTGTTTTTTATTGTTTTTGTGCACGAAGCGGTTCAAAAGTTATGGCCTCAAAAACTTTGAAAAACATCACCCATTTTCAACTCTTCATTCCTCAAAAACTTGTCAATCTTTGAAAGAAATTGGATTTTTTCGTTGAAGTTCAGTATAACCTTAAGGCAAATTTCGTTTTTTCTAGTTCTTGCCTGCTTAACATCTGAAAAGAAGTTTAAAAAAAAAAAAAACATTTAATCCATTTTCCCATGAAATTTCAAACTGTTATTAAACCCTTTGTGCTAAAAAAAATTGCCCTCGTTAGATTCTCTGACTATTTCCGCAGTTCAACAGCACGCCTAATTTTGTCTTTCTACGACTTGCCGTTCAGGTGTTATAACATCGGAGTCCATGTCCATGACTCTTATTAGTTCTTGAAAAAATGAATGGTTCCATCTTTAAAAATTATATCCTCGCCGAACAGTGAAAACCTAGTCTGGTTTTTGTCGGTTTTAAGTTAAAGTTGCCAAAATATGAGCTTTTTACTTTACATTGAATGCAAATACCCTTATCTGAATCAACATGGAAGCGAAACCGTAACCAGAAAATACAAAAAGTTCGTTTCAGATACTAAAGCAAAAGGTTTACTACTTAGCAAAAGGTAGATACGAGATTTTGACTGTAAGGCGACGATATAAAAATATTTTTCTCTACATGGAATCAAAAATATATTCAAGAATGGTAATTTTCTTTAGTTTTTTTGTTAAAGTATTGTATTTTTTTTTTCCTCGTTAATTCAACACTGACCCTAGCCCTTTCAACCAATATTCATAAAAAGTCTTTTTTTTTATAAAATAATTGATCAATTTAGCAAAAGAAAAATATTTTAAACTAAGTCAAATTGTATTATTCGATCTTACCAACAATAGGATAATCGCTTAGTAGAAATCGAATGTTCTGCAATCGGATCCGGCCGCTGTCACCATCATCGAATTCAACGCTTACAAAATCGCTGTCAGCATCTGAATGTTCAGTTTGAATAACTCTACCAGGGTAAAGACACCGATATTGTTGACTCCAATAAGCACACAATCTTGTACCTGGTGGTACGTTGAGAATACTTTTTGGTGCAAGCTCTAAAATCTGAAATAAAATTATCGTTTAACTTGTAATTGAATATTTTCACTAAAACACTTTTATTTCAACTTACGGTGTCTTTTAGAATTTCCTCCCTTGACATGATGTGCGACTTATTGCCCCTTTCGCCATCAAGTGTAACAGCATACACATCTGGAGGCTGTAAAGGTTTTAATATGCCCGCATAAAATAAGCCACCCATGTCGGTTAGAACTCTCGTTTCCTTCTGATACAGATGTTGACTCGTCAGAACTAGTTCTTTGTCGATTTCCGTAGAAACTTTGTGTTGAGTTTTCGTTAGTGTTGCTGTTTGTATTTGGCATTTTTCGGCTAGCATGCTGCGTGCTAGATTTTTATTTGATCTCGAAAAAAGCTTAGGATTGCACGTTTGTTGATCTATACAGTATGAGCCTTGGGAAGTTGTCGATTTTTGTGATGATCTAATGTCGAATTCCGAGTAGTTAACTTCCTTTTCAATACATGACCCTTCGTTAGATTCCCTCGATTCAACTCTCCTCTCAGAGGTGCTCTTACTATGCATAACTAAATGGTGGATTTCACTGGCTTCAGACGACGATGGCATCTTCAAAGGCGACTGTATTTTGTCTAGGAGACAAATAAAGTTTGGATTCTTGCAAGATATATTCGCGAATTTGTACTCTGCTAATCTGATTTTTTTGTTTTTTCTCTCTTGTTTGCTTATTTCGTCCAACTTTCGTTTTTTTCTCCTGTATTGCCTTGTTATGTCGGCTAAACGTAGTCGCATGTCAGATTCCATTGTCTTGAAAAAATCTTCTGGGTTGGAGAACTTGTTGAATTTTCTGTAATTGGGATCGCTTCTTTTTAAGGCACTTCTCTGCTCATGCATATAGTCACATTTTGATTTTAACCACAATGGTTTAACGTATTCTTTTTTATCTTTGTTTTTGCTTTTCCGATTTTTTTTCGAATGCGATTTCTTTCCCGACTTGGCCTTAGAACGTTTGTGCTTTCGGCTTTTGTCTGCAGAGATGCTTTTTTCCGCGGTGTTTAGATAATTATTGCTTTCGACTTCTTCTTGTATTCGCTGTTCGGCCAATGCGCATAGCAAATTTAGGCCGCCTAATGATCCCTCGGCATTTTGGATGCAGGTATGCTTCAAATTTTGACCATAGCTTTCGTTACAGCTGTGTGAACATTTAGAGTTAATATCAAACGTCTTCTTTTCCTGTGATTTACACTCATTTTCGGGCTCACATGGTACATTATTTACGTCAATATCGTAGGGTTCTTTTTTTATACACACCGGTTTCATGGAATCAGCCTTGACAAATGACCCAGTACTAATGTTTGATAACAACTCAAGTCCTGACATTTCAAGCAATGGGTTGTTAGTCTGCTTATGCAACGAACCTTCAATATTATCAGAGTTTCGCAACGCGATAGGACTTTCGACAGGACAGCTTTCTTCGAATACTCGCGGGTTCGGAGACCTGAAAATCTCCTGCCTACAATATTCATTCGCCATTGTTTGCGGTTCTGGTGGTTCAGCAGAGTCTTTTTCGGGCAAATTTGTGTGACTTGCCTCTGCATTCCGAATAGATAATGCAGTAGCTCCAGTGCCTGGATCCTTGCGCGTATGGTCACCAAACGATAACGTTTCCGGTGGACAGACTTCCGGTGTAAGCTCGTCTTCACTGCATGCCGGAGTATCGGTTTGAATGTCTGCATCCTGCATTTTTGTCGTTTCTGGATAAGACATAGTACTAAGACAAGTGCTTTTACAAGCTTCAACCGACACATTTTGCGTAATAGATGTCGAATTTTGAGGAGCAATAAAATTAGGGGAAAATATTGGCATATTTTGAAATTCCGCTGGTGTATTTGTGTTTTGTAACAAAATTTGGGACTTTCCATATCTTAGAATCGGCTTGGATCCATCCTCGTTCGTATCTGTTGGCACCTCTAAGAACTTTGATTCATGAAAAAGTTTTACCTTGTCTATGGCAGTACAGTGAATTTCTGAGCTATTCTTGTTTAAAATATTGCATCTTATGTTCCAATCTTCACCCCTTACCGTATCAAATTTTTGATATTTTTCAATTTCTTTCGTTCCAGTCGTGATTGATGCAAAACGATGATCAGTGGTCTGTGATTGTTGGCATAAAGTCGATGTTGTTGCAGAAGCAACAGTGGGTAAATAATTTGGTCCCAAGAGCTGCAAGGGACCTTGATACGATTGATATTGAGAGCTTGTTTGTGAACTAATTGACGGGAACAAAAAATTTGTATGTGGTTGCAGCGTACTCGCTGCATTCTGTTGGACAAACGGAGGCCACAAGAAAGCTGGCTGTTGAAATGGATCTACAAAGAGAAATCAGAAATTTATTTTAATGTTAATTAAAAGTATTAAGTTTTTTAATACGGAGAAATACCGCAAGGTTTTAAAGGCAACAATCATGAGAATTAAAAAATCCAACTGGCTATCTACACTGCTGGAACAAAGTTAGGAGAACGAGCATAGTAAAAATAACTTTTTAATTTTAATCGTTATTGGTGATATCGAATTTGATATCTTGATGATAGAGGTACCGAAAATTATTTATTTATTTATTATTGCCAATGAACTAGCTTGTATAATCAATTCACTTCAAACTTGCATTGAAAATATTTTTATGCGTACGCAGACGCCTCGTCGTGAGCGTAATCTTCAATGACGCTGATGTGGGGGCTTAAGTTACGAATATTCAACCGGTTTTGTACGGGTGAAGAGTAACGAAGTAAGTCGTGTCCAGGCATGGCGGCTTTGCCTGGGTCAATTTTTACTTTCCGGCCCTACTCGCGAGAATCAAATTTAAAATGGACAAACAATAAAACAAAAAAAAATCAAGAAAAAAGCAAGCCCTGTCCAGGAAGTGGTGAGTGAACACGTACACTCGGATTCATCCATCTCTCTCCCGGTAGGGGCTTTGGATGAGACGGGACTTTATGCTAGCGAGAGAGGAGTTGGAAAAAACACTCACTAACGATAGCGATTTGCCCAGTGAGTAGGCTGAAACTCTCGCCGGTGATTCAAAGGGCAGTAAACAGGCCGAAGAAATTTCTAAGACTGCGGCTGGAGAAAGAAAGGGAATTGCTTCGGTGATGGTAGGTGTGGACACAGCTGGCGCGGCCGCTGTGCTTGCCGCGTTCATCACTGATGCAAAATTAAAGGGTAGTAAGCAGGTCGAGGGTGCTAAAACAGCTGGAACATCCGCAGTCGAAGCTTTTCCCGAGGCTGAAAAGTATGAAGGAAATGCTTCGGTGAAAGTAAATGTCGAATCAGCTGGCGCAACCGCTGTGCCTACCGCCTCCAAAACTATTGGCAAGAGCGTGAGGAATGCTCACCAGAGGAACAAGGTCCTGGTTCGCAACGCCCAACTTAATATAGCAAAGTTTGCGTGTATTCACCCCGGCAAGCTTAGTGGCTGTGGAAAAGCCGCCTTAGAGTGAGCATAAGCCATCTTGGCCAATCCACTGCTTACGCACAAGGCGGTTACCAAGGGTATTGCTGCTGCAAAGACAGGAGTGGTATACAGCCAGGCGCTCTCTTCCCCTTATACGGCGAAGTTTTGAGAAGGGGGAAGTGTATCTGATAGGAAGAACAGTTTCAGAGGCAAGAAAAACAGATCTGATGACGTGCGTTGTGGAGCCGCACGATGCAAAAAAGATGAAGGCTGGTACTACGTCTGCATTTTTCGTAAGGAAAGCAATCCTCATGGCGAGCTACTCGTTGCTGTGTTAAACGAGCTGGAACCTTGCGGTTGTCTGACAATCGACCAGTGGAAAAACAGTGAGGAAAAGTTTTGCCTTTTGTACGTTAAGTTCAACAGGCTCAATAGGGATCGGGATGGGCCCGTTTTGGTGCCTAGTGTCTGTGTGGCCTTTCTCACCACTTTTAATGATTTCTGAAGACATAGAAATTTTAAGGCTTTGGCTTACGGGACATTATTTATTAGGAGTGAAAAAATTTAACTTATGTCTTTTAAACTGGCAAAAAAGGGTTTAAAAAAATTTAATCTATGGTTTCATGCTTTTGCTCAAATTTTTCGCTACAACAATGGTCCGAAATAGCTACAAATGTTTTCTGCAACAGACATTTCCAAGGGAAGCAAATACTTCGGAAGAAGCTGAATCGTTCTCAGGAAATATGATATTTTTTGCCTTATTCCCCGGATTTAAACATGAGCGATAACGTTTCGGGATGGCTACTTCAAAACTTATGAAGGCGGTAGACAATTTGAACACAAGGACTCCTTAATCAAAGCTATCCGTGATGCCTAGAAGGAGATTTCGCTTGACTATTTAAAAAAAAAAACTTTATACATAATTGAATCCAAACCGTCTTATTAAGGTTAAATCGGAAAATTACGATAAATAAAATATTAATTATTTTATTAATATTTAATAAAAAAATGTTTGAAACCAGAAATATTTAATAATTTTTTGTTTTTATATAAGTTAAAAAATGTTGCCCCATCGTATTGACCCAAATTCTTATACCAATTCCGCTAGGTGAAAAAACAAACACCAAATGTTAAATTAAATTAGTAAATATTGGTTGCATACCTAAGGCGGGAGCTGCTGGCATAAAAACGAGTTGTCCTCTATTATCTCTGGAATATTGTAACTCTACAGGCGGCATTGAAATCAGCGATTCAATCTGAAAAGTGTCTGAAAAAGTGAAAATAATTATATTTTATTCGTTGTGGATTGGACTTATTAAATTTTTTTTGGACTACAGAAATTTTTCCTCTTGGACAATCGATAGAAGAGCATATTGCAGGCATAATTGGTTGGAAGGTCGTAAGTCAGAAGTCTGTCAAAATGCTGCATTTAATTAGCCATTACAATGATTGCGTGAGTTCCTGGTGAAGAGGATAAGTTCAGTTTTGTAGGAGTTAACATCCAGGTGACCACAACTATCATTGATATATGACAATGATAGTTGTAGTCAAATCGGCGTACCCCACAAGCGGACCATTAGGAATGCAGTAGAATGGGAGGGTTATAATCGTTCACAGATTGATATCCTTCAGATTATAACCACGCGCCTAAATAAAAAAGAAGAAGTTGTGGTCTGTCACCATGTTTTTTTAGAGCAATTTGTTAGAATTATTTTAAGGCTTTAAGGACCCTGCTATTGCTAACTTAAGAACTTTTCGTTCGATCTGTGGTGGTCAGCTAGAAGATAATCAATAAATTGTGACCACAGAATGAAAGAAAGGATCTCCTTTGGGGCACACTATAAAGACGGCCACAGACGCATATGCTTCCAGAACATGAAATTATAATGCAGCTTTCAAGTCTTTTTCTAGTTCACTCTCGTTGAAGGGTTTATCGTTACTCTTTTGGTGACTTTGCACATAGACCTTAAACTCTATTGTCAAAAAGAAATTGATAATCACCAACAAAATAGTGAAGCCCAGAAATATTCCTTTAAACTTTACAACGGGTATTTGAATCGAATAAAGAGAAAAAAAAATAACTTACTTGGATATTGCCAAAACGTAGGGGCCGATCTGTTAACACAATTGCTCAGGTCTTCCGCATTAGCACCAGAGAACATCTCAGCACCTGTAAAGAAAACGTTGCCGCAGTTTGATGCAACAGCACCTATTGAATTATTAATAACAGAAAATAAATAAGATTCCTTGAAATTTACCCATATCTGCAGCACGAAGTCCAAAGCAATTGACATCTTTTGGTGGGTGTAGAGCTGGTGCATCCATTGTTAAATCGTGAGGTATTTTCTTATTAACTAATAAATCCAATAAGAAAAAAAAAGCAACAAGTTCGATGTAACATTCAATAACTTACCCGGACTTAAGTCCATTTCTGTTGTATTCGGGGAAGTTGCTTCAATTTTAACCGTTGTTGGCATAGAAGGTGATACAAGCTCAGAATTGGGCTTATTTGAATGGTAACAATTCGATGTTGTTACTTCTGAGACTTGACAAGGCTCCCGCTTAATTTTCGTATGTATGTGACTTGACGATGAACTCAAATGATGATCAAAGTTCGATATATTTTTCTGCGAGTGGAGGTAAGTGTGACTATCGACAGCTGAAGAAGTTGCAGTAAAACTGGATGAACGAAGTCCCAACACTAGCGAAGGTGAATTGGCAAAAAAGCTCGCTGCCGGTTGTACATCCTCAGTACACTTCATGAAACTATTGCACATGTTTGTGGTAGAATTAAACGTCGTCATGTTTGCAATTCTTTTTATGTCTATTCGTTTTAATGCATAGGTAATGCATATGTTCACATCGAACAGAATTTCACCATCTCCCTATAAACAATAAATACTGCTATAAATTCACTAGTTGAAATAATAAAGAAGTTGTTAAGTATGTTTAAGGCTTATTTTCATGTGCATTTCAAAATCTATGTATGTATATTGTTTCGCTTAGGTTTTTTAATATTTTCAGCTACATTTTTGAGAAGAACTACTGGACATTGGCTTTTTTCAATACATACTGTCAATGTAGTGTAGAATATAAGTGAGGGGGAAAATAGAAAAACATCTTTGATTTACGACAAACTACAGGTACTGTATTTTTTTGTTAAAATAACCTAAATCAGTGAAGAACGATGAGATTGCAAGTCCAAAACGCTGTGCACTATGGCGAAATGCTAGCTAGGTGCTTCCAAAGTAGATGGCTATATACATTTACTTGAGGAGCCAAACCACAGGAAAGATGGTGCTCAACTATTAAGGCGCGTGTCTACTTGAGAAGAGTATAACTACTGCGAGAAGCTCTCAGGCCACTGTCGAGAGTCACGAAAAAACTAAGGAGACTCTGTATAAATTGTCAATCATTCATGACTCACAGGAAAATTCATCCTTATGCATTTGAGCCGAATTTTTTTCCGATCTATAATATACCATGGGATTTAGATCTGAAGTCAACATCTCAACAATTCCAACAAAAGTTGAAGAACTTTTTATCTTTAAATCACTTTTAAAATATGTTTAAAAGTAAGTTTCGGTTCATTGTCCTGTTAAAATGTCCACTTTAGAGGCAATTGGCCGAATTATGTTTTCGAGATGTCCTTGTACATATACCGGTTCATTGTTCAATCTATTGTTTGAACCGGACCAACTATATTTGAAATAAAGCATCATCAGAGCTGCTGATACTGGTCAATCTGGTCCCATCTCTTAAAGGAATTCTTTACGACTCAAAGTAAAGTATTAAAAGTAGAAGTAAAATTTTCCGTATTTATTGGATATTATCAAGATGGAAAAGTAGAGACTATCTTTAGAATCGTATGGTCAATGGTCCGCTGTCCAAAAAAACGAAGCTTTTTCTCGATATTTTAAGGACCCTATTAACCATGAAAGAGGAAATACCATAGCTTGGGAACGGTTTGGGATAAATAGAGTTGGTTCGATTCAAAAAATTGACGAAATAATAATGAACCGCAAGAAAAAGGTTTTTCATGCGTACTAACTATTGCTAGTCAGTTCACATGTTCGATCAATGGGGTGAAACTGAATTTCATATTTAAGATCATTTGGTCTTAACCCCAGTTTTTTGATCGATGTGTGTTTCGTTCAACAATCTTGGCATTCTGAATACTCTTCAGTGGGTCGAAAAGATGTGTGTCTAGGTGAACTTTCTTGGCAACACCCACTGAAGAGTATTCAGAATGCCAAGACCGTTGAACGAAACACACATCGATTAAAAAACTGTGGTTACGACCAAATGATCTTAAATATGAAATAATGAACCGCTTTATGTACAAGAACATACTTGAAAACATAATTCGGTCATATACTGAGGACTAATTGCCTCTGAAATGTGTATTTTAACAGGATAATGACCCGAAACTTACTTCAAACATCGTTCAAAAGTGATTTAAGGATTAAAAGGTAAGAGAGGATGGAAAAAAATTCAGGTCAAATGCAATAAAAAGGAATGAATTTTAGTTTTGAGTCAAGGAGGTAACAAAATATTGGACTTATAACGGCAAATACAAAAAAAAAAACATTATTATAAACGTAATTTTTTTACTTTTAGCCAGCTGAAACGGCTGCATGATATTAAATTAAAATGACCTTAAAAATTGGCCCAAAAATTCGAAGAAATTACCTCAATTTAAAATAGCCCCAAACATTATGAAAAAAAGGACCCGAAAATCGGGAAAATTTCGGGTAAACAGATATGAAATCTAACAACAAAAAAAAAAGAAACATGGCCCCAGAACTTTACAACGCAGACAACAACAACCAAAAACTACATAGATCTGTAAATTGGGGTGATTTTTCATTTTATTGTGGCCCTTTTTTCATTTTCACATATTTTAAAATGTTTGTTTAAATTTTAAAAATCAAAAATTAAATCAAAATTTTTGGGGTGATTTTTCATGTTAAAAAATTGCGTAAATTTTTAGTTTTTCAGAATTTTTACATTTTTTGACTCGTTTAAATTCATTAAACGAATATTCAGACTCTTTTTTTTAATGCCTTTTAATTTTGAGCTAGCAACGGCTATTTTGCGGAATACTCTAGGCACAGGGTTTTTAGTTATCAGTTATAAATGCGGGCTTTTTAATTTGTTTTTTTTTTTAACCGTTTCAAAAAATTTTAAGTTTGAAAAGTATACGTTTAAATCATAGCGTACTATAATAAAAGCGGTGACCCCGAAATGTGTTTGTATTGGTTAGAGGCTGGCATTTATCATTAGTATTGATTGATTTTCGTATTTAGTGCGCGTTGATAAAGTTTATTTGCTTTTGTTTTGTTTTTAGTAATAGTGGAAGTGAAATTGTAAAAAGTGAGTTAAAATTATGTTACCGCTGTGTTTTTAAAAGCATTTATGTTTTTTTGCGTGAAAATTAGACCAAAAAATTATAAAATAAATTTCAGTGACCAGAAAGTTTTGTGTTTCAACTGTCGGAGTAATTACGACGGTAGCAGTGTTGCTGTCTTTACCTTTGTCTTTTCATCAGGAGTAAAAAATCCATTGGATGAAGAGCATTGCTAGGTAAATTTCAAATTTCACGAAGTACACAGTTGTTTGTGAGAAGCATTTTTGACCTCAGGATAATAAGGGAATCTTTTTCAAGCGGAAGACCAGTGCCTGGAACATCTCTTGAAAGAGCACAGGTAAGTAATGAACCTGAAACTATGATATTTCCAAATTATCAATCGTATTTATTAAAATCAAGTAAGTGCAAGAGTTTGTCTGTAACGAACTTCTAAATACCCGACCCTCTTTAGCCATTAACACCAAATTGAAAACTGTTTTGGTCTGTTTCATATACTGAATGTCAATTATTTATATTGGCCACGCCCCTAAAAAACTAAAATCAATTAACTCTAATTTCGTTGGAATCACGAGAAAATGCGTTAAAAGCGAATATTTATACTTAAAAAAACAGTTTTTTCCGCAAAAACGCCCCCTAAAAGTGGGCGGAGCTTAATGCTTTGTATACAGCAAACTTAGCAAATGGTAATGTCTTTAATATTTGTCATAGAATTTTTCTTCAATTAAGAATGTATATCCCGACGAATCAGGTTTTCAAAGATTTCAGATCTTAAAAGTGGGCATGGTCAATAGAGTGGGCGGTCCAATTTTTGGTCTAATTAAAGACTTCTGGTCGGTCTTGCTCTCCACCAAAATTTGAGTTCTATTTTGACCAAAAGGCATTTTGAAATAAAATGTAAATTTGAAGTCTGACATTCAAGCCAATTGTGGGCGTGGCTGTGGGCAGATATTCTCAATTTTCATACCTAGAGAACCAAGCAACCCTGCAAGTTTCAGTTTCCTAGCTCAATTTTAAAGACCTCAAAACTGCATACGAACAGACGGATGGACGGACGGATGGGCATGGCTTAATCGACTAATCTGTCGGTCACGATCATATCTCTAAAAGGTCTTAGGGGTCTACGGTGATTATTTCACTGTGTTACAAACTATGCATTAAAATTAATATACCCTCGGTAGGGTATAAAAAAAAACCGGTATATGTCGTACGAAAAGATAAAATCCGTATTCGTAAATTAAATTACACACCAAATAATCTTTTTCGAGAACGACATAATAAGATGTTTTCAATCCTTAAAAATCTAACGTGAAGATAAGGTTTTTATGAAGACAAAATTTATGAAATTTTAAATGTCATAACCCCCACATGCATGTCCTCTTTTTTTATTAGATTTGCTTTATGCAGTTAGAAATAGTTTGTATATAATAATGCTCACTTATTGAAAAGGTCATAATGCACCTAAATAAAAAAAATACTTCGGTTAAGATAGCAAAATATTTAAAAAAAATTTTTTTGTAATATTTGTGAAGCTTCCAAGCTAAATCTCAGAATCTGTTAATATTTAAAAATGGAACAAGTTTACCGCAAAGGCGGATGAAAACACTTTAGGCTGCTTCGAGAGAAAAATTCTTCGAACGATTTACGGTCCCGTCTGCATAGACGGAGAGTGGAGGAGGAGATATAACATCGAACTGTACGGGCTGTACAGCGATACCGACCTAGTCAAAAGAGTCAAAACACAACGTCTACGATGGCTGGGTTATCTAGAGCGGATGGACACCAACGCCCCGGCCCGGAAAATCTTCGAATCCACACCGCAGGGACGACGCGGTAGAGGAGCACCGAGACTCAGGTGGCGCACGCAAGTGGAAGGGGACCTCAGCCAACTTCGCGTGCGAAACTGGAGACGGCTAGCTCGAGACAGAGCTGGCTGAGGCCCAGGTCCACCCCGGACTGTAGCGCCACCTTAAGTAAGTAAGTAACAAGTTTACCGTCCAAGTGGAATTTCTTAGTTATTTTGGCATAAGTTTACCGTAGGTCCAAGTGAAAGGTATTGGATTTTTTTATCCTAATATATGGATTTGGTTGTCCTGAATCCGAATATGCTATTAAAAATGGTCGGTCTCGATTAGTTTAGAAGTTATAAGCCAAAGGAGATCAAAAAGAGTGCAACTTTAAAATACCCGTAAATGGCCATAGGCGCCTGCCAGGCAACTGGCACCTACCCTTAGCGGAGCGACGAAGTCGCGTGAGTGGCTAAACCCTGCGAAAAAGGGAGTTGAAATCCTTTAAACCCGCGAAGCGTGCCACTCAAACACTGTTGTCTGCAAGAGCAAATTTATTTTACAGCGAATCTTGTTAGATTTCTATAGCATACTCTTAGGCAGAAATTAAAAGTCTTAGATGAGGTACTTTGTATGGAAAAATTGAGTCTTTGAATAGCTATAACTTTTAAACTAGACGTGACCGACAATTTTTAACAACATATTCGTAATCAGGGCCCTGAAATACATATATAAGCATAAAAATAACAACTAAATTCTACTTGGACCTACGGTAAACTTGTTCCGTTATTTTTACGCTAGTATTAAGAATTTGAGTGTCTTTATTACGAATATGTTATTAAAAATCGTCGGTCTTATTTTATTTAAAAGTTATAGCTATTCAAGGTTTAAATTTTTCCATACAAAGTAGTCATCTTAGACTTACAGCTTTTGCCTAAGAATATGCAATGCAAATTTGACAATTTTCTCTGGAAAAAGTATTGCTTTAGGACTATATTGCCAGCTTCGCGGGTTTAAAAAATTTCCACTCTCTTTTTCACAGAATTAAGCCGCTCACGCGACCTCATCGCTCCGCCAAGGGTAGGTGTCGCTAAGGGTAGCTTCGCTAAGGGTAGGTGCCAGTTGTCAGTCAGGTGCCTGTGGCCATTTACGGGTATGTTAAAGTTGCACTCTTTTTGAACTTTTTTTGCTCCTAACTTCTACACTAATCGATACCGACAATTTTTAATAGCTTATTCGGAATCAGGACACCCAAATCCATATATTAGGATGAAAAAATCCAAGAAATTCAACTTGGCCTTCCGGTAAACTAATGCGTTCTTAAATAATTCAGCCTTATAGTATCGGAGATAGTTGTGGGGACAAAATTGTTTTCACGATTCTTTTTTTCGAAGATACGTCAAACCGTCGTTTTTGGGCAAATTGAATAAAAAAATTAAAAAATTATGACCTATTTATTACCATTATGTATTTATTTCTCTAAAAATTAGTTTTAGTTTGATTTAGTAGTGTATTCAATTTTCTTCTTACTAAGTGCCAAAACGCTTTTTGTCTTTTTAAACATTCAAGTTCAAACTTTAATTAAACCGTTGTGCGTTTAAAAAATAAAATCGTATGCTTTCTAATTTTTTTAAATGCCATTTTTTCGACGTCAAAGTGCCTGTCTTTTTTAAGAGCTCCAAAATAAAAGTAATTTTTTTAATAAGAAAACTGTGAAATATCTCTGCAATTTGTGTTACGAGTGTTAGCTAAGACTGCAGTCTACAGCTAGAAAATAAATATCGAGTAAGTCTTAGCATTAAAGACGCCTATACCTTAGATACAAAACTCGGTGTAAGTTAACTTCACTCAATGAGTAAAAGAGGTTTGCACGAAATATCACCGGATCACCATAACTGCGAGAAGCGCTGCTTTAGCAAAAATTCGAGTAATTTTGAAATGGACACGATAACCGGAATCACCATTGAAAACCTTAAAGACATCTTGGACAAAAAAAAAACAGAGAACTTGCGAAAGAGCTGGTGTCAAAGGCCGATTTCCAGTTGCTCTACTCTGAGCTGCAGGGCTAAAGAACAACGCAAGTCATGCTTACAGCGAAGGTCGAATGTTTGGAAACAAAAAATAAACTCTTGGAAGCACAACTGGATAAATTAATGCAAAAGACCGCCGAGGCAAATCTCGTCGTACACCTGCCCGTTGAAACCGATGTAGACCCTCTGGAAAAAGCGAAGTCTGTTTGCGATGGACTAAGGGATACCAGTACCTACACCGATATCGAATCTGCATACAGAGTACCTGGGCGTGACCCTAAATTCGCATACTTTAGCCAAATTTTATCAAGATCCTCTTAAACGTTGTGGGACTAGAAATCTCTACGAAATTGTTTTCAAAAACGTTCTAACGTTTTTTAGTCAAATCTTCAAAGTTTTTGAATATTCGTGGTTTGCTATAGTTTTATATAAAATTTCAGATGATGAACTATATACCCGTTATTTATTTGGGAGACATCCGTTCTTCCGATTTTTATTAAAATTTTCAAGTTTCAAATCCATAAAACAACTACATTTTTTGATTTTTTTCCAGTTCCCGTTATACCGTTTTCACACCGAGCCAGAACCTAGATTCAGAGTAAAAAAGCCCCAAATCTAATTACAATCTATTAGATTTCCCATACATTTGTGGAATTGAGAATCTAGATCAGAATCTAAATTCCCACAAAATCAAATACAATTGTACTAGACTTGTATTCGATTTTATGGCAATCATCCATTGTGAATGAGTTGCCGATGACAAAACAGCATAAGTTTTTTTACAAAATAAATGCAAGAAATGTTTTCATTTTTTTTTTATACAATTTAATAGTGAGATGGTTTTTAATAATTTTCCAGTGATTTTTTAGTCATCTACAATTGGTTTTGTACTTATTTGAAGCCATTTAACTTGTAAGAACTGTGAAAAATTAGACGGCTGGTGTTCAATTAACCGAAACGTCAACGAAATCTACCTAATTTTCGCAGTGCGAAAGGCTCAATTCAGTTTTGAAATCAAATTGCTCAGAATCTAGATTCTGGGCTCGGTGTGAAAGTGGCATTAGACTTTTTTGCAAAAGCAAAACCATCTGCGCAAGCATTGGATGTTTTTATGAAATTTTATGGCCACCCGTTTTTGCGCAAACGGTAAAATAATGTCCTTTTTCATTTCGTATTTTAAATAGGCTTTACAAAACTAAGGTTAGAGACGGCAATTTAAAAATATTTTAATGCAGCTTGCTTTTTGTTTGTACACTTTGAACAAATTCTGAACAAGATTGCTTTTATCGTTAAGATACTTAAAAAAAAATTGTTTTGAAAATTCTTTATGTTTTTGAGTTAAATCTCAGAAGGTTTTTAAACTTTAAAATTCGCTTTAATCCCCCTGAAAATTTCAAAAATTTCTGATAAGTGATTTTTTTCAGACGATTTCTCTTAATAACACTGGATATATGGGACACACAGCCACACACGTTTTTTCATGCATTGTTGCGATTTTTTTGTGAAAATGCGTTAAAATGGCAGTATTAAAACTTTTTCTGATTTCAGCACTACCTTTACTTTGGGTTGCTTTACTCGGTTGTTCAATTTTGGCTTTGTGCACTAAGCGATCCAAAAGTAATGGCCTCAAATACTTTAAAAAACGTCAAACGTTTTAAAAAAAATATTTTTTCGTTAAAGTTCACTTTATGAGAACGACACCAACCTCAGGGCTGGAGGCAATTCTCAATATGCTACCCCTCGACCTCTATATGCAAGAATCTGCTGCCAAAAGCGCCTTGAGGCTCAGTCAGTCACCTGAATGGATCCCAAGCTTATTTGGTCATGCGCAGATTCTTCACAGCGTGATGACTTCGAAAAGCCTTTTACCTGCATGTTTCCTGGCAGGGATGAGTGGGAATCGGGGGAACCGTTAAGAAATTTATCGATAGCCATATACACAGATGGGTCAAAAATGAGCATAGGCACGGGTGCAGGTCTCTACTCTGAGAACCCACTTATAGAAAAATCAATAAAATTGCCCGATTCTTGCAGCGTCTTCCAAGCGGAAGTCCTTGCAGTCAAGGAGGCAGCCAGCCAACTGTCATTAAGGGCAATACCACAGGATGATATTACCATATTTATAGATAGCCAGGCAGCCATAAAGGCAATAGCTGCGACTGAAATCAAATCCGAACTTGTGAAGTGCTGTCGCAAACAGCTAAAGGGTCTGGGCTCACAGCACAATGTAAGACTCTGCTGGGTTCCTGGCCACAGGAACTTTCGTGGCA
Source organism: Neoascia interrupta (assembly GCA_947623515.1). Classification (NCBI taxonomy): domain Eukaryota; kingdom Metazoa; phylum Arthropoda; class Insecta; order Diptera; family Syrphidae; genus Neoascia; species Neoascia interrupta. The sequence continues at coordinate 94,371,064 of OX392464.1, read as the reverse complement.
ATGAAAAAGCTGATGAGCTTGCACGACATCGATCAGCATTGGATCCTCATCAAGCCCTTCAATGGATCAAACCTCCACTTTGTGACCTAAGAAGGCGGGTGGAAAACAAGATTCGGATGAAAGCAAATACAAGATGGACATCCTTGTCCACCTATGAAATCTCAAGACAAATGTGGCCTAAATATGATAAGTCCCGAACTAACGCGCTCATCAAAAACAGCAGGAAGACTCTGTCGTTACTAGTAGGTATACTTACTGGCCACAATCTTTTGAGACAACATGCTATGAAACTAAATCTCGACAATGACGACATCTGCAGAGGACGTGGCGATACGGATTGCTACGAGGACACACCTCACTTTCTATGCCACTGTCCCAGTCTAAGTCAGTTGAGGTAAAGAACTTTAGAAAGCTACTTCTTTCACGACATCTCAGAACTTTCAAACGCACCACTAACATCTCTTTCCAGGTATTTTAAATCAACAAGGTGGCTCCAGGAACTCAACACGGCGTAAGAAGGAAGCGGAACATCCACACAACTTGGATTATCCCCCATTGGGTATCACAATGGGTCTAAATAGACCTAAGTGCGATGAGGCGCGCGTCACCTCGCTCCATCAGCCCAACAACCTAACCTAAAGTTCACTTTTTACTTAACTTAAGTTTCGCTTTTCTAGTTCCAGCCTGCTTAACTTTTTAAAAAAAAAGTATTAAAAAAAATTTCAACAAATTTCCCATGAAACTTCAAACTATAATTAAACCGTTATTTGGGCTTAAAAAAAACTTGCCCTCGTTGGGTTCTCTGACTATTCCCGCATTTTAAAACAGACCAAATTATGTCTTTCTACGACTTACCGCTCACAAGTTATAACGCGATTGGACGGACGGACGGACAACGCAGTGACACCATCAGAGGTCCTCTTTTAATTTTTGGACGGGCCGCTAAAAATAGAGTGTACTTTATTGCGCCAAATTTAGAAAAAAAACCTTTTTCACTTTTCTTCAAATAAAGCACTGTTGGACTTCGCAACTAATGGCCTTTTCAGTTGGCAATCCCGGATCAGAGCGTTCTTCTCCCGGATCGGGCCTGTACATCCGAACAGCCAAACAAGTTTTTCTTGAATTTGAAGTTTGTTTGGCTTTGTTTGTGAAGCACAAGTCATTCCAACTTGACACATGCTTTGTATTGTATGATTGTGTGAATGCTTCTGGTTTTGATTTTGAATTAAAATCCAGAAGCGAATTTCTCTTCTATCCAGAAGGGGAACTGTCAAACGAGTTCAGGACAACAGTTTCAAGAGAGTCCAGAACGCTCCCGGGCTACCACCCAAAAAGGCCATAAATTTGTTTCGTGGGGGCATGTTACTGACTTTCTGTCAACATTTCGAGCTGGAAACGGCCGTGAGTGTCAAAATAGCCTTTGATTTACAACTAGATGTGGCCCATCCTCATATAGGGGAAGGGAATTGAAATTCGCTTGTGGTTAGAGCTGCCTCTCGTTGTATGACTGGACGAAAGATTTGCATGGGTGGAGAGGAGGCGTAATTGGTCATCCCTAAGGTATGGCAAAAAGGATGGCGAAGGTCACGTAAACCAACGTATGAGGGCGATAGGATGCAATGGACTACAACATCAGGTACTTTTCTGAGGTGTCGCAAGCCTTTCTATTGAGTCGTGACTAGTTAGGATATACCTATATAGGGTAGCCTTAAAGGTTAGGAAATAAATTCTTCTCTTTGTGCGGCAGAACCGATTCGAAAGCAATGTCAGAGGTTGCTAAGCTGTCTTCTTTTTCTTTTTACTTGTATCTTTACTGTCTACTTTTTCCTTTCGTCCTTTGTCGGTCAACTAGGAGGGTTTACTCTATTAGTCTTCTTTTCTATATTGATACGTCTGGAAGGTTTAGTAAAGGCACGAAACAAGTAGTTTTGAACAGAATCGATGGAGGTGCAAGACCCACCTCATCCGTCGAGCTTAGTCGTGCGACCACAAGCTTGCCATATTCCTCATCCTCACCAACTATTTTTTTTTTTTTTTCAAGCAAAATTGTTAGGTGCTGCAGTGTTAACATTTTGTTTAAGCTATATTGATTAATATCGGATTAAAATAACTGATCTGGGGTATAGCTAGGATCATGCATTTCCTCGCTAATCAATACGTACTTCATTTTCAATCCTACACTTTGCATATACATTTGTGACTTAGGATAAATCTGAACATTTCTTCGTACATTGAAAAGTTGAAACCAAGCTTTAGTTTCAACTTTTCCACTTAAAAGTTGAAACTATTGTTGAAACTCGACAACAATTAAGCACTCGTTCACATACAACAATTGAAACTTTTAGTTAACATCGTCTGATAACAAACGTTGACTCGTGCTCCTATCCAAGTTGCATCCAGTTGTATACAGGAAATCTTCCGATCCCACCAAACTATAATAAAATCTTTTGAAAAAGAAATGCAACGCTTTTCCTTAACCGGGAAGTGTATAATCAACTACCTGTACCTTTAGTCTCAACAGATTTGTCATTATGTTGTTAAGTTGCGCCGGATTTACAAATGCATGGAACGAGCAACAAAGTTTAATAGTCTTCGCTTTATATGTTATCTCAATTCCGATTCAAAACCGCGGTCTCCACGGCAGTAATCGTCAACTCTAGCACAAAGTCAATCACCTGCATTTTTTGTAAAAAAGGGGTCATAGCATCTACAAAAGTTTGCTAAAAGCTTATAACTTTAGGGTTAGCCGGTCATCAATTTTCAAATTGGTCAAATATTGCAGCAGACATTGTTCATGTGGAGGTGGAGCTGCTGTGAACGTTCATGACGTACATAATGATTGTATGTATGTAAGAAATGCGTTTTAAGCAGCAACTTTCATTATCACCCCAACGAAATTCCCTTAATATATTATGTACGTTCATATTATATTCAAAACTGCACTTGCCTATTTTTATGTAGACACAATATGGTTTTAAGGCAAACTTGTCGACTGGGCATGCAATTTAATATAAACAATGACCGTAAACATGTACCCACCCATCAAAACATACGTGTATCTCTCACTTGTTCATTCGAAAGTCCGCAATATGTTTGCTATTAAATCATTTTTTAGCAATAGCAACAATAGAAACTTCTTAAAGTAAATCAATTTTTATAACACTGCACACGAATTCAATACTTTTCCGACATTATATTTTCAACAAAAACATGCACATATGTAGTACACTGTATTATTTATATATTTATGTGTGGCACGTTCATATTCTTTTCGTGCAATCCTTTATAGTAGGTGTGTTTACAATGGGTCGTATTTAAAAATTGAGTGATGTCAAGGGTACTCAGCTGTACTTGACAGAAGTTATGTATAAAAAGATTTTGAGTTTTGAGGTTTTTGACAATTTCCCCCCATTAACATTGGGTAGTGAACAAAGAATTGTTGTTAATGTCATCATAATCAGTTTCAGTTGCCATTTTCCTTAGAAAGAAGGGTCGCGGAGCGAGGGCGGCTAAATTATTTTTCCATCGGCGCGATCCCCAGGCGGGTCTAGGAGATGTTTTTTACCTGATTCCACCACCTGTATCTTGGCGTACCAGGAAGGCGACGCAAAGCTCGCATCTCGGCAAGCACGACCTGTCTAGGAAGTCTGTCATGGGGCGGGCATGAGCACAACGTACGTGTCCAAACCATCGAAAAATTTATCGTTCCACTCGGAGAAATATTTGCTCAAGATCAAGATTTCCACGAATACTGATGTTTTTCACTTTATCCCAGAAAGAAAAAAGGTATATTTGGCATAAGAAGAAAAATATTTGCACAATTTTTCTTCCTAGGTACGTCAAATATGCCAAAGTGACATGCAGTCTAATCTAATGTTTGCAAGCAGCAACCATATATATGTAGATAAAATTATGTGCTTACATTTTTATAGGTAGTTCAATTCAATTTTTATTATAGGCCAAGCAACACATATAGCAGTATTTTCCTTGTTTGTAGCAGGCCATAGGCGCCCGGAGGGGGGGGGGGGGGCTTGGCTTTTTCAAGTTTCAAGAAAGACGACTGTTCAATTGAATTTTTTTCGTCTGAGGCCATCGTTTGCTCCCCCCCCCCCCCTTGAAAAAAAAATCCTGTGGGCACCTATGTAGCAGGCAAATGTATGGACTGAAGTCGGCGTATTTTTCTCAGATGTTGCATGGATTGTATGAAACATCTAAGCTTTACTCTTAAGCTGAGAAAAATACGCCGACTTCATTCCATACATTTGCCATACTATACTCTTAAGCTTTGCGTCGTTGATTTTGCGTCGCTGATTCAGTTGCTAAGAACGGGCGTCTTTACTCGGTGTCGCTGTACAGCCCGTACATGGGGAGCCGGATAGCCCGCTCCTTATAGGCCTGAGCTCCGCATACGTCGTAGTAGCCCATGTAAGGTGTTCACCAAGTAGTTCGGCCTGACTGGAACTGTGGACGCCACCATGGGTCATCTAGAGCCACAAACCACAGAACATAAGGTTATGCCACATTGAGAAAAAAACAGTACACCTACTGCGTCGATCGTCATTGGATGCCTAGCAAAAAATATGCTGATCTGCGATTGGCCAACTCAGATTGTTGTGCAAACAAACGGACTTTTTTTTTACATGCATGCCAGTGACAGTTCCATCCCATGACGTAAGATTTACAGTGACGTCTGTCAAACAAATGTCATAACAAACGCGTGTCGTAGTCTTTATATTCTTTCATTCATGATCTAGAGCGAACGGATACCACTCTTCGAATCCACTCCGCAGGGACGGCGCAGTAGAGAAGCACCGAAACTAAGGCCAAGGACACACGGCGACAGAAAAATGCGCGACTTTTTAATGTCCGACTAGAAGCACACGCGTTTATATTTTAGACAACACACAATTGCGGCTACGACAATTAGTCGCGAGACTCGTTTTGCGACAAATTTCCGACTCTTTCAAGCCGCAATACTATTTTACTGAACGATAAAAAATTACAGTTTTTACCGCATTTCGGGTATATTCTAAAAGTCATGTATATTATATATATTTTTTTTTTTTGATATAAAATTAACTCGCGATCAAGGGGTTATGACTGCCGTTAAGATGCTAAAGACACCGCGAGGTGTAAGATTTAAGGGATAGAACAGATAGAAAGATAAAAGAGAAAAGTAATTCTCCATTCAAATGCTGATGAGCCAGTACGGAACATGGAAACTCGGCATAGAAACACCAAAGCTTACCATCGCAAGTGTTATGCCTTTACGATGAAGAGCATTTATAAAACTAGCAGAGTATTTCATAAATGCATCTGGAATGTATCTAATTGTTGTCCATTCTTTTTGCATATTTGTGTTTAATATTCGGCCGAACCTAACCTGGATAACAGACGCCGAACAGGGAGCCGCTCATTTTAAGACAGACGCTCCTGGATTTTTTGTTTGTTGCTGGTTTTGGTCCGCCCCGGATATTTTGCATAGCGGTACCCACCATATCTGGTGAGCATTCCCCTATCCGCCAACTGGGGAGTCGCCCAATTGGCAACCCCAGGAGGTTCGACAAATGAAAAGATCGTTCAAGTGTTGGAATCGCTCGCGCGAAGGACTTCCAATCTGGCAGTCAGAACAGCCAAGGAACAGTCATGGAAAAAGTTCGGCGACAAGTTTGAGCACGATTACAGATCTGCAAACAAGATATTTTGGCAGACCATTCGTCGGCTCAGAGGAAGGAAGTTGAATATCATTCAAGGAGTTAAATCCAAAGACGGTACACTTCTTTCAAATGAGAGCGATGTCTTGCGCAGATGGAGAGAGCACTTTTCGGAGTTGCTCCGAAAACCCCCAAAAAGGGCACTGAAGATGGAATTCCCACTGCTGACGAGATAAGGGCGGAGAATAGTACCACAGTACACGAAGTCACTTAAGCAATTGAATCGCTAAAAGTTGGCAAGTCTGCTGGAGTTGATGAAGTCCGGCTAGAAATGCTCAAGGCAATGGGTGAAGAGAGTGTTAAATGGCTAACATGTGTCATCAAGGTCAGGAAGACGGCCTTAAGCCATACCACTTAGACCAAGCTAAGAATTTTGTAACCAAGAAAGAGAAAAAATAAATAATCAAATAACTAACTAACTAAAATGTATCATTTAGGTGGCCTGGGATAGCGGGAAGGCACCTAGCGATTGGCAAACGGGAGCTATAGTGCCCATTTTCAAAAAAGGGAACAGGAGAGATTGCGCCAACTATAGGGGTATATCTCTCTGTATATATATCTGAGTCTTCCGGGAAAAGTATTCGCGAAGGTGTTGGAGACGCGTTCCAGAGCTGTAATCGAGCCTTTGTTACGGGAAGAACAGTGCGGCTTTCGGCCTGTCAGAGGCACAACCGACCAGCTTTTTAATCTGAAGGTTATTCCTGAGAAGGCCTGGGAATATGCCAAACCGGTCTATGCGTGTTTTGTAGATCTGGAAAAGGCGTATGACCGAGTCTCTCGGGATACACTGTGGAGAGTTTTGCAGGTATATGCGCTGAGTGGGCCTTTTCTGAGAGCCATCCAGTCTTTGTATGGAAACTGCAGAAGCTGTGTGCGTCAAATCCCGTCCTTTTGATGTGCGCGTTGGACTTCGCCAGGGCTGTGTTCTGTCGCCGCTCTTTTTCATGGCATATATGGACTGGATGGTGAAGCGCAGTCTTGGCGAGCAATGTTTCGAATTGGAAAACAGGTAGAGAAGAGTAAGTATCTCGGGGTCTTTTTCACGAGAGATGGGAGGAGTGATACTGAGTTGTCCTGTAGAATTGGCAAATCTAGAGCAATAGTAAAGGAACTGCCCCGGCCGGTCATCATAAAAGCTGAGCTTGGAGTGAAAGCAAAGATCTCAGTTTTTAATTTAGTGTACGTTCCGACCCTCATCTGTGGTCATGAAATTTGGGTAATGACCGAAAGAATTAGATCGCGGGTACAAGCTGCCGAAATGAGATTTCTGATATGCGTTGCTGGTGTTACTGTAAGGGATAGAGTGACAAACGTCAGTATTCGTGGGAATCTGATTGTTGAGCAGCTATTTCTCCGAGTGGAGCGATCGATTCTTCAATGGTTTGGACACGTTGTTCGCATGCCCCCTGACAGACTTCCTAGACAGGTCATGCTAGCCGAGATGCGAGCGCGTCGCCCCCTGGTAGGCCAGGAAACAGGTGGTGTGATCAGGTAAAGAACCTCTCTGAGTCCCGCCTGGGGATTGCGCCGGAGTCTCTTGAGCTGGTAGCGGAGGATCAAGAACGATGGAAAGACCATTTAGCCACCCTCGCTCCGCGACCCTTTTAAAGGATGAGCGGTTTCGGAAAATGATGATGATGATGAACTTCATCGGCTGCCATGTCTTCTTTTGATTGAATTAAAAAAGTTTGTTTGCTGTTATTTTGCTATGATTCCCACAAAATCGAATACATTTATTCGGATTTGTCGGAATCTAGATCCTGATCTATATTCTGAGTTCTACATTTCCGAGTATAGATTCTGATTTCAATTAGATTTTGGACTTTTTACTCTGAATCTAGATTCTGATTTTGAAGGAAGAGGGTACTAGTTACCTACAATTGTTTTTTTTTTTTTTTTTGCAAGCAGTTGAACTTTCTGGTGTTCAACTGATCGAAAAGTCAACAAAATGTAGATTATATTCGCAGTGTGAAAGTTTCAATTTTAGAAAGGGAATCTAGATTTTGGCTTCGATGTGAAAACGATATAACTTTACTAAAAACATAGAACATTGCTTTTGGCCATGAATTTTGGCCCGGATTCGAAACAAAAAATACAGCAAAATAATTAGATTGGACAAATGTCATATTTTCCTTGTATAAAATAGATGTGTTTCTCAAAACAACTACAGATAAGCTTTAATGTCGGGGGTCTGTTCGATTGACATCCTGACTCAGAGTGTTCGTCTAGATTGCCAACAGAAAATGCCATATCCACTCAACCGAAATTATTATTGTCATGAAATTTCGATTGTGTAACAGTCGCCTTGGACATAGATTTTCGGCACATGTAAAATGTAGTTAAACGGAGGGGGTGGTCTCTTCTGAATTCTGATATAGACAAAAGTGAAGTCTGAAAATCTACGATATACACTAGAACTTATCCATACAATACCCTACCCTGAATTTGATTACTATTCGGTAAATTTTAGTAAAATAAATTTGTGTTTTCCCAAACTAGAAAATGCGATTTCGGGTTTGTGCATAAATCAACTGCTGAGTTACCAAGTGTTTTCGCCCTTCTTTTGTAACAATATTAACGCGTAAAAATGTATAACGATAGAAGTGAATACTATTTAACAATGGCCAAAAGTTAAATTTTAAGTGTAGTTATCGAATATGTACACTTAATTTTATGTCCATGTGAATGCTTTTTAAAGCAAGTCGCGGAGTTATAAACATTTTGCTGCAAAGTTACTCGAACAAAATACCTAACTACCAACATTTTTTTTTTCTCCCCGCTTCTTTGAGAAAATGTGTACATACAAATACAATACCCTGAAATCAATTTATTAAATATTTAGAACTGTATCGTTTAAATTGTTAAAACCGCTTAAATCAATTATTAAAATTTTTATTTTTGTTAATCGCCGGTGGTGTCGATAAAAAGTGTGAAAAGTAAACAATTCGCAATTGATTAGAAACTATTGAAAATGTTTACTGGAAAACTTCAGATAAAAGTTTGTGAGGCCTGCGGGCTAAGGCCAACTGACTTCCAAAAACGCCATAATTTAACATTTGGTAAACTGGACGATCAACTCATAGATCCTTATGTTTCAATAGATGTCGACGAGAGTCATTTTGGTAATTTTCATCTTGTTAATTCCAAGGTAGTTTGCACTGGCACTATATATCTTGTTTCTCTTTTCATCGAGCAGATCGCTCAACAACAAGGGCTAAAACGTTTGACCCAGTTTGGAATGAACAATTTTCACACGATGTAAAGGACGCTAAAAACATCAATTTGACGGTTTTTCATGATGCAGCCCTGCCTCCGGATGATTTTGTCGCGAACTGCGTTATTCCCTTGGAAGATGTTCTTCACAAAGATGCGAGTACTCCGGATATATGGGTGAGTCAGTTGAATTTGGAAATAAAAATATAATTGAACTTTTGCTTTGGAACTTTGCGTATGTAAATCGCTCATTAATTCTTGTAAAAATTTGTGGCAAATTAGCTGGGAAATTATTAGGGCAATTATGTACACATTCCTAGGGCAAATAATTAAGGTAAATAGTGCAAAGAAGACCTCCTCTGAGGACTGGTTTACACATTTTTACAACTACACGATTGGCAGCTCAATTTACTTACATAAGTAGGTAGAACTAAATTGCATAAAATCTTTTTAAACTTCTGATTTTCCTTTTTTTTTAGGGCATGAATATTGTGACAAGTTAAATTATTTTAACATTCTATAAAACGAATGGCCTTGTTTACAGGGCAGCGATGGGCCACTAAATACTAAAAAAAAACTTGTGTGCCAGGCTGGATTGATTAAAGTCCTAGAAAGAAGTTGAAATGTGTAGATAGATGGAAACCTAAACTCTAAAGACAAAATTAACTTCTCTTTCCAAAACTGTGTCAGTTTTTTAACTTTTACACCCTGAACGGATACAGTAAAATTGATGAGTCGAGTTAATTTACGTTTATTGAGACCAACGCTCCTCGGTTGTAGTCTTTTGTTGGATGTCAGGAGAGTAGAACTAGCGCAATCTTCATTTGAATTGGGAACAGCCTTAGTTTATCTCACTAGACTTCATCTTCAGTTCAGTAAACTGCATGTATAAAATGTATGCAATGTATAAAAATAAAAGGAAGTAACAAAATTGTGTACAAGCAAAACAAAGAAAAGTAGAAAAACAAACGTAAAGCCACAACAACCAAGATGGCATACCCTCAAGTAAATTTCCTTTTTAGATAAAACTAAGCGGCTGATTAAATTCAATCAAATGTAAATTTGAATAATTGTACGCGAGCATTCCGTTAATAGACGAAGTACGACCGTAGCTTGTGCGAGAGTGAGCGATATTGAAAAATCTGTTGTGTCCTAAATTTTTAATAATAATCTACGAATAAGCCGCGTTTTTAATTTTTATGAGCACAATTCTGAAACTATGCGCTGAGTGGGCCTCTTCTGAGAGCCATCCAGTTTCCATACAAATATGGTTTTAATTCAGTTTTTAATTCAGTGTTCGTTCCGACTCTCATCTATGGTCATGAAATTTAGGTAATGACTGAAAGAATTAGATCGCGAGTACAAGCTGCCGAAATAAAATTCTTGAGGTGAGTTGCTGGTGTTACTCTAAGGGACAAATGAGAAACGTCAGTATTCGTAGGAAACTTAATGTTGAGCAGCTACTTCTCCGAGTGGAGTGATCGATTCTTCGATGGTTGCATGCCGTTGTTCGCATGCCCCCTGACACACTTCCTAGACAGGTCATGCTAGCCGAGATGCGAGCGCGTCGCCCCCTTCGTAGGCCAAGAAACAGGTGGTGGGATCAGGTAAAGAACCTCTCTGAGTCCCGCCTGGGGATTGCGCGGGAGTCTCTTGAGTTGGTGGCGGAGGATCGAGAAAGATGAAAGGACTATTTAGCCACCCTCGCTCCGCGACCCTTTTAAAGGATAAGCGGCATTCGAAAATGATGATGATGAAACAGTTTCCCGGTCCACGCTCGATGTAATTCGAAGCGAAACGTTCGGGGTGAGTTTCAGAATTGTGCATAAAAACGTGGCTTATTCGAGAATTATTATTAAAAATGTTATCAAACAACCGCGAAAGCCTTAAACGTGTCTTAAATTTGCTGATGGGACATTAATATTAGGTTAGGTTAGGTGGCTGTCCCCGCCAGTCAGAGACACATTTAGACCAATGAGGTCCATTGTGATACCACTTTGTAGGACCGGAGTAACCGGCCGGAGGACCTTAATGATAACTAAACGTTTGGGTGAGAGGGGTCTAGGCAACCAGTGACGGTGTAAACCTGAGCCACAGGTCACCAATCATTGGGTAATTGGTTGGGGACTTACCCGAGCAGGGAAGTGAAGGCTGGAGGTAACCGTTTCGGTGTGGTGAACCTCTGTCAGCAAGATTGAGGGGACCGGTGAGAGACTTTCTGGAGAAGGGGTGGTCTCATGACTGTTGGACTCCAGATGGGAAATTGCCTTGAGGATGGGTGGGGCGGGGGATTGGTATGGATTAGGATATCCTCAGGGGTAGGGGTGCAGGGGTAGCCAAATTCGGTGTGAACCCTTGCCGGGGGGAAGTTCTAAGGCAAGAAGCTGATGGGTAACCATCTTCGGTGTAAACCCGTAAAAATGGGTGAAGGGGAGGGGGGGGGGGATAACCGAAACGGTATGAACCCTTACCAGTGGGATTATGTGTTAGTGATCCCGTAGGGGCGGAGGGTCAAGGGCAACCGAAGCGGTATAAGCGCGCTCCGGTCCAGTCCTGAAAGGGAAGACCCTGGGATATGGAGAGGAAGGGGGGGGGGGGGGGGGAAGAATGGCAATTCCTGTATGAATTCTACTCTATCGTCTATCGTTTAACCTAATAAACGGGGATAAAATAAAAAAATAGAGTGGCGCAACAGCTCGAGGTGAACCAGGGCCAACTTCTCAACAATGTATGCTGGTGTGTTAATATCTTTACATACAAGGGGGCCTACAATTTTTTGCCGAATCCGAACGGCACTTTGAAGTTTTTCAAGACAAATGATACTCTCGGAGGGCTTGTCAGACCCTCGCGGAGGTGGGGACCGTGAAAAAGAACAAGTCTTTTTTTTCAGGTGACGATGGCAGGATAAACGGGGATAAGGTACCTATTCCTCTTTACTTCGAGTCTAACTAGATTTTCAGATCTTCTATCCATCTATTGCCCCTCAAGCAAGAGCTTCCCCAACGATTGGAGAGTGTGGGGGAGCTAAGGACTCGACAATAATATCTTTGTTTATTCTTGAAGCATCTTTTAAGATGATTCTTAGCTAAGACGCTGATGAAGAGTAACCGTTTCGGTGTAAGCCCATACTTCAAGCGACTCAAGTTAGTTAAATTAACCCTGTGGGAATAATTGGCGAGATAGGGGTAACCGAAGCGGTATGAAGCCGTACCAGTCGAGAATGTGTACTGGTATTCCCATAAGAGCGGATAGGTGAAGGCAACCGAAGCGGTATGAGCCCTTATTAGGTCGGTCTTCTTGGGAAAATTGGGATGAAGTGGGGTGTAGGGTGGAGTGATGGGGGATATGACAGCAATCTCGTTGAGAGGTTTGCCGCATTGCTTTACCAACTTGGATCGTATCGTTGGCGATTCCAAGGCTTTTATTGCAGCTTGGCTGTCTATGTAGAAAACAATAGCGCTGCAGTCTATTGAGTTAATTGAAAGCCAGGCCGCGGCTTCACGAACAGCTGTTATTTCTGCTTGAAAAACGTTTGGAGATATGTACTCAGGCCAAGACTGTTGAAAAAGACTCCTGCTCCTTTTCCAAATACAGTTTTTTAACCCGTCTGTGTAGATTTCTATTGCAGATGCGTATAAGACCTCACCTGACTCCCAGGCATTTCTGCTTTTGCATTTAATCTAAAATTTGACATTGAAGTCGAGGTATAGGACAACGTAGTCCGAGCTACCAAGGAAGGCATGGTGGATGCTTGCATGTCCCATGTTGTCACGAGCCATTTGCAAGGATTCCCTAAGCCTAAGTGCTGCTTTCGCTGCCATCACCTTTCCAAAGATGTCAACGGGAAGAAGATGGAGAATTGTGCTAAGAGTAGCCGAGGGAGTTGCTAAGAGCACCCGTGATGTAGATTCAGGATAGTCTTTGAACGTTCTCTAATATAGCAATATTGCTACTTTTGTCTACTTTTGTAGACAAATTTCTAAAATAACCCCAGGTATCAATCGTGATCTGCAAGTGTCAGTTCAACGATAGTTGAAGTTCAAACTAGTGGCGATAACACCCCGCCCTGTGGGGTGCCTCTGCACACGGACCTGTTGGTTAGACAATACCTTCTTTTCAGCATTTGCTAGATCCAGTTGCAAAGACAGTTGTCAACCTTCAGCTTATGGACTGCATTTGTTACAGCTTCTGTTCTGACATTGTTGAAGGCTCCTTCAATGTCAAGGAATGATACTAGAGTGAAGTCCTTATTCTCAAAGGATTTCTCAATGCTGCTAACCAACGAATGTCTCTACTGCTTTTCCCTTGCGGTACGCATGTTGGGAGCACTAGAGAAGACTGCTGTCTATGTTGGTTCTGATGTGGGTGTCGATTAGTCTCTCTAGGGTCTTTAATAAGAAAGAGACAAGCTGATTGGACAAAAAACTTGGAGTTGCGTGGGAGATCTTACCAGCTTTAGGTATAAACACTACTTTGGCCTTCCTACAAGATTTGGGGGTATAGGCAAAGTTCAGCTCCTAAAAAAGTGTGGTGCCAAGGACTTGTATTCCACCGGTAATATGCCATTAAGTCCAGGTGATTTGTACGGAAGGAAGCTAATACAGTGCCCACTGTATCTTTTTGGGAGTGACAACATCCTCGGGTACAGTGTATTGAACTCTATCGTGGTTTACTTCATAGTACATTGTCTTTGCTTTACTGCCAGGGAAGTGGGTGTCCATGGGAAGGTCCAAGGTTTCCTTACTGGACGATGTACTGTTTCCATCTGCCATTTTGATGCAACTAGGAGTGACTGGATATTTGGATAGGATCTTCCTGATACGGAACGAATCTCTTGTTATACCCGACCCAGGGTATATTAAGTTTTATGTATAGTTTGTAATGCAGTGAAGTAATCACCGTAGATCCCTAAGACCTTTTAGAGATATGAATGGGACCGACAGGAGAATCGATTAAGCCATGTCCGTCCGTCCGTATGTACACAACTCTTAGGTCTTAAATTCTAAGGTAGAGAGATGAAATTTGGTGGGTTGGCTGGAAGTCCAGTCCTTCAGATTAAGCTTGAAAATTAGCTTTCTAACCATCGCTATTTTAAAAAGATATTTATTCCAAATTTTAGGTATGTTACAATGGCGCTAGCGCATTAATTTTTGGTATGTGACATAACCTTGTAATTGTCTTTGAAGTTGTACATTTTTTTTAGCCTTTTCATTGGCCACGCCCACTTTTAAAGGGATTTTAGCTTAAAATGACTGTTTTTCAATAAATATACATACATATATGAAATTTTGACAAGAAATTATATGACAAAAGTTGTAGATATTAGCATTTTCTAACTTTTATGTTTATATTGTATGTGCCTCCGCCCACTTTTGTGGTCGTGGCGTTAAAAAAGTGATTTTTTTAAGTTAAAAAGGCGGAGTTTTAGACCGAAATGTATGCAACCACCTAGCATAAAGCATTCAACAGTTATATTTTTACATCCCGCCCACTTTTTGGAGGCGTGGCAGTTTTTTTGGTATGGTCGGGCATTTTGCAATCCGTCGAAAATGGACTGAAGCTTTGCATACGCACTGTTGCACTTTCCCACTTGTTTTTTCTATGTTTTCACAGAAGAAATGCCAAGAGGAACGTTGTAAATTCCTTATCTCTATCTTAAATTTCCCGGTACTGCTTTTATAAAGGTCCCAATCGACTCCATCCCTAGAGTGCTTCGCTTGATTAAAGAGTTTCCTGCTCTCTCTTCGAAGCCTGCTGATTTCAGCGTTCAACCATTGAGCTTATCTCAATTTTTGTGTCTGATGATAGGGCATGTTTTGTAGAGAGCTAGGTTAATTGCCTGCGTGAGCCTAGCTCCATCAGGTCTAATTCCGGGGGTAATTGCGGGTGAGTTGGAGTAAGGTTTTCAAGAGGACTTTTCAACTTTATGTTGTAGGAGTCCCAGTCTGTTTTTCTGAGGTTTCTAAAGACGGACTTTTCGGGAAATTTAAAGTCAATACCGAACTGCATGAAGCAATGATCGGAAAATGACACATCGCTTAAAACCATCCAGTTATGTTAGGGGAATTCCTTTAATCTAATCCCTTTTTACAAATAAATAGTTAAGTAGCTATAATATAATCAAAAGACGCTCACCCCGATCATTTGTGTCGCTGCTGTATGGTGCGCATTGGCATCGCAGGCTATCACGAGAGGATGTCTGTCCTCGACTGGCTAATTTTGCTGCCGATGATCACCGCTGGTCTGGGCCCTGTCGCATCGTACGGCATATATGCCGATGCTGCCCAGATGGGATTCTCTTTCCCGCGTTCTATGCTGACGCAAACAAAGTCCGCACCGCTGAAATTGGGTAGAAAGAAAATACTAAGGCTTTTCTTTGCAAGAATAAGGGCCGTGGGTTTACCTGATACTTTTGCGTAAAAATGCCCATAGTCCTTTGCCCTCAGTCCAGCTATTGTGTGGTCATAAAAAACCCAAGGCTCCTGGATGAGGGTGATGTCTTCTCCACCTTCTTGGAGGCGGAGCAAAAGGTTAGCAGAAGCTGCTTTAGAGTGGTGTAGAACAAAATGTACCAACCGAAGCATCATTGCTAGTCGGTACAGACTTCTCTACAACTGTGGTGTCGCAGTCCTCCGAATCAGAGGATTGCTTAGCACCTGCCTGCTTCTGGCAGCCGATTTCACAGCTGGGCCAGAAACTGACTTACCGTCCCTTTTTTAGACCTTCATATGAAGCGTCTCCATCCATAGTAATGAAACTAATCGCCCGGCATCGGTTCGCTCCTCAGCTTTAATGACCTTCCAATTTTCGGTCAGAAGGTCGGGGTTCTGTACTCCTAGGAGTCGGGGCATATCTTTCGGGTCACTAGGGCCCGGAGGGATCCAGACTCTGGCTCTCGGTCTGACTGGAATGTCGGCCTTCTGTACGGCCTTAGTTTTGCGCCGGGCCATACAGCGCCGACCTCTGAGACCGCCGACTTGATGTAATCAGCAGAGGTCTCATTGCTACAAACCAGGAGTTTGACACCCGTCTGATGCCAGCCCCCGTCCATAAAGGCTGAGGGTGGCAAAGTAGGATTGGCAAGACAGTGCTCAAGAATGCCTGAACATAATTGAGCCTTCAGAAGTCTCCAGTTCTCCGAGCCAATCCTACTCTCATTATCAACCTGGTCCATGATACCCAGAATCATATTGGTCCTTACAATCTAGCTGATTGATCGGTATAGTGGTAGGCTATTGAATTCCATCGAAGTAAAGCCCCCCCCCCCCCCCCCCCTTGGTGGTCTTGATTGTGGCACGCTAACAGAAACTGTTTTGAGAGCATAGTGTTGTGGTCCTTTATTGGCAGCATTTTCGCCTCGGTGTGGGGGTGATCTTGGTGGGACATCAGGTGCCATCCGGTGATTGTCCTCATTGCCGAGTTTCGGCAGGTCTGAAGATGCAGCCAATTTTATCACTTAATAACGCCGGCCAGATTAGTTTAGCCGGGCAGCGTAGTTTAGCACGGAGCGTCCAATAGCCTTGTAGGTGGCGTGAAGTGTTTCTTTCTCCCCAGGAGCTGCCAGCTATGGACTTAAGTATGTTGTTTCGAGTTCTGAGGCGGTTCCTGGTGTTTGCTGCATAGGATGGCGAAAGTCAAAGATAACGCCAATAAGTTTTGGTTGATTCGTAGTTGGGATACGACGTCCTGGTATGTTGACATCATGAACTGACTTTACTTCTCTTGTCCACGTTGTAAAAAGGGTTGCTGATGATTTTTCGGCCGACCATTGCAGGTTGCGGTCATTTTTACCGGTCAGGTAACGGTTCAGTTTTATGCTCAGTCTGGGTACGTTGGGACCAGTGTTGAAAAGAGTGCAGTCGTCAGCATATGACACAATGTTTGTTCCGTGAGGCGGGAGGCGCAATTTGGAGGCGTAGTAGTTGAGGACGATAGGCGATAGAACGCCTCCTTGGGGAGCTCCCTGTTTGCCCCGTGACGTTTCCGAATTTGACATACGATTGACGGCCACTTAGGTAGTTGGCTATCCACCCCTTGTGTGTGTTGATTTGAGAGGACTCCAGGATGCCGCGTAGAAGGGTGGCGTGATCTGCGGTGTCAAACTCTATGAATAGCTCCAGGGCGACAGGGACAGTCCTGTGGCAAGGTTGCCTTTGGTTCAGTCAGTTTGTGATCTGGGATGCCATCTCGCTAAGAGCTGTGGTGGTGCTGTGCATTTTGCGGAAGCCATGTTGATGTGGGGCTAGCGTAAGGTGTTCGGCGAGATCAGGAAGAAGTAAGGCTACAAGTACTTACGCGACCGGGGACAGAAGATAGATTGGCTGGTAGGATTTTCCTTGATATGTGGGCTTTCCTGGCTTGTGTAGTGGACTTTTCTGGACAATCTTTCAGATTCCTGGGATCTGCAGCGAATGTAAGGAGAGGGCTAGAACAGATGCCAGGTAATCAAGCCCCAATTTCGTGATTGTGGCTTTTGTGGAGCGGCTGATGTTTCGCGGACTGTTGAAATAGTTTGGCGCATTTCCGTTGAAAGAAATTGCTATGCTGTCACTTTTGATTAGTTGGGTTGCTAAGATTTTTGACGGTGGACCACAGCTTCTTAACACTCTAGTCAAGATTACAGTTGCCAAGGTGTTCGAACCATTTCTTCTTGCAATGTTCTTAATAAGCACACAACTTACACCAAGGCACCCCGGCGACGTGATGTTTGAGAAAGCTGTTGATAATGGTTCTTCTGTCCCCAACTTGCCAATTCGTAAAGCAGTCCTTTTTTTTTTTTTGAATACTACGGTGAACGGAGGCTAAAACTCCAAAATCTTTCAAAGGTACCAATACGCCCACTATAGCAGGTATATAATACCGAAGTAGCCAATATTGGTTATGCCCGATTTCCACGTGCTAAAAAACCACCCATTTATGAGAGACACTATGAAACTGCCAGAACGCACTTCATGGTAGTAAATTTTCGCTCTCTCATAATACTTCTTGACTACAACTAAGTTAACTTAACAAGTAGTATACGCTTCCGTAGTGTTAATCACATTGGATAGGTTGCTTTCCAGTGAATGCACCTACTAAGCCGTTCATTCGTGCGGCTTCACCCTACGTCGCTAGATCAAAAGGTCTTATTTTTTGTAGTCGTCGCTCTTTGTTTACATCGTTAAGAGTCTCGTTTAGAGTACGGATCATTTCATTGTTGCAATGAACATGAAGGCGAGCATTTAGCTTTCGAGCAAAGTTTGTTACTTCTTCGCTCACGGTAGCTATTCCTAAATCTCTGTGAATATTACTGTTCCTAATATACCATAGAACATTCACAATTGCTCAAAGTGTCTTGTTTTGCAGAGTCTGCAACATGGACAGGTTGCTCGGCTTGGTACAACCCCAAAGTTGAATACTGTATGTCCAGGACGCCTTTAACCCCTGCCTGTACAAGATAAGTTTGTTATATTTGCCTAGACATTTCCCTGAGCCTAATCTCGAGCTCGTCACGCTTCTTCTTTACGTATGGTTTCCACCTTAGTTTAACGTCAAGTGTCATCCCTAGATATTTCGCTTCATTTGCATAAGGTATTTGTGCAGAAATTATGAACAGAGGTAAATTGTTAACCCTTCTGTAAGTGAAATTCACATGCGTAGACTTGTTCTCGTTAAGAGCGATTCGCCAACTCTTCGTCCAGACACAAATTCTTTCCAATGTTCGTTGTAGGTTTCTCGTTGATGACTCGACTGATTCACCTGTTGCGAGGATGGCCGTATCGTCCGCAAACGTGGCCACGACAGTCTCGTCATCTAGAGGTATGTCTCTTGTGTAGAACAGGAACAGGGTCGGACCGAGGACGCTTCCCTGGGGTATGCCATCCCGAATTTGCTTGAAACTCGAGTATTCACTACTACACCTAACACGAAAGATTCTGCTTTCAAGATAATTTTCCAATATTTTAAACATGTCTTCCGGCAAGTTTTGCCGTTGCTTATATTTCAAGCCTTCGTGCCATACCTTGTCGAAGGCTACCTCGATACGTCGAGGAAAGCACTTGAAAATATTTTTTTCCATTCTAAGGCTTTTTCAATTTCATGCGTTATTCTGTAGATTTGATCTATTGTGGAATGATTAGGTCTTAAACCGAATTGATGATCCAGGATCAAGCGTCTTTCTGCAATTATTGGTTGTAATCGCTTCAGCAGAATTTAAAGGATTAAAGGTTAGGATTAAGCTTTCCACAGCGAGTAGTTTGAGCTCCTATCCGCCGACAAGCCTTCAAGGTATTCAGTGGTCTCACGATTTTCAGTTTGTTAGAGAGGTGGTTCAAGAGGGTTTTGTCTGGGGGAGCCCTCGTGCCTTGCCATCTCCTACGCGATCTTCACGAATCAATTCTTCGATTTCGAGCGGATATTTTTTACGTACATGCCCGTCGGTGCTAACTGCGTTCTTTTGGGACGAAATGTTGTTCCAAGCAGCGCTCTGAATTGCTTCAATGAATTTGTCAACTGCGGTTTCTAACTCGAAAGGAAATGGCACATTCAAGCCAACACCCTCCTTACAGTCCTTTCTGAAGGCGTCCCAGTTCATGTTTTTTGCTAGCTAATCTAGGAGCACTTTCTATTTTCGCCCATCTTCAAGATTATTCCTGAGTGGTCTGAGCAAAGATCATAATACTCTTCAATTCGCGTAAGGTATTTGGGGTACCCTTTAGCGATGAAAAAATCGACAAGGTCAGGCTTTTTATTCCTATCGGTTGGCCAATATGTTGGCTTACCCGTGGAGAAAAAGTCCACCCCACGCTTCATACTATTTTTGTACAGTAATCTGCCTCTTGTTGAATTGCATCGTGAACCCCAAAAAGTATGCTTCGCGTTAAAGTCACCCCCAATGATAAAATTGGACCAAATGAAGTCATACATACGATCAAGATCTTCTTCCACCAGTCTATATCCTGGCGGGAAATAACAAGATGCAATGTTATAATCTAAGCAGTCAATTTTTACACTGATCTGCATAGAGTCTAGCTCAACTTCTGTGTTCTTGAAGTGCTTTATGCAGTTCTTAATGTAGAGGGAGGATCCTCCTCTCGAATTTTGCGAAGGGTGATGTGCGTGATAGTCATTGTAACCTTTAAGTTTGGGTGTAGACCCGTTTTTAAGGTGAGTTTCCGTAATCATGCAAATATCAATATTTTTTTTCCGTAGAAATACTTCTAAATCGTCTATTTTATTCATTAGGCCGTTTGCATTCCATGTTAGTATTTTCAATAACTGTTTCATATTCATGTTCTCTTGTAATTTTTTCGAGGCTTAAACTCGAGCTTTTGTGGAGCTTTTACGCCTTTTGTCGACGCCTCCTTTGCCAATCTTCCACTTTTGATCGGCTTTGGCGTCTTTGGAGTCTTTGGCTTAGGAGTTTCAGCAGGTTTTGGGGGTCCTAGGCTTTGATTCTGACCTCTAGTATTTTCCTTAAGAGGTTCTCGTCCCTTTTGCAGCTCTATGGCTACTTCGCATTCTCGATAGTTCGCGGGGTGGTTTCCGTGGCAATTGGCGCAAACTGCTGGAGCCTTTATGTCAACTTTGCACTCTGTTGACAGGTGTTTTCCGGCTCATTTCACGCAACGTGGTTCTTTTTGGCAGTAGGCACTTGTGTGCCTGAATTCTTGGCATCGCTTACACTGTGGTATCAGTCTATTGCCCTTTCGCATGGGTTCGATTTTAACCCTGATGTTAAGTATCATTTTTATTTTATAAATATCGTTTATGCTCTCAGTTCTTTCAAAGGAGAGCATAAAAATTGGGTGGCCGCGTCTGATCACAGTGTCTCTTTCTCCTTCCGTGCGTTGCTTTTCCTTTTTAATGATATTGACGGCATCAATAATTTTAAGGCCTTTATTTTTTACGTCTTTTACAACGTCTTCTTTTGTGCATGATGGGTGGAGCCCCCTTACAATGACTCGCAGTGGTTTTTCGTACTTATTTTGATAAGTATACCACTCGATTCTTTCTGCATTCAGTCTAAGAGACAGTGCGCGATAGGAATCGGCGTTGTCAACATTTACTTTCCACACGTTATTTTGGTGCGAAGTAAGCTTATAGTTTTCTGTTCTCACCGTGTTTGCAAGAAAGTTGCACAATCTCCCGAAGTCTGCTATTCTGCAATCTCCCGACGATGTTTATTGCGGTAGGTGGACGAATTTTCGCTTCTGGTTTAGCCTTGTTTGAGCCAGAGGGCTTATCTTCTTTTTGTATTACTTCGGGAGGGGAATTCGCCTTACGCTTCTTGCTAGACCTTTTCCTTAAGACTGAATCGGTCTCAACTGCAAGTTCGTCCTCGTCCGTAAAGTATTCGACTGCTGGTCGGTTCGGTGTTACACAGTCTTTCGTTACCTCACAGTCTTTCGATAAACGAGTATTGTTAATATCCTCGTTATCTTTTCGCAGGGAGTCAACTTCCATTTTTAGATCGTGGAAGAGTCGCTCCATTTCAGTAAGCTTAGCTCGGAGTTCATTATTCTCCTTTTCTAAGCTCTTAATTTTCACAGAGTCCTGGTTTACCGGTGGACTGCCTTTTCCGGATATGTTTGATCTAGGTGGTGGTGATCGATTTAGTTTTGTCCTTTTCTCAAAAGGATTTATAAGCAATAAAAGGCTCTCCCCAGAATCCGTAGAGCCTGCCTCCGAAGAGGGTGGATTTTCCAGCATAGCTGGGCTGCCACCTGGGGTAGTCAAATCTTTCGTTTTGTTCATTGCCGTTTTTTTTTTTAACTTGTCGTTTTTATGAGAAATAGGTAAGTCACTTCTACTTTCATTTTTAAAGCCGCCCCTTTGGAGACAGACGCCGACCAATGAGCCGCACAATGTGTGACAGACGCTTCTGGATTTTAATTTACCCTTCAGATTCATCTATAAGTTAAAACCTTTGTGCCAAAAGTTGCCCCAAATGGAGCAGCATCGACAGCATCCGTTGAAACATTAAAGAATACTTCTTCCGGTGGATTTTAGTCGGCTCTTACGACAGGCATACCTTACCTCAAGGCTATTCTAACCCCGACCTTGCACAGGCAGTCCTTTATTGCATACAAGAAGTAAAAGTCTAGTTTAAAATTATCATTTATTGGACAGTATCAGTATGGAAAATAAATTCAATTTTAAGAATCGCAAGCCTTTTGTCAAGACCGCTGTCAACCAACGAAGCTTTTCCTTGATATTTTAAGAGGACAAATAAGAGGAGAGCGTACCATTGTTTGTTGATGGTTTACAGGAAATGGAGTTGGTCTTATTCATAAGATAGATTATGTACTGAACCGGTTATGTACAAGTTCATACTGGAAAACCTAATTCGGCCATATACTGAGGAGTAATTGCCTTTGAATTAGTTATTCAAACGGGACAAGGAGATCTGAAGCACAATGCAAAACCGTTTAAAATTGATTTGAGGATAAAAGAGTTGAAGCAATGTAATTGTCAAACTTCTCTGTCAAAAAGTAACGGTTCTCATGCATTATTTCAGATATTCGCATTAACATTGGTATAAGTAAAGTACTTTATTTCTTATTTCTTTTATTTATAAATACATACACATAGTAAAAGAGTAATTGCAAACAATTTTTACTCTTTTTAACATATTTTTTTTCCTTCTTGTTTTAGGTAAACCTTGAACCCCAAGGAAAAATTCACATTGTAATTGAGTTAAAAAACAATGGTAAGCTATTTATTACACTCTCATATTTTAGATGAAAGTATTATTTAAGTCATAAAACAACTTCAATACAATATAAACATACAATATTAATTACTTAAATAAAAGAATTGAATAGTGAATATTAATGAAAATCAACAAAAAGTATAAAATTAACGGACAAATAAACTATTTCTCGATAACATGCAACGATTTTTTTTCTTTTTAAAAATAGATTTTGATTTTCATTAATTATTTTTAAAGAGTAGTGCCTCTTCCTAAAAAGCATTTTTCGATCTTATTCGGTGCCTAGTGTCTGTGTGGTCCTTTTCACCACACCCCTGTTTAACCCAACCTTACCTATCGGCGGATGCTTCTTAATAATTTTACGATAGGAGGTATATCAAGTTTGATTCATAGTTTGTAACATAGAGAAATAATCACCGTAGACCCCCAAGACCTTAAGGGCATATGACCCAATTGTAAGTTAAATGAGCCATGTCCGCCCGTCCGTCAGTGTGTCGGTAGTTTTTAGGCCTTACATTTTGAGCTAGGATCTTGAAACTTGATTAAATAAAATTCAACCCCAAAATAAAAAAACGCATGGTCGCATTTTATTTTCAGTTTAATAAACGTTAAGTTAGTTAGTTAGTTAATTTAAGTTTATTATTTTCATTTTAAACTTAAGATTATTATAACGTTCAAGCTTTAGTTAAAATAAGGCGGAAAATAATAGCAATCAATCCGTAACTTACAGTTAGTGTGGAAAGAAACCAAATTAATTACAATATAAAGATACAATAATTGATGTGGGGGAGCATCGATTAATTGAAATTCAAAATTTAAGGAATTTATCTAACAATATAAACAAAATAAAAAATTCATTTAAAATAATTGCCAATATAAATTCATTGGTTTATAAATTTAATCATTAGAAGCTAACACCAAAAATATAGGAATGACTTGTGCTGTTGTTTAAGGTAGCAGATTATCCAAGTAATGATTCAAGGAAGTCATAGTTGAGTGTAAATAACCAGTCTTTTACGCGATTTAGGAATGAATTAAATCGTAAGGTTGACCTAACAGAAAAAGGTAAATTGTTAAACGTTGAAGGAGCTGTAACAGTTTAATTAAATGTGTTGAGCTATCAAAATGGGGTTTAAAAGAGTTGTTATAAGAGCCACCCCAACTTGTAATACCATACTGTAATTTAGAGTGGGCAAGGCCATAATAAATTGACTTTAGCACGTTTGCAGAGCAGTGTTGTTTGATGAGGTACATTTTGCGAGTTACAAGGAGCATATGATTTTTAATGGTATGAATATGATCTTTCCAATTCAGGTTCCGGTCAATTAGTACTCCAAGGTATTCAAAATTTTGCACAGATTCAATTTTAAAGCAACTGTTTGAGCAGGGGGAGTTACAAACAAAAGTACTCTTTCCACAGCTATGTACAGGCAAACAGAGTTTTTTGCAATTCGGCGAATGAAAACATAAATCAAAATTTACCAAATCATTGTTTGATAGGCTGAAAGACATTAGTTTTGTTTTCTCGCTTTTAATCAGCTTATGTTCTGAAAACCAAATTCTCAGTGTTTCAAGGTCTTCTGAGATCTTCGTAATGCTTTCGAATATTGTATCACACTGATAAGTCAGGGCTATGTCATCTGCAAAAGCTGTTGTCGCCCCGTTAAGATTCAGAGCAAACAGAGAGTTAACATAAATTAAAAAAAGGACAGGACCCAGAACGTAAAGTACGTGAATCACTCAAATACCCATTTACATTGACCTTTTGTTTTCTACCCTTGAGATACGAGCAAAACTATTTGTGAATGACTCCTCTAAGCCCGGCGCTGTATAATTTCATCAATAGAACGTCGTAGTCAACTTTCAACACTTAGGTTAAACAAGTAACTCAAAACGTCTGCTACATTATAACACACTTTCTTAAGCAATACACTTGATATGCCATCTCTAGTGCACGAGTTTTTATTTTTTAGTGCGAATATTGCCTTACAAATTTCATTTGAGGAAAATGGTTGAAAAACAAAACTGTTTGGTTGAGTGACATCTGTTGTTCTTTTGAAGCAGTTGCAGTCTAAATTAGTTTCAAAAGATGGTTTGAGGTTTTCTGAAATTTCAGTAAAATACTCGTTGAGTTTATCTGAAATGCTACTTAAATCGGTGACATTAATACCATCTATGTCTCCAAGCTGTTTATACGTATTGGCTGCCTACTTTTCCCTAAAATGCTGTCTACTACTTTCCATTCCTCCCTTATGTTACGATATTTATATGCAATATGTTTACTTCCAATCAAGAAAATATTGCATTATATGTTAACATATTCCTGTATACTCTCAATTTGTTGGAAAAACTTTCACCACGCCCACTTTTGGGAGCACTAATATCCAATATGAAAATGTTCTTAGCACATGCGAAGCTCATCGTGCCAATATATTTGATCAAAAACTACAATGTTATTGAAAATGGTTGATGCCACTCCCCTTTTTGACATTTATCGATTTTGAGCTTGACGGGTCTTCACTGGGATGGAGTATCCAAAGATTCTCCTAAGCGGATTGTAATCCGCCTACTAGTTTGGTTCAAATTCTATATATTTGTGAATTCGACCCCTTAAAGAAGGCGTGGCTAAAAATTTTGCTAGAGCGAAATCTAGGACGGAGCATTGTTTACCTAAATTGCTTATTTTTTTTTCTTATTGTCTTATAAATTAGACTTAAGGCCTGTCAAAATTGCGTATTTATGGAAAATTCAGGGCTGCCTCCTGTATTTATAAAAAAGTCCATTTTGGTTCTAGTGTTCTATCCACTGAAAGTGCTTACAACGTTTTGAACGGATCTTATTGGGAGAGTTTATATATGTTTTTAAAAGAATCTCTACACTTTAGAGCAAGAACCAAGAATAGAAAATTTTAACATTCGAAAGTTTCTTTCATTTTATTTCTTTTTTGTTAGTAACATAACAAACATTGTTAAACATTATGTTAAACAAAACAAACGTCAATCTGACAGACGTTTCCGACTTACCATGTCGTATTTAGGCTGCATTACGAATAAGTTTATAAAATTAAATTATGGGAAATAAATAAGTCTATTTAATCTAGTCTAAACCTACACCTACACTATCAGAACTGTGTTGTAGCGCGCTAAGAGCAAACACAAGGTACAAGCAGAGGATTGCCAAGAAAAAATATGCTTACACAGGCTCATCACATAGTGCTGGTGCTAGAAGTTAGTATATAAACACCAAACACATAAAACCAAAAGGACAACAAATAATTACATACAATATAATGAATAAAAAAAACTAAAACTAAGTACGTTGAACTCCAGATATCAATATTTTCTTCAGTGCTTCTTTATCCAAATTGAAATCTAAAATAGTACAATAAGTATTATAGAGGCTACTCATGCGACTGAGTTCCTGGAGCACCCAAAGATAAAGAGGATTGCAACAGGTTTAAGAGAGAAAATGCAAGGACGTCCTTACACTTTTTTAAGACTATGGGTGGTATTCCGTCTGGTCCGGAAGAGTAAATATCATTAAGCTCGGACAGAAATTTAGAGACGGTTTCTAAATGTACAGGAACAACATTAAAAATTACTTGGGGAGAGTTCTCAAGATAATTAAAATACTGACAGTCAATATTAAACTTCGACTGTCTAAAAGATTTAGGAGAAGTGATCTGCAAAAGAATTGCAAATGAGTTCGGAGTCGTTGAAAGTGCTACCATTGTATTTGAATTTAATAGGGTAGCCATCAGTTTTTCTTTTAGAGTTAACAAACTTTCAGAACTCCCTAGGTTTAGTCTTAAAAAACTTTCCAATCTGGGAAACATAGTTATCATATAATTCAGTGGACAAAAATTTAAATTGATAAAAGAACAACATATAACTGTCGAGATCAGTTGAACACAAAGAATAAACATCATCATCATTTTCGAATGCCGCTTATCCTTTAAAAGGGTCGCGGGGGAAGGGTGGCTAAATGGTCTTTCCATCGTTCTCGATCCTCCGCCACCAACTCAAGAAACTCCGGCGCAATCCCCAGGCGGGACTCAGAGAGGTTTTTTACCTGTTCCCACCACCTGTTTCTTGGCCTACCAGGGCTAGCATGTCCTGTCTAGGAAGTCTGTCAGGGGGCATGCGAACAACGTGTCCAAACCATCGAAGAATCGATCGCTCCACTCGCAGAATTAGTTGCTTAACATTAATGGAGTATTCTTTTGAAAACCGACCTGCCACACCGAGCTGTCAAATAATACTCGGTGTTCGCGACAATTCCAGCGTAATGTACACTTGGTTTCATTGTGTACAGAACGACAAATACTGCACCGGTGCTATCATCACGTTAAGTAACGAATTGCTTTGACTTCATTTTGTTTACTTTTTTTTCATTCGCAGCGTGATTTTGTTGGCGTCAGTTTTTTGTATTTTTAACTTAAAATTAATTTTGAAAGTTCTTAATTTGAGTTTTAAACGATTTCATATAATTTCAGTCGTGTTGTAAATTATCTCGAATGGAAATTGAGTCGAAATGTCACTTCACATACACAATCAAAGCTACACCCAGCCTCCACCGTCAAACACGACGGTGGTGTAATTTCGAGTTCGGTGTCGACAACGAACTAATTTGGAGTTCAAAAGAACATTTACATGAGCACGATTCCCTTCAGGTGTACGAGAAAAGAACAATTTTTTTATGTATTTCACACCAGTTTCACGATTCGGTGTTGAAAAGAATACGCCATAAGATTCCCACGAATACTGACGTTTCTCACTCTATCCCTTAGAGTAAAACCAGCAACGCACGTCAGGAATCTCATTTCGGCAGCTTGTACCTGCGATCTTATTCTTTCGGTCATTACCCAAATGTCATGCCCATAGATCAGGGTCGGAACGAACACTGAATTATAAACTGAGATCTTTGCTTTCACTCCAAGCTCAGCTTTCCTGATGACCGGCCGACGTAATTCCTTTACTATAGCTCCAGCTTGGCCAATTCTACAGGACAACTCAGTATCACTCCTCCCATCCCTGCACATTAATGGAACTCCATTTATGTGCAGGGTACACTGCACAGGAGTTCGGGAAACAAACATCACTTCCGATTTGTGCACGTTTACTTTCATCCCAGCTTCACTACAGACGGCTGCAAACCTATCCAGTGCTCGTTGAAGTTCCTCTTTGGATGATACAAGGATGGCCAAATCTGCGAAAAGCAGATGGCTCATTCTGATGCCAGCCAATTCGAAACATTGCTCGCCAAGACTGTGCTTCACCATCCAGTCCATATAAGCTATGAAAAGGAACGGCGACAGAACACAGCCCTGGCGAAGTCCAACGCGCACC
Source organism: Neoascia interrupta (assembly GCA_947623515.1). NCBI lineage: Eukaryota > Metazoa > Arthropoda > Insecta > Diptera > Syrphidae > Neoascia > Neoascia interrupta. The sequence goes on along the minus strand of OX392464.1, from coordinate 94,343,096 downwards.
TTAAAAGGACGGGATTTGACGCCATTTATCCGTACACAGCTTCTTCAGTTTCGATACAAAGACTTGATGGCTCTCAGTAGAGGCCCACCCAGCGCATAGTCCTGCAAAAATCTCCACAGTGTATCCCGAGGAAATCGGTCATACGCCTTTTCCAGATAGACCGGTTTGGCATATTGCCAGTCCTTCTCAAGAATAACCTTCAGAGTAAAAAGCTAGTCGGTTGTGCCTCTAACAGGCCGAAAGCCGCACTGTTCTTCCCGTAACAAAGGCTCGATTACAGCTCTGGAAAGCGTTTCCAACACTTTCGCGAATACTTTTCCCAGAAGACTCAAGAGAGATATGCCCCTATAGTTGGCGTAAACTCTCCTGTTCCCTTTTTTTAAAATGGGCACTATAACTCCTGTTTGCCAATCGCTATGTGCCTTCCCGCTATCCCAGGCCACCTTAATGACACATTTTAGTTAGTTAGTTATTTGACTATTTATTATTTCTCTTTCTTGGTTACAAAATTCTTAGCTTAGTCTAAGTGGTATGGCTAAAGGCCGTCTAACTGACCTTAATGACACATGTTAGCCATTTAACACCCTCTTCACCCATTGCCTTAAGAATTTCTGGCCGGATTTCATCAACTCCAGCAGACTTGCCAACTTTTAGCGGTTAATCGCTTTAGTGACTTCGTCTACTGTGGGACTATTCTCCGCCCTTATCTCGTCAGCAGTGGGAATTCCATCTTCAGTGCCCTGTTGGGGGTTGAGCAACGCCGAAAAGTGCTCTCTAAGAACAAAAATAATTTATAAAAATTTAAAAGCTGGTCTATTCATCGCAGGTTCTCAATACGCTATTTACAATTTTATTTAATTTAAGCTTCATGTTGATAAAATTGAGTAACTAAGTACCGTTCGGTTTCTTTCAGCTATGTTGTTACTTCGTGATTCCTTTGCACTTAAATCGATTTTTTTTAATACAAATAAAACGTATGATTGTTATAATTTTGTTTACTTTTTTTTAAAAAGAAAAGGGAAAAAAGAGTGGCGATCAAGCATTTTAAATATATTAAACACGTTCTATAAGACAAAAGGCTTTGTCAAATAAAAATCAAACTCTGACTATTTCCTAGGATCGAACTAATCTAAACTGGTAATGAGTTATGTTTTTATATATTACAATAAAGCATAACTTATTCTAATTTAAATTAAATATTATTATTAAAACTTGTTTTTATTCGTTAATTGCCAATATATCATAGTAACTTATCTGATTTCGTTTTTATTTTCAGATAAAAAGAAAATAGTTGCCGAGGTTGAACAGCTTCAAATTTCTTCGAAAAATGAATTTAAAGAAAGAGCTGGATTTAACCGTCGGCGTGGGGCTATGCGCAGACGTGTTCATCAGGTAAATTATATTTATATAAAAAAAAAAGAACATATGCCGAGCAATAAGTTCTTGCTTAGAATTTAGTTACGTATTTTAATATTCTTTGTAAAAACTATTGTTCTCATGCAACTGGATCTAGTTGTAGTTTTTCGTGTTTACCCAAATACTAACTTCTTGCAAAGGTAAAAGAAAATATGTAGTCACCAAAATATTTTCGTCCCGACAACGAATACTTAAAGCTCAAACATAATAGAATTGAGCGGGATTAATCTTATGTCGAAATACAACGAAAATCCCACTCAAGTTTTGCTAAAACATTGTGTTGCCCATAATAGACTTAAGCAAACGATTTGAAAATCTTATGAGATTTCACTGTGAACGTCTCGAGTATCACATTGCCTTGAAAATTTAAAATCAAATTTGAAAATTATGTCATGTCACTTTTTCTTCAAATTTGAATGTTAATATCTCCGAAACCAATTGCCAGATCTAAAATGTGTTTGTTTGAGGTCAGCGTACAATACCAGGTATTTTGCCTTCTTTCACGGATTATTTGTAGCAGGTTAAAAAATAATTATGGACTTAAATATGACAATGAGTGAATTAATGACAAGAAAAAACAAAACTTTAAGCCAACACAAGTTAACGAAAACCTTACGAAACCCAGCATAAGGCTATTAGGTCGTAGCAAGTCGACTTAAGCTCATCAAAGTCTATTATGGTTGGGCCTTTAGTTACGAGAGCTTATTGAGAAGTCAGTGACTAAAAAGAATTAAAACTTTGAATGTCGTCTCCCATCTACATATCAGCGCTTTTTTTTTTTTTTTCAAAACTCTCCTTTTGCTAATTCGACTGCATCATATTTCATTGTGGAACAGCATTCTTTTGTTCTTCTAATGTGGCAGATTTTCCATAAATTGTTATGCATTAAATTTATTTAATAAATTTATACCTACAGTGAGCTTTCCGGTGATTGTTTTCTCTTTTTCAAATAATCGACGAAGATTATGCCTTTGGGATGCTTAAAACTAGACAAGTCAATTGCTACGAACGCTTGACTTACTTGAATTGCGTTTCAAGTGTTCCAATTTAAGTTTTAAAATGTTTACCTCAATCTATTTTTTCTCCACAGCTACCAATAGTTAGCAACTTTCTTGCCTAATAAGCCAAGATCGTTCACTCAGATACATACATATTTTTCGACTACTGTCAAGCAATTACTAGTCAAACTGCCAAAAGCAGCGCGAATAATTTGAGCAAAACTAGCGAATTGTTTGCATGCCCACACTTAGATAAATTACCTTTAAACAAACAACAAAATAGCTATTCGACTAATAATTGTATGGACGCGCCTGTGTCGTGATTTAGTGGTTGCTTCCATTCGAGAATAGAATATGTCGTAAGAGATATTTTATCTAGCCGTTTGGAATCGCAAAAAATTGTAGGTCCCTTTCATGTGTATAAGAAGAACTCGCATGGTTGAGAGTTCGGTTATTTAGTTAGCATTTTTAATTTATGCGCTTAGACTATCTAAGAGCTAATGAACATTTTTCTACTGGTTTCAACTACTTTCTAACCTTCAAAAATTTGTTGTCCTGACTTAGAAGATCACAAAAATAACATTCTGCCGCCTGGTACCGGGGGCTTCTGAGAGATGCACCCACTTAAAGTTGCACAAAAAAGTAAGAAAGTTAACCCATAGTAAGATGTCATACAAAGCTGAATTTTCGTATTTAGCATATCGTAGCGATTCCAAGCCATAAAAAATAAAATCATATCGGTAGACCCCTTATAGTGGGCATGGTATAGGTTTAAAAAATAGTTATTCAAATGCATTTTATGCTATATTTTTGTTCAAATTTCTAATATATAATTTTGTTTATTAGAAAACACCCAGTCCTACAGTTTCTTTATATAAGGTATTGGCCCATGCCCACATTTGGAGGCAGAGCTTAGGAAATTTCTTAATTTTTTAAAAATATGGGTTATTTTAAGCCTAATTTATAAAATAATAAGAAATAAATTTTACCACACAAGTAAGACCAGATTTTATTCTACATTTCATTCATGCGAAGTTTTCGGCCACGCCCATTTTTAGGGGCCGATTTGAAGTAAAATGAAATTTTAGGCAAAAACTGCATTTTTGCGTGTATTTGTCAGCTCTCCGACTATAGCCTAACGGTATAGAGTTTGAAATGTGCAACGTTAGCTATGAAACTAACCTTGACCCAGAAATTGTTCTGCACGCAATATCCTGAGTTTTGGTCACCATTTTGCAATTGTGATGTCGTTCGGTCGTCCTTGGTGGTCAACGCATTTCTTATTTGTGCCACAGCAACGAAATTCAATAAACTACTTCGCATCATTCCATTCGAGAGAGCAAACTCCCTACGATATTTTTCCCTTACAAGACTGAAGAACTCATTGTTCCTTCAGTCCATTTAATGGTTTTGCAGCAAAAAAAAAGAAAACACGGAAATCACTTTTTCAATTTTGAACAAAAGTCACGAACCAAAGTTCTGCCCATCACTGTAAAAAGCTGTGTTTGATCGATCACTGAACGTCGAAAAAAGTATTGTATGCAATCTGCAAACAACATTTGTACCATCTTGCATAAAATTCACTGACATATCGAACAGCCCTTGTAACTGGCTTCCTGTTGACGGTGCCTACAAGACGGCGTACCCCACAAACGGACCATTAAGAATGCAGTAGAGTGGGAGGGTTATGATCCATTGCTTCAGATCATAACCTCGTGCCTAAATGAAAAGAAGAAGAACTGTTGACGGTGCCTGTCCGAGACACTGAAGCCTGCATAATAATTGTTGAATTAAAGTTCAAAGTACTCTAGAATCCCAACGGTGGAAATCTCTGGAATGTTCATGCCTCTCCCTTCGATAAAAAGAAAAGTTGTTTGTATCTTCTATTTAACACAGAACCAAAAATTCCTCTAATTTTTTAAACAATCTCCACTCATTTCTGCGTTACGTACTTGTGTCGGTTTTACTGGGAAACTGAACTGAATAAATAGAACTCCAGGCGATTGATGCTGTCATCTGCGGGTTGAAAGTCAAATAGATTGGTCTTCTATAAGACATGGCGCAATTCCCACTGGTATGACCCGATGGTGTGTCTCAAAAAGACTTTTGGAACCGTACATTCTTGCAAGATGATTTATCAGGCGATATGGTTCTTTCCGCGCAAACTTGGCTTAAGATGCATGCATCTTACAAAACATAACCTCAGTAATAAAAATCAGTACCCCTGGGTTAGACATCAGAGATGGCAGTTTTGTATCTATACGCATGTTTATTGCTATTCTCTCTCTTCTTCATAGACTGGAACCCAATTGACTTTTTGTCCTATTTCTCGACATAACGTTGGGTACTGTTGCAATTGCTGCTAAAACACTTACCACATCCTGCGCTTTACTAACTTCACTGGAAACTTTTCCATAGCTATTTATTCACCACATTATAAACATTTTAAGTGTTGGTTTGATTAAACGAATATGGCGAGATTGTGGGAGACTGGTTATCTTCTTTCTTCTTTTATTGTAACCCCCTCTTAAATTTTAGGTTTGATAAATTACGTTTAACACAGTTTAAGTGATACCCAGACTTGAGTAAACAGACAGATTGTAAGTAAACATCATCATCATCATTTTCGGTGATCGCTTATCCTTAGAAGTGTCGAAGTCTAAGTCGAGTCTGGGGGTGCCGTGGCGTAGTGGTTAGTGTGTGTGCTTACTACGCCGGAGGTCTGGGTTCGAATCCTGCCACCGTCACCTGAAAAAAAAAGACTTGTTCTTTTTCACGGTCCCCACCTCCGCGAGGGTCTGACAAGCCCTCCGAGAGTATCATCTGTCTTGAAAAAACTTCTCAAAGTGCCGTTCGGATTCGGCAAAAAATCAGCACACCAGCATACATTGTTGAGAATTTGGCCCTGGTTCACCTCGAGCTGTTGCGCTACTCTATTTTTTAAATCAAACGCCAAAAGTCACAGAAAGCCAAACAGGTGCACATAAGATGCAACAGTGTTTCTTTTTCAATTGCGCCGTCGCAAATACGAAAGTGTGTGTTGTGCAGGGCGCCTAGCTTGGCGGCATGATAAAATATTTCGCATATTACTGTTTCTCCAGAAATATCAGTGCGCCACCTGATACTCCGTGCTCCTCTACAAGTAGAGTAAAATTGTCATATAATATGGATTTTTACAATGACATTCCAGCTGTCACCTCTCCAGACAAAGCGAATCGCTGCTAGCTCCATGCTCCCTGCTTCTGCAATGTCCCCGCCTACACTTGAGCGCGTCGAATATACCATGGGACAAATTCACTTTCGCGCTCGTGCAGTCAAGAGAGTACTTCGAGATCTAAACATTCACAAATCCGCTGGTCCAGATGGAATCTCCCCGATTGTTCTGAAGAGGTGTTCTTCCGCGCTGGCAAAACCATTGTGTATGCTTTTTCATCGGTCCTACTCCTCAGGTCTCTTTCCGAGTAGATGGAAAACAGCATTTGTCCAGCCCGTCCCTAAAAAAGGCGATTCTTCTTCTCCCCCTAGCTATCGTCCAATTGCACTTACTTCCCCTCTTTCTAAGGTCATGGAAACGCTGATTAATTAGCGGTTTTCGTAGCAAACGGTCCACTGGTGATTTGATGGCATATCTAACTGAAAAGTGGAATCATTCCTTGCATCTTCTAGGTGAAAGTAAGATTGTTGCGCTTGATATTTCAAAAGCATTTGACAGAGTTTGGCACCAAGCTCTCATGTCGAAAATGCGGAATTTGGAATCGACGAAACTCTTATTCAGTGGATTAGTAATTACCTTTCGAACCGTTCAATTCAAGTTGTTTTGGATGGCTTCAAGTCCGCAGTTCATAAAATTAACGCTGGGGTTCCCCAGGGCTCTGTTTTGTCTCCGACACTCTTTCTCATTTTCATTAATGATCTTCTGTCTGCTACAACTCAACCAATCCACTCCTTTGCTGATGACAGTAACCTCAGTTTCTCATATTCGTTCTCGGTTCCGCGCCCCTGCTCTTCGGACGTTGAATTGAAACGGCAGCGTATGTCAAACTTATTAAACTCTGACCTTAACAGCATTGTATCATGGGGATACAATGCTGTTAAGGTCAGAGTAGAAACAGAGTAGAGTTTAATGCTTCTTAAACTCAATGTTGTCTTCTGTCATTGAAGCAAAACCGAATCACCCAGCCATTATCCATGAATGGCACTTGCATCGACAAGCGGGCAAATGTAAGTCTTCACCAATTTTCCGGAGCCTCGAAAATTTTTTCTAAATATCACGGTTTCTAATAGAGCTAGGATAAAAAAAAACAGAAAGGGGATTCAAAAAGGAAAAAAACAGAAAGAAAAAAACAGCTGCAAGACTGATTGATAAGGATGCCTTTAAAGTGAATCCTTACGTCAAAATTTGACGGGGTGCTGTGGCGACCCTGAAGGTCTGGGCGGAGAAAGCACATACACTTACCACTTCGAATCTTACTATCGTCACCTAAAAAAATATACTCGTTCTTTTTACGACCCTCTTTCTCAAAGTGCCGTTCGGTTTCGGCAAAAAATTGTAGGTCCCCTTGTATGTGAAGAAATTAACATACACAGCGTACATTGTTGAGAAGTTGGCCCTGGTTCACCTCGAGCTGTTGCGCCACTCTATTTTTTTTATATATAATTTAAGATAATAGATATAAATTATTCGCAAAATTAGCAATTTATAATGTAAAAAAATATAATATGGCCATGGCGTTGTCGTCTGTCATTTTAAATTTTAATATTTACGGTTCTAAAGCCCGCCAACATTTCGTCTGTTTCATGTTACTTTTTTTTCTTTCTTTTTAGGTCAATGGTCATAAGTTCATGGCAACTTTCTTAAGGCAGCCAACATTTTGCTCTCATTGCCGTGAATTTATTTGGTAAGGTTGTCTTAGACTATTAAGCTAATCATAATGCATACATTCATTTAATAAATAAAAAAAAAGTAGCATCCTCGTCCCGTTTCGGTCTAACACTTGTTCAAGCAAAGGTTTTGGATAACAGCATTAATGCTAGTCGTAATGGATTTATATTCGTTATTTAACTGGAAACAGTAAAATTTAATAATTAAAATAAATATTTATAAATGGTGATTGATTAAGAATATATTAGAATCGGTCACTTTTTGCCTTTCCAGGGGTATTGGTAAACAAGGCTATCAATGTCAAGGTATGTTTCTAATATTGAAAATAACATAAATACTCGTTGTTTTCGATGTGTAGATTAATTATGTTTTTAATATTCTCCATTTGTATTTTTGCTTTTTTCTCATAAACCGCATAAGAAATTATTTTATGAACATAAAACTTTTAGTTGTTTTGAGTTTTGATTTATTCCAGAGCATTACTAAGACTAATTATTGAAATGTATAGTTGAGGAGTTTCCTGAAAACTAAATCCAGGCAGTAGGTATTCATTTTTAAATGCGATGATTGTAAAAAAAAAAAATAAAATACTTAAAAGCATTTATATAAGTCCAATGAGAAGTTCAAAACTCAAAATACATGGTCCCGCTAAGGTCGATCTTAACTTACTTATTTTCTTGTGAAACGGAAACCTTTTTGAAGCATAGAATCTAAACAAACAAATCGCCGATGGAATTTCGTAATAAATTAGTTCAAGGCTACCACCCTAATTTAAAATATTTTTTTTTTCGAATTTCAACACTTATTTATTTTCTCAAAGATTTCAGTTCCAATCGACAAACGAGTATAAGGAAAATATTAAATCTAGGTTGTCCACATTTTACTTGTCCCGATTACCGGGTTGCCAGGCAAAAGCAGGTGAGTTCGTGCACTTAATTATACTCATCTGTTTTTTTTTTTCTCAGAAATGTAATATTAAAGTGAAAATAATTTTATTGCAAATAGGGTGATACTAGGTTTCGAAAAACATAATCAATCAGGTGTGACTATTCTCGCGCCTTTGTTTGAAATCGAGTACTTAAGTAACCGACCAAAAATAATGTGTGTTTTAGGAGTTTCTTGATTTACTTCGACCTTCCATGCATTTGCTATAACTTTGAAACTTTGACTACAGAAAAGCAGAAGTCCATTCGTATCCGAGGTTTGTTTTTGGGGCAACTAATGGAAATGTATTTTTTAATGGAAACAAGATCGTTGAATAGGAAATGTATTTTCTTTTCGCTTGTAAATAAATGGAAGTTACCCCTAAACTGAAGTACTAAGTCCATGATATGACAAGAATTTGTTTTTCAAGTCCATCCAGGCAATATTTATTTTAATGCTTAGTTTGCTACACATTGAAATAATTACCTTAGACCCCTAAGACCTTTAAGAGCTATGATCGAGACTAATAGGTGAATTGATAAAGCCATGTCCGTCTGTCCGTATGTATGCAGTTTTGAGGTCTTGAAATTGAGCTAGGAAACTGAAACTTGCAGTGTTGCTTGGTTTTCATTTCGTACAAAGTATGAAAATCGATAAGATCCGCCCACAGCCACACCCACGACTTACTTGGATGCCAGACAGCCCCAAATTTAAATTTTATTTCAAAATCCCTTTTGGACCAGTTAGACAAGGCGTAGGCGTTTAATTAGACGAAAATTGAACCGCCCACATATTGACCATGCCCAATTTTAACATATTAAATCTTTAAAAACCTAATTTCTCGGCAAATTCATTCTAAATCAAAAAAAAAGTTATTAAAAATGAAAACAAATATTAAAGTTTTGTGCTACGAATACCGAAAAAAAGTATCACATCCCTCAACGTTAAGATCATGAAAATCGTTATACGATAATTCGGAAAGCCCAGAATTAAAAGGAACTTTGACAGATTTTCCAACGAACTGATCATTGTGCTCGGCCGCGGGTTGAAATTGTTAATAAAATAAAATTGTGGTTTTCTGGTTAAATGAATTAACAAAATATAAGAACAAAAGAATAAGAAACACCTGAAAAATATAAAACACACACAACCAGCTTTCCCTACATTCAAACAAGCTAGGGAATTCAGCTAGCTAGGGAACTCAGAAGCTTACCCTCCAACCCCCAGCCTTAGGTTAGGTTAGGTTAGGTTGAAGTGGCTGTCGGGTTCGAAGAACCCAGCTCACTTAGACCTATGTAGGTCCATTGTGAGACCACGTGGATCTGGAAAAACTGCCTTCTCGTTGAACCATTTTGAGCTACTAATGAAGCGTAAGAGACGTTTTGGGTCAATCGTGCTAAGATTACTAAGATCACTATACAAGAAAGCTCCAAGGTGAAGATTTCGGTTCTTAGAGAGAGCGGGGAATGTGCAGAGAAGGTGGAGAGTGGATTCTTTTTCCTCCTCGTCCATGCAGCTCCTGCAAAAATCGTTAGAAATCGTTAGACACCAAGCCTAGTCGCGTGCTTGCCTATCAGACAGTGTCCTGTAATAACACCGATTGTAGCACTCATGTGCGATCTTTTAAGGGCTATCAAACTCCTAGAGCGTTGAAGATCTAGCTTAGGCCAAATCTGTTTTGTTACTAGACAGCTACTACAACTTGTCCATCTGAGATTTGTTCTATTGAGATTTGTTTTATCATGAGTTTGCATGTCGAAATTGAAATGCCTAAGGAGCTTTTATCAGGCGAAATTGAGAGAGTTGTTTCAAGTTTGGCGAGTTCGTCAGCCTTACAGTTGCCTGGAATGTCACTCTGCCCTGGCACCCAGCACAGGAGAATGTTGAACTGCTCTGACATCTCCTTTAGAGACGAACGGCAGTCTGAGGCTACTTTAGAGTTTATAGAAACCGATTTCAGGCACTTGATGGCCGCCTGGCTGTCAGAAAAAATACGTATATCCTTGGCGGATATAACGTTATTCTTAAGCCAGGACAAGGCTTCTTTAATCGCCATGATTTCAGCTTGGAAAACACTACTATTTAGTTTTTCTGAGAATACACCCCCACCTACCCCATCATTTGTCTTCAGGCGCGAACACGGGGGGGGGGGGGTTTGGGGAATGAAAAAAAAAGAACTGGAAAAATGAAATTCCAGACTAAAATTCTCGGATAAACATAAACTATCTTTAACATGTCCCCGAACACCCCTGGAACTACCTGATCAAAACATGGGGGCTGCTCAAGGGCAGTACCCAAAAGCGTATTTCAAACATATTTTTTGACAACCGTTCCATACGTCAGTTTCGGTGACCGAGATGTATAGCCAGTGTGTGGTTCGGGGTTGATGTCCACACTTATTGCCGATGTCATTTTTACAGGAAAAGAGTGCTATCGTAGCTTTCCGGACCCTTTCCTGTATATTAGATTTCCAGCTGAGCTTTCTATCGAGGATGAGACCCAGCTATTTAGCTTCATCGGAGAAATTTAAGCTAGTGCCCTTGATTGAGGGAGGGTCGATATGAGGGATTTTGTATTTCCTGGTGAAGAGTACAAGTTCAGTTTTGTGGGGGTTGACACCCAGTCCACAACTGTCAGTCCATCTGGTAAGCTTGTTTAGAGCGTTCCGTAGGAGTTCTTTAAGGGTATTTAGGTGCTTTCCCGTACCGGCAATGACAACGTTGTCTGCATAAGCGATCACTCTGCAGCCCTCTCCTTCCAGGATAACCAGCAGTTCGTTTACCGCTAGATTCCAAAGGAGTGGGGATAGGACTCCACCTTGCGGGGTTCCTTTGCTGACAGATCTTCTGGCACTGGTCTCACCCCCAGTCTTAAATGTCACAGAATCTGGAGTGGAGTATATTTCTTAAATTATACTTATATTTATTTGAAATACACTTCTTAAGTAAAGCTGAGTTCACTCGACTTCACCCATTGTATTTATATGACCCATTGTCTTTTCTGGTTCCGTTCGGGGCCTGTGATACGAAATTCATTGCATTCGTAATTTAGCGCTTCATTCGGAGCATTTCACCGAGGGAGTCTGTGAAAGGTGTTAATACCATTTGCTAAGTTTGCTTAAAATGCATTCAGCTCCGACCACATATAGGGGGCGTTTTGTGGAAAAATCTGTTTTTTTAAGTATTGATATTCCCTCTTAATTTTCAGCCCACGCTCTTTTTTGTACTCGCCCGAGGGTATACTAATTTTAACGCATAGTAGACCCTTGAGACCTTTTAGAGATATGGAGATATGATTGAGACCGAAAGGTGAATCGATTAAGCCATGTCTGTCCGTCCGTCTGTATGTGTGAAGGTTGTAGGTCTTCAAAATCAAGCTAGAGAGCTGAAACTTGGTACACGGCTTGGTTCTTTTGTTTCACAGACAAAGTGTGAAAATTGGCTTAATCCGTCAAGGGCCACGCTTACTACTGGCTTCAATGTGAGACAACCTCTATTTCACATTTTCCTTCAAAATGCCTTTTGGTCAAGTTAGACAAGGCGCACGAAAATTGGACCGCCGACAATATTAACCATGCCGACTTTTAACATGTAAGATCTTTAAGTACCCGATTTCTCGGAAAGTTGACTCCAAATCGAAAAAAAATATGACAGTGGTGGAAAGATAATTAGAAACGAACTTGTTTTGAGAAAAAAAAGTTTTATGGTTCTTTCTTAGAGGTTATTTCGAAGGACAGGCTTATTTTACTGGAATTATAATTGGAAACAAACTAGATTGTGGTATCTTTTCATTATCCATGAAAAAGTATTTTTTTGGAATGCCATTACAACAAGGTAGTTAGTACTAGGTCGGAAAGCATTTATTTTTTTTTTGATTACCACTTACCTGCGTCTAGTTAAGCCAGCTTTCAAGTGCTGACATTAAGGATTGGATTCTCAGTTCTTATTGCTTTTTAGTAATCCGAATTTCTTTAATTTTTTGCTTCTTGTAAGATCTCTCTACATCTTCCAAAAATCTTTCAATCGGATTGAGATACGGACTTTGAGCTGACCAAGTCAAACCTTGAATTTTTCCCTCCTTAAACTAACGCTTCAAAAAAATCTTTTTTGCAAGAATCAAAAAAATCAAGTTTTTTAGGAAAAAACTTTTTTTTTCTGAAATAATTTTCGCTTTTGCCCTATTTTCTCATGAATCGAACGAAATTACTATGGATTCATTTTAATTTTAAGCCAATGCCCACTTTTGAGGGCGTCGCCTATGCAAATTATAAAAGAATTCGGGCCAAGAAACCTTAAGATTTGGTGTTACATGGTATATAGGGTCGGGTATATAGAAGTTTGTCACAGACAAACTCTTGCACTTACTCACTTGTTTGGAGTGTGGCCAATACAAATAATTGACATATGAATTCACACAAAACAACTTTTAACCATAGACCCCAAAACCTTACGGGTATATGATAGAGACCGAACTCTGAGTCGAATGGCCGTCCGACTGTCCGATGTCACCAATTTCTAGGCCTGATATTTTGTACGTGAGATTTTTACCATTCGCAATATGAGTGTCCAAATATTTCAGAACCGACCACAGACACGCCCACAGTCGATCTTGATGCTGAACTTACTTACTTAATTTAGGTAGCGCTACAGCCCGAAGTGGATCTGGGCCTCAGCTAACAAGCCTCGCCAGCCAGCTCTGCCTCCAGCTAGCCGCTACCCTTCCTCTTGGGCGCGCTACCAGAGTCTCGGTTTTCCGCTACTGCGTCGTCCCTGCGGGGTGAATTTGAATATCCGGGCCGGGGCGTTGGTGTCCATTTTCTCTAGATGCCAAAGTAGCCGTTGGATTTTAACTCTTCTGGCTCGTTCGGTGAAGAGTCTCTTCTTCCTCCCCCACTTTCCGTCTATGTAGACGGGACTCGTCCGAAGAATTTTGCTCTCGAAGCAGCCTTAAGTCTTTTTATCCGCCTTTGACAGGACTGCTCGAGAAAGGGCTTTGCTACTCAATTGCCTTCTTAGCCCAAAGAAACAGCGATTTGCAAGAGTTACAATTCGTTTGATTTCAGCCCATTGGTTTGATTGTCTAAATGGATAGCGGAAACCAGGTAGACAAAGTCCCTAACTACCTCAAAGTTATAGCTGTCGATGGTGATGTTTTGTCCGAAAAGTCGGTGTTTCTTCTTGATGCCGCATATACTTAGCTTTGCTCTCGTTGACTTCTAAACACATATTAGCCGCTTCCGCCCCAATACTCACGGTGGCTTCACTGACATCACACTTTGTTCTTCCAATTATGTTAATGTCGTCTGCGTATGCTAGTATGTGGACGGATTTTTGAAAGATTGTGCCTCTGGTGTTGGCGCGGGAATTTTGGACAATTCTCTTAAGTATTGAAGTCACATGACAGCGCGTCGCCTGCACCTTGTCTAAATCCTTTTTGAACAGAACAGCGTGAGTTTTCCATTGTCATCCTGCACAGACTGACGCGTTTGGCAGGGATGCCAAAACTAGACATTGGCATCCCTGGAGTTTTGAACAATTCTCTTAAGTATTGAAGTCACATGACAGCGCGTCGCCTGCACCTTGTCTAAATCCTTTTTTTACATCATAGGGTGAGGACTTTACTGTGAGTTGAACAGAACAGCGTGAGTTTTCCATTGTCATCCTGCACAGACTGACGCGTTTGGCAGGGATGCCAAAACTAGACATTGCGCTATAAAGCTCGTCTCTATAGATGCTGTCATACGCGGCCTTGAAATCGATGAAAACGTGGTGTGTATCAATTTGAAATTCCTGGGTTTTCTCCAAAAACTGCCGCAGTGTGAATATTTGATCAATGGTGGACTTTCCTGGCCTAAAGCCACAGTGATATGTGCTTTTCAGATTGTTGACAAACGGCTTCAGGCGTTCACACAGTACAACAGAAAAGATCTTGTATGCGATGTTAAGAAGACTGATGCCTCTGTAGTTGACACAATTCCTTCAGGATCGGACAAACAATGCAATAACTTGCAGATGAGCTGGTGCATGCTGCTAACCAAAAATTTAATTTAAATTTAAATTAAATTTAATAGAAACGAATTTAATAAAAGTTCGACGGGTAGGCCGTCTGCTCCGTTTCTTTGTTGCACTTAAGCTTAGACGCAGCTACTTCATCCTACTACACTCCATCCAATTTGAGTAGGCGGCATCTTTCGTACGCTTCGTCGGTAACGTCTTCGCCCGGGATGAATGGTTCGTTTTGCCCGACAGAGGTTTTTGGTTCGTCTTCGCCGTCTTACAGTCCGCAGAGGTGGTTTTTCCAAATCCTCAGCACCGACTGCTATTCTACTACGAAGTTCCAATGGTGGTCCTTACAGGTTTCAGTTCGAATTTTATACCCTTGGCAGCACCCTTTGATCCTTTGTTTAAACTTTCGAACCTCAATCCTGTTGTAACATCTCTCTATCACGCGCTTCTCGTGCTCTCTCTTTTTTCCTTCGGAGAAACCGGTGTTCCTCTCTCCTCCCCTGCGCGTAGAGATCGCTAGCAGCTCTAGTTGTTCTGTGAAGATCCGCTTTGTATGCTTCGTGGTTAGCAACATGCGCTTACCGGCACTCATCGTCAAACCAGGGGTTTCGTTGTGGTGGCCGTATGAAACACAGCACTTCAGAGTCGGCGCCTCTGAATTTGGCAATGTACCATTAGTAAGATATTTTCACTCAATGAAACATTATGAGGATAATCTCATCCCTCTAACCGGCAGTACGTTATATATAAAAAGAATTGGTAGGTAGTGTTTATCTGCTCGTCTGAGAGTAAAAAATATTTCTGAAAATAAGCATCTTTGCAACCCGTTACTAAAGCATGATAAATCTATTTCATCCCACTTTCAAAACTAATTACATTATTGTGCCCGTCAAACAAATAAATTCTGTGCGATTAACCTTCATTCTACAAACTTGTGCTCTTAGTTCCTTACTTTTGCGCGGTTATTCCACATAATTCGATACAATATAGAAAATGATTTATAAATAAAGAAATAAAATACGAGCATCAGTAGCATTTTTTAGGTAGGAATAAGGTTTAACGATTTTTTTTTTATTTCAATCTAAAACTTTCAGAAGTGTAGTTCTACACACTAGGTTATACCAAGGGTACGTTACCAATCGACATACTCGCATCATAATACGTTTCTTATGTTTTGCTGTTAATTTTGTTTTTTAAAAATAAAATAACGATATAAAGTACGTTTATTGGTTTCTTACTATTTCGAGCAAAAGCATCCAACGATTCTTTGCGCACTTCATTCGAGGGTCACTACTAATACTTTTTCTATAGAACATTTGTATATTTTTGCCTGAAATATCTTTAAGTTCCACATTATTAAAAAACAAAACAAAAAAATGCATGAATGTGTTCATAATGTCAAACACTTAATAATCATTATCCATTTACTAATAAAACGAATTAAAACTATGTTTTAATTATAGTGTGTACTTGCGTTGTACATAAAAGATGCCACGGCTCTGTTGTAACGAAGTGTCCTGGGATGCGTGAAGAAGTTTGTATTTCCGTAATGGTTAAGAAGTTCCATAGTTAACGTTTTTATTTATTTTAGCAAAATCAAACTGAATCTGTTCCAGCAGCCGGGCAAAGATTCAACGTCAATGTACCTCACCGTTTTGTGGTACATAGTTACAAAAGATTTACGTTTTGCGACCATTGTGGATCTCTACTATACGGTTTGATAAAGCAAGGCTTGCAGTGTGAAGCATGCTATATGAACGTACACAAACGATGTCAAAAGAACGTCGCCAACACCTGCGGTGTCAATACGAAATATATGGCAGAAATATTAAATTCACTAGGTATTTCGCCGGATAAACAATCGCAGCCACGTCGATCAAGGGTGAACATAGTGTTAATCTTTGTTTCGGGAATTGGAAAAAATAATATCTTTTATATGTTTTCCCTTAGTATTTAAATCAGACAACTGGAGAGGAAAATTTCTCTGTCGAACGGAAAGACTATTCTGACGGTGAGCCTTCGATACGCGGAAGTAATTTGCCAAATCAACAACAAAACTCGAATACTTACCAATATTTTGAAAACCGCTCTGGCAAGTCAACTCTTCAGGACTTTAACTTTATAAAAGTTTTGGGCAAAGGTTCATTTGGTAAAGTAATGTTAGCAGAAAAGAAAGGCACCGATGAAGTGTATGCCATTAAGGTGCTAAAGAAAGATGCAATTATTCAGGATGATGATGTCGATTGTACAATGACCGAAAAGCGTATTTTGGCGTTGGCAGCTAAGCATCCTTTTTTGACGGCGCTACATTCATGCTTTCAAACACCGGTATTATATTAATAGGTATATTTACAATACATACTTTAAAAGTTTATTTAAGGAACGTCTGTTTTTTGTCATGGAGTATGTGAATGGAGGCGATCTTATGTTTCAAATTCAAAAGGCTCGTCGATTTGAAGCTACTCGTGCCGCTTTCTATGCCGCTGAAGTTACTTTAGCCTTGCAATTTCTCCATTCTCACGGAGTAATATACCGTGATTTAAAACTGGATAATATTTTACTGGATCAAGAAGGACACTGTAAACTCGCA
Organism: Neoascia interrupta; assembly: GCA_947623515.1. NCBI lineage: Eukaryota > Metazoa > Arthropoda > Insecta > Diptera > Syrphidae > Neoascia > Neoascia interrupta. Next base: position 94,326,281 of record OX392464.1, on the reverse strand, counting down.
GATTTTGGAATGTGCAAAGTAAGTAGTTTATTCTTTTTGTTCAAAGAATAAGTTCATTTTTTATCACACCCAAACACTTTATACTCCATTATGCTAAGACAGGAAAAAGAACATAATTAACTTTCAGGCTAACTGAGCAACGATAAGTTCGGTATAAATATTAAATTCTACTAAATGTTGAAAAATTAAAATTGCAAGAATTTACAATAATTTAACAAGCATTTTCCGTATGTTTCCCTGTTCATTCCATATAGTCGGATTTCGGGGCCGCCCCTCAGTAGGTAAAAACCTGCGAAGATCGGCCGCAAGTGCTCATAGTTACATATTTGATATTTTAATGTTTTCGCCTGGGGTTAGTCGAATAAAACTCAATTTCACTTTTACAATTGCACAATGAAACATTTTATTTATCAAACAAAACATATTTAAATTCAAGCCACAATTAATTCAACTTCGCTACTTAGAATTCAACACTTGATTTCAATTCAATCACTTTTTACTTAACTCTCGATTTTTACTAGTCAACGCTTTAAATATAACTTTCCCGTACGACCCTGTCATATGTGTTTTTATACAAATTATGCACCTTCTAGTAACTACTTTCTGTATTTCCCCTTGGTAATTTTCCACTGTTATTTTTCCATTGGCGGGGAAGTCGATATAGAAATTCAAATTCCGAACGTCAGCTGTCAGGTGACTAGAATGACAGTTGTGTGTGCTTGCAAAGTGAATGCAGCGACACCTGCATTTATTTTTACTTCTTGTCGCCGCATCACAATATTCTTACTCACTTAAAAAACCTTCCATATTGCGTCTGACTACAACTAAGTTTCCTCAAAAAGTAGTTTCAGCTTCTCTAGTGATCGCATTTGGCAGGCTACCTTCCACTTAAGGAAGGTTAAGCAGTTAAGCGGCCAATTCTGAACTTTCGCTTCAAATTAAATCGATCGTGTTCACCGGGAAATGTGGTATTTGCATTTATTTATTCGTATTAATATTTTTTAAGATAACCCGTGTTGTTGTTTTCATTTTATTTGTTATAATTTATTCTGACCATGGCATAATTTATTTTTATTCTTAGTCAAAAGTTTAACAGATTGAAATGTTGCCGTCATATTAAACCTCTTTTGTTTTTTTTTTTTGTTTATTTTAATTTTGATATTCCAGATGAAACTCCTGAGTTATTTTGTCTCTTATATTCTCCGGGGCAAATAAAGAAACGCACGGTAATGTTTTGAATATTGAACATTTGTAACGTTGCCATTTGATCATCGTCGACTTTAAAGTATTTTCCTTATTGCTTAGTCGTTATTCAAATATGTATTATAATACTAAAGAAAAAAAATGGTCCATAATTTTAGAAGTTTGATAAGCTCCCGCTATGTTGTAGCTAAGCGAAACCATAGATGATTTTAACCCGTGTCTGAATAAATTACTCAAGTCAAGTTTCATTCGGGACGAAATGTCTTTTTTTCAGTTGGGGTTTTTTTCCCACCAAATGATAAATAATAAAAAAGAGCAGGAGTAAACATTGTGTAAAATAAGGGCATGGAAAAATGAATAAATATCAACACGAACAAATTAACAATATTTTTATACCCTATCCAGGGTGTGTCCAAATCCTTAGAACAGCTCTAGGGCTGCTTGTCTTATGCGCAATCTAGTTCGTCGGCTTTGATGTGGGGTCTTGTTGTTGGAAGCAACACGGTGTTAAATTTTTTTTCAAGCTTGCAACAAAAAAAAAAGGTGGGCCTCGTAGGTGGAGGTAAAAAATAATATAATAAAAGCGAACCGTTAAAAATTTACAAGGTTTAGCGACAGGAACAAGAGAGGGATGCAACAGCCCCGTAAATTAATTTATTTATAAAACGAAATTAAAATTCTACGGAATGAACAAAGAAACGCACCCACAGACTCCAATGACATCAAATAAAAAGAGAAATAATAACCTAAAAGCTTATTGACCTAAGCTCTTCATCGTTGGAGCTCATCATCCAGTTTTGAAGAGCTTAGGTGTTCGGCAAAAGCATGGCGGCCCTTAATAGCGTTTGCAATCGATTCTCCTAAGAGGCAGAAAGAAAGACGCTGTGTTTGAGCTTTGTAATATGGAACTTCAAACCTAAGATTAATACAAGGACTCGGGTTTAAAGAACGTCTATGAATATGGGCCAATTTAAGCTGAATAAAAAAAAATGTAGAAACGCTCTCAACTCGCCAGCGAGTATGTAGTTTAAGTCAAGCAGTTATTTTTGGTTCACAAATAAAAAATAAAAGATGAAAGAAATCTCTGCTAGAAAATGGACAACTATTTTTGTAGACAGTGCTAGTACTTAATGTCTTCTTTTGTAATTTCAAAATAGCACAGAAAATACATTTTATATTCTTACTATGCAAAATTTATTTACTCATAATCTTTTTACTACCCACAGGAAGGCATATTGAATGACGCGCTGACTTCGACTTTTTGTGGTACTCCTGACTATATCGCACCTGAAATCCTAAAGGAACAAGAATATGGCGCATCTGTTGACTGGTGGGCACTAGGTGTTCTTATGTACGAAATGATGGCAGGACAGCCACCCTTCGAAGCTGATAATGAAGATGAACTCTTTGATTCAATCTTACATGATGACGTTTTATATCCAGTGTGGTTATCACGAGAAGCAGTATCTATATTAAAAGGTATATTATTACTTTATGTCTTGATTGTTTAACGTCCTGATTCCTTTATTTAATAATTACAAGATTTTACTTCTCTATTGATTTCAATTAACTTATACTAAAAGTTCGACCTTTATGCAATAAAATATGCACAAAATATACAGGTAATTCCATGTATCGCGAGTATCCATGAGAAGCGTAATTTATTTTGATGGATTATTATACAAATATTATTATTATTTTACTTACCTTTATAAAAACAATTCACTCTTTCCCTGCGTTGCTGTTGTGAGTAGGTCCCCAGTGCATTCGAATAGAATGCGTTTTAATTGTAGATCCAGTTGCTCAATTATAAGTTAGCATTTCCCTTTCTTGATCACATCATCTTCTTACTAAGGACTGTAAATGATGTCGTGGTACTCTACCTTTTGCTTTTTCAGGATCTACTGTAGTTGCATATTTAGTACAAAATGTCTTCTTCTCGAATCTTGCTGCAGAGACAAGTCCATCGTATTCAAAGTAAGAGCGGTGATATTATTTTACTGGTTTCTTCCTAACTGGGACAATTGTAGAATTTAATGACTATCTCTATTCTACTTCAACTACGTAGCAAGTGTAGAACATGCATAGCGGTTCTTGTACCCATTAAAAATTTAACTGACCTAAGAGGGAAACGACCCTAACCCTCCTACTTGTATTGCATTCCTTAAAGTCCGCGTGTGGGTTACGCCGATTGTACCTCAGAATAAACCGGCAGGCCACCTGGTTTAAAATTTCTGCATCGCTGAGTCCAATAAAATGCTGTTTTCATTGGATTTGTGTGGTCCATGAATGGTAAGGCCTTCCTCTCTTTCACGATTGTGCTGGAATGTTGGGTTGGCTTAGGTTAAGTAGGGTTGCTAGCAGCCAAAGTCACCAGTTCGCATAGGCCTACAAGAGCCCTTAGCGTTACCCTTTGGGGACAACCTGTAAGAAATAAAAATGTTAGAATACATGATACTTAGTTAGTTGAAGTATCCTGAGCTTCGAAGAGAAACTTGGCCCAGCCGGAATAACTGCTGAACTTCACGATATTCGCCACCGGTATTCTTGCAAGCTCGTCCAGTTCCTCAAAGAAGAATTGTCCTAGAAGCTAAAAACGTTGCCTGCTCCCACTTGGACATTGGCAGAGGAGGTGTTTCACATCTTCTTCCGCTTCGGGATCGTAATTCTTAATTTTGCTGAGCGTTTTCCCAACAGGTTGTGGCCTGTTATCACTCCTGTGGCTATGGCCAGTGACGGCCTTTTTAGTGCTATAAGCTTTTTTGATTTGCTGCTGTCTATGGATGGCCATAACGCCTTTGTATCAACTCTGCAGATTATTCCACCTATTTTGGGATATATTTTGAATAGTTGTAGATATTTGTAGAGCGGAGGGTGAGTCCTTTTGTCCGCTGTAGTGATACATAGGTGTGAGCCATGTTTCGCTAGCTCGTCAGCCTTTTCATTTCCAATGAAGTCACTATGGCCTGGTACCCAAACAATGCGGACATTATTCTGTCTGCTTAGAGAGCCCCAAGTTCTAAGCGACAGAGTCCTACTACCCGAGATTTTACTGCTGGTTTTGCCCGGGCCTTAATGGCTGCTTGGCTGTCTACCTAAATGGAAATATCCTCCTGTGGTAGTTCCAACACTCTGGCCTTTTCGGCGGCTATAAGTATTGCCAGAATTCTGCCTGCAAGATACTGCAGGAGTTCAGCAGTCGTGCTGGAATGTTGATTGACACTGAATTTTTGGTAGGATTCGTAGAATCTCTCCTTTGAACATGTAAATACCAACTGCGCCGGTCATGCTCCATTTTCCAGAAGATTACGTTCTTTTACGCGTGGAAGCTTCCTCGGATCTTCGTACTTCTTCATGTAAAGCATCTTCACCTCAGCTACTGTTAATTTGCTCTCATACTTCTTATTCGCTGCCCAACATTGTTAACCATATGTGAGCGCCGGACGTCGTCATCACAGTTTGCTTCGCTATTGATCATAGATCCTAAATATTTGCACTTTTCACACTTGGGAAGCACATTTCCATTCAATTAAATGTCTGAAATTGGCTCGGGTGGGTCAGAGAATGGGCAGCATTGGTGGTCTGTCTTCTTTTGGCTAATGCGACACCCATTTTCCTCCAAAACATCCACCCATACATCAAGTGTTCGCAGGGAGGTATAAACTTCACTTATGATGGCCCCATCTTCAGCGAAGAATAACGTATGTACTTTCAGTTTTCCTTCAAGCAGACCAATTAAGGACTACAAAAAAAGCAAAGGACTTAGGACGCTTTCCTGGTGTACACCGACTTTAATTGAGACCTTGTTTTTGACCTCCCATCCCGAAAAATAAACCGTTGATGTTCTATCTCCTCTAGGCTCGTCAGACCACTGTGTCATTTCGGCAAATTTTTTCGCTGGCAACCAACCTACCAAAGTTCCAATTCCCAAGAGAACTGTTTGGCGATACGAGGATGCAAATTGGGACGGCCTTAACAACTTTTTCGAAAGTTTTAACTGGTCGCTTTGCTTTCTCGACAACAATGTAAACGCCGCTGCCGATATGATCACAAATATAATTCTTCTAGGAATGAGATCTTTTATCCCCCACAGGGTTAAGAGTATCAAACCGAAGGAGAACTCGTGGTTTGACTTGAGCTGTAAAGAGGCAATAAATTTGAAGGAATCTTACTTTCGGTCTTACAAGGACAATCCCTCTCTAGTAAACCGAAATAAGTTCAAACAAGCCAGAAATGCCTGCAATGCTCATATCCGTCGTGTGAAATTCATGTACGACCAAAAGTTGAGGCAGAAAATACTACATTGTCCCAAAGGTAGTAAAAAATTTTGGTCTTTCGTCAAAAATGTGAAAAATTGTGCCTCATCCTCCATCCCAACGCTCGTCTGCAATGGCATTCCAGCTGTCAGTTCCCTAGACAAAGCCAATCTCCTCGCAGCACATTTTGCTGCCAGCTTCACGCCACCAGATTGCGTATTGTCTTCGCCTGTACCTGAGCGCGTTGAATGCACTATGGGACAAATTCACTTTCGCACTCGTACAGTCAAAAAAGACAAGTTCACTTTCGCACTCGTACAGTCAAAAAAGTACTTAAGGATCTCAACATTCACAAATCCGCTGGTCCAGATGGTATACCCCCGATTGTTCTGAAGAGGTGTTCTTCCACGCTGGCAAAACCATTGTGTAAGCTTTTTCATCGGTCCTACTCCTCTGGCCTCTTTCCGAGTAGATGGAAAACAGCATTTGTCCAGCCCGTCCCTAAAAAAGGCGATTCTTCTTCTCCCTCTAGCTATCGTCCAATTGCACTAACTTCCCTTCTTTCTAAGGTCATGGAAACGCTGATTAACTTCCAGCTCATGAAATATCTCGAATCACGAAAACTACTTAATGACCGGCAATATGGTTTTCGTAGCAAAAGGTCCACTGGTGATCTGATGGCATATCTCACCGAAAAGTGGAACCATTCCTTGCATCTTCTTGGTGAAAGCTAGATTGTTGCGCTTGATATTTCAAAAGCATTTGACAGAGTTTGGCACCAAGCTCTTTTGTCGAAAATGCGTGCATTTGGAATCAACGAATCTCTTATTCAGTGGATTAGTAATTACCTTTCGAACTGTTCAATTCAAGTTGTTTTGGACGGCTCCAAGTCTGCAGTTCAAAAAATAAATGCTGGGGTTCCCCAGGGCTCTGTTTTGTCTCCGACTCTCTTCCTCGTTTTCATAAACGATCTCTTGTCTGCTACTACTAATCCAATTCACTCCTTTGCCGATGACAGTAACCTCAGTTTCTCATATTCGTTCTCGGTTCCTCGCCCCTGCTCTTCGGACGTAGAACTGGAACGGCAGCGTATGTCAAACTCATTAAACTCTGACCTTAACAGCATTGTATCATGGGGATCCCTTAACAGAGTAGAGTTTAATGCTTCTAAAACTCAATGCTGTCTTCTGTCATTGAAGCAAAACCGAAACACTCAGCCATTATCCATAAATGGCACTTGCATCCACGAAACCGAAACGCTTTCCATTCTAGGTATGTGTGTCAATAAAAACCTTAGTTGGAATGACCACATATTCGACGTCGCCATGAACGCTGCGAAATGCCTAGGTTTTCTCAAAAGATGTAAGAAATATTTCACCCCTTCTGATTTGGCTATTTTATATAAGGCCTACATCCGCCCCAAGCTGGAATATAATTCCCACGTCTGGGCTGGTGCTCCAAAAACAGCATTGCACCTGCTAGACAGGATACAAAAACGGGCGATAAAACTATTTGAAGACAGAAATATTGCGCAGTCAATTGACTCATTAGAACATCGACGCAATGTCTCTTGCCTTTCACTGTTCTATCGCTTTTTCCACAAACAGTGTTCCATCGAAATAGCCAATTTCATTCCGCCCCTTAAGACTTTCAACCGTGATACTCGCCAAAGATCGAATGCACATCAGTTTACCCTCGAGCCCACTTTCGGACGTACAGTCAAGTTTAGAAGTTCCTTCATAAGCCGCTCAACGCGAATGTGGAATGTTCTCCCACGTTCAGTCTTTCCGTCACATTACAACCCGCAACTGTTCAAAACAAGAGTGCATCGGTACCTCTCCTCCTTTTCCTCTTTTTCTAATCCTTTCCGCTCGTGAGATGTGTAACATTAAAAGGGTAGCCAATCCCTTTATTCGCGAGTAAATTATAAAAAAAAAAAAACTAATCAGTGACTCCGGAAGGACTCTTGTTTTCGTCATCCTCACATAAGCTTCTGGAATTTTCGGTTTCTTAGCGCCGCCTATATCTAGACTCGTGGCAGTCTATCGAAAGCTTTTTCAAACAAAAGCTCTTCCTTTAGGATCGCCTTGATGAGATTCTATAGTCTATCCAGAATGCATCTTTTTGCCTCTGCTCGCACCCGACTTGGGGAGCATATGCACTAACGATATTCCACACTCACCTTGCATCATCAGCTTGAGAGACATCAACCGATCACTTGGCTTTAAAATATTTAAGATGCCTTTAAGTAAAGGATGATACAGATTCCGTTCCTACCTTGTTTAGTGCCTGGCGGGGTAGTGCCATTCGTTTTAGCGTAACTTTCCCATAATGCTATTGTATACACGACTTGTAGTTTTCGACACCTGCATAGTCCTAATTGTTGTTTGAACGTCCTCTTCCGACATCGGTGGTCACCAAGTCATGTCAACCCACGGACTTAGACTTACATAATGCACACATGTGGGAAAGTTTAGTATGTTTAATATGTCGCTAGGCTCACTTAGATGCTAGAGTGACCTAGACCTACCATGGCCTACCATTCTAGAACTATTCAATTCGGAGCAGCGTCTTTAAAAGATTTGGAATTTAAAATTTTGGACAATCGTTATTTTGGCGGTTAACCATTCAGATCCTCGCGTAACTAGGCCAATGGATTAGGAAAAAGCTAATGTATATGTTTTACTTATTTCGGAAACTTAAAAAAATATCTGTTTTTATCTATATTGATCCCGAGTGCTAAATTATCCATGTGGATGCTCTGGTGTCACAATAAAAGTTTTTTTTCTTAAACTTAGCTAAAACCAAAATTTTGTTTTTTCATTTCAAGGATTCTTAACTAAAAACCCCACGCAACGTTTGGGTTGTACTGGGGACGAAAATGAAATACGAAAGCATCCATTTTTTGGAAAACTAGAATGGAACGAATTGGAAAATCGCAATATTAAACCCCCGTTTAGACCGAAAATGGTAAGTTTAAATATATCTAATACATATGTACAGTACATAACATAAAATATAGTAATATATTATGTATAAAAATCAATTGCTGGTCATTAGTCTGGCAAATGCTCAAAAATGACTGAATTGATACGGATTTTTCCCTTTTTTGCTTTGTCCGTATTGATTAAGGGTGTTTTAAAATAAATTAAAAGTACGTCTTAGAAAAACCCCGAAAATAAAAATATATGGATTTTTCTTTGAGAAATTCACGGTTTGCGTGTGAATGTCGCCACAGAAAATTTATGTGCGAGCATAGGATGAAGAAAAATAATAAAACAAAAAGAGGAGCACAACAACTTGCATGAAGCTTATTTAAGAACAGCTGATTTGCTTGTCAGCATATACTTTGTCACAAGTGCCAGTAACAAGACACATACGAGATGAGAACTGGTAAGCAAGGGAAATTGGTGGCATTTTTCTGCTGGCCAAAATGGCATGCAGTCTAATCTTAGCTAAACTCTTTTGTGAGTCAGCTGTGAAAGCACAACCTGCTCTACGCCTAACTCCGATAACGGATTTAGACTGAATCTACTAGCTGCGAGGCTACAGCTTACCTGTGGTTGTAAGAACAAAAATCCCTCAGCGCAGCATCGGCAAAGGAACAAGGAGATCTCCCGATCAATCAACCGTCAACCAGATTGACTGTCACAAGACACCCATCCAGTATCATGGATGTCGGACCTTCCGAGCAGCCAACATTGTTTCGGAAGACTACCTCGTTCCAGTCAAGGCACAGTTGCGAATGTCCCGCAACTAAAGCCAAGAGATGGAAATACTGTCAGAAAGTGTGACGTCGGTTTACTGGAGATAGTTCATCACCTTTTGGGGAGATAAAATATCCATTTTACGCCGCACCGCTATAAAAATTTTGCCTACTTTATCGGTAACATCTTTTATGTATGGCAAAAACGCTTTTTCATTCTCGATTTCATTGTCGTCCTTTTTCCGGGCCAAATTTGGCTTCCACGTTTTTTGTTTTTCGAATATCCATTCGATGCCGTTATCGGCAAAGGTCAATTCAGCGGCAAGATGTTCGGTGCTCACATATTCTGTGAGCGCTCTGTATTAACGTGGGATCTTAAATTTCCTGGATTGTGGTGGGAGGTAGCGTAAAGGTATCTGTTCGTATGTATTCCTTTGCTGTATACGGTGTGTCCTAGTGTACCGTCGTGTTTCCGCATAACCCTTACGTCCAAGAAATCAATGTAGCCATCCGGTTTCTGTTCCATTGTAAAGTTAGCGTTGGGCTAGTTTGGAGCTGAGATGCTCCAGAAAACTCGTCACGGCAGAAACTTTTAGAATACAGAAGGTGTGGTCGACATATCTCAACCAGAGTTTTAGCTTTTAGTTGCACCGGTTAAGGGCTTTTCCTGGTTCGAGATGCCGCCTCTGATGTGCTGTGCTTCAGACGGCCACCACAACGGATCCCCTCGACTAACAGGAAGCATAGAAAGTTTTGCACAGAAAAACTAGAGCTTCTTGCATGCTCTGCGCGCAGAGGAGGAGAGAGGAATACCGGTTTCTTTGAAGGAAAGGGAGAGGGCACGGGAAGTTCGTGGTTCAAGAGATTTACAAGAGTTTTACCAAAAGTTATACCAAAGTGTTGAAATAACCTGTCAAGGGTATAAAGTTCGAGCCGATGATGATCTAGGGAACATCGAAGTGGCATCGCAGTCGGTGCTGAGTCAAAATGCTAGTCAAAATGAATCATTTAATCTGCGTGAAGATGACACCGAAGAGGAATACGAACGATACCGCCTACTTGACCTGGATTACCTAAAAGTAGCTATTTCTAAGCTGAAGCGTAATTAAGCGGCTGGAGCTGGTGGCTTACCGACCGAACTTTTTAAATCCACTGGCGATGATCTGTTCGGGAGCAAGCACCAACTCATTAATATTTGGTCGGAGGAGAAATCAAGCATGCACAAAAAATAAGACCTCAACATTGTTTGCCCGATTCTCAAAAGGATCTTCTCTGAATCGCGCCAAATACAGAGGCATTAGTCTCCTTAGCATCGCATAAAAGATTTTTACGTCTCAGGTCTAAAACATTTTGCTCGTTAATAACAATAAAAATGCGTTTCGTCGCTGCCTCCGTCACGACTTATCAATAAGCGAAGGCATTTGCTCAGACGTACGTTTTCTACTTGGTGGTCGATTGCTACCGACTAGTAAGCAGAAATTTCGTGTGAAAACTTATGGCGTATTCTTTTCAACACCGTATTGTGAAACTGGTGTGGAATACAGCCTTGTTCTTTTCTCGTACACCTGAACGCAATCGTGCTCATGTAAATGTTCTTTTGAACTCCGAATTAGTTCGGTGTACACCGAACTTCTCCACCGTTGTATTTGACGGTGGAGGCGGGGTGTAGCTTTGATAGTATATGTGTGACGATTGAAAATATGATCAATTTTCATTTGTTATTTTCTGCGACGCGACTGAAATTGTATGAAATCGATAAAAAGTTACTAAATATCACAAACTCAAAGCTGTAAAAATGCATTTTAAGTAAAAAGTACAAAATACCAACGCCAACAATGTCACGCTACGAAATAAAAATAAAGTAAGCAAAATGAAGTCAAAGCGATTTGACACTTAACGTGCTGACCCACTGGTGCAGTATTTGTCGTTCCGTACACAATGAAACCGAGTGTACACCATGCTGAAATCGTCGCGAACACCGAGTATTATTTGACAGCTCGGTGTTGCAGTGCGATGTCCGGCGCAACATATACACGAAGCCGCTTTTGTTGCTTTGTGTAATGTTTTAACGATTTTTTCGCTGTACCGTGTGAGCGCCTTAAGCTATTTTTCACCAGCCTGATAAGTGTATATAATGAGGCTTTTGGCCAGGAAAGTTTCCCATCGGTCAAATGCGCCAGATTTTAGATAAACAATCCCGTAGATTTAAATCGACACTTGCCACCTATTTTCATCGATTACAAGACCCCGTATGACAGCAATTATAGGAACGAGCTATAAAGGGATATGGCGTATGCCTGGTTTTTATATCTCTGCCAAACTCATCAGTGAGTGCAGAATGATGATTGAAAAACTATGAGGAGCTGTAAAGACTTCATCCAACTCTTTGATGTCAAAAAACATGACACTTCGGAACCATCATACTTGAGAGATTCGTGCAAGACTCCCGTGCCAATATCAGAGGTACAATCTTTCAAAATTCCTTCCAATTACTCGCATACGCAACGTGATTTCAATGAAGCTTTCTTGAGTAATGAGACCTAATAGGCGAATAGGGGCTAAAATTTCAATGAAGGCGAAACCAAGTACATGCTGTCATTAAGAAGAAACACCCAACATTATACAACATATCACTGCAGATATCTATGACTGCGAGGTAGTTAGGGACTTTGTCTACCTGGGTACCGCTAAACATAAAAACAACGCGGTAGTCAGCTTTTTATGCAAGTTGTAACCAATGGAACTGGTGGAACTTAATTCTTGGATACTTTCGGAGGGTCTACCCCGACATCTAATAAGGGAAAAGCGCGAAACCAAAACCGAACGCTAATAGTCTTTCATCTCCTCATCCTGAATGGTAGTTGTTAAAATTGTAACTCTCTCATTCGTTACTCTCTTTTACTTACTTTAATTAATGTATTGAAAACAAATTGTTGAAGTTATTATTTGTTTTCTTTATTTATAGAAAAACCCGCGCGATGCCAACAATTTCGACACGGAGTTTACTAAGGAAGAACCTATCCTTACACATGTAGCCAAAGATGTTATAAGATGCATTAATCAAGAAGAATTTGCTGGGTTTTCGTTTGTCAATCCCGATTTCGGACCGGAGCGAAAAGTATTTTAAGACTTATTTACTATATATTACATTAGCATCTAACAAGTGTGCAAAAATTGAAGATGGCGATAAAAAAAATAATTATCGAGAACGCACAATAATTATCCCTATGATTTTGTTTTTTAATTTATTTATTTGTTGTTTATTTTTATTTTATGAGGAATATATTTAAATACCAATCGAATAAGACAAATTTTCCTATTAACAGACGTTTAATATTTGAATTAAAAACTCCGAGCTACTAAACAAAATACTTTCTGTTAGTATTATTATAAACTAATTATACTGTATTAATTTAAATAAAAAAAACTTATTTGTGTATTTAGTTATTGTTGAAACGTATGATTAATTCTAATAAAATCAGGGAATGGCCAAATAAGACCATTTAAATTAAACCAATTTCAATATTTACGAGAGTAATATTTTCGCCGAAGCTTTCTGAAATATAAAATATTTAAGAGCATATTCAAAAAAAAAATCCACTGCTTTTGATATTTAGCTGTTAACTTTTTTCTGTTATTCATTCATGCATACTTATATGTTACGGGAGTCCTAACGGTTGACGTTACTTAGCTTTTAAAAAGCTACAGCTGCTGTAATGGTACTGCAATGTTTTTGCCTGAGGTTCGTCGAATAAAACTCAATTTCACTTTTGTAACTACACAATAGACAAGTTTACATCGAACATTTGTTAACATGAAACACTTTATTTATCAAACAAAACTTATTTAAATTCAAATCACACTTTATTTAAATTCGCTACTTAGCGAAAAGTGTTAGAATTTAACATTTTATTTCAGTTCAACCGCTTTTTATTGTACTCTCGATTTTCACAAGTCAACGTTTCAAACATAACTGTCCGTACGAGCCTGTCATTTTTTTTTTTTTTAAGGTGGCGCTACAGTCCGGGGTGGACCTGGGCCTCAGCCAACAAGCTTCGCCAGCCAGCTCTGTCTCTAGCTAGCCGTCTCCAGTTTCGCACGCGAAGTTGGCTGAGGTCCCCTTCCACTTGCGTGCGCCACCTGAGTCTCGGTGCTCCTCTACCGCGTCGTCCCTGCGGTGTGGATTCGAAGATTTTCCGGGCCGGGGCGTTGGTGTCCATCCGCTCTAGATGACCCAGCCATCGTAGACGTTGTGTTTTGACTCTTTTGGCTAGGTCGGTGTCGCTGTACAGCCCGTACAGTTCGATGTTATATCTCCTCCTCCACTCTCCGTCTATGCAGACGGGACCGTGAATTGTCCGAAGAATTTTCCTCTCGAAGCAGCCTAAAGTGTTTTCATCCGCCTTTGACAGGGTCCATGCTTCTGCACCGTAAAGCAGGACTGGGATGATGAGGGTCTTATACATGGACACTTTAGTTGCTCGAGAGAGGGCTTTGCTACTGAATTGCCTTCTTAGCCCAAAGAAACAGCGATTGGCAAGAGTTATCCTTCGTTTGATTTCAGCGCTGGTGTCATTGTCTGAATTGATAGCGGAACCCAGGTAGACAAAGTCCCTAACTACCTCAAAGTTATAGCTGTCGATGGTGATGTTTTGTCCAAGACGTCGGTGTTGGGTGTCTTTTCTTGCCCTCATTGACTGCTACACCCATATTCGCCGCTTCCGTCCCAATACTCACGAAGGCTTCACTGACATCACGCTTTGTTCTACCGATTATGTCAATGTCGTCTGCGTATGCAAGTAGTTGAACGGACTTTTGAAAGATTGTACCTCCGGTGTTGGCGCGAGAGTTCTGCACAATTCTCTCAAGAATGATGTTAAAGAAGTCGCATGACAGCGCGTCGCCTTGTCTAAATCCTTTTTTGACATCAAAGGGGTCGGTGAGGTCTTTGCCGACCTTGACGGAACAGCGTGAGTTTTCCATCGTCATCCTGCACAGACTGACGAGTTTGGCAGGGATGCCAAAACTAGACATTGCGCTATATAGCTCGTCTCTATAGATGCTGTCATACGCGGCCTTGAAATCGATGAAGAGGTGGTGTGTATCGATTTGGAATTACTGGGTTTTCTCCAAGATCTGCCGCAGTGTGAATATTTGATCGATGGTGGACTTTCGTGGCCTAAAGCCACACTGATATGTGCCTATCAGATTGTTGACAAACGGCTTCAGGCGTTCACACAGTACAGCACAAAAGATCTTGTATGCGATGTTAAGAAGACTTATGCCTCTGTAGTTGGCACAACTCAGAGGGTCTCCTTTCTTCAGGATCGGGCAAACAATGCTGAGGTTCCATTCGTCGGGCATGCTTTCTTCCGACCATATCTTGCAGATGAGCTGGTGCATGCTCCTGACCAGCTCATCGCCAGCGGATTTAAAAAGTTCGGCAGCTAGGCCGTTTGCTCCGGCTGCTTTGTTGCACTTGAGCTTAGACACAGCTACTTTCACCTCCTCCAGGTCGGGTGGGCGGTATCGTTCGTATGCTTCGTCGGTAACGTCTTCGCCCGGGTTGAATGGTTCGTTCTGCCTGACAGCGGTATTTGGTTCGTCCTCGCCGTTATACAGTCTGCAGAAGTGGTCTTTCCAAATCCTCAGCACCGACTGCGATTCTACAACGATGTTCCCTTGATGGTCCTTACAGGCTTCAGTTCGAAGTTTATACCCTTGGCAGGACCTTTTGATCCTTTGGTAAAACTTTCTAACCTCATTCCTGTTGTAACATCTCTCTATCTCTTCAACCGCGCGCTTCTCGTGCTCTCTCTTTTTCCTTCGGAGAAGCCGGTGCTCCTCTCTCCTCCTCTGCTCATAGAGCTCGCGAGCAGCTCTAGTCCTTCTGTGCAGCGCCGCTTTGTATGCTTCCTGTTTAGCTGCATGTGCTTGCCGGCATTCATCGTCAAACCAGGGGTTTCGTTGTGGTCGCCGTGTGAAACTCAGCACTTCAGAGGCGGCGTCTCTGATGGCATTTTGGCAATGTTGCCACTGGCTATCAATACTTGATGCTGGTTGCATAGGACTTCGTAGAAGGTTTTGAGAGACTCGGTTGGAGGAGGACCTGGCGATCTCTTGCTATTGTAGTCGGCCGACGTCAAACTTCCTCACAGTATTTCCATTACTTGGCGCTGGTCGGGATATCCGCAGCCGTACCTTGGCTACAACAAGGTAGTGATCCGAGTCAATGTTGGCCCCTCGGAAAGTTCGGACATCCATGATACTGGAGGAGTGCCTTGCGTCGATCGCAATATGGTCAATCTGGTTGACGGTTGATTGATCGGGAGATCTCCATGTTCCTTTGTGGATATTGAGATGCGGGAACTGTGTACTAGCTACCACAACGTGTCGCCCCGCAGCAAAGTCGATCAGCCTGAATCCGTTATCGGAGGTCGTGTCGTGCAGGCTATGCTTTCCGACAGTACGACCAAAGATGCCCTCCTTTCCTAGCTTGGCATGAAAATCGCCTAGGACAATCTTAATGTCGTAGCTAGGGTACTGCTCATAAGTTTTGTCCAGGAGCTCGTGGAGCATATCTTTGGTCTCGTCATCTTTCTCCTCTGTGGGGGCATGTGCGCATATCAGGCTAATGTTGGCGAATTTAGCCTTGATGCGGATCATCGCTAGGCGTTCGCTTACAGGGTTGAAGCTCAAGACTTTTTGCCTAAGTCTGCCTCCAACAACGAAACCACATCCAAATAGGCGCTGTCTTTGATGCCGATAGCAGTCGCCGTAGTAGATGTCGCAGTTTTTCATCCTTCTTTTGCCCGGCCCGTCCCACCGCATTTCTTGGATGGCAGTAATGTCCGCCTTGCAGTCGTTAAGGGCCTCCGCTAGTTGCTCGGCTGCACGTGGTCTGTTAAGGGACCTAACATTCCACGTGCAGATCCGGAGCTCGTTGTCCTTTTCTCGTTTGCATTGGTCGTCAACAGTAAATCCGTCCGAATCCGAGGCTTGTTTCCGCTTCGTGACTGGTGTTTCTTTACGTGGCCGGGAAGTCACCCCGACGGCATGACCCCCAACCTGGAGGACCAGATCCTTTGCTTAGCTCTAAGGACGGAGAGCCGGATAGCCCGCTCCTTATAGGCCTGAGCTCCGAATACGTCGTAGTAGCCCATATAAGGTGTTCACTAAGTAGTTCGGCCTGACTGGAACTATGGACGCCACCGTTGATTCCATCTGGGGAATTCCTCCGCTGCCGTCCGGATGCAAGGAGAAGTGCCTTAGTGGGAACACTCCTCCCCCCCTCTCTCGTCTGCTACCCCCAACAACCTTCCAAATGGGTTGGAACCCAATCTCCAGTTGAGGTACTAGGCACCCGGTGTTCACCACGGGGAGGTGAGAGTAGGAGTTGATAGACAGAGGTGGGTTTAGAAAACCTGTGGATGCTTGTATCCTCTTGAGTGCACATGTCTATCCTTTGACCACCTACTGAGCCTGTCACCCGTGTAAATTAAGCACCTTCTAGTACTTTCTGTATTTCCCCGTTGGTAACACTTTATTTCAGTTCAAACGCTTTTTATTGTGCTCTCGATTTTCACAAGTCAACGTTTCAAACATAACTGTCCGTACGAGCCTGTCACCCGTGTAAATTAAGCACCTTCTAGTACTTTCTGTATTTCCCCGTGGGTAATTTTCCATTGGAGAGAAATTCGATATCTAAATTCGAACTTCGAACGTCAGTTTGCTGTCAGCTGACGGAAATGAATGTTGGGTGTGTTGGTTTAGTGAATCAAGCGGGAGCGTTCGAAAAGTGATTCGATGGGTGTATCCAGCGCCACCTGCATGTATTTTAACTCTTGTCGTCACATAACCGTATGTTTCAATACACTCGTCAAAATTTGCGGATGTAACCTCCTTTATGAACGATCGTCTAGTGGCGAGTTCTGCCTACGCACGAAAATGACTATATCCATACTTTGATAAGGCAGATCCTGAACCTGGTAGGTAAATTCCTTTGATGTAGCATTGCGGAACAGAATAAAAGGAGATGTAGTTTTCCGGCCGAAAAATGGTTTCAATCGAGTGAAATACAAGAACATAGTTGTTTTAAACCCCGAGCCAATAACGATGTTCTTTTAGTACAGAAAATAAGATTTAAGTCCGATCGAAGGCACACTTTTAGTCTGAAGATTAGTTTGTTAAGAAGGGTAAAACAAAGTGTTCACGATCGGCTTAAGAAGCTCTCACTCAAGTAAGTTGGATAATAAAGGATATGCTATATTTAACAGCGATACACTAACAGTCCAGCAAACCTTGTAGGCAATCGAGCTGAGGTTCCATTCATCGGGCATGCTTTCTTCCGACTATATATAAGTTAATACATGTTTCCAACCAAATCATCAACACTGCAGATGGGCCATCAGATCCGGGAGCTTTATTTGATTAAAGCTCAGATAAAGCTACATTCGTCCGGTCATAAATTACTGAATAACTAGATATTAAACTTCGGACATGTAAAAGCTTTGCCCACAAGCTGAAATTGATGAATTTTTACCCATACCTACTCTGGCATTTGTTTACAAATGTGAGTAAACTCATCAATTCGTCCTTTTCATGCAATTTTGTTTTGGAGCTTTTACGTCAGCGGGTCGCGTAAGGTAAATTGTAGTTCTTGCGGTGTATACGCGCAAGAAGATACAATACGGAACAAATCGTATACAATACGGAAATTAAATGCTTTATAAAACTTTGAAGGCTTTGTAAAAAAACGTACACAAATAGGGGTTTATTTTTGTTTTATATTTGCAAGAAGGGCGTAAGTTGAATATCTTTTTAATTTATGCCCATACTGCGGAGGAAAATAAACCGTGCCTTAATTTCGTGGATACTGAGTTAATGTGCATTGAGTCCGGTTCTATTTTTTTTTAAGAGAGGATCCGTCGATAGAGAGGATCCGTTATCCATATAACCTTTTATTTTAGGTCGATTTTATTTTACTTTTTGAGATGAAAAAAAATACAAATAAAAAACAGTTAACTCTTAACTGGTTAAAAGCTGAGCAGTTGAAAAAACAAAAATTCTTAAGGCCCAAACATAACAGACTTGAGCGGAACTAATCTTATGTCGAAATACATTCTGCCAAAAGATTGTGTTGCCCCTTGCCCAAAATAGACTTAAGCAAACGATTTGAAAATCCTATGAGATTTCACTGTGGACGTCCCAGGTATCACATTGCCTTGAAAATTTAAAATCGAATTTGAAAATTATGTCACTTTTTCTTCAACTTTGGATTCTAATATCTCCGAAACCGATTGTCAGATCCAAAATGTGTTTAAGCTTTTGAGGTCAGCGTAAAATTCTTGGTATATTTCCTCCTTTAACGGATTTTTTGAAGCACACTTAAAAATAAATATACATAGGCTTAAATATGACAATGAGTGAACTAATCACGAGCAAAAACCAAACTTTAAGCCAACACAAGTTAACGAAAACCTTACGAAATCCAGCATAAGGCTATTACGGTCGTGACATACGAATCGCATGTAATGGAACATTTCGGAAAGCCGACTTAAGCCCATCAAAGTCTATTATAGTTGGGCCTTTAGTTTCGCTTAATTAAAAACACAAATTACTTATTCATTAAGTAATTTGTGATTAAAAAACAAAGCTCATACGATAGCTGAATGCGAAGTAGTTTCCAAAGTAACCTGGAATCTACCAAAACTTTAAATGTCCCCGCGCTTGCTTGATTTTGATTTCTAAAAAAAAAATAAAGCAAATAAAGATATCTTAATTTCCATCAATCATCTTTCAATTTACTTTCGATCGTGTTCGCTTTCAATCCGCCACCGAAAGACCAAAGGCAATTGACTTGCGATATGACACTTTGAATTCGCCTTCGTATTACCTAATTGGGCGAATTTTGACGGGAAAGCGAAGATCTTGCAACCACATTCGACTTCGCTTTGCATAGTTCGGCGCATTCGCAAGAAAAAGCGATGCGATGACATTTGCTATTCGCTTCGCACATCGTAATAGGCCATCTGAACAGGCTGGACTCAATTTTTTTTACGCGAAAAACTCTATAAAAAGAGTCGAAATACAAGGGCTGCGATGGGTGAGTCATCTAATGCGGAAGAGCACCAACGCCCAGGCCCGGCTTTAAGACTTCACACAAACAAACGGAAGGACGTGGCTTTAATAATTCACCTGTGGGTCTTGATGTTAATGTTTCTACATATTGTAATGTTTTTTTTTGCCTGGGGTTCATAATAAAACTCAATTTCACTTTTATAAATACACAATGAAACACTTTTCACACTAAGTGCAACTTCGCTACCTAAAATTCGACACTTTATTTCAATTTAATCTTTTTTTACTTTACTACTGATTTTCACAAGTCAACGTTTAAAATATAACTGTCATTGTCCGAAGCTGTCATTCGTGTATTTATACAATTTCACCGTGTTCTCGAGTTTCCAATCTGGTAATTTTCCATTGGTACATTTGGAGGGGAAATTTTCGATATCGAAACTCGAACATCGAATATCAGTTTGCCGTCAGCTGACTGAAATGACAGTTGGGTGTGTTCATAAGGTGAATAAATGGGTGCATTCAACGACTCCTGCATGTATTTTTACTACTCGTCGCCGCATTATAATACATATAAAAGGTTTTTAGGGGTCTACGGTCATTGTTTCACTCTATGCATTAAAATAAATAAAGATACCCTGGGTAGGGTCTCAAAATCAAAGTCGTCCACAATAGCGTAGCACGCATGTTTAGTCCACAGAAAAAATATTTTCTGTGGACTAAACAAACTTAAACTACAATACAAGAAGGCATAAAAAGGTGTCTCCTCATTTGAAATGTGCCTTGGATGGGTACTTTCTAAATATCCTACCTTACGCAAAAAGCTCTGGTAGGTAAAAATCGGGGAATAATACGTGTGCCATTTACACCAGCTCACTCGCGACTTCTAGAGACGAATAAGGTTCTTTTTCATAAGCAAGCTACACCCGACTTGTTAATTCGTATAAAAACATTAAAAAATCTCATTTGAATTTCACTTTTGCAGAGCTACAAAAGATGGCCACATGTTACTACCGCTACTGTATTTGTGGTATTTGTATCATAAATTACTAACGGCCAAGGAGTGCTTCCTCCTTCAGCAGTTAAAGCTCTTTTCACGCTTTCAATCCATCGGTTGCGCCTTTTCGTCTGCCAATGAAAAGGAGCAACGAAGGATCCGCGTAAACCGGAAGTCATAAGGTATGCCCAGTGCCGAGTCGTACCATTAGCAGCAGTACTTTGAGTAGTAGACACAGTACAAAAAGCAACAAGAGTAGCTTGTTTCTTTTTCAAAAATGAATGTTGGGACCTCTAGGATCACTAATCGCCGACCACACTTAAGCGACAGTGGGTGGATTTTGGCAATGGTCAATCCGACCCTGGGTAGAAAAATTGTAGGTTCTTCAATCGTTTAAGATTTCGCAACTGTAGGGGAGAATAAACCAAATAGGTTGATTTTGGGGTTCAAGGAGTTCAACTAGGAGCTGCCGTCATCTAGTGAAGGGCTTTTCCGAGTTTTGTTTAGATAGAGCTGCGAATTAGAAGTCTCAGTTTCTTAATTTCATTAAAGTTTGATCACGTAACACGGGGAGAATAATAAACTTCTATTTAAGTGTTAAGGTTGCAAAATCTAAACTATAAAATATGTCTCGCCATTTAAATAAAATTTGTTTGTATTTGCTTTATTTATTCATCGTTTTTGAAACGAATTTTCAGTTTAAGGATAAAAATGCCCATCCCTACAGGTTATCTACCAAATTCTTCAGTTGTTTCTGCACCGTGTCCCGAAGTTTTTTCCTCTCTCGTTCCGATTTTTTTAAAACGGAAAATACAGTTTTCTTTTCGGCTTCCTTAATCTTATCCAAAATGGTTAACACAGCAGTTGGTTCAACAGTATGATAACGATTATCATCCTGCCCAAAATCATGCAAATAAGAGCTCCACTCTTCCATAATAAGCAAATCGAGCAATTGCCTCGCCGGCAAAAATTGTACAGTTAAATCGTTCTCCTTTAACCCATGCACCGGCTCGGATGCTGCGAAAAATTCGCATTGCATTAAATCCAAGTTGATCTGCTGTAGCGCCGCTGTACTTATCATTTTAACGTCTTCATCTAAAAGGAGCTTTACTATATTTTGTGATATTCGTTTACAGGTTATTTTGCACGTCGTCTGAGCAATGCCTGGCAGTATGTGCGAGAAGCTAGCGAACGTCGATTGCAGATAAGCAATCATATCGGTTATATACGCCGAAGCAGATCCGGTCGGCTCCACCAGAAGCCAGTTATAATCGGAGATGTCAAAGAATTCATCCACCTTCGAGCATATTCGCTCGCCGACTTCTTTCTCTGCCTCAAAACTAGCTTGGAATATTTTTGTGGACATTTGGTTTATGTTTTGCTGGGTACCGGTCATTTCACAGATGAAATCATTCAATTGTGGAGCTGTGCTGTCCAAGAACTTTGTATCTAATATTATCTGAATAACTTGCGGAATGGTTAGGCTGGGATTCTTAAAAAGTGCAGAAATACATTCGCTGAAGCTCTTGGTAAATAGTAGATTTGCTGCTTTCCTAACGGTAACAGCGACCTCGTTTGGCATCAGAGGTAAATCTTCACAGAACTTCATAGAGGCGTACATAAACTCTTTCGCTTCATAGTAGACTTTGGGCGCCATTCCAGAGAAAGGGAATACTTTTGGGAATCCAACTACATCGGTTTGCTCATAGCCAAACGGAAAGTTTTCAACCAGGAAATCGAGCTCTGGCGCCGAGTTTATTTCCAGAGGCACAAATTGTTCCTTCTTCAAGATGTCCGTGAATATGTGGACCCACCTCTGCAGCAAGACCTCATTGTAGTGGTCTCTTATCAAGTAAATTGACTCCCATAGGTGGTTGGTAATGTAATTGCACGACTTCAAGTTTTGAATGGCTATCAAGGTGACCGTTTTGAGTTTAAGCAATATATTAGGGTCTGTGCAGAGACTTATGTTTATGCTGAGGTTTGTGGCGAAAGTCATCAACGAACTGGCCCAAATTTCCTCCAAATAAATCTTCGAAGCGATTTCAGGTGCCGTGTTTCTCACGTGGTCTTCAACAACAAAAAAGCCAATCACAGCAGAAATGTACGCTTTGTAGATTTCTAAATCGTTGTGCATAGTTCGGGACGAGAGAAGAACTAGTTTAATTTGATCCTTCCTCTGTTGTCGGTAGTCTTTTTCGAAAAATTCCTTAAAGCCCAGCTCGGTGTAGATCCGATACGTCTTAAATATGGGCGAAAAGTCAATCAGATCGTAGGCGCTTATATCAAGATCATTCACAGCAGAACTGTTCCGGCCCTTCTTGAATTCTGCAATTATGCTGTTGATATCGCTCTTCTGCATATGTTTGGTGTAGCGTAGCGATACATCGCCTATTCTCGAGGAAAACTTTCGGATGTTTTCTAGGAATTCTCGAAACTCACTTTCGGAACACGCTTTAATATTGTCCTTTAGTTTTGGTATCGTTCCCTTCATTTGAGAACTAAACCGATAGCCCATGACTGTCGGCAAGCATTCATTCTCCAGAGTTTCCAAGGTTTTCAAAGACTCAAAGTACTGCTTTTGGCGGATATAAAAACTGAATTTAGAGCTGCATTCAAACACTGGCAGGCACTTTTGAAGGCACTCAATCGCTCTAAGTATGTTGCCCTCAATTGTCCGGCATTTGTTCAAGCGTTCGCCGGCGGAGAAGAATGAATTAGATATCGATTCCATTGACGCATCCACCTGGCGTATCTCATTCTTGAGCGATTTCGCCTTGGTTCTGACGTGGAGAAGCTCATTGATGGAATCTATGAAGCCTTGGTAAAACAGATTGCATATTTTTTCAATGTCCTTATCATAGTTCTTCAGGTTGGATTCTATGTTCTCGGTTACAGAATCCGACAAGGTGTCTGAAAGGTAAACACAAGTTTGATAATTAAGTGTAACAATATTTGTAGGCTACAGTAAACACACCCTCCAATAACTTCTGGAATGTAGGCCCAAAACAGTCATCATTCATCTTAACGGCGTATTTCAACAAAATGAGCTATTTTGCTTTTTTTTAAAGTCTTCGACTTTCAATTCCTTAATTTTACAGTCAGCACCTTTCAAAATTAAAGCAAATATTATGCATCCTCATTTCCAAACACAACTATCAGATTTGTCAAATACGATTTCTTTTGGGCTTGAAATGAGAGTCGCAATCGGAATATCTGTGTAGTATAAGTGTTCTTTTGGTAGCACTGGAAAGTTACTGCAAACATTCCCCAGAATTTCCAATATTATTTTGATCAATGAATAAAGAGAGAAGGAAGTGGTGTTTTGGGAAAAAATTGAGGAATCTGTTTAAGTTGTGTGAGTAGGGACTACC
The DNA here is from genome assembly GCA_947623515.1 of Neoascia interrupta. NCBI lineage: Eukaryota > Metazoa > Arthropoda > Insecta > Diptera > Syrphidae > Neoascia > Neoascia interrupta. The sequence continues at coordinate 94,302,665 of OX392464.1, read as the reverse complement.
TGTGCCACCAGTCATGTCATGAGAGACGGCCTGAGGTTCATACGTTTCTGGGAGCTGGCTCTACATTTCTTTAACACTCCTGAGTTAAAGTGACATTAGTATCCCGACTTGTGACGCATCCACTCTATTCCATGTTTCTTTATTCAATGATTTTGACAACGTTACTTTAAGCCTCTATGAATTTATGATAGATCGTTATTTCGCACTTTTTTCCCTGCCTGTAAGAAGAAGGAAAGATAGACTTTGTCAGGAGCTTTTAACAGTTTTTGATGTCTACTGGTATTATCGAGTGCGGGATGCCAAACAAAGTACCTTTTTATATGGAAAACGAACAAAAATTACACATAAAAGTAAATAACTATTTAAAAAATGCAACCATGTGTTTCGATGAACGGGAAAGTTGCAGACTTGATCAGGCTTTCTAGGTAATGCTAAAAATATTTTCACTATGTAACACGGAAAGGATAAGAAAAGTGTTGTTTGTGTTGTAGAAACTAGTGTATACGACCACAAAAGGGTACACAAATTCAAGGAGATCATATCTTCGGAAAACTTATCGATACTTTGCACATATTTTAGTAAAATAATTTTTGGGTCATTTAAAGAACGAAATAAGCACAATAACTTCTTTCCTTGACGGCACACTCTAGGTTGAGTAGTTTATTAGTAGTTCGCACTTCTACATAAACTATTGAATTTTTTCATATAAAAGCGCGATTTGCTTGGCATCCCGCGGTCGATAAATGTGAAAGACGTCAGATTTTGACAGCCGTGAGAAAAGGTCTATTGACGATTGGAAAAGTCAGAATGCGATGCCTGGTGACCAAATCTAGAATGTGTGTCAACACATGAATGAATGTCAACACATATGTTGAAGTTGAGAAGTTGACCTGCCTTCGGTGAACGAATTTGCATTTTTCGTGTGAGTTATTGACCTGGGCTCAATTTGTAGAATTCAGAATCTAGAAAAAAATCTAGATTCCTACAAAATTAAATACAAATGTACTATTGTATGCAAATTTGTGGTTATCATCCGAAAGCAGAAGCAAACACACTTTTTAATTCAATCAAAAGAAGACAAGACACTTGATGGAGTTCATTGTCAGCACCATTTTTAGTGGGCGCTTATCCTTAGAAGAGTAGCGGAGCGGGGGCGCCTAAATAGTCCTTCCATATTTCCCTATCCTCCGCCACCAACTCAAGAGACACCAGTCGGGTCTCGGAGATGTTCTTTACCTAATCGCACTAAATGTTTTTTGGCCTACGAGGCGGGCGACGCGCTCGCATGTCATCTAATATAACCTGTCTAGAGAGTCAGTCGGGGGGCATGGGAACAACGTGTCCCAGTCCGAACCATCGAAGAATACACTCGGAGAAGAAGCTGCTCAACATTGAGATTTCCACGAATACTGACCAATGAATTAAGATACAAGGAAGTGGTGGTTTGGGAGAAAATGTGATCGACCAGGCATTTCTTGAGAGGCGGCAGAAGAGTCATTCCTTGTCTCTTTATTCAACTCTACCACAAATTACTGACTTATTTGTGACTCCAAGGCTTAGATTGGACGCATGCCATTTTGGCATATTTGACGTACCAAAGTGGAAAAATGCAGCAAATATTTTTCCTCCTACGTCAAATATGCCAAAATAGCATGCAGCCTTAACTTAGCTTATATACGCCACTGCAGCCTTTTCCGTCCTTATATAGTCCACAAATCCGCGTACCCCCAACGAATTGAAATGGTAGAGTCTCTCCTTTCTGCTCAGTATTGTTTGCTAGGGATACAAAAGTTTAAAACAAAAGATAGAATGCGCCAGTACAACGTGGATGCCCCTTCGAAATGGTCGCCGGCGACATCGCAGGGCAGTTTCCGGAAAATGAAAACGATAATCGTTACATCCTTGTTATTGCCGATTAGCTCAGAAAGTGGCCTGAGACATTTGCGATCCCAAATCAAGAAGCGAAAATCGTTGTTGATCCGATAGTGAACCACTAGGGGCCGGTTTTTCAGTGCAACATCATCCGAGTTAAACTGAGATTAACCCCAGAAATGAGTTTTTCAGTGAACTCAGACCTGGGGTTAATTTTAGCTTAACTCGCCGAATTTGGTGAACTAATGTCGAATCAAATCTGGAGAACAGTTGAACTTCTTTTTATGTTTTTTTTATGTAAAATGGTAGGTGATTTGCGTGTTTCTGTGAAAAATTACATTTGAGAATAACTCGAACTTCTTTTCCGGTATTTTCCTATGTGAAGTGAGAGTTGCGAGAGTCAATAATTTCGAGAGCAGAAGATTTGGACAACTTTGTTGGCGGAGTTAACTCTGCAGTGAAAAACTGGGTCAACTCCAGATTCGTTTTGTTACGGCATTAACAGATCTTGGCTTAAGCTAGGCTTAACTCAGCTCAGAGTGCTGAAATTGAAGAATTTACCAATCCTCCAACATTTGTTTACAAATATGAGTAAATTCCTCAATTCGCCATTTCCATTCAATTCCGTTTAGGAGCTTTTACATCAGCTGATCGCATTAGGTAAATTGTTGTTGTAACTTCCTGCACGTTTTCACCGACAAAGAAATTTAAAGCTTAATAAAAGCTTTAATCTCTGCAATTGATTATGAAAGAATAAAGATAAAAAGTTAATCGCAAAGTGTTTCCACCGGAATTGAGGAGATTTAGTTGACGTCTCGGGGTCTTTTTCACGAAAGATGGGAGGAGTGATACTGAGTTGTCCTGTAGAATTGGCCAAGCTGGAGCAATAGTAAAGGAACTGCGCCGGCCGGTGATCAGGAAAGCTGAGCTTGGAGTGAAAGCAAAGATCTCAGTTTTTAATTCAGTGTTCGTTCCGACCCTCATCTATGGCCATGAAATTTGGGTATTAACCGAAAGAATTAGATCGCGGGTACAAGCTGCCGAAATGAGATTCCTGAGATGCATTGCTGGTGTTACTCTAAGGGATAGAAAGAGAAACTTCAGTATTCGTGGGAATCTTAATGTTGTGCAGCTACTTCTCCGAGTGGAGCGATCGATTCTTCGATTCTTCCTAGACAGGTCATGCTAGCCGAGATGCGAGCGCGTGGCCCCTCTGGTAGGCCAAGGAACAGGTGGTGGGATCAGGTAAAGAACCTCTCTGAGTCCCGCCTGGGGATTGCGCCGGAGTCTCTTGAGTTGGTGACGGGGGATCGAGAAAGATGGAAGGACCATTTAGCCACCCTCGCTCCGCGACCCTTTTAAAGGATAAGTGGCATCCGAAAATGATGATGATGACGAACTTGACGTATGCTTTCGTTACATTGCTCAATGACGTCACGTCATCTGCTCACCTCCATGTAAACCTGATTTTTTTTTTGTCTCTCGGGCAACTAAGATTCAGCAATAATTTAATTAATTTTTAACACCGATTTATTTTAATCTACGCAACATAAAATCAACAGATTTGGCTTTTTGTTTTTCGTCAAATCTTTTGTTTGGGATTTCGGTCGACAAAGTTAATAGTAGACCTACTTGATCAACATCAACCAGCAGTATCAAGATCAGCGTTAACATCCATCATTTTTTGCAGTGTGCACAACTTATTGCATTTCACTTTTTGGACAGGAACAACTACATCCAGATTAATAGCACCATCAGCCGTTCTGAATACCCCTTTTCACCACACAAGAAACACAGCTGGATTGATGATACCCAGCTGTCAATAAAAGGTGGGTGTGCTTTGTTGCATCAGAAAACCCACATAACACGTGAAATACTGTTCGGTTTCATTTAAGAATTCTTTCGTGGAAGAAATTAATTACGCATGGTAGATCTCGTGACTTATAAGGGATTTAAAGATGATATTGTTGCGAAAACTAACTTTGTGCAAAATAGCCGGCCGACATTTCGAATGTTTACATTGTGTCGGCCACTTTAGTGTTCCATGTTCATCCGGTCCCGTTGTGATCGTCAGCTGCTGTTTTTGTCTTTCCGAATTACAATCGAATTTCTACTTCTTAGGTATTCGGAGTTAACACCTCGTCTGCACATGCAGTCGAAATTCGATTGTATTTCGAAAAGAGCAAAATGAACGAGAGAGTGTTGAGAAACGTTTTCTGCGTTATATTCGCTCTCTCGCTCTGACACTGAAGGAAAAAAAACGGCATACGAAAGATAAATTTCTGGGCCGCTAATGAAGTTTGGCGAGACGAGAGTTTTTGGCACAGCTTCATTATGGATTTGAATTTTAAAGGCTGTGGTTGTTGCATTTGATTTGCCAGCTTGGATTTAAGGTATATTTTAATAAAGAAGTGTGGCATTTAAAGCAAAGCTTAACATTAAAACACGAAACAAAGGAGGACACTGAACGAAAAAAAAAAAACGAAGGACAAGGTAAAACAAAGAAATTTTACATTCAGGCAGTGTAGCCTAATTTCATTTTTTTTACCAGGCGTACACACAGGGAATAAAGGAGACAATGCTACAGTCAGGGCGAGACATTATCGTTCTGCAGATTCCCGGTTCGAGTCCCGGTTCAGGCAGTATCTTATTGCAATCGATAATTTTCTTTGCCTTGAGTTTTTTTTGTTTTGTTTTCTTATGTAAATGTAAATTTTAAATTTTGGAATTTATTTGGCGAATGTAGAGTTCATATATGCGTATAGTAAATGTATATATATACATTACCGTAGACTTTGAAACCAATTCCTGGTAGCGTTAAAAGTTCATTTATAGTGTCTAGATTAAAATTATTGTAAAGTAGTAATAGGTATTTATATACGTAAAATACGTATCAAACGCCATGGGAGCAATATACATGCAGTGGCCACTTCATCGACAGTTGCGGATTTTTTACCGGTGAGTCATTTGATTACCTACCTTCATTATTTTTATTAAGGCACAGATAAAGTGAATTTAAACCAGTGGGAATATTTTAAAAGTGAAACCAAATCCAAGCCCTGGTGCGAAACTTTCGTATTTTGGTTTGTGACGGCATATTTTTGTTGGTGTTTTGCGTGGTGAAGGTCATACGTTTCTGGGAGCTGGCTCTACATTTTTTTAACACTCCTGAGTTAAATTGACATTAGTATCCCGACTCGTGACGCATCCACTCTATTCCATGTTTCTTTATTCAATGATTTTGACAACGTTACTTTAAGCCCCTATGAATTTATGATACATCGTTATTTCGAACTTTTTTCCCTGCCTGTAAGAAGAAGGAAAGATAGACTTTGTCAAGAGCTTTGATGTCTGAGCTAACAGTTTGATGTCTACTGGTATTATCGAGTACGGGATGCCAAACAAATTACCTTTTTATATGGAAAACGAACAAAAATTACACATAAAAGTAAACAACTATTTAAAAAATGCAACCATGTGTTTCGATGAACGGGAAAGTTGCAGACTTGATCAGGCTTTCTAGGTAATGCTAAAAATATTTTCACTATGTAACACGGAAAGGATAAGAAAAGTGTTGTTTGTGTTGTAGAAACTAGTGTATACGATCACAAAAGGGTACACAAATTCAAGGAGATCTTATCTTCGGAACACTTATTGGAATAAGCACAATAACTTCTTGTGGAAGAAAGAAGCCACTTAAGATATGTGCATAGACTTACACTACAGTCGCACTGAGTAAAGCCAAGTAATTTTCAAGAAATTTTTTTTAATGCAAAGACAAAGTTTATATATAAATAAGTTTTATTTGGAATTTTAAAAGGAATTAAAGCTAACTGAAAGTTAAATTAAAACTAAATTAAAATTAAAGTAAATTAAAACCTAAAGTAAAGCTAAAGTAAAATTAACTTAAAAATAAAACCTAAAGTTGAAGTAAAAACTTAAGTAATTTAAAATTAAATTAAAGTAAAGTAAATAAAAATTTTGTAAATTTTAACAATGAATTCTAAAATTAAAACATGAAATTATATGAGGAAATTTAAACATGGTTGTTAACTGAGCAGGGATGAAAGGATCAGGAATATAGCGAAGGGGAGGACGGTCATGTAGGGATGGAGAAGATGCCAACTTAAGGCGTTACTTGGCGAGAGAAGTAACTATGGTAGGATGGGTAAAGAAAGATTTCTCGCGACATCTTAACACCGTGATGTCAGACAAGACTGGCATGATCTTGTGATTGGGAACGTAACAGTGTCAAGAACCCGCGCCCTCCGACGAGCTGTGGATGGCTACCAGCATGCCAGCGACGACACTAGGCCAAATCAACATCCCATTACAATATATCTTAATCGCGGTTCAGTGTCCGTTAGAAACGCCCTATAAGACTTGTATTCGATTTCGGTAAATTAATTTTAAGTTCTCAAGCAATACAACATCAACATCAGATATTGGAACTCGCTGTTATTTTTCTCCGATAGACGGAGCAAGAAGCTGATGTTCTTTTACCACGCCATGTTTTCGTGGTGAATTACTTGAACTTCCTGGTGAATCACTTCAAGTATGGAATAAATTGACAAAACGTGAGAGTGTGCGTGGATTTCCAGGCATTTCCATAGCAACAGCTTGTAGGCCCCCGGCTTTTCAATCTAGTTGAATATCTAATTAATTGAGTAAACTGTAGTAAAAAGTGATTTAATTGAAAAACAGGTGCTGAGTTCTAAGTAGTTTAGTTGAATTAAGTATAGTTTAAATTGAAATCAGTTTTTTTTTATAAATAAAGTGTTTTATTGTGTTATTGTTAAAGTTAAATTATTCGACGAGCCGCCGGAAAAAAATATTGAAATATTTTTCGGCAAACTTGCGTCCCTCTTACCCTCTAACGCCCATTTGTTTACGTTTTTTATAAAGCCTTTAAAGCTTTTTTGAAGCTTTAAATTTCCTTGTCGGTGAATACGTGTAAGATACAACAACCAGAAATTCCAGAAATTGCATGGAAATGACGAATTCATGAATTTACTCACATTTGTTAACAAATGTCGGAGAATGAGTAAATTCATCGATTTCAGCTTGTGGGCAAAGCTTTTACATGTCCGAAGTTGAATATCTAGTTGTTCAGTAATTTATGGTTTAGAGCACAAATTACTTAATGAATTAGATATTCAACTAGACTGGAAAACCGGGGGGCCTACAAGCTGTTGCCTTGGTAATGCCTGGAAATCCATGCATACTCTCACATTTTGTCAATGTATTCCATACTTGAAGAGATTCACCACGAAGTTCAAGTGATTCACCATGAAATAATGGCGGAATCAGCTTTTTGCTCCGTCTACCGGAGAAAAATTGTAACGAATTCCAATATCTGGAAGTCGCAGCTTGGGGTCGTGTTACATGAATGCTGCTTTCCGTGAGAACTTAAAATAATTTTTACCGTAATCGGATTTGAGTTTTATGTACATTAAACCTTTTATTAATACAAACGAAACATAAAAAGTTCATATAAAATTTAGTATCAGCAATACTTAATTCCCTTTAGGGTTTATTCTTACGACAAGTTTAAGTTTTAAGTTATCACAACTTTGAAGGCAAAAAAAATCTTCCACAAATAAATAAACGCAAAAAACCTGTATCAAAATACACAAGCGTGTGATTACCAATACTGCAAGCTACCGACTGCAAACTCAAGAAACAAGAAAGACAATGATAAAAGAATTTTATGAAAAATTAAAATTCTGCTGCAGTTTTTTGGTCTTTCTCTCCAGTTTAAAAAAAAAAAAAAAAACTAGAGGGAGGATTACAATCCGCCTAGGCGAATCATTGGATACCCCATCCCAATTGACCACTGTCAAGCTCCAAAATGCGTCAAAAATCTTGGTTGTTAAATTTCAGTTTCTATCAACTTTAATTGTGTTACTAATTTGTCAGTGAAGAATCTTCTTTTTTTAAAAAGGGACGGGACGTATTGAAATCAACCCCTTTTCAATAACATAAACTTTTTTCTCATATTTTTTATCAGATGCAGTATACACGTATTGATTGCAGTTTTATATTCAAAATTTGATGTTTACTTAAAAACGCCCCAAAAAGTGGGCGTGGCAAAAATTTATTTATTTGAGTTGATAGCTTACGCACATACCTGAATATTTTATAGTGCAAGTTTTTTGGATTTAAAGCAAATATATCAAATAAAAGCCGTTTATTAGAATGCATATTAAATATGACCACGCTTACAAGAGGGCGGTTTTCGCTTTTTTTTTTTTAAATGCCAATCACAATACACTTAAGTGAGGATATTGCATACCAAATTTCAGCTCGCTACAACAATTTTGATTTTTCATGCTATTAAGTAAAGTGGCCGGAAGTCAAAAAATTTTACACTTGTACTGCTTCGGGACCTAAAAAGAACAGATATCAAGTCTCACGTTCTTAGCTCAAAATTTAAGGCCTAAAACTACCGACAGACGGACGGACGGACGGACCTGGCTCATTCGACTTACAATTCGGTCTCGATCATATGCCCTTAAGGTCTTGGGGGTCTACGGTGATTATTTTTCTATGTTACAAACTATGAATCAAACTTAATATACCTCCTATCCTATGGGATGGGGTATAAAAACAAAAAAAAAAATCATATGGCCAATTGTTGTTTAAGCACTTTCTTAAGAAAATTCTTACAAACACATTGATACGAGAAAAAGATCAGAACCGTTTTCGGACAAAATAACTTAAATAAATATATAAAAGTCGAAAGCCTTTTCCTAAGATGGAAGTTTTCTCGATTGTTTCCTAACTGTTGCTCTTGTTTTGCTGAATAACTAATATTTTCTGCATTCCTACATAATTAAAAACTGAACATCAATAACACATGAACGATTCTGGAGAAAAGAAAAGCCCAACTGCGTAATAATAATAATAAGCGTCTCAGACGCATTCACCGTCGCAAAACCGAAAAGCATAAACAACAAATAAACAAATAGGTTTTGGGGGGAAAGGGGACGCACAAGTTGAATTTTTAGTTATTAAGTAATTTGTGACCCGAACTATATTGAAAAAAAGACCAAATTCGTAAAAATATCCAATTACGTCATAAACATTCCAGTATTTCCAGGCACATTCAAATGAACTAAATTTTACGATTTTTTAGTCTCAATGTAGGCTCGCCCCAAGTGTGGGCAAAATTAAAACAGAATTGTCATTTTGACTTTAATGACTTGTGTGTTATCTTTTATGACTTTTTTTTAAGATATCTATTTAAATTTTTCAAATGTCAGTGTGAAATTCACCTCGCTATTTTGGCGGGCTCTCAAATTTTTGTTTACTTTTCTCACACGTATTCACCGACAGGGAACTCAAAACAACAACAACAAATGAACAAATGGGTTTTGGGGGGAAAGGGACGCTTTAGTTGAATATCTAGTTATTAAGTAATTTGTGGTTTAGAGTCTCGTTAAGAGTACGGATCATTTCATTGTTGCAATGAACATGAGGACAAGCACTTAGCTTTCGAGCAAAGTTTGTTTCTTCTTCAGCTCACAGTAGCTTTTCCTAAATCTGTGGGAATATCACTATTCCTAATATACCATGGAGCATTCACAATTGCTCTAAGTGTCTTGTTTGTGAAAGTCTGCAACATGGACATGTTGCTCGGCTTGGTACAACCCCAAAGTTGTATAAAATGAAATACAGACAAAAATATGAATAGGCAAAAATGAAATACATATTTGCGGATTAATCGAAGCATTTTATATGCGAAAATTGATATTTTGAATTTTAATTATTATAATTCGGAATCATGATCCTCAAATACATATATTTGATTAAAAAAATTTAACAATTTTTACTTCGACCTACGGTAAAGCCGCGTCGTCACAAGGAACAGGTACAATAACAGAATTTCATACATAAGCAAAGCAAAAGCATTCAGCGAATTTAGGTTTCAGTTGCTTATGTATGGGATTCTGTTTCTGTTCCTGTTTTACGTTACTTGTGACAATGTGGCCTTACAAGTGTTTCTTAATTTTTAAAGGAAATATGACATGCGGCAAGCTAATCAAAGTCCCTATAATAGTTAGACAACAATAGAGCTTTTCGCCAAAATGTCACTTTTCTTCACTTGGTATGAAAACAAACTTGTTTATCTCGTTCGCGCACATGCCTACCCTTAGCAACCATTTCATTGTTTTCATACCAAGTGAACGGATTTCGCCAAAGGTTAGAACGAGAGGTGCGAGCGAGATAGTTACGCGAAAAACTCTATAGCAAAAAATATGTCGGCTTGGTACTTGCAGAAGGTAGACATCGCGCTGTCTCTTGTGTCATCCCTGGTCTAACACAAATGTAAGTCCACACGCACACCACCTAAACAGGTCACATATCCCGCAAAACACCTCTACTCTGTACGTTGTCCCTTATTAATCATTGCAAAAACTCTGGCGAAGTCTATTTACACGTGGGAGTAATATTTTGATGTGAAATATCCGACGAGACACTTCGTGGAATGTAATGATCTTATTCCAGTGGCTTTTCACTGGAATATCTGTCCACTCTGTCTGCTTTCTGTTATTTACTATCGAAGGTGATTTTGATTTAGAAGTGGTATAAGTAGTTATGGTTAGGAGAATTTTCTTTTTGTAGAATACGTGGTATAAATATATGTTTTAAAACTAATAAAAGTTGTAAACTTGTTAATGCTCGAACTTGCACGGCGTTTGAAAACAATTTGGTATTTGTTCATTTGCTCTAAGTAGAAAACAATTTTGCCTTAATTCGGTGGTAAAAAGAAAAGTGAGCAAATTGACAGTCTCTGTTGAACTAAAATCTGTTTTCCCTAAATTTCTTACATTAATACGTCAAGATGAACATCAGTAAACGGAAAAACCGACCCACTGGATTGTCAAGGTGCTTTAAATTGAATTATAAAAAATAAATCCATAATAAAAAAAAAACTTGCATATATGTATGTACATGCCTAGTTATAAGGGTAATATGTATCTCTATTGTTTCATCTATTACAATTTAGTAAGTATATTCGTAACATCTGCAATTTGTTATTCATAAAATCGAAAAAAACCCTGCTGCAGAATGTGTTCTGAAATGTCTTGTATTGATTTAGACACAATTTGAGGTTTAATTCCTAGACGAAAAAGTGTGACACGCTATCAAAATGTTGCCTTGATGTCGTCCTGAATAGCCGCAATAAATGTTCCTTTAAGATTTGAGCCAATTATTGCCTCTCCCTTCGTATGACTTAAGGCTAATTTTTATTTTCTGTCTGAGCCCTCATTATCGCTAAAAGAACTCTGTTTTTTGGTAATGATTACTCGTGTGAATCTTTGTACAAGGGTTTGATTAAAGCGATTAAGTTGTCATGCAGGTCACTTGTAGGTGTAGTTCTGTTATTTGGGGTTTTCCCCTATTGTTGTGCTTAAAAAATAGGTTGAACACACAACAAAATTCTGCTCCATACTTCTTGCCTCCAAAACTAACTAAAACTTGCAAGGGAAATCTCAACCTCAACATTAACAAAATAATTAGCGATCTTAATTCTATCGGAGTAACTGTTTTTCTTTACAAAAACTACATTAAATACAATTTCTGAAACAACAGATGAGAAGATGATACGCCTATCAGGTAGAAAAAATCAACCTATTGAACTGCAAGACCCTTAAAAAAAAAAAATAAATAGAGTGGCGCAACAGCTCGAGGTGAACCAGGGCCAACTTCTCAACAATGTATGCTGGTGTGTTAATTTCTTTACATACAAGGGGACCTACAATTTTTTGCCGAATCCGAACGGCACTTTGAGAAGTTTTTCAAGACAAATGATACTCTCGGAGGGCTTGTCAAACCCTCGCGGAGGTGGGGACCGTGAAAAAGAACAAGTCTTTTTTTCAGGTGACGATGGCAGGATTCGAACCCAGGCCTCCGGCGTAGTAAGCACACACACTAACCACTACGCCACGGCACCCCACTGCAAGACCCTTAGGGGATGTTAAATACCAAGGCCAACCTACAAAAGTTCTGCTCCCAATGTGAAAACATAAAAAAGCGGGCACTTACAGCTCCGAAGAGCCATCGTCTGACCTCTCACAACATGCGAGCTGGGTGTGTTACAGGTGTTCTTACACACATGTAGTAGACCTACAATTTTTTGGCGATTCCGAATGACGAATTGAAAAGTCCTTTATGGCAAATGATACTCTTGGAGGGTTTGCCAGACCCTCGCGCAGATTGGCCCATTAAAAGTGTGTTATTCGCCGGCTGGGGTTTGAACGGATCGAAACGATCTTTATTTCTTGACTCCACCTATGTTTCCGACAGCTCTGTACCTGTTATGCTTTATACAAGAACTTCTGTAGGTGAACTCTGTCAACTGCAATCCTTGGGAAAGCAAGTTGTTTTGGGAACTAGGTCGCCTATACAAGGGTAATCGGAAATCACCAGTGTTCCTTAAATTATAAAAAGAGTTTGTTACAAAATTTATATTTTGTTGTTGATATATATTTTGTAATACTTGTAATCTTCTGGTGTAAGTTACTATTTAACATGTAAGTTACGGATGAGAAACAATCAAAATGTGGGAGAATTAAAGAATTTTTTACTGTTTTAGCACAGGATAATGATGAATGACGACGAAAAGCAACAAACGGTATCAAAACACACAAGTGTGGCTATCAATACTGCGAGTTACCGATTGCAAACTTAAGAAACAAGGAAGACAATGACGAAAGCATAACGATTTCTTCAACACCGTTTTGCCTTGCCACCGTTTTGCCCCGCTACTTCACTAATTTTTAGATTTGAAGGGTTGACATTCTTTTTAAGATCTTCTTTTGTTTTCTTACATGTTTGTTTTGATTTAGGTTTTAATATAACAGCAGGCTCATCAACACCTTGACTCGCATATGTTTCCCGTGCTTTCACATTTTCCGATTGCAGTAATTTTAATACCAAAGCACTTTTCGAGGATCTCGCTCACTACATTTTCGTGCTTTCCAATATATTCTTTATTTTGATTTATTGATGTAAGGTTTCATAAATTGCATCTCTACTGTTTGCTCAATCTTTACAGACAAATGCAATGTTTTTCTTTTCAATAACCAACCGTACACTTTTCGTGATATCCTCTGAGGCCTCAAAGGCCACTGCACTTTATATTTATTTCACCTCTAAAACGTTTTTTACATATTTTGCATTCACTTTCCATAGTTCAACCGATTTAGAATTTAGTTTAACTTAGATTGCAAACTATCATTTTGAAATACGGTAATGTCTCGCTAATCTGAATCAATTATTGCAAGGGGTATTCGGATAATCGAAAAATTCACACTAATGAGTACAAGACGGGAACAGGAAAAAATTGCTTATTTAGCGAAAATAACCTTTGTTTGCTACAGCTTAAAGATAAAATTCAGGTCAAAGACATTATGTACGTTTGTACAAACAAAAATAACTTAAATAAAATAAACTTTACAAAATTTTAAGAAATTCATAAATTAGATATATTGCGTCCGTGTGAGTTTACAAACAACAATTTAACTTCATACAATTTACGTTACAGCTTATGTTTTTTTAATCGCAAAATCAGTGATAAATGTTGGTTTTTTCTTTTGCTTTTGCAATGTGATCAAAGCCTTTTGTTTGAGATTTCGCAGAGCCAATATGTGTAAAGCGGAGGTTTCATTCTCCAACGCCCATTATGTAGAAACAGATAAAGCTGTGATTGCATCTTCATGTTTAGTCTTCTCTTGATGCTCGTGTACTGCCTCTTCTTCGTCGCTTTCTACAATTGTGCTATCCTGGATGATGTCCTCGATCAGCATATCAATAACTTCATTAGCACTCACTTGAATTCCACACATGCCTTCCATAGCTTCTGTAAAATTTGCCATCTCAAAATTTAACATACCGTTTGGTTGAGCCATTAGTGGAGCTAGCGGAATTTTGTCTTCAACATCCCCCTCATCTGACTCAGTGAAAGATGGCAAGACTTTCCAGCATTTTTTTTTTCATTTCCTGTGACAGCCCCTTCCATACACTGGCCAAAAAAAACGGCGTCGCTTAAAGTTATGCTTTTTAACAGCGGTTATTTCAGCATTTTGGCTCAAAACATGAGACAACAGACTTTTTTGTAGCTAAGCTTCGTTATCCTTATTCTGATTCATTGGCTGGATCAGGAACGTACAGTTTGGTGTTAAAAATAGTGTCTTAAGCTCATTTGCTGGTAGGTGGGATGGCACATTGTTCAATAGTAACAACGCTCTTTCCGGTAGCCCATTTGCACACATAAAACTTTTCAGCTGGGGCACGATCGAATTGAATGTCGTCCAGGCACTTGCCGTTGAATCGTATTTCGTTGAGGGGTAAATTCGCTGCACCAAAGGAACGTGGTTTCTTAGATTTGCCAATCACTAGCATTTTCAGTTCATTTGTGCCTTTTACGTTCAGGTGTTGTTTCTTCGGTAGAGCCTACTAGGCTCTTCTCTAGCAAAAACTTCCAATATACATAGGCCACTCTCATCAGCGTTAGAGATTTGGGACGGGTGAGGTTCTAGCTCTTTTATTTTGTGTGAAAAGTTTTTCCGGAATTCGGTGGCAGCATTTGAATCAGCAGAAAGTTTTTCCCCGCAAATTTTGGGATATCGGATGCCAGAACGTTTTCTAAAATTTACAATCCATCTTTGGCTTACATTGAAGGAACGTTCAACACTATAAATTTCCCGGAAAATAATTTTCGACTTCATATTCAATAACTCCGAAACATTTTTTTCTCTCTGTTTGAGAAACCATTCGTGTAATTTTCTTTTCTCCCTTTCAGGGTACTCCGCAGGTTTCGTTGTTTTTATCTCTAAAAGTTTTCCACTACTTGCTGAAGCAAAACAAAAAGAGAAACAAAATTCGGTTACACAAGTATTTCGTTTATGCATTCAACCCTAATCTCAAAATGCTTCCCTTATTGCGTTTAATATTAGATATTGTGGACGCCCCAACACCGTAGTCTTTCCACCTTCCGCAAACACCACTATCAATTTTTTTTAATAATTTCACTCTTATGTTTTAATGTAAGCGTTATGTGCCTCCTTTTATTCTCCATTTCAAAACAAAATTAAACGAAACAATAAAAAACTTAGAAACGTTTGTTACCACTTTAAATAAACTCCTGGGCACGTGTTAAACAGGCAGAAACAAAATCCTACTGCTACCAAAGGAGCGAAGGCAGAACGAAAAATGCGTAAATACCTACATTACATTGATACGTTCTGGATAGCAAAACGACAAGATTGCAGTTAAAACTAAAGTTACTATAAGAACCAAAGCGTTTGTATGTTTTTAGTAGGAATCCGGATTACAGCGAACAAGAATTGGGCCTGATTCGGACTGTAGAGTACATAATGAGACAGCAAAAATATTGATTCGGATTAGCGAGATATTTGGATTAACAGTGATTCGGATTAGCGAGACATTACTGTAACCTAAACAGCACACTAACTTAAACATGTCTATACCGCTCAAAAGCTCACTGCCGAGTTTTTTGGTCAGTTGTCAAAAATATTAAAATTTTTGCCTCATCCTTCATCCGAAAACTCGTTTTCAATAAGATCCCAGCTGGCTGCTCCTTAGACAAAGTCAATCTGCTTGCAGCTCATATTGCCGCCAGCTCCTCGCACCCGAATTGTAACATGTCTCAAACCTGGACTCGAAAGCTTTGAGCATTCCATGGGACAAATTCACTGCTACTGCGAACAGTGCAAACTCGTACAGTAGCAGGAGTCATTAAAAAACTCAACAGACACAAATCCGCTGGTTCAGATGGCGTTTCCCCCATATTCTGAAGAGGTGTTCTTCCACGTTGGATTTTGTTCCCGAGAGAAATGAACGACTTCACGCAAAATGTATGACCTTCTCTCAAGTCTACGGTGCCTTACGCATCTTATCCACAGGCGATAGATTTATCGCAGAAAGCTATAGCCGAAGCAGAAACCGTCAAATTTTTTCTGCTGGCATTTCATCGCATACTTTTCGAACTTCAAGACTTTAAAAGTCGCGAGACTACTGCTTACCTCGAAAGTTTGACTGCCAATAATGGTTCGAACTACTCTCTTTGGAAAGCAGTCAAGTTCGTTAAGAAGAAAAGCCAACGGTGAATGGGCAAGAGAAGACAAAGAAAAAGCGGATTTTGTGCAGATTACCTAGAAGAAACATTCAAACCGTTTGACGGGGAACGTTGGTCGAGGAGCTCAATGCCTATGCGGTTCAAGATAGAATAAAAACCGTGTCATTGGCTGATCTTCGCCAAACGATAAATAATCTGAAAAAAAAACAAAGCCCCTGGCTACGACTTAATTACTATCGAAATTCTAAAGGAGCTACCGAAAAAAGCTTTGGTCAAGCTACTCTATATCATTAACGTCTCCATGAGAATTTTAGACATTCCAAGGCAATGGAAAGTGGCCGAGGTCATAATGGTTCCTCGAAAGCAGGAAAATGTCCAAACGACAAAAAGTCATACAGAAACTGTTGCTTAAAAGGTTGGATCACCAATTCGGATTTAGAAAAAAACATTCAACAATCGACCAGGTATATCGAATAACAAACGAAATCGAAAAAGCTCTGGAAGCGAAAAAGATATGTACTAGCGCTTTTCTCGACGTATCGCAAGCCTTCGGCAAGGTATGGCACGAAGGCCTGAAGTACAAGTTAAGGCTGGCTTACCTGAAAAACTCTATAGAATCTTAGAGTCTTACCTTGATTATGGTACAGAATCCTTCGCGTAAGGTACGAAATGAGTACAAAAAAAAAAAAAAATAAATAAGTTCAAAGAGATAAATGCCGGTGTCCCGCAAGGAAGCGTTCTCGGCCCAATATTATTTTTGCTTTATACAAGAGACATACCCCATGTTGAGGGAACAATTTTAGCTACGTTCGCTGATGACACTGCTATTCTCGCTATTGATACGACAGTTGAATTATCAACAGGGAAACTTCAGCGCGCTATAGACAAAATATGCGACCGGACAAAGAGCTGGCGAGTCGTCCTTAACGAGACTAAGTCAACGCATGTTATCTTTACTTATAAACAAATAAACAACAAACTTTTATTCATTAACTCGGTACAAATCCCGCACTCAAATGAAGCGAAATATCTAAAAATGACTCTAGACGCAAAACTTAAATGGAAGCCGCACGTTAAAAAGAAACGCGACGAGCTCGAAATCGAGTTAAGAGAAATGAATTGGCTTATCGGAAGATTTTCGAAACTAAGCATATATAACAAACTGCTTTTGTAAAAGCAAGTGCAAAAACTATCTTTGACGAACGGTATACAACTTTGGGGTAGTACTAAGCCAAGCAATATATCTATTTAGAAACTTTTCAAAATAAGACACTCAGCAATCGTAAATGCTCCATGGTACATAAGAAATAGCGATCTACACCGAGATCTTGGAATCGCAACCGTGCCTGACGAGTTAACAAACTTTGCTCGCAAACTTAGTACTCGACTTCGCGGACATTGCAACAATGAAATTATCCGAACTTTGGATCAGACAAATCTTACGCGCCAACTACAACGAACGAGACCGTTGGATCTAGCAGCATAAGATGAAACCGCATTAATTGACGGTAGGTGCCTTCGTTGGAAGACAGCCTGTCACACGCGATTACTACAGAAGCTTGAACTACTTGTTAAGGAAACTTAGTCGTAGTCTGACGGAAAGTGGGAGGTTTTTTAGTGAGTAAGGATCTCACACTACCTATGAGGTCGCGCAGCCGGTCCTCGTAGTGCCTATGAAGGTTTTTCCTACCCACGTTTCCGTGGGTAAAAAAAAGTACTTTTTCAGTACATTATGAAGAGATTCTAAGAAGTGACAGCTAAATTTGTCTTTATCACTTGCGATACAACGTAAGCGATAAAATATACTATATATCGCATGCGATGGATTTATCGCTGCTATATTGGTCCCCGCAAGCGATGGTTATAGCGCACTTTACTGTACGCGGTGAATCTATCGCCTGTGGAGACACCCAATTATGGTAGGTGGTTCCTTACATTCGGACTCCACCCTTTTAAAAACTCCGCCCTTTTAACTAAGCCACGCCCACAAAAGTGGGCGGAGACATATACTGTATATACAAAAAAGTTGGTTGTAATTTGTAATGTAATTTTTTTTTTCAAATTCCTAAATGTATATTTATTGAAAACCAGTCATTTTAAGTTAAAATCCTTAAAACAGTGGGCGTGGTCAATGTAAAGCCCAAACTTTTCTGCTACCTCAAAGACAATTACAAAGCAATGTCACAATCCAAAATTCAGTGCGCTAGCAGCATTGTTACATTGCTAAGATTTAAAAAAAGGATTTTTAAAATAAGAGATGGTCGCACATACAGGCCTGTAGTGACTGTCTGTGGCCGGATTTAAATAATTTTCAAACTTGATCTGAAAGACTGGACTTCCAGCACACTCACCAAACTTCAGTTATCTAGCTTAAAATTTAAGGCCTAAAAGTAACTTACATACGGACGGATGGACGGACGGACATGACTAAATTCATTCTCTGCATTCAGACTGCGGTGTAGAGCTTTCATTTAGCTTAGGGGGAGTTTTTCGGTCACAGAAGATGGCAGAGCTTTCTCGCCACTTCATCCACACCACGCTTACGCAATAATTAATGTCGTCATCACAGTTGCTTTGCTATTGATCATAGATCCCAGGTATTTGAACTTTTCACACTTGGGAAGCACCTTTCAATTCAATTTAATGTCTGGAATTGGTTCGGGTGGTCAGAGAATGGGCAGCACAGGTACTCTGTCTTCTTTTGCCTAATACGATACCCATTCGCCTCTTAAACATCTACCCATATATCAAGTGCTCGCTGCAGGGATGTATGATCTTCACTTATGATGGCCCCATCGTCAGCGAAGAATAACTGATGTACTTTCGGGTCCGTTAGTTTTCCTTCAAGCAGATAATGAAGGACTACAATGAAAAGCAAAGGACTTAGGACGCTTCCCTGGTGTACACCGACTTTAATTGAGAACTCATCAGTGACTCCGGAAGGACATCTTACTCTTGTTTTTGCTCCATCCTACATGTCCATGATCATCCGCACGTAGGCTTCTGGAACTCCTCGTTTTCTTAGCGCCACCCATATCAGATCTCGTGGTAGTGTATCAAAAGCTTTTTCAAAATCAACCAGCACCATATGCAGATCTTTACGGGCATCCCGATGTTTTTCCATTATGATCCTTATCCTTTCGATTGCATCAGTGGTTGATTTGCTGTGACAAACCCACACTGGTCCTCAGATAGCCTTATTATTTTTCTTAGTACATTATCTAGTACCCGCTCGACGATCTTCATTGTGTAAGACATCAGCTTGATAGAACGGTAATTGTCACAGCTTCGTGTATCACCTTTTCCTCTGAAAAGGTGATACACGAAGAAAGAAGATAACTTAGAAGATAACTTATACAAAGAAAGAAGATAACTTTCCCTCCACTGATAAGACATTGGATCACCTCTTATTAGTTTGGAGATGAAGGTCGTGAGCCATCTGGACCCGCTGTCTCCTATTTTCTTCCAGAACTCTGAGGGTATCTGATCTGGCCCAACCGCTTTTCGCTTTATGGAGTACTTAACCGCCTTCCCAACCTCGTCGACTGTGATGTCTGTTACTTCTTCTCGGTTAGGAGTAGTCTCTTTTGGAAAGTGGTGCCTGGGAAACTTCATGCCTGGTTCATTCAAAAGTCCCTCAGAATACTGCCGCCACTTGTGAAGAATTTTGTCGTCATCCAAAATGTACTTTGGCGAACGGTTGATGTACTTTGGCGAACGAATCTCCTCGGCGTTTCTCCTCCTCTGAGCGGCAATTTTGAAGATTTTAGTCCCTTTATTCAAGGTGTTTTGTCGAAGATCCTGTGTGGCCTGATGTGTATTAGCAGTGGAAGAGGAAACTTCCTTCAATTCCTGATACAGGCTCTCCATTCTGTTTGCTTGAACCTTGGCGCACTTCTTCTTAGCAAGGCTCTTGAGGTGTCTGTACTTCAATTCCAGGCGAAGCATTTCATCCCTATTGTTCGAGGAGCACTTCTTCCATGCCTTGAATACTTACTTACTTAAGGTGGCGCTACAGTCCGGGGTGGACCTGGGCCTCAGCCAACAAGCTTCGCCAGCCAGCTCTGTCTCTAGCTAGCCGTCTCCAGTTTCGCACGCGAAGTTGGCTGAGGTCCCCTTCCACTTGCTTGCGCCACCTGAGTCTCGGTGCTCCTCTACCGCGGACAGGACTGGGATGATGAGGGTCTTATACATGGACACTTTAGTTGCTCGAGAGAGGGCTTTACTACTCAATTGCCTTCTTAGCCCAAAGAAACAGCGATTGGCAAGAGTTATCCTTCGTTTGATTTCAGCGCTGGTGTCATTGCCTGAATTGATAGCGGAACCCAGGTAGACAAAGCCCCTAACTACCTCAAAGTTATAGCTGTCGATGGTGATGTTTTGTCCAAGACGTCGGTGTTGGGTGTCTTTTCTTGATGACAGCATATACTTGGTTTTGCCCTCATTGACTGCTAAACCCATATTCGCCCCTTCCGTCCCAATACTCACGAAGGCTTCACTGACATCACGCTTTGTTCTTATGTCAATGTCGTCTGCGTATGCGAGTAGTTGAACAGACTTTTGAAAGATTGTACCTCTGGTGTTGGCGCGAGAGTTCTGCACAATTCTCTCAAGTATGATGTTAAAGAAGTCGCATGACAGCGCGTCGCCTTGTCTAAATCCTTTTTTGACATCAAAGGGGTCGGTGAGGTCTTTGCCGACCTTGACGGAACAGCGTAAAGTTTTCCATCGTCATCCTGCACAGACTGACGAGTTTGGCAGGGATGCCAAAACTAAACACTGCGCTATATAGCTCGTCTATATAGATGCTGTCATACGTGTCCTTGAAATCGATGAAGAGGTGGTGTGTTTCGATTTGGAATTCCTGGGTTTTCTCCAAGATCTGCCGCAGTGTGAATATTTGATCGATGGTGGACTTTCCTGGCCTAAATCAGATTGTTGACAAACGGCTTCAGGCGTTCACACAGTACAGCAGAAAAGATCTTGTATGCGATGTTAAGAAGACTTATGCTTTTGTAGTTGGCACAATTCAGAGGGTCTCCTTTCTTCAGGATCTTGCAAACAATGCTGAGGTTCCATTCGTCGGGCATGCTTTCTTCCGACCATATCTGGCAGTTCAGCTGGTGCATGCTCCTAACCAGCTATTCGCCAGCAGATTTAAAAAGTTCGGCAGCTAGGCCGTCTGCTCCGGCTGTTTTGTTGCACTTGAGCTTAGACACAGCTACTTTCACCTCCTCCAGGTCGTTCGTATGCTTCGTCGGCAACGTCTTCACCCGGGTTGAATTATCCGTGTATTGAAACCGTAATCCGTGTATTTAAAAAAATTGCGCTTGTATTAGTTCTCATTTTTTAACGGATTTTATAAGTGTATCAAACTTGTCTACGATTTACCGTTCAAAAGTACTGGTGTATTTTATACTAGTACTGGTGCTTGTACTTGAAATTAAACAGCTCTGGTTCAGGGTCATGCGCAGAGACCCTCCACGAGCGATCGAAACCAAATAAACCACTTGTGCACCAATCCATGCAAGAGATCAGAATCCTGATAGTGATGGTGTGTCTTCCATACTCTTCGCGCGTCATTGAAACAAAACTCCCTTGTTACATTTCAAAATTTTATCCCCTTGCTGCGATTATTGTTAAACAAAAGCACTAAAATTCAAAAGACGAAAATTTAAAACCAACAATTATCTTGACATTTTTCTAGATATCCCAGTGACAATCGCCAGGCAAAAGGAAAATCAGTCCAAGCTCAAGGCGTATACAATAACACCTATTTCATGCATGCTGCGACTGCACTTGTTGGTAATTTGGTCCAAGTGCATCTTAGGTCGGGAAATGTGTATGAAGGAATCTTTCGTACATTCTCCCCAAATTTTGACGTAAGTTAATCCCTACTGAATTAAATCCGAATAAAGTCTAATCCTCATTATTATTTCGTTTCCTTATTTAATAGGTCGCATTAGAACTGCCGTTTTGCATCAAACATCACATGAAAACATTTGATAATGAGAAACCCGTTCCAAATTGTATGATCTTTACGTACGATAACATTGTTAATATTATCGCCAAAGAGTTTGATCCAAATTATGCAATGGGCGGTGGTTTCCAAACTGATAATGTTATATCGGAGAAATTTGGTAGGTGACTGCTTCACATTCCATCAGGCAATGTTGTAAGTAATCTTTTAATTTTAGTGTCGCGACTGGATGAGAAAGAATTGGAACCCTGGGATCCATCAGGCTTAAATGGCGAAATTGATTTCGAACTAGAGGGCGGCTCGAATGGGTGGGATGCTAATGAAATGTTCATCAAAAACGAAAAATCCTTTGGAGTTCAGTCGACTTTTGACGACTCATTGTCTGATTACACAGTTCAAATTGAAAAGAGGGAAACTGACGAATATAAAGAAGCTGAAGCCAAAGCAGAGAAACTGGCACAAGAAATAGAAAAAAATCCGATTTGCCGAGAACGATTAGACCTAGAGAATGGTGATGAAGAGTCTCTTTTCGCAGCTGTAGAGCGCCCATTGGATCAGAAAAGGGATGACTGTAACATAAAAGACAAAAATATTGCTCCCACTACAGCAACGCAGCCGAGAAAACAAAACACTATTAATAACATGCCAACAAATATTGCAACTCAACATTCATCATTAATGACACAGAGGAATGCGATTACCTTGCCCGAGAAGTTTGTTCAGGTGCCCAAACGAAAACCAATAGCAGCAAATACGAAAATAGTGCGAGCTTCATCGGCTTCGATTCCCCAAACTAACAATAGCAATGCGAAAGTTATTAGTACCTCAACAACTCCAATTCAATCAACACCATCCTTTTCAATTAACCAAGGGTGTCCACTAATGGCAGGGTGAGTAAGCCAAAACTTTTAATTTATTTTCAGTAATCAATACCTTCGTAAAATATTTTTATACGAGAGCCCCAAAAAATATTTTTCTAACATTTTTGCTTTGTCTCAATATTTCCTATACTTAGAAGAGGAAAATTCGGCCTTACCGCGTCACTTTTTATTTCCCGACGTTTCGAGCGTGTTGCAACGTTCGTGGTCACGGGTTGAACTGATTAAATAATGTCAAAAAAGCGCGAAAACAGTCTTATGTCTAAAATTCCTTAAATAATTTCAAAAATTTGTTCGTATAGCATCGGTCTTTAATGACACAGCCGGAGAAAGAATTTTCCCCGGTCTTTGCAATAAGTTGATTCTGATGGAATTAGGTCGACCCTCCTCTGTATACAATATTGAGACGGAAGCTCCAAGGACCGAAACAGAGCTTCTGTAAACCTGATAAATCTAGTTGACCTAACTTGTCCAATTTTTTAATTGTAAAATATACGAACAAAAGTCATATTCTAAGAAAAAAATAGTCGACAAAATTCATATTTTCCCATAATTGTTAAAAATTTACTTTTCCATATTCACTCAATTTAATAAAAATTATAATCCACTTGTTTCAGCTCTGCTACTTTCCGTCACCAAGGAAATATTCCACAAACTAAACTAAATGGGGATGCAACTGGTATTGCTGTTAAGAACTCATCACAGAGAATGACGCGGCCATTTCCTCAGTATTACAGCGTTGAGCACGGACCACAACAGGTAAATAAAATCTTTTTTTTGCGAGAGTTTAATAGTAAATTGACAGGAACAGAGTAAAACTAGGCAAATAGTTACGTTTAGTTTTTGAACAATCTTTCGGTTTTATGTTCTCTTCAATTTCGATTTTCTTGTTTATTAATAACGTCTACAATTTTGTTTTCCAGATGGCCGTTTCTAAAACTGCTCTTCCGCCGCAACCTTGTACCTCATCAAACATACAAGAAAACAACAACTCTTCAATGCATTCAAATCACTTGGGGCAGTCATCGAACTCACAAGGAGCAACTCCGGCTCCTTTACCCCAGAGGCAAATTAGGAATCGAGATGAGCAAGTTCAAGATTTGAGGAAATTCCAACAAGACTTTCAATTATCTGGGGTAAATCCTCAAAACTCTCAACATCAAATGCCACTCAATGTGAATAAGAATGGAACTGTTTCTGCCGTTCAATTGCAGCAACCACCATCGCCACCGCAGCCGCAGCAATCCATGCAACCGACATCCCATAACACACCATCTATCCACAACCATTCACAACTGATGCAAACTTCGCATATTCACCATCTCGTTGTTAAGCAGCACGACAACTCCACCATGTCGCAACAACCGAAAGCTGCTCAGTTTTCCCATCCTGGCCAAACGCAGGAGAACAAAAACATCTATCAAAACCATTCGCAACCGGTAGTAAAACAAACGTCGCCATCGCCTGCAATCAATATGAGTGATTCAGGATCGCCTTCCACTAACATAAGCACAAGCAACAGCAACGCAAATAATAACATGCATAGTCCATACAGTGGTACTTTGAGCAAAAATAACGTTGACTTGTTATCGATAGATAAGTCCACAACGAAGACAACTATCACCAAAAAGATTCATGTGCTTAATCCATCAGCTAAGCCGTTTACTCCTAGAAGCCCTAATACACCCAATCCTTCCAGGCCACATACCCCACAAACGCCCGTGCAGTCAATAAGTGGAATGTATTCTTCTGGATCGCACATTGGGAATAGTCAAACTTCATTTTACTTGATGCAACCACAGCAGCATGCTCATCCAAACGCTGTTCAACAACCAAGGCTTCGGCGAGGTAATTTCTTTCTATTATTCTACATATATTTATAATCATTTTTATATTTTACATAACAATTTTTTAAGAGTTCTATGATGCCTGATTATGTTATCCATTATATTTTTCCATAACTTCTAACTGGGTGGTTAAATTTCGTGTGGATAGATTTCACCGTCTGTAGAAGAACTAGAACTGCTTTATTTACATAAATCCACGGTCGGACAGTGTCGGTTTTATGCGTTAAATTAGAAATCTAATAAAGAAACCGTAATAATAACGCATTCAATAGCGGAGACAAATCGTAAATGATCCAACATGGCCACCTATCTCGATAATCAAGCACCGAGCCCACTCGAATACCAACCTACCCTGACAAGCAAACTATATATTCTTAAGGATTGTCCGACTACAGTCTAATGTTGACTAACGATTTTGTATCTCGTTTAAGCCTAAGGATTTTCGTTTCGGCATTATTTGGTTCAGTGAAAGTTGTACGTAGTAACAGGGTCGTTGCTGCTTCTCGGTCAGCAAGTGCCTACAATTATGTGCTAGCCGTTACTAGTTTTGCACGCGAAGTTGGCTGAACTCCACTTAAACTTACGTGCGCCACCTCACAGTCTCTGTGTTTATTTACTGCCCCTGCAGGGTGGAGTCGAAGATTTTCCGGGCCTAGGCGTTGTATTTTGACTCTTCCGGCCAAGTCTGTGTCCGTGCAAGGAAGGCCTCTATTGCCCTGTAAAGGAAAATCCTAGGACCAAACTGGCGGCGCCAACCCAGGATTGTGCACTGGATATGCACGGAAGTCGTTAGACCCATACTTATGTAGGAAGTACTAGTCTGGTGAAAGGCACTAGACAAGAGTAGGAATATTGCTATATTACAGAAAGTTCAAAGACTATCCAGTATTTACATCACGGGTG
Source organism: Neoascia interrupta (assembly GCA_947623515.1). Lineage (NCBI taxonomy): Eukaryota > Metazoa > Arthropoda > Insecta > Diptera > Syrphidae > Neoascia > Neoascia interrupta. The sequence continues at coordinate 94,277,078 of OX392464.1, read as the reverse complement.
CTCTTAGAACAACCCCCTCGGCTGCGCTTGACATAATGCTCCATCTTCTTCCCGTTGACATCTTCGGCAAAAATGATGGCAGCGAAAGCAGCACTTAGGCTTAGAGAATCCTTGCAATTGTGTCGTGACAATGCTAGTATCCTGAATGGCCACGACACCATCCTTGGTAACTCGGACTATTCTATCCAATACCTAGACTTCAATGTCAAATTAAAGATCAAACTTCCATGCAGAACCGCTTGGGAGTCAGGTTAAGTCTTAAATGCATCTGCAATAGAAATTTTCACAGACAGATCGAAAACAGCACTTGGAGTGGGATCAGGAGTCTTTTCCAGTACTCTTGACCTGTATCCCCAAGCGCCTGCCGGATCGCTGTAGTGTTTTTCAAGCAGAAATTACAGCTGTTCGTGGAGCCGCGGTCTGGCTTTCAATTAACTCAATAGACCGCAGCGCTTATGTTTTCTATATACACAGCCAAGCTGCAATAAAAGCCTTGGAATCGCCAACGATACAATCCAAGTTGGTAAAGCAATGCCGCGAATCTCTCAACGAGATTGCTGTCAGGTGCGACGTATCCCTGTGCTGGGTTCCAGGCCACAGGGATATTCCAGACAACTGCAGAGCCGACGAACTTCCTTAAGTAGATGCTAATGCTAATCCGATTCATACAACGGAACCGGCAGCACCCATAAACTCGATAAAGTATCACCTGGACATCGAAGCCACCACAATGGCAAACAAAAGGTGGAATAATATCAGCACATGTCTCTCTTCCAAACAAATCTGGCCAGAGCTCGATCATAGGAAAACAAAGAGACTCATCTCCTTAAATACGACGAATCTTAGAAATATAATTGGGACCTGACAGGCCACTTTCTGATAGGGCGACATGCCAGAAAACTTGGTGCTCGCTTCATCGACTTCTCCACAAGTTGCAGGGATGAGGAAGAAGAAGAGACCATGGTTCATCTTCTGTGCAACTGTCCCGCCCTATCGACATTGAGAAGGAAAACTTTAGGTAAATACTTCTTTGATGATCTAAATGATCTAGCGCGACTCGATTTAAAGAGGCTAATGAACTTTATCTCCGGGTCAAACTGGCTAAACGCCTAACTGTAATCACACAACCGATCCATGTGGAGGAGACATGGAAACTCTATGTGGGCAGGGGAGCACCTGCAGTGGAGGGCCAAATATACCCCACCACACCTTCCCCAAGGTTTTCCCAACAGCACCGGCCTGGTAAGGGCTCATACCGATTCGGTTGCCCTGACCTCTCCGCTCTTGTGAGAACACTGGTACATATTCCCCCTGGTATGGGTTCATACCGATTCGGTAACCCCTACCTCTCCTTTCTGATTTGGGTGTCCTGATTCCGCTATTAAAGGCAGAAAAAGTCGAAAAAGACGCCTGCCTGACAACTGGCGCCTACCCTTAGGCTAAACCCCGCGAAAAAGAGAGAGTTTAAATCCTTTAAACCCGCGAAGGGGGCCACCCAAGTACTGTTGTCTCCAAAAGATTTTTTTTACAGAGAAACTTGTCAAATTTCTATTGCATATTCTAAGTCAGAAATTTGAAGTCTTCGATGAGGTATTTTGTATCTTCGCATTTTGTATTTTTCGCATACTCCCTCGTTTTCCTCGGAGAAACCGGTGTTCTCTGCTCGTTGAGCTCGGGAATAAGAACTCTATTATTGTATTTGAAATTAATAATTATTATACTTAAGATAACTAAACTCCATATATCTATTTATTTACAGGGCCAGTTGCAACCTCGCAAATGCATGTTTCAGCAGCAGCCGCCGCTACCGGTCAACCGTTGCTAACCGCTGCACCATTGCAACAATTTATTCACTATCCGCAGGCGACACATCCCCCACACTTTCCATCTCAATCATATCAGCCTATGGTAATATAAATTTTCTTCAATAAATTTCTTTTCTTTCAATTTTTCCAAATAAATTATTTTACTTTAAAATTTTAGATGAGAATGTTCCATGATCCACCACCACAGTCTATACAATTTTTGGCGCAAACACCTCCATCCACAACTCCTTCACCTGGTCAACCGCATCAACAGTTCCACCCACCACCGCAGCCGTCGCCAGCAGGCGGTGGACCTCAACCTACAATTGGCACTGCTGCGCAGCCCTACCATGTTATGTGTCCTGTTATCCATCCACAATTAGTTCCCAATTATTATCATCAAGGGCTGCAGCAAAATCCCCATCAGCAATATCAAATATTAATGCCACAACATCCAGCACAATGAAGCGTCGTCGAGTAAAAATTCAAGAGCTGTTTTGGGCGGCGTTGCAGTTAGTGCATACATAACAATAAAACATTAATAGTAATAGAGTTTCTGTGTTTTTTATGAACAATTACATGCATATTAAAGCACGTGTATATTGGTGCATAACTTACATATGAATGTAATGAGTTTTAATCTAAAGTTTGGTATTTAAAAAATCCGTTGAGAACTTCTGTTATATTTATCTTTTGTATTATTTATTTAATATGTTCTTCAATTAGGCCTTAAATTAAATAAAAATCCACCAAACAAAAGGCATGGATTAATGTACCTGCTCTGTTCGATGTCTATCAGATTCGTCTGGTGTACTTCCGGGAAGCGGATTCTTTCACAGGGAAGGCTGGCCTAATTGGAATTTCTAGTGTAACGCCGGTACTCTTAAAAAATCAATATTAGTGAAAGTGAAATTTCCCAGAATAACCTTTGTATCACATTTCCTGACTAGGAAATTGTTCCTTGTCAAATTTTGGAACAGAAACAAGCATGTATTATGTGGAAACTGGCAATCTATTGAAGACTGTACCTTTGCAAAAATCTATCCACAAATTTTTTAAAAGAGCAAAAAAAGGAAAGGCCAGTTTCCTTTCCAGTACCACGCTCCCAGTCCTTTGCTCAGTAGTCAGCAAGGAAATGGGGATCATCATAATCATTTTCGGTGACCGCTTATCCTTAGAAGGGTCGCGGACCGATGCCGTCTAAATGGTCCTTCCATCGTTCTCGATCCTCCGCCACCAACACGAGACACAGGCACGATCCCCAAACGGGTCTCGGACATGTTCTTTACCTGATCCCACCACCTGTTTCTTGGCCTACCAGGGGGCGACTACCAAGGAAGTCTGTCGGGGGGCATGGAAACGACGTGTCCAAGCCATCGAAGAATTCATCGTTCCACTCGGAGAAGTAGCTGCTCAACATTAAGATTTCCACGACCTAATTCTTTCGGAAATAACCCAAATTTTATGACCATAGATGGGGGTTGGAACGAACACTGAAATAAAAACTGAGAAACACTGAGATCTTTGCTCTCACTGCAAGCTCAGCTTTCCGGATGACCGGCTGGCGCAGTTCCTTTACTATTGCTCCAGCTTGGCCAATCCTACAGGAAATCTCAGTATCACTTCTTCTTACTTTCGTGAAAAAGTCCCGAGATACTTAAACTTATCCACCTGTTTCAATGTAGCTCCATTTAGGCGCAAGGTACACTGCACAGGAGTTTGGGAAACAACCATCACTTCGCATTTGCTCACGTTTACCTTCATTCCAGCTTCAAAACATATGGCCACAAATCCATCCAGTGCTCGCTGAAGTTGCTCCTCGGACGATGCCAGCATAGCTTAATCATAATTTCGAAAGATTCGTCACCAAGATTGCTGTTGTCATTGACCATCCAGTCCATATATGCTATGAAAAGGAGAGGCGATAGAACACAGCCCTAGCGAAGTCCAATGCACACATTATAGGGTTGGAATTTGACGCCATTTATCCAAATACACCTTCTGCAGTTCCCATACAAAGAATCAATGGCTCTCAGAAAAGGCCCACTCAGTGCATAGTCTTGCAAAACTCTCCGGAGTTTATCCCGAGGAACCCGGTTGTAGGCCTTTTCCAAATCTACAAATCACGCATAGACCGGTTTGGCATATTCCCAGGCCTTCTCAAGAATAATCTTCGGAGTAAAAAGCGGGTCGGTTGTGCCTCTGCCAGGCTGAAAGCCGCATTGCTCTTCCCGCAACAAAGGCTCGATTACAGCTCTGGAACGCGCTTTCAACACCTCTACGAGCTTCCAACACCGGCGAATACTTTTCCCGGAAGACTAAAGAGAGATATACTCGTATAGTTAGAGCAATCTCTCATGTCCCCTTTTTTGAAAATGGGCACTACTACTCCTGTTTGCCAATCACTAGGTGCTTTCCCGCTTTCCCAGGCCACCTTAATGACACGTACTAGCCATTTAAAACCGTCTTCACCCATTGTTTTGAGCATTTCTGGCCGGATTTCATCAACTCCAGCAGACTAACCAAGTTTAAGCGATTTAATCGCGGCAGTGACTTCATCTACTTTAGGACTATTCTCCGCCCTAATCTCATCAGCTATGGGATTCCGATCTTCCTTGCCCTGTTGGGGATTGAGCAGCTCCGAAAAGTGCTCGCTCCATCTGCGTAAGACTTCGTTCTCATTTGAAAGAAGTATATCGCCTTTGGATTTAACCCTTTGAACGACATTCAACTTCCTTCCTCTGAGCCGGTGGATAGTCTGCAAAAATGTCTTGTTTGTAGACCTGTAATCTTGCTCCATCCTCTCGCCGAACTTTTTCCATGCCTGTTCTTTGGCTAACTTTTCCACTTAGTAGAGGAGATGCTAGTAGCACCTAGCTGATATTTTTTAGCCTCCTCAACCAGTTCAAGTTCCTTCTCTGTTAGCGATGATACATTTTATGTGCCAATTTTGAGTTGGTGCCGTTATCGATTTGTAGACTGACCGTCTAAGCCTTCTTTTTGCTTCCTGCTCCCCTCAGCCCCTTTAATAAATAGCGTAGACCTTCAGGTTCATCTCTCAGTTATAACATTACTGCAAAGGGTGGCCCCACCAGGAGTATATACTCCTGACAGCATCACTTATAACATGCTGAGGAGTACTTCTTTCAGTGGGTTTTGGTTGGCTCTTACGACAGGTATACCTTACCTCAAGACTATTCTGACCCCAACCTTGCAGGGGCTCCGTACCTGTTAAATGCTGACTTCTGGGCAACCATATGAACAAACATCCGCTCCTATCTATGCAACTTTGAAAATGTCTCTTCACCTAAATTAGCAAGAGATACAGCTCGGCTGGGATCGATCATCAAACGCAGCTCAATTACGCCATTTTTAAAACTTGGTGAAGGTAAGATATTGTTGTGAACACACTCACAGCTGGCATTGGTATACCCATACATGTTATACAGACAAGGAGCCAATACCCATACATGTTATGACATGGTCCTGACAAGGACCCCGAAGTAATCGAGAATGCTATTGTGACAGAAATGGCCATAGTTTCAGGAAATACACTTCAAGAATGGGATGTCATTAATTGACTGCGAGATCTTCAAAAAACACTGGGATCGCTAAAGTTGATCGCACCCATGCTGAAGAAGTAGAATGGCGTGGAGTTGTCCTCTGCAAGAATGTCAAAAATACGACGGTTCCATTCCGTTGCTGTCTTTCCATTCCATTGCGCTGACCAGTCGCATCAAACTCTTGCAATCTTAAGACAAAGGAGGGGTCTGGGAGTATGTGGGGTCCCCCAGGAGCTATATATTTGTATGCAAGTGTGCAAAGCTAATTTCGCATACGAAAGAAACCGATGCAAGAGCATGACCCCGAGTAAAAAGACCGTCAAGTATGAAATCATCACCCCATACTGTACTTATTTAACCCGAATCTTAAGTTAAGATGCTCAAATTTTTTAATGTAACTCAGGGTGGCAAATAATTTTTTTTAGTAAAAAGAAGTAAAAAAAATGACAAACGGGTTTTTGTTTTCAGTTTTTTTTTTTATATATTTTGCTTTCTTCTCCAGTGACTTGTGCTTGCATAAATCTTAGTTGATAATACAACTTAGAAGTTATAGGCATTTTTTAGCACTACCATTTTAGTAATTCAACTTAAATGATTTTAAGTATATCTCACAATTCACGCAATATTTCAGCCCCTCTATATTTTTTTCTTTTGAACCTCAAAAAATTGTCTATGGCTGATATTTTTGTCAAAACTAATGTTACCGTTACCGAGATAGTGTGGGGAGACACGCTGTTTTTTTTAGCTATTTTCTGCATTATTTTGATGTATTCGGAACCTTTTGTTAAATACCTACCGTTGTATGTTTTATTTTGATTCTTATATACTTTGCGCTAGCAACGGTTAATTTTTCCTAATACTCAGAGCACAGGGTTTTTAGTTATCGGTTAAAAAAGCGAGTATTTTAATTTGTTTTTTTAAATTTTGTTTTTTAAATTTTAAGTTAGAAACGCCATTTTTAAAAGATCTTAAAAGTTTTAGAATTCAGTTCATACGTTTTACGTATATACAAACCAAATTTCATTATAATCAGTACCATCGTATAGATTCTCGAATATTTTGAAAAATAAATTTTGAAATGTTTCTGAAGTTTTCGATATAAGAATCTCTATATTTGAAAATTAGAAATAATTCTTGATGTGTGATTATTTTCAAAAGGTTGAGAGAAGGCAAAGAGACTCATTTCCTTCTATAGGCTGAGTCTTAGAAAGATAATTGGGGCCCTCACAGGCCACTGTTAGGTAGGGCGACATGTCAGAAGACTTGGTGCTCCCTTAAACGATTTCTGCAGAAGTTGCAGGGATGAGGAGGAAAACTTTAGGTGAATAATTCTTCAATGATCTAAATGATCTAGCGCGACTCGATCTTAAGAGGATAATGAACCTTATCTCCGGGTCAAACTGGCTTGACGCATAATTGTGTATCACAAAACCCATCTTGCCTCCATATGGAAACTCTAGAGGCCAGCAAACACCTTACAGTGGAGCGCCAAATATACCCCATTAACACCTCCCACAAGCATTTTCCCAACAGGACCGTCCTGGCGAGGGCTCATACCGATTCGGTTGCCCTCACCTCTCCGCTCTTGTGGGAACACTAGTACATAATTCCCTTGGTACGGGTTCATACCAATTCGGTTACCCCAACCTCCCCTATTCCCCCCCCCCCCCCCCCCAAGGTTAATTCTTGAGTCACCTGAGGAACGAGTTTACCCCGAAGCGGTATCCCTACCTCAGCGTCCTCAACGAAGAAACATCCTCCGGCAACGGTAACTCCCACCTGCGCTCTCCAATCCTTAAGGCTAACTCTCACTTAGGGGCAATAGCAAACTAAAGATCTAAATCTAATTAAACTCGACGCAAGGGAAAGATACCCTATTTGTCCCTCACACCACACGGGACGTAATTAGTAGTACTCCTACAGTAATAGCCATTCACCTCTTCTCTCTACTCCCCACCATGTCCCAGTGTTTTCCCTTACAGGGCTGGATGGGTGTGGGCTTATACCGCTTCGCTTGTCCTCACCTCTCCACCACCACGGGATCACGGGTTTATACTGCTTCGGTTACCCCTACCCACCCCCAAATTCTAACGCGAGTCGCCTGTAGTACGGGCTTACACCGAAGACGGTTACCCTCCATCAGATACCCTACCCTGCAAGGGTTCACACCGAATCGGTTACCCCTGCCCCTTCCCATCCCCGAGGATAATCCTTAGCAGAGAAGCATCAGGTTCGGACTTATACCGAAATCGGGCTTCCTCTCATATACGAACTACTCCTCACTGACCCCCCACCTCCTCTTCGACCTCAAACCTTCGCTATAACTTCCGTTTAAACTTTGGATAATTTTTGATACGTGTGATTTTTTCATATGATTTGTCCAAACAAGACCGAAATTAAGGGGGGGGGGGGGGGGGGGGCACGTTTTTTCGTGAATTTTTGCGATTTTTCTTAGAAAATGCGTAAAAACGGCAGTACTTAAACTTTTTCTGAAAAATATGACTTAAGCATTTGGTTTAATTTGTGTTGCTTTATACGTGTACTTAATATTATCTTTGTGCACTAAAGCCGCGTTGTCACAAGCAACGTAAAACAGGAACAGAAACAGAATCTCATAGCAACTGAAACCTAAATTTTCTGAATGCTTTTTGCGTTGCTAATGTATGAAATTCTGTTTCTGTTCCTGTTTCTGTTCCTGTTTCTGTTCCTGTTTCTGTTCCTTGTGACAACTCGGCTTAAGCGGTTCAAAAGTTATGGCCTCAAACACTTTGAAAAACGTCACCCAGTTTCAACTCATTATTTCTCAAAAACTTTTCAATATTTTAAAAAATTAAAATTTTTGCATTTAAGTTTAGTATTTTTTTAACTTAAGTTTCGCTTTTTTTGTTGTTGCCTGCTTATCTTCTTAAACAAAGTATTCAAAAACTTTCAATCCATTTTCTCCTGAAATTTCAAGCTGTAATCAAACCGTTATTTCCGCTTTAAAAATTGACCTCTTTGGATTCCCTGACAATTTAGCAAGTCTAAAAGCAAACCAAATTTTGTCTTTCTACGACTTACCGTTCAGAAGTTATAACACGATTCGACTGACAGACGGACGGACAAAGTAACGATACCATAAGAGGTCCTTTTTCCATTTTTGGGCGGACCGCTAAAAATACAGCTCACTGCGCTCTTTTAAGCCTAACAGATAGTATTTGTAGATTCATCATATTCGTCCGTTAAATTTAAGTGTCTACGACGATTGTTAACGTCGCACTGTGGTCCCAAAAGGCAAAACTCGTGGCAAAAATACCTACTAAATTCGTTTGTTTTTTTTTTTATTGTTTTGTTTTTTAATTTCTAATAGAAATATAAAAAGAGCTTCAAAAACAGCAAACAAAATAATTTTTGGCTAACTATTTTGACTTATAGAGCATTTCAAAGTTGGTCAACTTTGCTCCAGAGAAACACATCATCATCATCATCACTTTCTAATGCCGCTTATCCTTTAAAAGGGTCGCGGAGCGAGGGTTGCTAAATGGTCTTTCCATCGTTCTCGATTCTCCGCCACCAACTCAAGAGACTCCGGCGCAATCCCCAGGCGGGACTCAGAGAGGTTCTTTACCTGATCCCACCACCTGTTTCTTGCCCTACCAGGGGGGCGACGTGCTCGCATCTCGGCTAGCAAGGCCTGTCTAGGAAGTCTGTCAGGGGGCATGCGAACAACGTGTCCAAACCATCGAAGAATCGATCGCTCCACTCGGAGAAATGGCTGCTCAACATTAAAATTCCCACGAATACTGAAGTTTCTCACTCTATCCCTTAGAGTAACACCAGCAACGTACCTCAGGAATCTCATTTCGGCAGCTTGTACCCGCGATCTAATTCTTTCGGTCATTACCCAAATTTCTTGACCATAGATGAGGGTTGGAACGAACACTGAATTAAAAACTGAGATCTTTGCTTTCACCCCAAGCTCAGCTTTCCTGATGACCGGCTGGCGCAGTTCCTTTACTATTGCTCCAGTTTGACCAATTCTACAGGACAACTCAGTATCACTCCTCCCATCTTTCGTGAAAAAGACCCCGAGATACTTAAACTTCTCCACCTGTTTTAATGGAACTCCATTTATGTGCAGGGTACACTGCACAGGAGTTCGGGAAACAACCATCACTTCCGATTTGTTCACGTTTACTTTCATCCCAGCATCACCACAGACGGCTGCAAACCTATCCAGTGCTCGTTAAAGTTCCTCTTTGGATGATGCAAGGATGGCCAAATCATCTGCGAAAAGTAGATGGCTCATCCGGATGCCAGCCAATTCGAAACATTGCTCGCAAAGACTGCGCTTCACCATCCAGTCCATATATGCTATGAAAAGGAGCGGCGACAGAACACAGCCCTGGCGAAGTCCAACGCGCACATCAAAAGGACGGGATTTGACGCCATTTATCCGTACACAGCTTCTGCAGTTTCCATACAAAGACTGAATGGCTCTCAGAAGAGGCCCACTCAGCGCATAGTCCTGCAAAACTCTCCACAGTGTATCCCGAGGGACTCGGTCATACGCCTTTTCCAGATCTACAAAACACGCGTAGACCGGTTTGGCATATTCCCAGGCCTTCTCAAGAATAACCTTCAGAGTAAAAAGCTGGTCGGTTGTGCCTCTGCCAGGCCAAAAGCCGCACTGTTCTTCCTGTAACAAAGGCTCGATTACAGCTCTGGAACGCGTTTCCAACATCTTCGCCAATACTTTTCCCGGAAGACTCAAGAGAGATATGCCCCTATAGTTGGCGCAATCTCTCCTGTTCCCTTTTTCGAAAATGGCCACTACAACTCCCGTTTGCCAACTCAGCGATTGCTAGGTGCCTTCCCGCTATCCCAGGCCTCCTTAATGACACGTGATAGCCATTTAGCACCCTCTTCAACCATTGCCTTGAGCATTTCTGGCCGGATTTCATCATTTCCAGCAGACTTGCCAACTTTTAGCGATTTAATCGCTGTAGTGACTTCGTCTACTGTGGGACTATTCTCCGCCCTTATCTCGTCAGCAGTGGGAATGCCGTCTACCGTGCCCTGTTGGGGGTTGAGCAACTCCAAAAAGTGCTCTCTCCATCTGCGCAAGACATCGCTCTCATTTGAAAGAAGTGTACCGTCCTTGGACTTAACCCCTTAAATGATATTCGACTTCCCTCCTCTGAGCCGGCGAATGGTCTGCCAAAATATCTTGTTTGCAGATCTCTTATCGTGCTGTAACTTCTCGCCGAACTTTTTCCATGACTGTTCCTTGGCTCTTCTGACTGCCAGATTGAAAGTCCTTCGCGCCTCATTGTACCGGGCTCGACAAGTTAGGTTTCTACATTGGATCCACGCAATGTAGGCTCTCTTCTTCTCTCTGATGGCTTCTTGAACTCCAGGCGTTTTGAACCAAGCAGTTCTTTTCTCACCACCAGCCGCTACCCCAAACCGCTTCACTCCACAAACATTTCCTGCAGAGGCAATGACTGCCGATAAAAACAGCTGCCATTCCTCCTCTACATTCAAAAGGTCAGTTGGAATTCGTTCAAACTTCTCCGAAACATGTTGTTCAAAGCGCTCTCTGAAATCAGAGTCAGCATCCTGCAACCTTTGCCACCGTATGCGGGTCACCAGTCTAGGTTTTCGCCTGGGTGGCAAAGGAATACTGTCACTGAATAACAATTTACCCAGCACTAAGTGGTGATCAGTTTTCAACTCAGCTCCCCTGAAAACTCGAACTTCACAAATCATTCTTTGAACACACGATGGTACAACAAAGAAATCAATCAGTGACCTTAGAGAAACACCTAACAATAAAAAACTAATTTCTATATGTTCTTTTCTGCAATTTTGAGATACCTAATAAAAATTTTGAATTTTCTTTAACATAGCCTGTAGAGTCAAATTTAAATTTTATTAAAAAAAAAAATAAAAAAATATTTCTACTATTTTAAGTAAACAAAAGAAAGGTACACATTTTGTGGAAGTTTTTTTGCTTTGAAATGAGCTACAAAAAAAGTCTTCCAAGTTCACGCGGAAAATCGACCAGGAAATTTGGCACTAGCTATTTGTTAAACCTTATGCATCTTCGGAGAAATTGTAATTTGCTAAAAAAAATCATGGTCCCAGTTCTGTCTTTTTCTTGTCTGATTTCCTGTGCTTTCAGAACTGAAAGACGTCGTAAATGGCTGAAATATGGCATATAGCATCTTCAAAAGATTGTTAGACATAAAAAAGAAGTGAGCGTGGCATTGATTAAAGAGTAATTTTTTAAATGCCTCTGATTCCATATTTTTGTTCCGAATCGAAAAAGTTTTACTTGATATTTTATGTAGAAAACGCTTTGTTCTACATTTTGTTAAAACAAAGCGGTCACGCCCACATTTGGAGGCAGAATTCAAGAATCTCTATTTCGCCACAAAAACATTCTTCAATTAAGGAAAAAACAAGAAAATAAATGTAGCATATTAATAATATTACACCAGATTATATTTCAGAATTTTTTAATTAAAGTTTTTGGCCACGCCCATTTTACAAAATTATTGAAACTTAATCAATAAATTACATATGTGTGTAGATTTAAGCCGAAAACTTGGATATTTCTATGCTAATATTGATTTTTAGTTATATGGACTGGTTATGCCACGGCCATTTTTTAAAATAAATTAAATATGTAACTTTGCAAGAAAAAAAAACATTTTTTTTGCTATACGCCTTGAGCACTTACTAGTATTTTGCATTATATTTTAATAAATTTCATTGTCTGCTTACTTTTTTCCTTCACTGTTTCATATAAAACATGTTACTCAAATAGTTTATAGGACCCTACTGATCCTTCATAAAATGAAAAAAATACTGATTTATGTTACTTGCCAAAAAACATTTTAGATATTGGTTCGTTTTCTTTTAGCATCCGCTGTTACTACCAATTTAATTTTAGCACATATTCAAATGCTCGTTGAGATTTTTTTTTTCAAATTCCACAAGTATTAGGTCTGTTTTTTTAGTTGTACGTTAATGCCTTATTTTGATAATTCCCTTTACTAAGAAAATCTCACTTCAGCAAATTATTTCGAAACACCCTGTGCAGCCAATATCCTTAAATTTATGTTATTTAGAGTTCCTGAAATTATTAATAAGAAGACGAAAAAATTATGCCGAAATCTTTATGCGTTCGAAAGTTATGATTTTTGCAACGAAAAAAGTCATTTGGGACCACAGTTCGTCGCTACAAATAAAACCTGTACACTAAAAGTATTTTAGTTAAGGTACGAAAATTGCTTAAAACGTAGAGTAATATTTCCTCATAGGTTGAACATTATTATTTATCTGGAGATAAAATTATTTCCTTATAGGTTTAACATACTTACATACATATATTAGACAATTCTAGACAATATTAATTTGGACTTTAAGTGGGTCCAACATAATCAAATGGGGCATAAATGTAATGGCGCGTTATTCTGCTTTTATTTTAATTACTTAAGCTTAAACTACCTAAGAGTTTAAGAAAAATAAAAGCTGCCTTACTTCTTATCTTTTCATTTTCGTACTGACTGAAAATGAAAGTTCTACCTACACATTTGGGATTTCTGACCTCATTATGCGATGGGTGAAAATTGATTTTCAAAAATGAAGAAATGACAAATATGCCACTCATCAAACGCACCGGAAACGTCAATGTGCATAATATACCTAGTTGTGCTTAATGAAGGTAGAAGATATTTTTTGACCCGGAATACAAGTTGTTCCCGGTTTAATATATTCATTTTTTATCGCTTAGAATCTGGTCTGTACTAAAAGTAATATTTTTCTGAATGAAACAAGCAACGGTCATTAAACTGATCGCCTTGACTCTGTACCGACTTTACTCTATGAGTCTATGATTATTATGCATCGTTATAATGGTCAAGGCAATAAGAGTTTCTGTCACTTTTACCTGAGGAGATACAAGTTGTACGCTGCCTGTATGCTGAGGTGATACCCATACCAACTCACTTTACCTTATGATTTCACTAGTTTGAGTATCTCTGGCTGAACGATTGAAAGCAATATTTTTCAAAGTGGGAATGAAATTAAGATGTAGCTAAGCTATCAGTGCATAAAGTAACTTTGGACGGAAAAAAAGTTGTCGTGGTCGTGGATTTGCAATTCGGTTACAATATATTGAAACACGCGTTATGAGCAAAAAACAATGCCATTATTTTTTGTTCTAGTTATTTGCTAGTTTTTGGATTTTTTTTACTGTGATATCTGTTATAAAATAGGCTATTATCGATAGCTTGTGCACTTACATTAAATACCTTACCGCATTACGTTTAAAAAGAATACCAAAATGCAAATTATAATAATTGGACTGCTACTGATTCAAAGCTTAAGTAAGTGAAAAAAAAGTCAGTCAAAATGAAACCAATGTTGACCTAGATTCAAACAGGTTAACATACCTGCTAACAGCTGCTGAGGAAGTAAACAAAACTTTCTCTGTGAAATACTCTCAGTTTAGGTACATGGCTGGGAACTTAGTGTTATTTGACTAATTAATTTATATTACTTCAAAGAAAAATGCCTTAGTTTGTGTATGGAAATTCCGACTGTTTTGAAAGTTGTTAGGAAAAATCCTTCTTCAACTAATTGTTTTGTGTGTATTCGTATTTATTGGGCTATTTATGCCTAATTCACGGTTAGTGGGCTACTATTATAGGCACATCTGGACGAGACAGCCTCACTTGCATGATTAAGTGTTAAGTTGAAGTTTGGTTGCAAAAGAGAGAGTATTTCGTATGTCTGTGTTTACACTTTCTGAAAATAGGCTCACGTCTCAGCGACAGTACCGTATAGGGTGTTATGTTAAGGCAGAATGATAATGAGAAACCCAAACAAAATATTGTTTTGTAAAAAATAGTCTAACATAAAAAACGTCTTAAACTAAAAAAAGACCTTAATTCTTGTAGTTTCGTAAAAACTCGTATGACTCCTTTTCAAGGTAGAACCAGTGAGTAAGTGCTACAGTGTGTACGCAGAAGTTACAGTCCGTTAAACGGACCCCATCCTATCCCACATTGTAAAATGCTGATGACATAGTTATTTTTTGGTTTTTTATAAGTAATGCAAACTTCGAAAAGGGGCGTGGTCCAACCGCCCCTAATTAGAAACCACATAAATATATCCAAGTTACACTTAAATGTATGACACTTAATGTATTGAAAAATCGACCCTTAAAAGGGGGCGTGGCTAAAAACTTTTTATCAACGAAATCTGGACTGAAGTCTTGTTAACCTAACCTGCTACTTTTTTTGTTTCATGCTTTCCTAAATCAGGCTCAAGGCTAGTCGAAATTAAGTTTTTCAGGCAAATTTTAGGTTTTTTTTCAATTCTGCCTCCAAATGTGGGCGTGGCCCAAAGCCTTGTATGAAGAAAATGTAGAACTAAGCGTTTTCCACATAAAATATTACGCAAATTTTTTTCAACTTTGAGCAAAAATATTGAGTAAAATGCATTTGAAAATTTACCCTTAAAATAGATGCCACGCCCACTAGACGAGGTTTACCAATTAAATTTTTCTGTTTTGTGACTTATATTTATTAGGAGATGCTAAATGTTAAATTTTGGCCTTTTAGAACGTCTTACAGTTTAGAAAATTCTGAAGGTAGTTGCGCATTTAGACCGATTGTGGGCGTGTCTTTGGGCGGATTTCAAAATTTTTTACACTTGTACTGCTTCGCATGACGCGGACCTTACGTACGAAGTTTCAGCACCCTAGCTCAGGCCTAAAAACATGTGACATACAGACGGACGGACGGACGGACGGACATGGCTCATTCGATTTAGATTCGGTCTCGATCATATGCCCTTAAGGTTTTGGGGGTCTACCATTATTATTCCACCGTGTTACAAACTATGTGACAAACTTAATATACCTCCTATCCTATGGGATGGGGTAGAAATAGAAACCTATGTTCAAAAAAAATACATAAAGTGGTCCGCCAGAAAGATAAATTAAAGGTTGTACAACGATCACGATATCTCGAAAACCATAATCTTGAATATAAAAATCTCGAATTAGTGTACCTACCTACTCGCACTCATTATACAAAACTGTTGTAACTCAAAATTCGGCTTTTTTTCAGAATCGGAGAAAAATTTATCACTCATTTTTTGTCTTTGGTCTTAAAAAGGTGAATACTTTATTAGGGCTCTTTAGAAATATAAAACAATAACCTATCAACCCATGAGCCCAAATATTGCAGAAAATAGTAAAACTTCCATTTTTAGCAGTCCGTACAAAAATGGAAAAAAGAACCTCTTATGGTATTGCTACGTTGTCCGTTTGATTGTCTGTCCAATCGCCTTATAACTTCTGAACGGTAAGTCGTCGAAAGGCGAAATTTCGTGTGCTTATAAACTCCGGAAACAGTCAGGGAACGCATTCTAGGGGAATTTTTTTCCATGCACACATAAAGCGGCAACCGCAAGGCAACCTGGGCTTGGCCTAGTCCTGACGTTAACAAGTTCAGCTATACGATTTCTGTGTTTACACCCGACCCAGGGTATATTAAGTTTGATGTATAGTTTGTAACGCAGTGAAATAATCACCGTAGACCCCTAAGACCTTTTAGAGATATGAATGGGACCGACAGGAGAATCGATTAAGCCATGTCCGTCCGTCCGTATGTAAACAACTTTTAGGCTTTAAATTTTAAGGCAGAGAGCTGAGATTTTGTGGGTTGGTTGGAAATCCAGTTTTTCAGATCAAGTTTGAAAATAAGCTGAATCCGCCCACAGACACGCCCACTACAGGCCTGTATGTGCGACCATCTCTAATATAAAAAAATACATTTTGCAAATTTTAGCTGTTACAATGTCGCTAGCGCATTAATTTTTGGTACGTAACATTGCCTTATGATTGTCTTTAAGGTAGCTAAATTTTTTTAGCTTTTTCATTGACCACGCCCACTTTTTAAGGGATTTTAGCTTAAAATGACTGTTTTTCAATAAAAACATATAAAATTTGACAAGAAATTATAAGAAAAAAGTTGTAGATACTAGCATTTTCTAACTTTTATGTATATATTGTATGTGCCTCCGCCCACTTTTGTGGGCGTGGCGTTAAAAAAAGTGATTTTTTTTAGTTAAAAAGGCGGAGTTTTGGGCCGAAATGTATGCAACCACCTAGTATAAAGCATTCAACAGTTATATTTTTAAATCCTGCTCACTTTTTGGAGGCGTGGCAGTTTTCTTTTTGGTACGGTCGGGTATTTTGCAATCCGTCGTAGATGGATTGAAGCTTTTGCATACCCACTGTTGCACTTTGCCACTTGTTCAAGTTTGCCACTTGCTCAAGTATAGATGTGCTAAGCTTTTGCTTCGTGTAAAGCAAATGGGGGTTGATTTCGAGGGCACACACGAAGTCAATCAGTCTGCCTTTGGCTTTATAGTATGTTGGCAATGCACGGATGTGACGCAGAATTTCTGATTGAGTCAACATTTCAGAGGAAACTGCGTTATTAGTTGGACATGAATGTTTCACATAATTATGTACACAGCACTAGCTACCAGGACTTTCGGCTGTGTAAGCGTATTTTTTTAATACTTCGTGGCATACTTAGAGAGCGTAGTGATTGAACTAATGAAGGCTCTCTCTTCATAAGCGAAATGACATTGCAAAGCTGGTTTAAAGCCACGTATCGTAACGGAGCGAAGCCGAAACCAGAGGCTGAGGCTTTTTATCCGTCAAATCGAATGCTGTAGGAGTCGATGGTATAAGCCCCGTGTTCATTAGGGCAATTCTCCCCTTAGTTTTGCCTTATATTACACATTTGTTTAATACAATCCTGACCACAGGTGAATTCCCTAAGAAATGGAAGCTAGCAAAAGTCATTCATTTACCAAAAGGCTCTGGCGGAGGTGACTTTAGACCGATCTCTACACTACCATTCCCTTCAAAAGTTATTGAGAGGATAATGCACAAACAAATCACTACTCATCTAAACAGGACAAAGTTACTTGCTCCAAATCAGTCTGGGTTTTGACCTAAGCACACTTGTATAACAGCTCTTCTAAAGGTGGTGGATGAAATAAGGCAATCGACAGATTAGAATATGCTTACTTTTCTTATTCTGCTTGATTTCTCCGTGTTTTTCAATGGTAAGATGTCAGATTCCCTGACTTTAATAAAGGCTGTACCACAAGGCTCAATCCTGGGTCCTCTGTTTTTCTCTCTTCATATAAATGATCTGACCACCGTTCTTGCTCATTCAAAGGTTAACATGTATGCTGATGATGTGCAGATGTACAAGAGTTGTATTGTTGATTTTACTGAGCACTGTGCGCAATCCTTAAATGAGGAACTGAATCGGCTTTTGGCATGGTCCAAACTTAATGGGCTAGTACTTAGCCCTGAGAAGTCAAAGTGCATAGTAATACATAAGAAAAGCCTTGACTTGTCTAACTTTCCCAGTCTTTTTCTTAACGATGTATCTATTAGCTTTGTTGACTTAGCAAAGAACCTCGGTGTCATTTTTAATAGGACGCTAAGTTCGAATGATCACATAAACTCCATCGTTGGTAAAATCTTTGGTGTATTACAATGGCTTTGGAAGTCGCATCGTTTTACACCAATGAAAACCCGACATATATTGGCAAAAACCCTAGTTGTCCCAATCCTAACTTATGGATGCGAAATTTTTTGTCATTGTGGCGCCAACAGTCGGAGGAAATAAAATGTTGTTTTTAACAACACGGTCCGCTACGTTTTTGGTTTAAGACGATTTGATCACATTTCAAATTTCTCTAGGCGTATATTTGGCTTGTCGTTTGATAATTACTTAAAATCTAGAACTTTACTCCTACTCTTTCGTATAATTCATTCGCAAGAGCCTTCTTATTTGTATGAACGACTGTCTTTCACGTCTTGCCTAGAATCTTGCGTGGAATAAATAACTTTAACGCTTTCCAACGGAGTTTGTCGCTTTATTATTGCAACGTTTAAAACAGAATTTTTCTTTTCAAATAGAATAATTTCCATTGTTTTTATTTATATATGTAGACGTACTAGTTTTCTACCAGCTTTTTATATACTTAAGATTTATAGTGCCTATGACTAAAATGATTACAATTATTAAAACTAAATTTAAATATAAAGCTTAAATAAAATTAAATTTCTATACTTAAATCAAAACTAATTAATTCTAATTTTAATGATCAAGCTGTAATGTAAAACTTGTCTTTTTGGCTAAGCTCTCGATATATCATTTGAACCTTACACTATTTAAAAGATATTGTATCTTATTGTGTAAAGATTGCATATGAATAAAAATACTTAAAATACTTAAACACTGCATTGGGGTTTCCGCATAACGGTTTGATTACAGTTTGAAATTTCATACGAAAATGGACTAAAAGCTTTTGGTACATACTTATTTTGAGAAATTTTGCAGGCAAGAACTAGAAAATATAAACCTAAGTCAAGTAAATATTGAACTTTAATGAAAAAAAATAGTTTTTTGAAAATATTGTTTTAAAATAAAATAAAGTTTTTGGGAAATGAAGAACTAAAAATGACGTTTTTCAAATTGTTTGAGGACACAACATTTGAACCGCTCGTGCACAAAGCCCATATTGAACACGCAAATAAAGCAACTGAAAATTAACCAAGTGCTTGAGTCATTCTTTTTTCCGAAAGAGCTTTAATTCTGCCATTTTACCGCATTTTTTAAATACTCGCAAAAATTGATGAAAAAACGTGTGCCCAGCCCCCGATGAAAAAAAATCACACGTATATCCGAAATTATCCTAGATTTAAAAAATTTCCGCGTTTTAATCGAAAACATAAAAGCATTTTCAAAACTCTTAGCAAAGCATTTTAATGGTTTTGGCGAACTTGTTCAGATTTGGAACGAGGGCAAAGCGTGCAAAAATTAAGCTAGCTTCGTCAAAAGATGTAAAAGCTTGTTTTACCGTTTACGAAATAATCGGTCCCCACAGAATTTAAGAAAAACAGCCAATGTTAGCTTAGGCGGGTGTCCTATCGGAAACAGGTCTAACGGCAATTGGGAAAAATTCGAAATATTTGTTTTATGAATTTGAAATTTAAAAAATGCAGAAAAAGGTCAGAAGAACGTATGTCTCGTCCTCTATCTCGCAAACGGTATAAAGTATAATTTTGAAATAAATAACAGCCAAAGTCAATCTTCTGAAATCTTATACGAAACTATAGGAAGCTTCGAATATTCAAAAACTTTAAAGATTTGACTTAAAAACCTAAAAAAAAATTTCGAAAACGGTTTTTTTTTTTGATTGCTAGTATCGTATGGCTATGACGAAATTGTGTTAATTTGTTTAAAGTATGTAACGTTTACGGCAAGCTAATAAGCTTGCAAGCTCCATTAAAATCGTCATAAAATTGCCGTTTCCAACCCATTTTATTTAATCTCATTTAAACAAACGAAGTAAAAAGCATAAGGTTTTACCGTTTCCTCAAAAATCTATGTTCGCTGAATTTAAGAAAAGTAGTAACGAGAGTGCAGATGGTCCCAATGTTGAAAAAACGTCTTACGGTATAGTTAAAAAATTTTCAAAATCGCTGTTTTATGGATTTAAAAAAGGTAAAAAATGCCAAAAAAAACGTTTATCTCCCTCTCAATCTCCGCAAAAATAACAGGTAAAAATTGACATAAATAACGGAAGTAGTCCATCTTTTAGGATTTAAATTAAAAGCTTTATCAATTCTGAAATAGTAAATAGTTTCGGAGATGTGCTCGAAAACATCAGGCAATAATTCTTAGATATAGAATTATATTATATAGTATAAAAGTTATATATGTATATATATTACACATAACAGAAAAATAAAGATGAGCTTAACCTTCAACAAAAGCCAACGGACCGCTCAGTGTATGTCTGCATACTTGACGGATTTTTTCTGGCTGATAACCATTGTGTTTTGTTTTTTTCTCGAGAAATTAGGGAGCGTCTGAGTAGGGTATAAAAACCTGTGGCCAGCCCAGAGTATTGCAAAGCATTAGCTATTACTGGGCGGATGACATAACGTCTACGGAAATTTTGGACGACATTTGAGACGGACATGTTAGTTACCTATATATGTCTACAGACATGTCTAAATGCAAATGGTCTTGATGTTCATAAAACCGACAGAAGTGTTAAAATTTTGAAAGCAAAAAACCCGTTTTTCATTTTTTTAAGTTTTTTTTTTAAATTGATTTGTCACCCTGCGTTTCAATAAAAAATTGAGTAGCAAATCTTAAAACTAGAATAATAGACATAAAATTGTTTTTTTATAACAGTAAGGGCCGATTTTTCAATAGCCAGAAAAACAGCGCAAATATGTATTATTCAATAGCCAGATAGCATCTATTCAAGAGATAAAATGCCTATCTGATGAAATAAAGTATCTGTCGGTTTATGATGCAGATAAAACAGTATTCTCCATAGAAAAATGAGTTTAGTCAAAAATTTTAATATTTTTTTATTAATTTTATTTTTTAATTTTTCATTTAAATTTAATTTTCGTTCTTGGGGAAATGGATTTCTTTGATTTTATCGATAATATATCGGTAGAAGATGAAAACCTTGTCATAAACTCGCTAGCTCCACAATTAAGGAAAGCTAAAGTAGTTCGGCATAGACCAGACCATTTTGTGAAATGGGAAGATAAAGACTTCAAACGGAGGTTTAGACTGCAAAAGGATTCTGTCCAATATTTGTTGTCTAAAATCGTCGATAAGATAAAGCATAAAACGACACGGTAAGCGATTTCATCAATTGTCTGTTTTTCTTATAAATTTAATTTTCTTCGTTAGCAATCAATGCTTATCGCCCATGGCGCAATTATTAATAACCTTAAGGTTCTATGCTACTGGAAGCTTCTACATTACAATTGGAGATTTTTTGGGTGCAGATGCATCCACTATATGCTCAATTATTAAAAGGGTTCAGAGTCATTGCTGGAATAGATTGCTCTCATATAAGAATAATCTCTTCAGGTTTAAATTTCCATGTTATCATTTCTTTCATTGAAATAATTTAGCAATTAATTAAGGGGTAAGCACCGCAGAAAACTTCAGAAACCGAAAGGGCTATTTTTCGATCAATGTGCAAGCTACGTGCGACTCAGATTTAAAATTTCAAGACATTGTTGCTCGATGGCCAGAATAAACACACGATAGTCTTATATTCTCAAATTCCGCGGCGAAGTACCATTTTGATGCTGGTAAATTTGGGAACGGCTTAATACTTGGTGACAGTGGATACTTCTTAAACAACTATCTTGTAACTCCAATTAATGATCCGCAAACTCAAGCTCAAAGTTTATTCAACGAATCTCAAATAAGAACACGGAATGTGGTAGAAAGATGCTTTGGAGTCTGAAAAAGACGATTTCCTGTTTTAAGTATTGGAATGAGATGCAAACTACCCTTTACCTACATAACATGGCTGTTGCCCGAAATGAAGAAGAGCCACCTGCAGATCCTGAAATATACGTTGAACCTGATGAAAACTTTGATACTTTTGGCGTTGAGTCTGAAATAGCAGGTAACGGCGAGACACGACAAGAACTCATAGAGTATTTTGAATCACTGCTGCGTTAACTAAGAAGGTTTCTATTGTACTTTTTGCAACATTTATTTAAACAATTCAATAGAAGCGTTTAAATAATAAAATTAGTGTATTATTATTGTATTCTATGCTTATGTTCTTCTTCTTGTCTCTTCTCTTCATTTTTTAGACCGAGAATTCGCAGTTCATGCTCTTGGACCCGAAGCTTGTGCTCAATTTCTTGACAATAAAGCTCTGGTCTGGCAATTTATTTTTGAAAAAATCAAATCGCCTTATTCAGCAGATATTGAGGGAGACAAATTTATTCAATGAATAGCTATTAACCAGTTTATTTGATGTTTGAACAATCGGCCCTAAATAGCTTAAAATCAATGAAAGAATTGTTCGAATAATTTGAATTCCGAAAATTGGACAAAAGGTTAAAGATGTCTCTTTTTATTTACATTTAACATTGCCTGTTTGCGCTGATCATCGTGCCACATTCACTTTTTGATTGAAATGTTCTTATGAGTCGGTAACCATCGACTATGGACAACAAAACGTATGGGTAGGTCAATCTTGGTAATACGCACTGATGATCATCTTACCAAGATTTTCTCCGAGCGAAGCGCTTTTCAATAATTATTCTTCACAAATAATTATTTTTTTATAGAGTAAAGGCCAGTTCTCAATTGAAAATCAATAGCAGCATTTAAAAATTCGTATACACTGATCTTGTAGGGTTGTGGTTAGTATGTGTGCTTACTAGAAGAAAAAAAGACTCGTTCCTTTTTACGGTCCCCACCTCCGCGAGGGTCTGACAAGCCCTCCGAGAGGATCATTTGTCTTAAAAAGTTTCTCAAAGTGCCGTTCGAACTCGGCAAAAAAAAGTGTAGGTCTCCTTGTAAGTGAAGAAACTAACACACACAGCATAGGTACACTGTTAAGAAGTTGGCCCTGGTTTACCTCGAGCTGTTGCGCTTGCGCCACTCTATTTATTTATATACAGATCTTGTCTTACAGATCATATCGTCTTATATAGTCATATACGTCTTATTCAGGTCGCCTTAAAATTGCACTCTATACTCGAAATATAAATATCTAAGTGAAACAACTGAGCTATCGAGATGCGTTTGGAAATATGCCATGAACGTCGGAAATTGTCATTTAAAGAAAAGAAAAACATAAATTTGCAAATATACTTGACAGCATTTTATATGCAAATTGAGCAATAATTGTGCGCTAAGCCTTCAAATTCGCAGACGGATCGCTCTGTGTATGACATGCTTGACGGTCTTTTTTTGTAATTTAATTATTTAGACGATGATTTCAGTTCAGGTCTCAACTCTGGGATCATAACATGCATTGCCCCATAATGGTGAGTTTTGAACATTATACAATGATAATCATTAAAACTTAAGATTTAATTTGTCTATTTTTTTGTTCGTAATGCTGTGTTTCTATTTTTTTTTTTTCAATGATCTTTCAACAATAAATTTTTATGCCGTTGTGAGCATTTGTCTTTAACTTTGGCTCATTAAAAAAAAACTGTGAAGCAATTAATGTCACAAGTGCTAATGTTTGATATAAAGACCATAGCCTTAGACGCACAACTTAATTTTGTGAGCAGCTATAATTTTAGTGGTAACAGCATTGTAGGTTAGGTACATCCACACCTTGCCACAATTTGTTTCTCTAATTCTTTTTCTCATCCACAGAGTACAGATATTCAACTGCCCCTGACCATATTCACTGATCAGATTAAAGTCTGATTACGAATTACTTCGTCTAGATAAGCTAGCTTTCAAGTTCTGACATTAAGGATTTGATTCTCAGGCCTAATTGGTTTTTAGTAATTCTATTTCATTAATTTTTTGCTTCTTGTAAGATCTCTGAACGTCTTCCGAAAAGCTTTCAATGAGATTGAGGCTGACAGTACCCTCAGTTTTTCATATTCGTTCTTGGTTCCTCGCCCCTGTTCTTCGGACGTAGAACTAGAACGGCAGCGTTTGTCTAACTCATTAAACTCTGACCTTAGCAGCATTGTATCATGGAAATCTCTTAACAGAGTGGACTTGCATGCTTCAAAAACACAATGCTGTCTTCTGTCATTAAAGCAAAATCGTATCACCCAGCTATTATCCATGAATGGCACTAGCATCGCTGAAACCAAATGGCTTTCCATTCTCGGTATGTGTGGCAATAAAAACTTAAGTTGGAATGACCACATATTCGACATCGCCAAGAACTCTGCGAGATGCCTAGGTTTCCTTAAGATATGTAAGAAATATTTCACCCCTTCTGATTTGGCTATTTTTTATAAAGCATACATTCGCCCTAAGCTGGAATATAACTTCCATCTCTGGGCAGGTGCCCCAAAAACTGCACTTCACCTGTTGGACAGGATACAAAAACGGGCGTTATAGCTTATTGGAGACAGAATCATAGGAAAGTCTATTGACTCAATTGAACACCGACGAGATGTCTCCTGCCTGTCACTGTTTTATCGTTTTTTCCACGAACAGTGTTCCAGCGAAATAGCCAATTGCATTCCTCTCCTTAAGATATTCAACCGCAATACTCGTCAAAAATCGAATGCGCATCAGTTCACCCTCGAGCCCACTTTCGGAGGCACAGTGAAGTTAAGAGGTTCTTTCATAAGCCGTACAACGTGAATGTAAAATGTCCTACCACAATCAGTCTTTCCTACGCATTAAAATTAACAACTTTTCAAAACAAGAGTGCACCGGTACCCCTCCTCCTTTTCCTCTTCTTCTATTCCTTTCCGCTCGTGAAATGTCTTACATTAAAGGGGTAGCCTACTCCCTTATTCACGAATGAATTATATATTAAAAAAAAAGAATATTTTTCCTTAAAAAAGGGGCGTGGCATCAACTCATTTTCAATAACATCGTTTTTTTTGTTCATATTTTTTATCAGAAGTGAAGAAATACACGTGATGATTGCATTTTCATATTAAAAATTGGTTTATACTTAATAACGCCCCAAAAAGTGGGCGTGGCGAAAATTAATTTATTTTAATTGATATCTTAAGTACTTATCTGAACAATTTATGGTGCAAGTTTTTTGGATTTAAAGCAAATATATCGAAAAAACCGCCTATTAGAATGCAAACTAAATATGACCACACCCACATGGGGACAATTTTTGCTTTTTTGAAATGCCAATCAAAATGCACTTACAATACAGCTCGTTGTGGGCAGTATATGTAAAAGATTTTAAGTTTTTTTTACGCCAAAAATTGTAAAATATATTTCTTTTGACCGCATCTATGACCCACCAATGGGAATACGACTAATTGCAAGTCAACCGGCATCAGGGCTGCCGAAAGTGCTAATAAGGGAGTATTTGTAGTTACTCCCCTTATTTTTCCGTACTCCCATACTCCGCTCTCTTCAATTTTACTCCCCTGGAAAATATTTGAACATTTATTTTATCTTCTTCGTATTTTTATTTTATTTAAATTTTGATACATCCAATTTCAGTCCGTTTTTTCCGATGTTTACATAATTTTCAGTCCGTTTTTCTGGAGATAGGTTCCTTTACGAGGAAGAGTACTGTATTATAAACCAAAAATGTGGTTGGTGAGCTTATATCCAAAGAGGTCGACAAAATTATAAGCTCGAATTTCTTAATCTACTAACAGTAGCGCGAATGCTGAAAGGATTTTTCGAAATTGTTTTTAATAAAAATCAACAACAGAAATTATTTAGCTGTTCCGACGCCATTTTGATGAAAAAATCTTTTCTCAGAAATGAATGGGCATAGAAATGGGAAACTTCATATTTTTGCAACATTGAAATTAAGCATTTTTCCAAGTTTTTTATTTTTGTAAAAATAAACTTGAGTTTTTGAAATGTGTGATAAATCCCTACAAATAATGTGATAAAACATAATTTTTTAAACGTTTTTATTTATATTTTTTATTCGTATCTGTAAATCATATATAATTAGTTATAATTTCATAATTGAGTACAAATTGTACAAAGTACAAATGAGCACAAAACGAAAAGTTTTATTAGCTCGCAGTATTGGTAGCCTATCTTGTGTGTTTTGAAACTGTTTGTTGCGTTTATTTGTTTTCCAAATGGGATCGTTCTCTTATGGGAAACCATAGGAGGAGTTTACAGTTAATGTCAGCATCATTATAATATAAAGGTTCCTGACGATGTTCGTCTGGCAGCGTTTGATCATAGGACCAGCCATTGTTACAATGTTGTAGAATTGTAAATTGTTAAATTGTTGTAATTTTTCACTTTTCCATATAAAATTTAATTTTGTATGGCTTTGCAATAGGGGCCATTCTCCTATATAAGCAAAGATACGTTCGGTTAGCTTTTTAATTAATAAAGAGTTTTATTGTCTTAAAAAAAACTCGATGTTTTATTTTGCATACTCCTTTCGAGCATGAAATACTCCCCTCAAAACATTTGAATGCTCCTCATGGAAAATTCGAAACGGCAGCCCTGCCCGGCATAAACACTTTTCTTCATTTTCTATTTTATGGTCAGGAAATGCTTGATACCTCTTGTCAAATATCTCAAACGTGAGCTAATTAATATTATGTTTATTGAAATACATTATTCTTATTTACAATATTAGAAAATTACAAATATTTAAGTTATGTTTTGTGCAAAAATTGCGAATAAGTACCACCATTTTATATTTAATTAGAGTACCTAAAATGTGTTAAATGCCTTAAAAAGATTTAACAAATGTTATAGTGGGGTTACAATGTAATTTTTTTTTCAGCCGAAATGGCTTGCTTTTAAATTATTATAATTTAACTAATAAATTTACTTTTCTTCTACTTTTTAGATGAAGTGGTGGGGACATGTGTTTTGGAGTCTGAATTTGGCTTCATTCTGAACTGCAACTTCAAAAAGTCTGGACTCTTTCGTGTAAGAAATTTAGGTGGCTTAAAGGCACATTTTGGTCTAGGTAAGTTTGTAAATTATGTTATATCCATTATGCTGCTGAAAATATATGATTGATCCCCTATGTGATAAAACCAGGTTTGGTATGGAGCCATGACTAACACTAGTTTATGGGAGGTCCAACTCTTTGGTATATTTACACACCAGACTTACAGAATTCTCATTGCTTTTATACAGTCAAGATCTGTCCATAATTGGTAAAAAAAAACAAATACGTACTTATATTGTTCCACTGACTATTGCCATTTAAAAAACATTGGTATCTAATTGAACTCGACCGATGACTATCAACTCACGCACGGGTCTTTCTGTCATAAGATAGGAGCTAGTAGATAATCCAGGATAGAAATTTAAAGCTAGATCCTAAATTCTTAAGCTGCATTAAGTTTTTTGGATTGAATTGAATCGTCTGTGTTTATATTGATAATTACTTTTCATTATTAGACATAGGGCTTCCACAATTCCTCCGAGCCATCATATGCGGCTCCCTATGATGCACTTTAACTCTCTTCAACCCTTTACCCTACATGTACTTCGAGGTCGAACAACTCCCCTGTCAACATAAGTTTACGGACTCAATTTCATTGCATATTGGGTTGGTAGTATTACTTTCAACTGGTAATATGACTGATATTGAAATCGTTCGAGTGTCTCTGTCACACTTATTTGGGTTGCAGAGCCATACCAGATCTGCTTCGTTGAATTCAGTTGCTCTTGCTCGAGCATCCTATCTGGTCTTCATCCGGTCGCTTGCAATTTGTATATTGCTTCTAGTGCTCTGATGTATCGTGTTAATCCTTTCTCTCTCTTTTCTAAGCTCCACCACGTAGTCCTCTTCGCATGTTGGGTCTTCAATAGAAAATCCTAATTTGGGCTCACTAGTCCGGCCAAATAAAACTTCAGATGGAGTATATCCATTTGTACTATGAATAGCGTTTCGGTAGGCCATTACGTGCAAAGGTATTCGCCGATCCCAATCCCGTTGATTATCATCCACTACTTTGGAAAGATGTTCATTCAGTGTCTTGTTGAAGCGTTCCATCATTCCATCTGATTGTGGTTGTAGGGGTGTGGTCCATGTCTTCTGTAGTCCGATTGCTGCGCATACTTCCGGGAATATCTTCGACTCCAAGTTTCTTTCTTGGTCGGAATGTAATTCCATTGGCACTCCGAACTTGCAGACCCAGTGGTCCACTATCTGGTCGGCAACGGTTTTCGCTTCTTGATTTGGGATTGCAAAATGGGATTCTTCTTGATTTGGGATTGTAAAAATTACCGCTTTCAGTTTCCGGAAATGGACCTGCAATGTTGACGGTGATTCTTTCAAAGGGGGAACCAACCTTGTACTGGTGCATTTTAACTCTTGATTTGACTTTAGGTCCCTTGCTAGCAGCACAAGTAGTACACTTCTGACACCAGCTCTCAACGTCGTTTCTTGCACTCTGCCAATGAAAGCGTTCCCGTACCTTTTCCAGGGTTTTGTTGATTTTCAAGTGCCCACGAGACACTCCATCGTGCATTCCCCGTAGAACCTCCTGGACCTTTGACCGTGAAACCACAAGCTGCATCTTAAAGGATTTTACATCCGGTATTTCCCATGTTGCCAATATGCCTTTAGTGTAGGACAAAATGTAGGAAAATAAGTAAATTGAGTGGCTCAACAGCTTGAGTTGAACCGGGGCCAACTTCTCATCAATGTTTGCTGGTGTGTTAATCTCTTTACATACAAGGGGACCTACAATTTTTTGCCGACTCCGAATGGCATTTTGAAAAGTTTTTTAAGACAAATGATACTCTCGGAGGGTCAGACCCTCGCGGAGGTGGGACCTTCAAAAAGAACAAGTCTTTTTTTCAGGCGACGATGGCAGGATTCGAACCCAGAACTCCGGCGTAGTAAGCACACACACTAACCACTACGCCACGGCACCCCTTTCTTAATGTAGTTCTGCTGTTGGATATATCCCTTGGGTTCGATTCCTTCCACGCGAGGATTGGTTCATTGTCAGGGTCTTCTCGTTGTGCGTTGCGAAGTTCCTCAGTACTGCAGCCTTCTGCAGGCTCAGCTCTTATTCTCTGGGCAGAAATACCTTCGTCCTTATCCTCTCTGTGCAGGCAATTTTCGCAAACGGGTTAACTTTTTCTCCAGGATAGCGCGTCCACGTTGCAGCGTTTTGCTTGCGAAACTTGGATGATGGTCTTTGGGGGCGACTTTTCTATCAACCATCTTTTGCTCCACGAAGCTGGTTCTCAGGCGAATGTGGGCAGCTTGCTTGTCTAACTGGAGCTCTGCACTGTCGCTGTAGGTGTCCCAGCTTGTTACTATTTCAGCATCTCATTTGTCGCCGAGCCGTATTCGTTTTTTGCCTTCCGATGTTGATGCGTTAACATGAGCACTCTACCGTAACCATTTCTCTGATGCGTTGGCTACCTTTCAAATCCTGGTCTGCAGCTTCAAGGCAAACGCTAGTGCTTCAGCGAGACTCTTCTTACCTGCCATTCTTACAGCCATTTGAAGCTTTCCATCAGCGATGGCATTACTAAACACATCGGTTGCCAACGCGTTTATTATCTTGCGGCTAGTGTTGGGATAGGACATATTCGCCAATCGCTCGATTTCGGCTTGCAACTGTTGAAGCGCCTAAACCCTTGTCTGAACTTTTTAGCGCAACTGGACCCGATAAACTTGCTGCATACGATCGTCGCCAATCGTTTCCATAATCATAATCCTATTGTTTTTCTTCAGGGATTGTCTGCAGCAACTCGACAGCTGTTCGTGAGCGCAAGCGTGAAAGCAATCGATTTATCTTCGTTGTCCCAGTTGTTTGCAAACGCTTCAGCTTCGAATTGCCTCTTATAAATCAGCCACGGTGTTTGGCTATCGAACACAGGCGGCTGCATTTCTTTTCGTCGTTGGCTTTCGTTGGAATATTCCCCAATCTTCTGCTTCTTTACGCTGTCAAGTTCCTTAGCAAGATATTCGTACTGCTGTTCTACATTTTCAGCTTGCTCGCCCAACTTTTCTACCAAGTTTCCTTCAAATTTTGCTTCAAATTTATTATCCACTATTTGAAGTTTTTTCTTAAGGAGGACGTTCTGTGCATAGAGTTTCTCTTCGAGAGCATCCTTTTGCACGCTAAGTTGCTTCTGGAGAATTTGAACGAATTCTTTTGGTCATTCTTTTGTTCGTCGAACTTGCTTTCAAGAACGTTCTTTTGTTCTTCGAGAGCATTCTTCTGGCTACATTTTCACCGTTTTGTTCTTCGAATTTATTCAGAGGCAAATTTATACAAGCGGGCATTTCATCGGCAGTATTTGCTGTGCTTTGTTTCTCTTGATCATCGAACAGCATCGTATCGGGGCTTCCACCTTTCTCGGAGATGTCATTCTGGATTCGAAGCAATAATTTATTTTTAAGCCCCCAGGTCTGAAGGTTTCTTTTACCCAATTCTACTTTCAATATTTTGCAGACTGACAAATTACCAGATTTCTTAAAATCT
Organism: Neoascia interrupta; assembly: GCA_947623515.1. Classification (NCBI taxonomy): domain Eukaryota; kingdom Metazoa; phylum Arthropoda; class Insecta; order Diptera; family Syrphidae; genus Neoascia; species Neoascia interrupta. Next base: position 94,246,701 of record OX392464.1, on the reverse strand, counting down.
AAACTTTCCATTTGTTTAATGATATTTGTAATTAGCAGTAATAGTATGTGTACTGAATTAAATTTTATTTTTTAGGTTTCAGCCTGGGTGACGAGTTGGGTTTCGGAGAATCACTTGGAAACTTAGAGGGAAACAGAAGACGCGCACTTAATTTTAAGACCGGATTACCAGACAAATTTGGAGTTGTACCAGTGAGTTATTATTATATCTTTCATGAACTACTTTATCAAACTACATATTTTCAAATTCATTATAAATTAGTAATAAGTACAGCATTATATTTATTTCTTATACCCCATCCGATAGAATTTTGATTCATTTTGATTTTGATTCATAGTTTGATTCATAGTTTGAATCAAAATTAATGTTAACCACCCAAGGCCTTAAGGGGATATGATCGAGACGAAATTTTAAGTCGAAAGAGACATGTCCGTCCGTCCGCTGTTTGTCTGTCGGTAGTGTTTAGGCCTTTAATTTTGAGCTAGGAATTTGAAACTTCATATCTGGACTTTCTTAGCAGTACAAAGGTAAAAATTTTCAAAATCCACCCACTAACACGCATACTTTACTTATTGAGATTGACATAGTAAAAAAATCGAACATATGTAGGCGTGGTCGGATCTCATATTCAGTTTAACAATCGATATTTAAATGCAATGCGTTTGCTTGCAATCAAAATTTTAATTTTCGAATGGAAATTTTTTTACCAGGCCCTCTTTTGGGGGCGTGGTTGAATAGAAACCTAATTTTTGACTTACCAAAACCACAAGTTTTGGATAATTACATATTTCAACAAAAGCTAAAATGTTATGGAAAATGAGTCGATGCCACGCCCTCTTTTTGCTAAAGGAGATTTTCAACTAATAAATGCGATTCGGAGCTGGGTCAATTGGGATGGGGTATCCAACGATTCTCCGTCGCCTTGGCGGGGAGAAACCCGCCCACTAGTTAATTAGATAATTGCCGCCGATATTTTTATATTGGTATGCACTTCAAGGTTTACTTGTAGTGAAGGTTTTTGTTTCTTGTTTTTAGTTTTGTACTTAAAAAAAGATATTTGTTTTTTAGTTTAAGATGCAAACCTCAACATTTACACCGCTTAATTTGAACCAAACACATCATGCTTCCAAAAGGATGGGTGCTTCAATGACGGAAGTGGCATTTTTGCCACTTGGAGTCCCCACTTTCCGTCCAATACAAAAATCATCAACTAATCTTGTCAGAAGAAGTGATATAAAATCAGCTAACGGATCTTACAATCAAATGACCATGAGTAATTTACATCAAGATGGAAAAAGCAAGGTAAGTTCATGCAAGCCGTATTTGAGGATGTTGACAACAATTAACTTTTTTCCCTGAATCAGGTCACAGAAACTAACTTTAATTCCTTCAATATTCTCGATATTAATGGATTGCAAAACAGCTCAGAGAGCATTCGTACCAATCCAATTAGAGATGGTCCAAAGAACACTGATGCGGGTGATTCAAAACAGACATACGAAGATGTCGAACTACTAAAAAACCAATTTGGAATAAACACGTCAATTGTGAAAAACTATACAGACTTTTTGAAGAAGAAATCTAAAACTCATTTATTTCCAAACACAATGAAAGTGGTATGTATTGATGTTTAAGATTGTTATTAAATTTCAAAAATTTTGATGTTCTCACATACACTAATGCACATTTAACTACACTAAATATTTACTCTTACGCTTGAATAGGGCAGTTAACACGGTACAACATGTTGTACAACATTGCTTGATGAAAAATTTACAGTTAAAGGAGCCTTGCGTTCACATTCATCAAGCATGTTGTACAACTTCAGTTTTTTCCCTAAAAATTCTCCCCGAATCGGTTTATTTGATATTGCCGCCATCTTCACCACACGAAAGAATGGCAAACACAAAGGAAGTTTGACCAACAGCTGTTCACACGGGTTGTATGGCTTTACAAGCGATCAGAAAAATCAAAATTTTCTGAATAACAACATGCACGCTTGTCAAGCTGTTGTGTCTTTCGTGCACACGATACAACATCGGATGTTGTCCAACATGTTGAACAGCATGCTGTATCGTGTGAGCTCCCCTAATAGGTGCCTATCTATAATACAATACGTTTCCAAAAAATTCCTTACTTTGTTTAAAAGTTAAATATTTTTATTTGTCGAATACCTGGTACCTAATAGCTAGTTTTTTTTAGGGCTAGATTTTCAGTGCTGAGTTAAGCCCAGCTTAAACCAAGATCTGTTAATCCCGTAACAAAACGAATCTGGAGAATAAATTACGGAATAACTTGATATTCAACTTCGGGCATGTAAAAGCTTTGCCCACAAGCTGAAATTGATGAATTTACCCATTCTCCGACATTTGTTTACAAATGTGAGTAATTTCGTCATTTCCATGTAATTTCGTTTTGCAGCTTTTACATCAGCTGATCGCGTAAGGTAAATTGTTGTTGTATCTTCTTACACGTATTCAGCGACACATAAATTTAAAGCTTTAAAAAAGCTTTAAAGGCTTTATAAAAAACGTAAGCAAATGGGTGTTGGAGGCTAAGAGGGACGCAAGTTGAATATCTAGTTATTCATTAATTTGTGTGGAGTTAACCCAAGCCAGAGTTTTTCAGTGCAGAGTTAACTCCGCCAACAAAGTTGTCAAAATCTTCGGTTCTCGAAACTATTGGCTCAATCAACTGCCATTCCACACAGAAAAAACATTCAAAGAAGTTGATACTGTTCTCCAGAATTGATCCGAGATTAACTCACCGAATAAGGTGAGTTAAGCCGAGATTAACCCCAGATCTTAGTTCACTGAAATACTAATTTCTGGGGAAACTAGGATGATTTAGCACTGAAAAACCAGCCCTTGGCCTCTTATAAAAACAGATAAAATGTTGTGTTCGGGCTTTGAAATTTTTCAAAGAAATAATGAAAGTAGTCGCCACCCCAACCCAATTCGGTGCTTCACAAATGGGTTGACAGTTTGATCGTCAAGTGGGCGTCTGTCAGGCTCTGCTGAAACCCAAACTTCACACGATATAACGCTAGACCAAAAAAAGTTATGTATGTACTAGTTGACAAGCAAAAACGTTTAATTTTTAGAAACAAAATGCACGTAGCAAGGCTAAAACGGTGTCAACGTGCTTACGCATTTGCCGCTCGAAATTAGCTTCAACGGTGCGATGCTGCGTCATAATCCCCAAGTATATCGAAGTTACCGTCGATAGATTCCTTACCTCTTCGCAGCTCGTCTTAAAATCGCAATCAAGCTGAAAACAAGAAACAAGCTACTTCGAAAGCTACCGAATACGAGGTTCCTGTATGGTCGAATGGCGCACGCGCTGTTAAAAGTGATAGCCAGCTTCACACCGCACCGTAATACGCCTTACCTCATCAAAAGTCAGATCTACTCCAATTCAATGGCTCCCAGTTTTGAGCAACATTGCCTCAGCACCCCTTAAATTAGAGGAAAGAACGCGCTCGTCAGAGAATTTGCCAATATTCAAAACGGCTCAAACCTATTAATTCACATAAACTCCAACGAAATGGACTCACATTGGCTGAAATCGCGAAATCCACTTCAACTGACTGACTATTTCTTTTATTTTTTTATGTCTCCTGACTCGCCTATTGCGAACTATGACACCTCGACCTAAAGAGTTCTTTTGTGCTGTGAGCGTCAGAATAGTTAGGCTAGGAGGTTGTCCACTTTCCGTGCGAATAAAATAACGCTATACTAACAGAGGAAATCTTAATATCTCTCGTACTCAATTGTTCTCTGAATTGTTCCGTCCAATATTGCTTAGGGCCGGACATTCACATAGGATATGTTCAGCATTTTCGTCTTCTTCAAGACAAAGTCAACATTCTGGACAGTCAGCTATTTTGATCGGTGGTTTCCTATAAGGGATCCTACAAGGTTTTTAAGATCATGCCTGTTTAGATCTAGGCAACTTTTGGCATTTTTGCTGAAGGACTTTATGCCCCGTATCGGCTTTCTTAGGCCTGGGTTATCCACCCAATATGAGATGCATTCAGCATGCTCCCAGCTTTTTCTAACTTTGTTAATCGCTGATTTAGGGGTTTGGCAGAAAGGATCAGGTCCCTGGAAAGTTCGTAGGCTTTTTCATTACCATCGATGCCTACTTTACCAGGGACCTACCACAGTTTGCCTTTGTTACTGCTTTTGTTCCTAAGGGCCTTTATAGGTGCTTGACTGTCCGTGTATGGATGTTTGCACCTTTAATACCAGAGATGGAGACTTGGTTGGCTCATTCTCGATTGGCGTAAAGTTCTGCCTGAAACACACTAGGGCTTTTTCCGATTGCGATTGTGGTTTTTAGGTTCGGTCCGTATACGCGGTTTCCACTACCGACCCCGTTTTAGAAACATTCGTATACCACTTAAGGCCGCATTGGCTAATTGGTGAATCAGTGCTTACAGATTCTTCTCTAGTAGGAATCTCCGTAGAGAATCGTTTGTCGAAGCATAAAGTTTTTTAAAAGCGGTCTGTGACTGTGCAGTGCATTTCAAGTTCCAAGAGTTCAGAGAAAAGTGAAAGCATGTTTGGATGGTCGCTAAGACTAAACTCTGTAGCTTGTAGTTGACTTGCCATGCTACGTGTTGCCATTTTTTGTATAAAAATGTGCATGGCACGTCCGCATAGCTTCCGATATACCCAGGCGCGCACGACGCTGTACCTTCTTGGGTTTAAGGATGGCGGTTTGTTGGGTGCTCTTAGTCCACCATACATATGTTATGATGATCCTGACCATCATTGTATAACTCTCATTGAGCAATCTTTGGAGAGATTCCCCTTGTGGTGCCATATATGCGTTGGCAGGCGCATAAAGAGTTGGATGCTTTGGTGATTTTGCTGTTTAGGTGTGAGCTCAAGGTGATTCCTTTGTCTAGAATAACTTCCAGATACTTGACTTCATTGGAGTCCTCAACGGTTTCGTCGTTTATTGAAATTGAACCTAAGTTGATATTTCTTCTTTTATTGACGAGGTCATTGGCCTAACCGATTATGTTGAGGCCTAAATTATTAAGTTTATGAAGAGCATAGGTCGTCAATGACCAGCGACCACAGGAGTGGTGACAGCACGCCTCCCTGTAGCCAGTCTCTTACGGCTAAAACTGATTCCGAAGTCAGACCGGCCTGATGTATAAACTGACTAACTTACTTCAACATCAACGAAAAGTGGCAAAAAGACTAGAGGAATTTTGCTCCAAATACCTGTAGAAACAGAGCTAGCTCTTCTGTGCGCGTACAAGGATTCAACCTTCTCCGAAGTACGTGGACACAACTCAACAGGGCAAGGACCGATAAAGGCTGCTGCAGAGACGCTCAAATGGGGAGCAACAGCATTTAGTGCATGTGACTGTAGGGAACATACCCTAACGATAAGTCCCATTGGTTCCAGTGTTCTTCTCTAGGGACTCATAAACAAGGGGAAATTCGCCTCGTCGCGCATGATGGTTTTCAACGCATTTTAACACAGCAGCTTGACAATTATTCACACGCAACTGACGCAACGGTCCGGTCAGCAGTAATGAGCTGATGCGCTGTAGCAGGAAGTCCTTTGTCTTCCACAATTAATTTTGCTCTTCCTTGTACATAACCAAAAATCTATAATATATTTATGGAATATTATTTGCCTGTACTTAACAAATCAAGCACTTTAATGATATGGTTTTAAAATAATTACAGGTGATGAATGCTCCAAAAGAGTACTATCCATCTGGGTATGACAGGAATTTCGATGACAACTTTGAGTCGAAAGTTGCTTTGCCTCGTACTGACTTTGAATGTGAACAGCAAAAGTACTTTCCAGGACTCTACGCAAATATTGATCTCGGCTGCATGGTACGTACATTAATTTAAAAAATCTTGTTTGCTTATATTACAGACATACATAACTGATGCAGTGCCCTACATCACACTCTACACAACTTGATTAATTGTTATTTGTTTAATAGAATATTTCGACTTCGGTGTTCTTCTCTAAAAGTTAAAGGAACTGTTTTCCCTTTCAGTTTTATTCCTAAAAGCTTAAAAGAGATAACAGCAAAGATCACTCCAAAAAATTACCGTTAAAAAACTGAATTATGCCTCTGGCCGAAAGAACCTGTTGCCTCCGTCACGTTGAATTCCACAACTGACAACTCAGTTTAATACCCACTTTCCTCTATGGGAACGTGTGTATTACACTAAGCTGTCAGTTTTGTGCTTCAACGTGACGGATGCAAAGGATTCATTGGCCAAGATCCATTACCCAAGCCTTCGAGACCAATAACCGACTCTTATCATCGACCTTGGATCAGTTGCGTGTGTGGATAAGATCCAGTCCACATGTTAAGCTAGCCTTCACCCCAATGAATCTGTTTTGTTCGTTACGTTGAAGTACACAACTGACAACTGTGTTAAATACACACGTTCCTTCGCTTCTCATAAGAACGGACAAGCGAACATAGATTATTCCAAACAGAATCGGTTTAGTCTAGACCACAATGCCCTTTTTCTTCTTCTTCTTTTAGCCGCGAAATTATGATCTGAAGTGATGGATCATATCCATCCCACTCAACTGCATTTCTAATGATCCGCTTGTTGGGTACGACACCCGGTTTTGGATCTCTTCGTCGCTGAGGCCAAAAATTGCTGTTGTCGTTGCATTTGTGTGATCCATGAATGTTTAAGCCTTCTTTTCTTGATTGATATTGACTTTTCGACAGGGTTCGTAGGATCTCCCCTTTGAACATGGCAATACCAAACAAGGCGGTCGTGTTCTATTTTCCTGGAGATTTAGTTCTTTTACATGAAGGCTTCCTCGGAGCTTCGTACTTCTTCTTCTACTTCGCTTTATTATTCCTGCTGTCATGCGAAGCATCATCATCTCAGTTGCCGTTAATTTGCTCTTATATTTTTTATACGCTGTCCAACATTGTGAACCATATGTGAGCCACAACTGCGGTGTAGAGGGTTGGTTAGAGGGAATTTTCCGGTCACAGAATATGGCAGTGTTTTCTCGCCACTTTATCCACCCTACGCTTACGCGATTATTGACGTCGTATTGGTTTTGATCATAGATCCCAGATGCTTAAACTTTTCACATTTGAGAAGCACATTTTCTCTCAATTTAATGTCTGGAATTGGCTCGCGATGGGCCAGAGAACGAGCAGCACACGTAACCTGTCCTTTTTTGGCTAATGCGACACCCATTCCCCTCCAAAACCCACATATCAAGTCCTTGATGCAGGGATGAATGATCTTCACTTATGATGACCCCACCGTCAGCGGAAAATAACTGACGTTTCAGTTTTCCTCCAAGCAAACAATCGAGGACTACAATGAAAAGCAAAGGATTTAGGACGCTTCCCTGGTGTACACCGACTTTAATTGGGAACTCATCAGTGACTCCGGAAGGACATCTTACTCTTGCCTTTGCTCCATCATACATGTCCATGATTATCCACACGTAGACTCCTCGTTTTCTTAGCGCCACCTATATCAGATCGCGTGGTAGTCTATAGAAAGCAGACTTACCTTAGAAGAGTCGCGGAGCGAGGGCGGGTATCACGAAGTTTTTTAAATTGCATCAGTGGTTGATTTGCCCGCGACAAACCCACACTGGTCCTCAGATAGCCTTATTATTTTTCGCAATCGACTATCTAGTACCCGCTCGACGATCTTCATTACGTGTGACATCAGCTTGATAAACAGTAATTGTCACACCTTCGTGTATCACCTTTTCCTCTGTACAAAGAAAGAAGAAAAAAATTTCCTCCACTGATAAGACAATGGATCACCTCTTATTAGTTTGGAGATGAAGGTCGTAAGCCAACTGGATCCGCTGTCGGGCATTTTTTTTTTCAGAACTCTGAGGGCATCTGATCCTGCTCGATCGCTTTTGGCTTTTAGGAGTACTTAACCGCCTTCCCGACCTCTTCGACGGTGTTGTCTGGTACTTCTTCCCAGTTGGGATCGGTTTCCCTTGGAAAGTGCAGTTTCCCTGGGAAACTGGAAATTCATTCAAGTCCAACACAATACTGTCGCCACCTGTGAAGAATTTTGTCGTCATCCACAAGGAGCTGGCTCTGAGCATTGTTGATGAACATTCGCGAACGAATCTTCTGGGTATTTCAGGCCCTCCTTGTTGTCTTTGCTTGAACCTGGGCGCACGAGACTCTGCTGCGGTGTCTATATTCCAATTCTAAGCGAAGCTTTTCATCTCTATTGTTCGAGGAGCACTTCATCCATTCCTTGAAGGCCGTTTTCTTTTCATTAATCACTAGTTTTACCTCATCTGACCATCACCACTTCTTTGACCTTTTTGTGGCCTTCTCAATGCACGTTCGCTGTAGATCATTCCACGTATCTTCTGCTCTGCACTCTACATCTTCGTTTTCTTCTTTTTTATAATTATCATTTCTCTATTTTCCATATTGAAACTGTATCAAACTTAATATAATCCACTCCCTTAGAATAAAGTATTTAAAATGATTTTAAATATATTGCCTATGTAAATTTTGACTAAGCGAGCTATCGATCTATCTTTCCAGGTGTTCCATGTATGTGCAATAACTGACAAGGGAATAATAATGAAGTCGTTCTTATGTCCCGAAAGTACATTGTTTGATCAGTCCATCCTTAAATGCAACTGGTGGTTTTATGTCGACTGCAA